>BNCR01000008.1:4921385-6121385 GCA_014656515.1 Oryzias celebensis | reverse complement strand
GCATAACCTCCAACTGTGAAATCACCACACAGACTTAATCTCAGGATTACAAGACAGCATGTGATCTGCCTCCATAGTAAGCCTTAACAACGAAAGAACAGCTCCATTATCGCCATGGGCAAGTGTTACCAGCCAGTGACAGCACTTTTGCTAGTTTAATTCTCCGCATAACCATTTTTTTTAAGAAAAGAGCCGCAGTAAGCCGCTCAGGACCTCCCCTCAAGCTTCACAGCAGAGGCGGGTAGCGACATTCTCCGAACGGGAGGATCGCTGACGTCAAGGGATCGATACAGGGGCTCGCGCTCATGTACTACCGTCAATTTACAGTTGAGAAACTGCGAACAACAACACGGTTCATGTTCGTCTTGCCCTTTCGACTTATAACTGGCAACTAATAAGCACAAATAAGTTGAAATTTTGTTGGAAAAAAATACAGTAAGAGCTAATGCCAGTTTAGCACACCTGTTGAACGTTTTAGACGCAACTGATGACGTTTACAGTCGAATTCAACCAGTTTGAGTAATGGCGTCCTCACCGTTCAGATAACCTCTTAAGCTCTCTCGTCTGTGCGAAACCAAAAGTTTTCCCCCCAGTCGGTGCTTTGACGGATTCAGCCTGGTAGCGACATTTCAAAGCGGAAGTATCCAAGTAAGAAGAATTGACTGACCCTTTCGCGCGTCACGTGACCACACAACTGCTGTCAATTGGTTAAGAGCCTCCCTCCCAGTCTGTTGTGCTCGGTTGTGCTGCTCGGATCCACGCTCAGACACTACGTCAACGTCTTATTTTGAAACTCATAACCGGAACTGGTGTCATAACTCTCAAAAGAAAACTCTAGAGCCACAGACAATAAGAAGACATTAAATTGATCAAAACATACAACTTGATGTAAGCTTTGAATACGTTTTTTTTTTATTACAATTACACCCACAATAAATATATATGTTTCTGGAGCACGTTACTTTAGTGCCATCTTGTGATGAAAAATAATACAAGGAACTACAATGTATTTATTATTATTCATTATTATTGTTGTTGTTGTTGTTGTTGTTATTGTTTGGGACATTTTAGGCAAAAAAGCAACGTTCTTTAACATAAAAGATTCTAATTGCAGATTAACCAACTACGGAGTCTTTGGTAGGCTTGAATAACTTCATTTTCTTTTGATGACAGTGTGAAGTTATACCACCCTCTAGTGGTGACAAAAAGCTACTAGAATATAATTGTTCTGAAACTCAACTTTTTTTACTTTTTGAGTTTTAACAACGAAATAATTGACGCAGAACTTGAAATTGCTTTTCAACACTAAACAAATGTAAGCTGACCAGAGTTTTGTGGCATATGAAAAAATTTACCAAACCAATTAGAAAAAATGTAGAAGCTCCCAAAACAATATTTTTTCAGTTGTGTTTTTATCCGTCACGATCACGTAACGTGATAGGTAATCATATTGATTTATTTATATTTTCAAATCTTTTTATGCAATTGTATTAGAGATATTTTAATGCAAAATATTCGTGTCGTTTATAAGGCTACTTTATTTTGAAAGTACAAACAGGAACGTTAAACTACTGCAGTAAAAACTTGATTGACTTTTAAGTTCTTTTAAAAAAATTATTATTATTATTTCAGCCACACGGTGGCAACAAATAATAATTCTGAATTTCATAATGTTGGAAATAAATTTTGTGAATTTAGCCTCTTAGTAAATTAATTAAATACATTATTTGTCTTATTTTAATATCAAATTCCTTTTTTATTTGTCATTATATTTCTTAAACCCTTTTTTAGATACCATAGAAGCAATGTCATCTTTTACCTTACAATCAACAAGTCTTAAAGACCAACTCCAATCATCTTTAGATCTATTTTCAAAGTGTTCCGAGGGATCTTTAAATACAAACTTGACATTCTTTTATTTATTTATATGATTTATTTATTTAATTTCAAATGACCGCAGTCAAAAAAGGTGGCATACATTAAAAACTTTGAAACATTTATAAACAACACTAGAGGTTAAAACGATTTATAGTCCATTTTTTAAAAACCTGTGTTGTTTTTCTGGGACATAATTTTATCAGAAGATCATCTCTGAGTAGTGAGTGGAACCGTTGGCAAGAAGCAATGCCGCCTCCCCTTCCCATCTGCATTGCGGAGTGAAAGCAGGAAGTTTGTGGCTAGCCCAGCTTATTTTCTTCGTCACAAATACACTCTTTTTCAAACAGCATTTTTTTCTCTGCTTCTGATTTACAATAAATTGATAAAAGAAATACTCATAAATGTCAGTTTGAGCTTGATTTTCAAAATATATGGCCTCAATCATCAGGAAGATGTCACAAGAACATGTTGAAAACCCAATTTTCATGATAGGTCGAGGCTAATTTAAAACTATTAAAGTTCACTCAGATATTGCAAAGACAATAATAGACAAATATAATCAAATTTAGAATATATTCCAAATAGAGGTCTTTCCAGAGTAAGTTTTCATACATTAAATAAACATAGTTTAACATAAACCTTTTACCTTTTTCACTTTAGCAAAATTTACATGCTGGATACCATGCACCTCTAGTGGTTGTTATGGGAACAACAACTGAGCATTAACTGGAAGAAAAACAGCTGTAAACAATCAACTCTCAATTTACCTTGTTTTTGCCTTTCAAAATAAGTTGCAAAATTCAAAATATTCTAGCATTATTTATATTTTCTCTTTCATTTTTAATGCATAATTTTTAATGTCAGTTTATTAAACTTTACTGAAACTAAAAGAAATACTTCTTTCTCACAGGTACTGAACAAAAATGATTTGATGATTAATTAAGACCCCAAAAAATATAAGTATCAAAATGTAATGTCTTTGGCAATATAAAATATTTGAGATTTTAACCAAAATTTCGTGTTGCTTCTTTTCTTTATAGTCTTCAAAGTTTACATTTTAGTCGATTAATCCATCATTCTGAGGTTTATACGGACGTTAACCATATTTTCAACAGAGACATACAAAATATTTGGAATTAACAATAGAAAACAATTAATCTTTTAGGGATTATGATCTGTTGTATTGTTTTTATTTTTTCATTTGGAGCCCTCACTCTGTTATTTCAAACAGGAGGGTCATGTCACATTAGGGGTGGAGCCTGGACACACGGCCTCTGCTTGGGGACAGAATGGGGTGGAGCAGCAGCATCAGTGGAGGTGGTGGTTGGAGGCCGGGTGTGAGACGGAAAGACTGGGTGGATACTTTCCTTGGGAGCAGAGGCATTTGAGTCAGGGTACACATGCTTCAGCTGTGAGAGGCTCAACTCCCTTTGGCTGGCTGGCATCCCAGAGCGAAGGTAGACGGAGACAGAAGGCGGCGTGGAAAGACACTCAGACTTAGATTAGAGGTTTGAGAAAGTTGTTAGAAAGGAGTTATTAAAACTGATTGAGCTAAAAGTTGTTGTACAAACTTGATTTTAAGTGTTTGGTGTGTAGCACACTGACTGCAGTTTGTGTTTTGACAGTTATGGCAGATAGAGGCATGAAAATGGATGCAGAAGTGCCCTACGATGACGAAGAGGTGGCCCTGGTAGGTGCTGCCTCAGAATCAGCCTTAGATGATGTTTCTGAAGAGGCAGACCTGGTGCTGGCCACGGGCTCTGAAGGTGCCAGTGAAGCTCAGAGGAATGGAGTCATGGTTCTGACTCTGCTAGACAAAATAATTGGGGTGGTAGACAACATCCAGCAGACTCAGAATGGACTGGAGGCTCGACAGGAGGCCATGGAGAAGTCGGTGTCAACGATCCAAGGGGAGCTGACCAAGTTGTCCAAGAACCATGTTGACACTGCCAAGACAGTCAACAAAATGCTGGACAAGGTGCGCAAGGTCAGTGTCAACATCAAGACAGTACGCAGCAACCTGGAGAAGCAGGCGAACCAGATCAAGAAGCTGGAGAACAACGAGAACGAGCTGCTGAAGAGACGCCACTTCAAAGTCCTGATCTACCAGGTGACTGCTTGTCTTTTAGCTTCCTTAGATTTATTTCAACATCAGATAGAGTCGTGCAGGTGTCTGTTTGCATGGCGACAGTCCACGTCTGTCCAGAATGGGGCGTGCTGCATTCCCCACATCTTAAAGGAAGTTTGCCAGGAAGTGTGAAATTCACTTAAAAGAATGTCGGAACAGCCTTTTAGCTCCGTCTCCGCAGAGAGAGGTCAAGTTACGCTGCCGTGTGAGCCCATCCTTGTTTATTGAAAGTGAAAAGGATCCTTTGGGCATGCAGGGTGAGCGCCGCTACACTCTGGTCTCCATAAGCGTCTGAATCAGTCTTTCCTCAGGCTTAAATGACGCAGTCGTGTTGCCAAAGCAACAGTTTTTAGCAGCTACCTCACAGAGCATGCTCACAGAGAGGCGTCTTTCCACTCACACTGCTGTAGGAAAAGCAGGCGCCGCCATGGAAAACTCACGCCTGACAGTAACCTTTCCTTCCCATCAGACCTTCCAAATTACCCAATGAAACTATATAAAGACTTGAGAGCGCAAATTCAAATATAAGGCCCATAAAGACTGGCATGTGAGGTTCTTGAGACAGAACCGACACCCGCCTTGTGAGTGCTATGATTACAGATGGCTATTAGGCTGATGTCATGTAAAAAAAATGATGCAAAAAGCACAAGAGTATGTCAATTTTTATTTTTAATGCGATGATGAAATCATTTAAATTATAAAATAGGCACACAAAAACATCCAAAACATTTTCATGTGAGCTTTAACCAGAAATAAACTACCAAAGCGAGTATTTCTTTTTAAATATTTTATTATTATTTTTTAAAATTTAAAGTAGTGTGTACTTCAGGATCACCTTAAAAACATGCATGAAAAACATGATGGAGTACAAACAACACCCTTTTTTTTTTTAAAAAAAGGAAGTGTTAGCTGTTCTGAAAACGCAAAAAATGGGAGGGACTTTGGGTGAAGAGCCTCGCGTGAGTCCAGCTCAGCTCGGGGATCTATATTAGCCGGCACAAATTTTTCACATCACCCTTCTGGGATGCGTACAGTGGGAGTGGGTTACACCGCTGGCATTCAGCAGAAATCCAATCATAGAGACCAGACCTCAATAAATTACTTTCTAAAGCAGGTGTCGCTTGGTGTTAGCAGGAGTCCAGCAGGCCTTTTCATGTGGTTTTACAACCCTATGTGTTTTTTACCATATCAGACATCTAATTAAAACATATACAAGTCTTAACTTTTTTTTGTTTTTTTTTCTATTTAATATTTCATTTTTTATGATCACATCAAGCTCTGTTTTTATCATCTGCATTTATTTAGCCTGTAGCTCCAGTTCCCTGCTAATCCGGGGTCACTGCTTCACTTTTAGGGGCTTCCATGTTGCCGTGGCTGTTTTTGGCTCCTGCAGTCTATTTTTTGCAGCTCGGTTGCTGTTTAACTGATTAACAGACAGGCCCGTCAGATATTGACAGCAGTGCTGATAAACAATGGTTATCAGATCTGGTCTTTTTCCACAGTCTGTGTGTGTTAATTTGTGAAAATCAGGAATCAGTTTAGAACTAGAGCTGGAGCAGGAATGAAAGGATGGTATGTGCAGGTTAAGGCATAAATCTTTGGAGTTAGATTACCAGTCTGTGTGTGTTGCAACGTTTCTGCTCTTGACTGGCTGCTACTTACAAAGTCAGTGTTGCTGAAGCTAGAATTTCGGCACCGCCCTTTGTTCAGGTTGAACTGAGGTTCTCCCTGCAAGTCTCTGAGCAATAATCCGAGTTTAAAACATTCTGGATTGAAATGCTGTTCATCTGCAGGGATGTCCACGTGTGAAGCCTCATTACCCACTGACTGTGGTTTTCTGTGCTTCAGTTCAGTTCCCTCTTGGGTGGTACAGGCGGTAAATAACTAGTGAGTCATTTAGCCGCAGGTCTCACACTACACCCTCCCCATTCACCTGTCTGCTTGACTGTCAGTCGGTTATATCTTTATAATTGGCGTCCATTTATTATTTTTTTTTACTTTATTTCCAACTTTCCTTTTAAATACAGAAGACATTTTTTTAAATTTAGTTAATGACCTAAAGGCACATTTTTCTACACTTAGAGGTAAAGTGGGACTTTTGTGCAAACTGGATGAAAATGTAGATTTAATGCTGCAGTAGATGAATGAAAATTATGGTTTTAACCATTTTTGGTTTGGCAGTCTGTTAGTTATGGGTGGGGGTCGAGAAACAGGGATGGGTACTCTCAGAAACAAAGGTTAGTTCATTCCAAAACGAACCTTTTTTTCAAGTTTAGTGCCACTCCAATCATGTTTTGATCTATTTTAAAAGTGTTAGCAGTGGTCTTTTAATTATGTTTATAGCATTTTTAAGGCAAAGTTAAAAAAAAAAACCTGCAGTGTCGTTTTCTAGGACATAGTTTCTGTAGAGCGGCAATTTTGTGTTCGAATAGTTCCTGCGACGTGAGAGTATCCCTGTGTGTCTGGAACCTGAATTTGTTTGGCTGCAGACGGAGTCAAAGTTATCTTTAACTCAGTCTGGGACTTCTCAGTTACAGATTACTTAGACTCAGCTAACATTACAAACCATTGTAGGTGAGTAGTACTCATTTAATTTACTCAGTTATATTTAACTTACTTTAAAACAAGATTTGTATTACAAAATCCATTTTTTTGTGCTACATACAGGCAGATCTGTGCAAAAAATATATGTTTTTACTCCGCCCATCTGGGCTAAATGTATGTGATTCCTTTCTTTTCAATGTTAATTCATCACATCAGTAAAATTCTCAGTTACTAAAACCAATGTAAACATTTTCCCCAAATTTGTTTAAATAAATTGAACTAGCTAGTTTCTTAATCTTTTTTTTTTTTTTTTTTTGCGTAAGTCTGATCTTTGTACTTTTACTTCAGTCATAATTTTGGAAAGTTTTACTTTCACCTTGGAAAAATATGTGAGTTGAGAGCAACTTTTCTCCATCTTCCAACAGCACTCAGAGTTGGACTAACAGCCAACAAGTACCTTTCTGTCAGCTTTTTTTTTTCTTTAAAACCTAACATAGTGATTCCATTGACTCAACAGGGGATCCAGCCACAAAACATTTAGCCAGTTCTCCAGAAGCTTGGACCAATGGTCAAGTTCACAGAACTTTAAAGTGTCAGGCAGACCAAGCAGTACACATCAACTGCAGAAATGTTCTGTACCTATTTTTTTCTTTCTCTGTCACTCTAAGCCATTTAATTTTAGATTCTTTTCTCATCAATTGTACCCAAGTGTGTGGAAACCCTGCATAGAGTGAACACTCAACAGTTACACGTTCTGAGTAAGAAAAGTGTGGAGAGGAGAACGTCCTCATCTGCTAGCATCTTTTTTTTGTCGGAAACAACATTTAAATTTGCCTTTTGAGAAGAAAATTAGCAACATTCACAAATCTCTTATGAAAGTTGAAATTTTAATGTTTTCTCAGGATAATTAGCCATGCTTTTATTCCATTATCTTTGGAGAAAAAAAAAAACTGTGTCTCGTAAACATAGGTTACCAAGTTTTTATCTTAAAAAAAACAAAAAAAGGCGCAGAAAGAAAAGACGCTTCTGCAAGCATCGGTGAAACCATCAACACAGGGGTTTTAGCTGGAAACAGTGTTCATGTTTTGACATTTTCCTACATTAGGCAAAGAGTTTTAGCTATTTTTCATAAATACTAACATTAAAGGTATGTCCTTTACTTGTAACTATGCCTAAAAACAGGTTCTTTATAAATTCTTAAACAATAAGTACACATGAAAAAGCCAGATTGTTATTATTCGAACTGAGATATCAACTATTTTTTGTTTTTTTTCTCTTAGGAAGGGTGATAAAGTTGAAAGTTAAAATGAATACGACACAGGTTTTTGGCTAAAAGCAACATAATCATAATTAAAGGATCACTGGGATTGCTTTTGAAATAGCTAAATAGATAGTTGGAGTGGGTCTTTAAGACCATTATAAAACCCACTTGAAATGTTCCACCGGTACGTGTACGCTGAAGGACTTTCTTGTTATTGTTTCACTGTAAAAGTCTTCAGCAGCAAATGTCTCTTATTCCAAAAGACGTGTTTCTGAGTCACCCATCACCATCTTCACATCTCCATCCCAAAGCAGTTAACAGGATTTAGCAACTGGCAGACTGATCATTTTGAACAGTTGGAGCTGTCATCCTGTCTCTTGGCTGCATAACATCTAACCTACATGTTTCAACTGGTTCATTAGGGAAAACTGTTGATGTAAACAAATAAGAAGCGATGTGTTGGGGTGCATTCGTGCTTTGCATAAATAAACCTTGGAGCCTGGGTGAAACATTCTGCATGCGACAGTCGAGTTTCCACCTGTACAAATCATCAGCTGGAGTCCCTGGTGGTAAATTTCACTGCTGCTGTGACAGCTCGCTGTTCTTCACGCTGGTATGTGAATTATTGGCTGTTAAGGAGATCGTGCCAGGACACTGCGGGTTTAAGCAACCCTTGGCATTAGATAGATGAATAGTTTGGATGATCAATCTATAAATAAAATTGGTGCTTAAAGTGCATTCTGTCCAAACAGTGCAAAAGTTAAAATATTTCTAACAAGACTGGCTAAAAGATTGGAACAAAAGATGTGGCCCCACAACATTTTCTCTGAATAGGTTTATTTTGTCACAGATTTTAGTCCAGTGCAGCTCCTGATTTATTTTTAAAAAAACACTAAAGCCTTCATGTCAAAATTATTTTGCAGCCAATATGATTTATTACAGCTTTCACCAAATATATTTTGTCCATTTTTTTCAACGTTGAAGTCATAGAGAGCTGGAATACTCACTCTCTCGTGGTGAAATGTGGAAAGTTTCCACTTTTGAGACAAACTACAGTCCCTTGGTTTTTAAAAGTTGGATGTGGGAGAATGGAAAGTGCTCTCTCCATGTGTGTAAAATTACAAAACTCACATGCCGCGTTGCAACCTGTGGCCGACATGGTCAGATTGATTATGTGATGTGTAGGACCCCTGTCTTTGAATGAATGTGTCCATTAAAAAAGTTGGGTTTGTTTCCATTGCTAACACGACACCAAATATAGAGTCAGGAGAGTGTTTTTGGAAACCTGAGGGAGCTTCGTAATGCAGAATTTGCTTTTGCCCCTTGTCATATGACTCACCCCCAAAATGCCTGAGGTAGTACGCGGTGGCAAGTCATCTGTGAATTGTTCGAGCTTTATTTAGACATGTGTGGGAGGCATTATTGGCCAGCAAACTTATTTTAGTCTTCAGGAACTTGTTGGAGATCAAAGCGTCCCGATAGAGGCTTTTACAGAGCTCAAACATGCTAACCTCTAACTCTGCCTCCTGTCAATCTCTCAAGCCGCCTTCTCCCATGGAGCGGTGCATGGGTCAGGGATATATCTCATTGTGAAGGCAAAGTGCACAGCTGCAAGAGCTGGATGGGATCAGACAGCTGCTCCTGTGACTCACCAGAGAGACCTATCATCACACTGCCTCAAAAGGAATGGTGTGGGTCTGTTTATCTACAAGCCTGTTGGATATTTGCATATGTGTGGGTGGATTCTGAAGCAATTACAAATCTTGATTTAATTTTTAAATCCTTGCAGCGTTAGATTGATTGCTTAAGTTAAAAAACACACCAATTCTCAGTGGGAATAGAAGAACAAATAAAGCCAAAGATTACACGTTTACATTATTGTAGGGGAACAGAGAAGCCTTCAGGGTTATGAAGATGGATAGATATGCAAGTGCGTTGCTGCTAAAGACTTTGTTGTTCATTCCAAAAGAGTATAATTCCAGTGCCAAGCTTCAAAATAGCAAAAGAAGAGAGTTTACAAAGTTTAAGAAGAAAAAAAACTTGATTTTATGGGAGCATTTGTTAGTTTTATATAGCAAATGTCCCTTTTATTGAATGTAAAAGATTGGCAGTGAAATATACTTGTTTCATTGCATTTGATGTAATTAAAGAAAACAAACAGCTGCACGCTCAAACAGGTTTTTATTTTTATACAGCGTTTCCATTAACCACATTCATGCTGCCTCTGTAGGAAAAAATATTAATAAAGAAAATATTCTGTCCCTGCACAGAACGCCTTAAGTCACCATTATCCTGGCATGTGTCAAATATAAACACACCGCAGGCTAACTTTTCCACTGCTGCTAAGTGGGGATGGAGGAACCGATAACAGGGAAGCTAATGAGCCTAAACATATTCATCTCTGTGCTCTCACACTTGTGTTTTGCTATCAGGGCAGACCCCAAACAAGGCTTAATGATCTTATCACCATTTCTGTAAACAGGAAAATGTTCCCGGCATGTTGGCAGTCCCTAAAAAAAAGACGCATACTTTATAAAACCTAAAGAAAAACATCTGTATGTTGCTAAAATAGCAACAAAAAAAAATCCTCTTAAATAATAACGTTTTGATACATGTGTCTTTTAACATGGGCTCTGGTGAGTTTTAGCTTAATATACATGTGATAATGCCATCAGTGCAAGCATGGGACTGAAACTGAGGTACAAATGAGAATTAAAGTAGTTAATTTAATGGATGACATGCTCTCTTCAAACATTTTTTAATCCATTCATATAATTTTGGAAAAGAAATAGCACTATTAAAACACTATGTGGCTTGTTTTTTTAACTATATCTGGTTACAAAACCATGTTATAGGTTTTCTTTGGTGGAAGGCTAAATGTTCATATATTGCTACACATACTAACGACACATTTTTGTTCTTGCATGTGAAGCTCAGATTTTCTTAGTGCTTCTCATTAAAAAACTGGAATCGATGTGAACATGTAATGCAATTAAAACTGCACTCCCCCTTTCAAATGTTCCAGACACATTAAGCTTTGCCAGGCACACATGAGTCATTACAATTTAGAAGATAGAAAAAAATAGAGTTCAGTTTGTTACATAAATGAAATGTGTGTTAGTAAGTAGATCATTGATAGCAGCAGTGCTCAGCTCCCAAAATAAGTCTGTTTACCGCAACTATGGCTGCATATCTCTTAATCTTCTGTTGGGCAGAATTACATATTGATAAACTAATCCACCCATAAATATATAAATACTAATCCTAACATTTACTGTACGAGACCGTTGAATAAAGTGTTATGTCCAGCAAGGATGGGAGCTTTTCCAGACCAGTTCACTTATTATTCCTGACATTGTTTGTCTTTGACAGGTCACAAAAACAGTTGAGCACAAAATTCTTTGAGTATATTAGATCTAATATTGAAATATTGAAAAAAAACATTGAGAACAAAAAGAAGTTTTAATACAATATTTCCTAGAAAACACTTCAATGTGAAGGAAAAGTAAAAAAGAAAATGCAAGTAAAACAATAGAATATATTTTCCCCAAATTACATACTTCCAATATCTTCAATGGTAATTTGACATAAATTGATGCAAAATTTGCTCTAAATATAACTTAGCATCTACTTGAAAGCAAAAATATCAGTGAATTTTTAAAATAATTGCAAATTTATTCAGGCATTTCAGCGTTAAAAGATATTGCTTAACCATGAGAATAATGTTGTTTTTTGACATAATTTACATGCAAAAAAAAATAAGGTTGTTCATCGAGTTTTATTTTTTTTTCTAAATATTTTAATTTTGTGTTTTTTAACATCATAAAAGTAGAATTTTTTTTCTTGTCTCTTTCTGAGTGTGTTTGCACAGCAGGTGTGGCATCTATTTTTAGTTAAGTGATGCATTTACAGCAACTCATGTATTGTCATAGAGATGTCAGCTGTCCATCCAGCTAAACTTCAGCAAACCCTGCGGACAGCTGAGGAGGTTGTTGCCCCAGCAACGGGGTCCTGTGTTTATCTGTTGTTGTGTAGCAGGGGAGGGAGTTGCCTGGCAGGGGGAGGTTGTTGGAGCCATGGCTAGGAGCCAGAATATGGAAAAAGGAATTCAGAGACAGGGAATGGCCAGCTCAAAATAAACCCATACACAGCGGGTCGGTCAGGTCCACCATACACAGAACTAGATATGGAGGCAATATATGTTTATAGAAGGGCTGCATTTGAACTGCTCAGGGTAATGTGCTACCTATGTAATCTGACAGCCAAACTTATTTCAGATGTTGGACATGAATGGGATATTTTTAAAATACCTTATGGCTCACCATTATTTTTTGTTCTTCTAAAGAAGATTATTTCGCTACATAAATTGAAAAAAAAACAAGTTGGTGATCTTTTTTTTTTTTTTTTTTTTTTTTTTTTGCTTCCTTTGAGAACCAAAAAGTTTTAACTTTCAAAGTGTTTTAGGAGTTTTGTCTTTGAATGAAAATCAATTTAGGCTGGTCTGGTTTTGAATGTAGGCTTTTCAAAGTTGGAAAGAAAGTTGATTTCACTTTATAGCAACTTCCTTTTCAATACTCTTGCATTTGCATGCAAGTACAAATAAATGAATAAGCCAAAAGTGCAGACTGCATTCTTGTAATTCACCGATAGGAATTTAACCTTGGCAAACACTAAAAAAAAAACACTTTCAAATATCAGTGTCCACTTTTTGTGTCGTTATGTTGTATTAACAGCAAAAGTGTGCAGAAGGTCATACACTGAGGATCTAAAAATGAGAAGATGGTTTCTCAGTCCACTATCTCAAGCCTTTATACCACTGGAAAATAATGTTATTATATGTGTGAATGATGTTAAATAGAAAATACTGTCTCTAGAAAACCTACATCTTTTTTATAGTTTTAAGTCAGACAGAAACTAAATAAGAAATTAACAGATGAATATGTGACTCTTTTTGATGATTTATGCAATACTTTTTTTGTTTAGATTTTTAAAGTAACTTTAAAGAGTTGTGTGACTGCTTTGCACTGTCTGTATCATGCATTTATTAATAAAATAAAATTCCTAACATCAAAACTTTTGTTTTAAAAAAAAAAGTATCTTTAAGTTTGAAAGATTGCAATTTGCACAAAATCTGTCACTTTATGTTTAAATCTAATCATTTTTTTCATAAAATTTTACTTCTTATCCTCATCTATTATTTTATTTAATTTTAAATAACTATGTTTGAATATACTTTTTTTATTTCCTTCTCTTCAGCTCATCATTAGAGCTGCAGTTTGGTCTCAATGATGTCACAGTGGGCGCATTGTTGACTGTTTATCATTTCTGCCACTAGGTGGCCCTCTGGATCAGCATTGGGACATTGAGATGATGTGACAACAGGATGCTGAGAACACATTTTCCTTTTTTCTTTTTTTACAAAAATATATTATTTACACTTTTTAGGCAAAAAAATGTTAATTTCCTATTGTATAAAAGTCATTGTAAGTCATTGACTCGTAATTTTAGAAATATTGTCTAAGCAGGCTAAGATTCCTGGAAAACCTATCCAAGAAGGGTTTTTTTTTTGATAATGTTGACATTGAAAAGGTTTCCAAATGTTCATTTTTCTTATACAGCTTAATATTTGTGTCTTTTTTATCCTTATAATTTCTCCTCAGGATCCAGTAAAGGTGTCAAAGGAGTCCAAACAGAAGACGGCACAGGCAGCTGAAGGTGAAGCAGTGGAAAACCTCGAGCAGATACCTGAGGAGGAACGAGAGGGGGTTAAAGCCAGTGTCAATTCAGATGAAGAGGTGGAGATTGAGGAGATCATTGAAGAGTCCCGCACGAAGCGCCTCCAACGCACCACCAAACAGCAAGTGGAAAACATAAAGAAAGCCTTCTCGAAGGAGAAAATGGAGAAAACGAAACAAAAGACGAAAGAAAATTTGGAGAGGACCAAGAAGAGAACCCGTGAGAACCTGGAAAAGACAAGACAGAGAACCCGTGACAACCTGGAGAAAACTAAGCACAGCCTTGAGATGAAGATTGATAAACTCGGGACTCGCATGACCCCCAACCAGGAACGCAGAGCAAAGATGAAAACCTACAAGGAGAAAGTGAAGAAGTCCCTGACTCCTGATCACACAATTAACGCTCGCTCCAAAACAACAGTGTATCGTGTTCCCCCCTTTACCTTCCATGTGAAGAAGGTCAGGGAAGGGGAGGAGGAAGAGGTGGCGCAGAACAACGAGATGGTGGAAGTGACAGAAGGAGAAGCTCAGCTGGGTGAAGAGGAAAATGGGTTGGGAGTGCATGTGGAGATAGAGGAAGGGAAATTAGTGGATATGGACAACCCAGAGAGGCAGACTCTTTTAGAGGTTACTGAGGACTCTCAATTGGTCAGTGTGGAGCCTAAGCATCTAAAGAAAGCCCAAAGCAAATAGACAAAGGAAAAAGTAAGAAGAGGAGGAAGAAAAGTGAAGAAAACCCTGAGGTTTAGGAAATCAACAGCCTTGAGAAAGTCTAACCTGAAAAACAGCAACGGCTCTGTGGGCCTTGAGGACATGATTGTATATTGACATCTTTTCGGGTCTCTTCTCTGTTAGTAATTTCCAAAAAAAAGGAAGACTTTCATGTTCTCACACTTGTCCTGTAAAAAGAAGCTGAACAACAAAGACAAATCTGGCTTTTGGAAAATCTTTAGGGTTGACTTTGTGCGCAAAGGTTTGTCATTTCTGTCAACATTTTCTGACATTTTTTTCTGAAAGAAGAAAAATGTACAAAGAATTGTAGTTTTTATGAATTAATGTTTAAAATTTAACTTTTCTTTAGGCCCTCAAGCTTCTTGTTTGATAAAACTACAATGCAGAAGTCAAAGGCCTCAGCTTAAAGACACAGGCAAGAAAAGGCAACCAAAAAGTTACTTTCACAATGTAAATGTTCATTCAAAATGGAAAAAAAGTGTAATAATTTTAAACATAAAAAGAAACTGTAGCGTAGAGTACACAAATTGAATCATCACAATATATTTCAATCAAAGAAAATCTGTGTTTTTATGCGGTTTGTCTCACAGTTTGTCACTTGCCACTATTATCTTTAAAAAAAACTACGTTTGAATAGTAGTTAAAGCACTGGAGGGCAATCACACACACAAATAGGTACCAGCTCGTAAAACTGCATAAATTCTGAGGATTAACAGTTTCACAGCTCACGAAGTAATAGGAGAATCCATTCACTTACAGCCACTCACACCTAACATTACTGGTGTAAAGAAAATGGCGAGCAATATTGGAGCTATCCAGGCGTACAGTTTTGAGCCAGATGCCAGCTCGAACAGGGAAAACAAAGACCTCCTAGTCATCTACAAGCGGGTCAATCAGAATGGAGCCAAGCAGGTAGATTGCGACCCGCCTAGTGTATTTTCTACGTCAAAACAACAAGCTGTTCCAAGCGTCATTTTTTTCCATCTGCTCCTGAAACACAACAATTTGAATAAAAAAATACACAGAGATGCAATTTTAAGCATAATATTCTTAATATATGTCTTCTATCATCAGAAAAATGCCACAAGAACGTATTAAAAATGACAAACAAAAAAAAAAAAAAAAGAAAGGAAAGAGAAACACAACAGCTTTAAGTTTTTCCTCTGTATGGCGGGTGCATTTCTTCAAACAGTAAAGGGAAGTATTCAACGGCCCAAATGTGGTAAATGGTGACTTACTGTTATCTGCAAAGGAGACACAAAGAATTGAAACAAAGAAACAAGTAATTTGCAGCTAGTCATCACTTTAGCAGTCATATTGTATGAGAAGAAAGGCCTGATAACCTACAGTTATGACATTAAAACACTAAAAAAATTAAATCACAATACTGAAATACTCCACCAATTCTTGTGAATTTATTATTTTTCCTTTTATTGTATTTTTTTCCAATATTTTAACAAGACACTTGTTGATAAAATAATTTATACTCATTCACTACGTTTCATAAGCAACATTTCTTGATACTTTTTCTCATAATTTTAGCCAACAAATAATTTGTTTGTTTTGTAGCTTATTATTTTAATTAGAAATGCAATAGTCTGTGCTTTGGAGTGTCTGAACACTGTGTTTGAAAGCTTAAAAAATACTGTTTTTCCATCACTGTAATGTTTTGATGTATACTAACCATGTTGCTACAGCTTGATATTTACTCACCTCACTTTGCTCATTCTGTATGAAAGACAGGAAAACAAAAATGAGTCACTGTGTTCAACATTCGTTTTTGTGCATGCTCTTCTCATTGACACAACTCTCCCAGTGTTGTGCTGGAAACAGAAGTACAGTCTGAGAAGTAGGAGACATCTCGACTGACCCTGTAAACACGTGAAGGAGCTGAATTTTAAAACAAGCAAAGTCTCAGGTTACAGGATTTGGTCCTACACAATTCAGCCTTTCATGTTTTATTTTTCATAGAAATCAAGTGAATTTGTGTGTCTGTTTCTGAATAATAAAGTGCGAATTCACTGCTATTAAAAAAAAAGGAATCGGTTCTTTAATTGTGGAATAAAAATGTAAAATGTATGAAACAAAAGAAGAAAAATAAACTGTTATTGAAATATATTCTGTGGTTGATGCAAAATAGAAAGGTTCAGCCGCTGACACCTCAATTTATTAAAAGTAAGGAGGACACACGGCTCCAGACAGGAGCGAGGTAAGTGTGTGGTTCCTACTTGTCTCTCAGAGTTGTGTGACCTTGATGTGATGGAGACACATGGACACTCACTGTGTGGCAGAAAACAGCATTAAAATAATCAATGGGTGGGAAAATGCAATTAGGGAAAGTGCACTCTCACAGAGCAGGATGGAGAACGGAGTAAAAGAGAAATAAAAAGCATACAGTGGGGCGGAATGAGATTATGGTAGAAAATAAGAATGTGTTTATTTATAAGGACATCATTTACAATGGTGTAGAGGCAGTGCATGTTCCAAGTCTATAAAACGACCCTTTTTAAAAATTATTAATGTATGTAATATTTGTACATTATGGAGTTTTATAAAGCACTTCTAAAAATTGATACATTGCAACAGCAAAAAAACTGTGTTGGTGATGTTAGGCCATTTTGCATTTTAGATTCGCTTGTTATTTAATTTATTTGCTTAAATATAAAGGAAAATGTACAACTTTATAATTTGTTTACATTGTATTTTTTAAGCTGGCAGTCAGAGGAGTAACATCATTTAGTTTGTGAATTCTTTTTTTAGTCGTCTACCGTGAAGAAAGGTCTGAATTAATGTGTCAATAAATTGCGCCTGGCTATTATGAAGCAGTATCGTTATTAAATTTGATGACGTCAACATTGCCGGTAACTCAGATGACTTCCAGGCTGGCTGTTCTCTTGAAACACCAACCCTCCCTCTGAAATGAACGAAGCACACGGGCTTCCGTATGGTGGAGCGGGAGGGAGAGTTGGCTCAGAGGAACAGCTTCGTTGCGACAGTGGTAAACAGAGAACGCTGAACCAAACGTGCTGTTATATCCCGCCTCTTATCCACATAAAACTATCTCTGGTTGGCACAAGATAAACGAGCGACTCTCATTGGTGGAAGGAAATGCCAATCAAGTAGATTTGGAAGTTTGTATGGCTGGAAAGACTGCAGTGTAGTTGATGGGTTGGGCGAGGGGGCGCTTGTGTCTGAAAGTACTTCTCGTGGTGCGAAGATTACAGTTTGCGTTTCACTCCACTTGGGGACACTTTCCCTCGTTTATGACGCTCAATTTCAAATTTTTCTTTTCTTTTTCTTCCTTAAAAAGTTGTCACCGACTGCCTTGCAAGTTGGTGTTTTTGTGGGGAAGACCGAACTGCTTCGCAAAGGAACCAACAACGGTCAACGTAAGTAGCTGTTGACAGCACATTTTACATTTTGTAAAGAAAAAAGAAAAACGAATGTTACTTATTGTCTTTGTTGTAGTTAATTTTCTCAATGGATACTATAGAGAAGCTAGTGCTAACAGCAATAATGTAGCCATAGTTAAATCAATACATAGTGGCCTGGGATCATAACTTATTTAGGTGACAGGCATTGTGTGCCAGGGCAGGGGTCTTACGTAAGTTTTTAAAGTGATCGCACATTTTAACGCAAGCTTCTAAGTGACGTAAGTGATAATATCACGACCAGAACTAAAAAGTGATGAAGTTGTTGTGCTCGTGGTGTTCTTTTTATATGTAAATCCGTGCTTTAAAATGATTTATTTGGATTTGGAGGTCGTTGTTTATTGTATATCCCCTTAGTTGTCCCGCCCATCATCTGTATGAAGGCGAGTGCTGTTCATTCATAGCACAAATAGGATCTGCAAATATGTTCAAGCCCCCAATAGTATTAAAAAAAATCTAAATATATATATATATATATATATATATATATATATATATATATATATATATATATGTATGTGTGTATATGTAAATATGTATATATTGCACGACATTAGTTTAAAAACAGAAAAGAAGTAGGATCTGTATCATTAAAAAGCATGTATTGTAGTCCCTGAGCTTTCTCACAGTCCCAGTTTTTGTAAAAAGGAAACTTGGCATGGTGACTATTCTCTGATGTTTAATTAAGGAAGTACTTTCCTGGAATATCACTGACCTTATGTAAGAATCGTGCATTACCAGTACCAGTAGCTAACCACACTTATATGAAAATATATAGATACAGCTGTTCTCTTTTTGGCTCTCCCTTCTGGATCATTCGTCATTCTGATGACTTATCAAATAAAAGTTTCCTCTATGGAGATATGAGATGGGGAAGAAAAGTATTTGTCATTGTGACTGTAGAGAGTTTTTCAGCCGGAGTTTTACCCCGAATTCTCACTGTGTGCCAATGTAAGTTTCATATTTTATTAAAAGAGGAACAAACTGAATTTTTCAACCCAGAAAATCTTTTTTTTTTTCACTTTTTAATACAAGGCTGATAAATGATAAAATAACTCCTGTCTTTTTGTTGAGAAACTGGTTTGATAAGCAAAATATGTTTTGAGTTTCTTTAATTAGGTTGCAGTGTTTGAATTAAATTTGACATTGGTTTCAATCACCAGAACATGAAATTCACATGAGGAAGGTAATTTTCTTCTTTTTGATTATCTGAAATATTTAATTGGCTGCAAAATAACAGCAAAATTGCTATTTTACATTTAAATGAGTTCCCTGTATTTGATCTGATTACGCCATGGATAATATTACAACTTTTAACAGTATTGTGGCTACAAAGAAGGTCATATTTAAGATTTTCATAAACTGTGCAACCAACTGCATTTTCAGTTCATATTCATAAAATCAACAAAACAAAGCAATGTTGTGAGAACGCTTGTATAACAAAAGTCAAAGCATTGTGTGAGCCTTCAGACAAAAGCATCAGCCTGTAACATAATATGGGTGTTACAGGAGGTGTCTTTCTGTTAAAATGATCGAATGCCTCAAATGGGAGCTCATTTTGCAAACAAGGAAGCAGTAGCCAAATTTCATCAGCTGAGTCAGCCAGCAGGATGTGTTCAATAAATTGAAAAAAAAGTTTCACCGATCAGCAAGTGGTTAACACTTGAAACATCAAAAAATAACTCAAGTGGCTTTTTGTCACTCAGATTTGAAGGGAATTCCTAATCTGACAGTCGTCTCTCGCTACAAAGGAAATGGTTTGTCTGGGTTTTGATCCATGCCCTCTGTATCTGAGAGGAAGAAGTTTGGTTTGTCTGCATTTCTTGTTTTCGGGGGCAATTCTTTGACCAGAGATAAGCGTCTCTGTATTTTACAGCTGTTCACTCTGACCTATATTTTTGGTAGGAGGCGCAGTTTCATAGAACAGGAAATGACTTTTGTCAACGTGAGGCTCTAGCAGTGGCCTGCTATCGTTTTCAGAGAAATCTGATGTTAAGCCATTTCCCATTGGTGCAGTCTGTTGACGAACATTGAAAGCTTTTTTGAAAAGTATCATTTGCTGTTGTCCCAGACAGGATAACTTGATATTCTGCTTGTTTTGTGTTGCTATCTTGTAGTTTTGAGGCAGTGCTTGTCAGGATGGCTCAGTGGAACCAGTTACAGCAGCTGGAGACCAGGTATCTGGAGCAGCTCTACCACCTGTACAGTGACAGCTTTCCAATGGAGCTACGCCAGTTTCTTGCACCCTGGATTGAAAGTCAAGACTGGTAAGAAATGATTTAAGTCTCCAACTCTATTTAAAAGTATGCTTTTATCTTCTTATATGAAGCCAAATTTGATCTTTCAAGCCCTTTGGGTTTGTGTAGGCCACTAGCTATGAATTTATAACTTAAATAAGCATTTTCCATTTACTTTGCCTTAATCTTATGCTATTACAATATACTTCACTATTTTACATTTGAGTAGAGCTTTTTGTATTGTGCTCACAAAAGAATGATTGTCTACAAAATGTTTACACATTTTTTTTATATCACTTGGGAAGGTTTTAATACTACTAACTGTAAAAGATGGGTATTTTGTGTTGGTAGAGTACTGGGGAATCGACTTGTTTTTTGTTTTTTTTTTCTATTTTCCAAGGGCTTATGCGGCCAACAAAGAATCCCACGCCACCCTGGTGTTCCACAACCTCCTGGGAGAAATAGATCAACAGTATAGTCGTTTCCTCCAGGAGAACAATGTGCTCTACCAACACAACCTGCGCAGGATAAAACAGCATCTGCAGAGCAAGTATTTAGAGAAGCCGATGGAAATCGCCCGCATTGTTGCCCGCTGTTTGTGGGAGGAAAATCGACTCCTGCAGACGGCCACCTCTACTTCACAGGTGCATATTTTTTTTACAAACTTCAAGCTTTATGACTCTTATTGATTAAATAAACCTAATATGTACCTGGATATGTTTTAATGAGGTGAGCTGCTTTGTCGCTTGCAGGATGGTTCAGCAGCCCATCCCACCGGAACAGTTGTGACAGAGAAGCAGCAAATTCTGGAGCACAACCTTCAAGATATCAGAAAGCGCGTTCAGGTTAATACTGTTAGAAACTCACCTGGTTATTATTTAAGCACTAAAAGCATTATAAATGTATATCTTTTTCTTTGGCAGGACATGGAACAGAAGATGAAGATGCTTGAAAACCTGCAAGACGACTTTGATTTTAATTACAAAACCCTGAAAAGCCAAGGAGGTATAATATTTACATGTTCCAAAGTTTATTTCACTCAGGACTGTGAGGATTAACATACCTGTTGCTTCAACACTAGAACTGAGCCAGGATTTAAATGGAAACAGCCAGGCGGCTGCCACTCGACAGAAGATGGCCCAGCTTGAGCAGATGTTGAGCGCTTTGGATCAGCTCAGGAGGGTCAGTGGGTTTATATTGTTTCGGCTTAAACCAAAATGATGTGGATTATTTAATTGGCTCTTGGTGGGAATAGACAGATAAATGTTTTAACTTCTATTGCAGCAAATCGTGACAGAAATGGGAGGTCTGCTGACTGCCATGGACTACGTACAGAAGAATCTGACGGATGAAGAACTGGCGGATTGGAAGAGAAGACAGCAAATTGCCTGCATCGGAGGGCCACCAAACATCTGCCTTGATCGCCTTGAAACATGGTAATTGAGTAAACATGGAAAACAAACAAATCTCAGAAGCAAATAAATACATTTGAAGCATAGCAAAATCATTTTTCACCTTGTTTTGTCTGGCAGCAAGCTGACATGTTTGTAAATGTCGTTTAATCAGGATCACATCCTTGGCCGAGTCCCAGCTCCAGATTCGTCAGCAGATCAAGAAGCTGGAGGAGCTTCAGCAGAAGGTGTCCTACAAAGGAGATCCAATCATTCAGCACCGGCCAGCCTTGGAAGAGAAGATTGTGGATCTGTTCAGAAATCTCATGAAAAGGTAGCGTCATTGATGATGTAACTCTGTTTGAACGTTGCTCTGAAAATTGCTGGCTATTAGTTTAAAAAAAAAAGTAAATTCATTTTTAATTTTCCGAAATAAGTCAAAGTTGATGCATTTTTTTGGTTATAGCGCCTTTGTGGTTGAGAGACAGCCTTGTATGCCCATGCATCCAGACAGACCTTTGGTCATTAAAACAGGAGTGCAGTTCACAAACAAAGTCAGGTAATTTCCAAGCTGAACATTCCAAAGTGACATGCTAATTTGTGCACATTTTAGTGACGTGTGTGTTTAAGTGTGTAAAATGAAACCAACCTGGATTTCTTCTGTGAAGGTTGCTGGTAAAGTTTCCTGAACTCAATTACCAACTGAAAATTAAAGTTTGCATTGACAAGTAAGACATTTTGCATTTATCATAACAGCAATATTGATCCTTGACTTGTAAAATAAAATCTTATCCAAACTGTTTTATTTTTTATTTTTTGCAGAGAGTCTGGGGATGTGGCTGCCATAAGAGGGTAAGGCACAACATTTAAAGAGAAAACAATTTTTAGGCTTTATGGTGAAGAAGAGTCTTACTTTCTGCTGTGCAAACATTTATATTTTAGGTCACGGAAGTTTAACATTCTCGGTACCAACACAAAAGTCATGAATATGGAGGAATCCAACAATGGCAGTCTGTCTGCAGAGTTTAAGCATTTGGTAAGTTTGAAAGATTTTGGAACCTGAAATGATGACGTTTTAGATAATAGTCTACTCTGAAGCACTGGCTCTCTTTTTTTTGCAGACCCTTAGAGAACAGAGATGTGGGAACGGAGGAAGGACCAACAGTGATGTAAGACTATGATATGATAATATTACATTTCGGACATGTGCTTTAAAGGGATAATGGGACAAGATTTAAAAAAAGAAAGATCCAAAAAGGAGTAGGAAGAAGTAAATGCCTAAATTCTTAACCCCATGCCCTAAGCCAATTATTACCACACCCAGTACACCCAGTATCTATTCTAGCCCTGTTCTATCTCTAATGAATAGGTATTCACATACCCATGTACACACATATAGATAAACATCAGACACTCATTGGTCATGTGTAAACGCTCATTTATATCCAAGGTTATATCTAAGGTTGAGGGTTTTAAATTTGTTAATTAATTCTATTCTATAAGTTTGCTTCTTCTCATTCCCTATCAAGGAACTAATCATACTCTATTTGAAAACCACATATTTAGTTGAATCAATGTGTCATACTATATGCATAAGTGCAAATGCATCTATTTATGATTACAAGCAATTATAATGTCAAGAAGATACCATCATTTACTTTTTTTTCTAATTAATTTATGAATTAAGAAAGATTTCATAGACTTATGTATTTTTTTATTCTTTTTTTTTCTTTGCTTTTATCACTGAAAATTGCTTAAAGCAAATCCATCATATTACCTCATTCAATTATTGTTTTAAAGATTCTTATACCAGGTGCTGTTTTTTTCTAGGCCTCATTGATTGTTACTGAGGAACTCCATCTGATCACTTTTGAGACAGAAGTCTATCATCAGGGATTAAAGATCGATTTGGAAGTGAGTATCTCCATTTAGCATTAGCAACAAAAGACTTTTCTGTTTGTACAACTTTACTACAAAACAACTTCATTATAACAGATCTAAAAACCTTATAATTTTCTGTTTTTCTTGGCTATTAACACATCAATTAGGTTTGTTCCTGCCATGCATAACGTGGTTTTCTGATTAGCTGGACTATGAAATTGTGTAATTTAGAGATTCAACACTTTAACTTTCCCAGTTCACTGGAGTCTATTGTGAAGCACTTTTGTGACTGCTGTCTGTGAAAAGTGCTTTATAAATATTATTTACTTTAATTGAATGAGAAGATGTCAAAGTTTAATGTTTCACAGTTTGCTTTGTGTTTGACCTCCACAAATTACTGGTAATTCAACATATTATCAACTAATTTTACCATTTATGGATAATATCCATTGTGTTTTGGTCTTTTGAAAGCTTAACACAGCGTTTCTAAATGTGTTGTGAACAACATTGTGCTTCATGGAAGGGTTTCTGTGATTGGTTGAAAAGGTTTCTAGCTTTGAACAAGGAAACCAGTTAGCTTTATAGCATCTAAACACTTTCAATAAATAGATAAGAGAAAATATCCAAAGGCGAGAGAAAAATCAAATCACTTGCTAATTGTTTTTCTTTATTTTTTCCCTGATGTTTAGACTCACTCCCTGCCTGTTGTAGTCATTTCAAACATCTGCCAAATGCCCAACGCCTGGGCTTCCATTCTGTGGTACAACATGCTCACCAATCACCCAAAGGTAGGACAGCTCCTTTTGCTGAAAAATATCTCAGCTCTTCACACCAAGGTTGCCAACATTTTGAAGAGATTACATATTGTAGGAACATGTTGCTTTGCATCTCTCTGCACAGAACGTAAACTTTTTCACCAAACCTCCTGTGGGGACTTGGGATCAGGTGGCTGAGGTGTTGAGCTGGCAGTTCTCCTCCACCACGAAGAGAGGCCTGACCATTGAGCAACTGACCACGCTGGCTGAGAAATTACTCGGTTAGGAAACAAGCCTGAAAGTCTTCAGAACAATGCAAACGCCCTTTTATACTAATGTTGTTCTCCAAATAGGGCCTTGTGTCAACTATTCTGGGTGTCAGATTACATGGGCCAAGTTTTGTAAGGTACTACTCTTGATGGCTGTAAACTGCATTCTGGACTTTGTTGGACGTTTTAATTATTTTTTCCCTTTGTTCTTTGCAGGAAAACATGGCTGGCAAAGGCTTTTCCTTTTGGGTGTGGCTGGACAACATCATTGACCTGGTGAAGAAGTACATCCTTGCGCTGTGGAACGAAGGGTGAGAGGTTGCAGAAGTTCCCACGCACTGACTGCTACTGCCAGTTTACTTCCTGTTGTGTTCTGGAAACTGTGCAACAGTCAACTGCCTTAAAATAATTTTTTTTCTATTTCAGAGTTGAGCAAGTTGTAATTTGTCTTTTCATGGCTTGTTATCAGATATATCATGGGCTTTATCAGTAAGGAGAGGGAGAGAGCCATTCTGAGCCCCAAACCTCCCGGCACCTTTCTGCTGCGCTTCAGCGAGAGCAGTAAAGAGGGTGGCATTACATTTACATGGGTAGAGAAAGACATAAGTGGTGAGTAATTAGAGACATTTTTACAAGTTAGTTTTTATTTATGATTAGCAAAGGGTACGGTTTGGATTTTATCTGATGCCGGTGACAAACCAGTACTTTTGAAAGAGTTCTGGTGCCTTAATGGTGCTCAAACCGATGCTTTAAAAGTGAAAATACTCCCCAATTTTTTTTTACCTAAAAAATTTGGGAGTGTGTGACGAATAAAAAAGTGTGACGAATCAGTGTCACACAGAGAAGGAAAGTGCTTGATTTTGCTTAAGATGCTTTACCCATGTTTGTTATGGAAGTTTTGTTCTAAAAACAACACATGAAAATTTAAATTTGTATATTACAGATGTTTTAAGGCTGTAAAATCCCTCACAACACACTTTCTGCACTTTTTTTCAGACAGACTTGAACATTTTTACACTTTTCTCTTTTGTTTAAACTCTTAAAGTTAAAAACTTAAAAAATCCAGTTTTGTAGAATGAAAACAAAGATGTGCTTGCAATCTAAGATTTATGTAATTTTGGCAAATGGAAAGCATTCTTATTATACAGGAGACACGATACAGAAGAGTTTGATTTATATGGTCTACAACCAATCAGGATGCTCAATGCATTGAGAAAAAAATGCATGCAAAATTGCATTTAAAAAAACCCACCAAGAACACGAAAAGTTGAACTGCATTATTGCAAGGGGCTGTTGTATATCATTCTTCCTGAATTGCAGCACTGCATCTCTGTTTTCACTCACGCTGAAGTGAACATGTATTTCACCGCTCATCACCAAAGCATCTGATTCCGGAGCAAACTACACTTCACTCTTCTCAATCAGGTCACTGAATTAGTCTTTTGCTGTGAAGTACAGCCAAAATTTAATTCACTTCACATTCAGCATTTTGACTGAAGCTCCGCCCACTGTCACAACACCACCCATTCTCATATGAGCCCGCCCACAATGGCTGGAAAAGTAAAATGACTGACTAATGCTGTACAGCAAACCTAATTGAAAACAAGTGAAACAAAGCACCATAATCTGTGATTTACCAGTGGTACCATATACGTCGGTACCAACTTGGCACCGAGTTTTGCTACACATTCCTATCACTGATGATGTTTAAACGAACATTTTCTTATGTTAAAGGAAAGACCCAGATCCAGTCAGTGGAACCGTACACCAAGCAGCAACTCAACAGCATGTCCTTCGCTGACATCATCATGGGTTACAAGATCATGGATGCCACCAATATCCTGGTTTCACCACTTGTTTACCTCTATCCCGATATCCCCAAAGAGGAAGCTTTTGGGAAATACTGCAGACCGGAAGCAGCTCATGAACCTGAGCCAGGAGGAGATTCAACAAGCAGTGAGTGGTTTTTGGATTGTTTTTATTCCCAGTGTTGAAGTTCTTTGAAGTACTGGAACTCTTCAAGCATTTTCACGACTACGGTAGTATGAAACGTGTGTGTTATTCTGTGTTTTTGTTCATTTTCTTTTTTCCTTCAACAGCAACCCAGCCATACTTGAAGACAAAGTTCATCTGTGTTACCCCGTAAGTTTCCATCAATCCACTCTGACATGGTGTCAAAATAAAAGCTCACCACCTGGTTAACTCCATCTATCTTAGTCTCTCTGCTTCTGCTGTTTCCTGGGAAGACATTTTCCGTTTTTATGCAGATGCTGTTTTCAGAGCTCCGTTTGCAAATCTAAATGGTTTTCTTAATGGAATAATTCAAGGACAAACTTTTGAATTGTCCGGCTATTTTTTTCTTCAGTGCAAAAAATAAATACATCTCTACGGTCAGTGTTCAGATAGAGAGCTGCTAGATAATTATGTCTTTTCTTCAGATGTAAAAAGAAGGAAAGAAATTAGCTTGGGAAAAACAACAGTCATAAAAAGTATTGAATGTTCATAAGTGTTACAAGTAATCAGGAGTTGGTCAGTTGTGGCTTTGATAGTGTGGTGGTGGATTTTCAGGTTTGCTTAGTGAGATCCTGACCTGTCTCCATAGGTGTCCCTCCGTGTTCATGGACTTGCCGGACAGTGAGCTGCTTGGGAACGGATTCCCAGGGTAGGCCGTTTGGTGGGCAGTGGCATGTAGAGAGCATTGTGTGCATCTTGTCACTTAGTATGACTGGTGGATGGCTTTCACCGCTATTAACGTAGTAAATGCCTCCACATTGTGTCTGTTGTGTCCAAACTCACAGCGAATGCACCTCGCTTCACTCCTTCCCGTTTGTGTTCAGTTCAGGTCATACTCTCCCTACCAGACTGTTTTGTCACAATCCTCCATCCATGACCACCTGTAGAACAAATTAGTTTGGCTTTTACTCGATTAAGGGAAAGATTTCAGTTCATTGTTAAGACAATCCAGCTTCAATTCCCGTAATAAAATTGATACCAGTTTGACAAAAAGGCAAGACAAAGAAAAAAGAAAATTTAAGCCTGCAGAAAACTAATGGCCTGTTTAACATGTGTTGTGACTGAAGCAAAGCCCTCATTAAGGTCCATGGATGCGCCTTTTGTCTCTGTGCTCATCACTGTTTCGTAAAAGCAAGGACGTTTAATAGTGCATTAACATTTTCTCGTGTTTCATTTAGAATGTGTAATTAAATAAAATGTCTTCATCTACATTTCCCCCCACGGTGTCTGTTTGGACACTGCATTGCAAACTAACACAGTCACTAAATTTCTATCTGTTATGTGAAGTCTAATGACAGACTTATTTACCTATAAAACTTCTGGTAATGACATGTTTAATAAAACATGATCACAACCTTTTCATATGTGATTGCCTCCTAATCACTTTCTGGAAATGGGCAACTCTGATTGCACCTGACTGCACCTGAAGAGCCTGGACTAACACATTATCACAGAAGCACATGTCTTTAAACATGCGACATTAATCAGCTTTTCTGTTTGTATCTTCTGTTTGTTGACAGCACAAACTCTGGAAACACCAGTGACCTGTTTCCTGTGATGTCACCTCGCACCCTTGACTCCCTGATGCACAACGAGCCCGAAGCTAACTCTGGACATTTGGGTGAGTCTATTCTGCAAAGCCACTCGCTGAAATTAGAGTTCAAGGTTTTTCCTTTGACTGTAGTTCAGGTGTTGACCTCCATCCCCTCAAAGATTGTAAAACTAGAACTCCTTTATGACCCAATGTTTTTTGTATGGCCCAAACCAACCAGTCCTAGACTGCAAGGATCTGATTGTTTTCACAATTCTTTTTTCTTACTGCGCCTTTGAGCAAAATCTTTTGCCCTTTGGCCTCGCCACATGCTCAAAAACTCTCCAAAACGTGAACGCATCGAATAGCCAGTATAAATTAATTATGAAAATAAAACGCACGTGTAAGGGATATCCAAAGGAAGTTTTTAAATTATTATAAGAATGGCCGCAGGACCTACGACTTAGCAGCCATATTTCTGCACAATAAAGGAAAAGAAAACTTCCAGAAACTGCTTCCAGAAATCGCTCAAAATTTCACACACACGCCACCAGGTTAATTCTACAACCACAACTGAAGGTTTGTTGACCTTTGACCTCAGAAAGAGGCTGCCATCTTGAATTTACCTGAAAAAAAATCACCTTTAGTACCTTCTACAAATTGAAACACCTTTTGGTCTTTTGCCTTCTAACTCCTGTCATTGGGAAGCTACGTGCGGAAAAAAGTGAGTTTGTGGATTTTGAACTTGCATAAGGGGCGTTTCCCTGTTAATCGCACACTTTTACGAGAATATTGTAAAAAAATATATATAATATATGAGTCCTTGGTTCAAGCTGAACAGAACAATAAAATGTATGAACATATTAGGAATGTGGGTGTGGTTGACAAAAAACCTCAGTTGCCAAAGAAACCCCAAAATTTACTTTTGGCTATTCTCCTAAAAAGTCATGTACTTGTTCAGCACCCCTTCAAATCATAAAATGAAATGGTTGCTTTGGAAATAAAACTAAAAGAAAAGCTGCCATTTTGAAAAAAAGTGTTATTTTTTTCATGAATTTTTCATGTGCAAGAGCAAGGGCGGGTCAAAAGGGAGTAGCGGGGGCGGGTAGGGGCTGCAGGCCATACAACGCTGCTCATGGATTAACTTTTTTTTTTCTTGTAGATTCCATCACTTTGGACATGGATGTCGCTTCCCCCATGTGAAATTAACCATCAGCCTTTTCTTTTTCGGTATTTTGAAATCTTTCACCATTTAAGGACTTTTAAAAGATGTATCTTCACCTCACGTGTACATCGTCTGCCTGTACAGTTTATGTTTTGTTCTTATATATACTTAATTTTCTTGAAATATGGGAAAAAAATCATACATTTTAAAGGATATATATTCAGGTCAACTGTTCATCTGTAGTTATGTGTGTGGGACTGTAGACTCTGTGTTAAATGCAACATCTTGCTTTCAGGTTTAAGTTTTTCCGTGCTTTAAAACCATAGAGCATCAAAAACTGTATTTTTAGAAATTATATTTTTGTTGGTTATCAACTTTTTAAATGAATATTGATTTGTTATATAAGCTGTTCCTTTATAAATGTAGCAGTTTGAAAACATTTTAGTGTATGTTTTATACAATTCCTGCCAAATGTTTGGTCTTTCTATCCTGATCACTTTAAAAAATTATCTGGTTCTTTATGATTTTGTTAGCAAGAAATTCCTTTCTGAAGAGTTGTTTTGTTAAGAAGCAAAGAGTCAAATGTTGTTTTGTTTTATTTTATTTTTGGGGGCACTTATGGAGATTTTCCACCTTCTTGTTTTTGTGTGAAATTAAAACAGTGAGATGTGAATTTGATGCAGGTTTTCCTCCGTCATGAAGGGTTTTGGGATTAAATTCAATTCGATTTCATTTAGCCCAAAATCACAACCATAGCCATCTTAATGGGCCTTACAACGATATTTATGCAAAGAGCATAAAGTAAATCATAAAAGATTGGATCATATGTGTAGAATATCATTTTTTGTATTTGCAATTTAATACTTTTGGTTGCTCCTGATTTAACTTTCTATGGTTAAACATGAAATGTAAATGACTGTAATATTGTTCTGATATGGATAAGTTTTAGAATGCACATAGGAAACTGCAGTATTTTTCTTTAACCTTTCACACCAACAAGTAAAATCT
Source organism: Oryzias celebensis (assembly GCA_014656515.1). Lineage (NCBI taxonomy): Eukaryota > Metazoa > Chordata > Actinopteri > Beloniformes > Adrianichthyidae > Oryzias > Oryzias celebensis. The sequence continues at coordinate 6,091,426 of BNCR01000008.1, read as the reverse complement.
GTCTGAAATGAAACCAATTTACTGTATTTCTTTCTTTCTTTCTTTTCTTACTAATCTGCCAAGGACCTGTTTGCTGTCCCCATTAACCACACCTAACTTGTGTTTTGGTTGCTCTCAGATCGAGGTGGTTGTTGCTGTTGCAGTTCGCAGCAATTTCTCTGAATTTTGGCCGAATATCTGCTAATATATTTATAATCAATAGCACATGAAATACCTCCTCGGAAAAAAATAGATTTCTTTGATTGAATGTAGACCACACAAATCAATCACACCCAGAATGGTTCTGGGTTGGAAAAACAGCATCTGTTGAGCTTTATTTTTCCACAGGATTGGGTTTATATTCTGGACTATGTAGTTTTAGTCTCATTTAACCATGAAATTATTAAAAGAGTAAATGAACGGTGAAGTAAGAGTCCTATTTGAATAACTGTTTTTTGTTTTTAATCTTGCATTTGGACATGTCACACTGCAGATTTATCTTTTGTGAATATAGTTTTATCACCTCATTATGTGTAAAGACGCTATGGAAAATATGGGTTTTATAAGTATTTTGTCTCAATTGACACACAGAAACTATTCAGATTTTTTTTTTTTTTTTTTGCCATGAATATCTGAAAAGAAAATTCTTAAATGCGTAGGTTCACACTGAAAAAAGCTGGCAACATCTTCAAGGACCCCCCAATTAGAAATCACAGCCAGGCATTTAGAAAAGTGTCTAATGGATGAAATAACTTAAGTGTTTTATTCTGGCGTACTTCAAAAAGGTTCACTTAAGAGACGCAAGTAAAGTAGAAAAACTAGTTGTGTATTCTAATGGACTTTTTTTTTTCTTTTTGGATATATTATTTCAGCAAAGGCTCCAGATATAATGATAAAATCATTTAAAAAAGAAAAAAATGGAATAATTTATGGTGAACTGGTTCACCAAGTGGTGATACACACATACACACATGGACAAACACATTAGCTCCTTAGAAAGACTTGTTCATCAGATATAGAATTGGAATCTGATGACAGTATTTAGGTGTTTGGCATATCAGCTGATAAAATGCTTTTCAGTTGTGCAAATGAGCACAGTTTTTTTTTTTTTTTTTTAAAAGAAGACTATTAAGATATGTTGAGACAAAAATGATAGCACAACTAAATTAATTTTGTTGTTGCACACACTTGAGGCAAGCGCTGCATGCAAGCCATTTTTTTGACTCACTGAGACTTCTGTACCTGTCCCTGATGTTTTGTTCCACAGATTGGTACAACCATCTCAGGTTTGAGGGGTTTCTCATTTCTTTTTCAGCCCTTTTCCACAGATGGAACTCCGATACTTCAGACTACGCCAACCTTTTGCTCTTAGTCATTGTTGGGTGTTTTAAGCTGTTCTTTGGGTCATGGAAGACCTGAAGCTGTTGATTTACGCTGTTTTTACCATCAAAGCAAAATGCATATTATACGCATGCAAGAACAGTGTTTGGTGTGTTTTATACATGGTATTTCATCTCTCACTGAGACTGGATTGGCGGCTTAGACTGTTTTTTTTAATACGAGGCACCACATGTTCCTTAATGAGATAGCTATTCTGTTTTTTTTCTTATATACTTAATTTTTTCAACTATTAACGTAGATTTGTTGCGCATTTCTAAAAAGCTTCAGTTTGATCTTATTTGTTCAACGGACATTCTCCCCAAAGCTCTGCTTTTTTTTTTGTGTGTGTTTAGATTGGATATCACCATGTCCTTATTGGTTGTTACCATAGAAGATCACCTCAGCTCAAACTATATTCATCACTGGAGTTTGTTTAGGGCTTTTTGCTACCATTCTTATGAACTGTTTCTTCTTTCTGTCATCACCTCTCCTATTGCGCCCACATTGAGACAGGTTATAGTCCTGTGGACCTAAACCTTTTGAGTATGTGCTGCTGTTGTCATAGGAACATCAAATGGCGTGGAGGTGGTCTAATAGCCTTTTATTTTATAATGCTTGTTTGTAATTTTGTACTTAATAGATAAAAGAGATAATGCTCTCTTTCTCTTTTTGTGATCCAAAATCTTCTAAAACATCTTCAGTATCAGAATTTCACACATTATTTAGAACTTTAGTTTGAAAGGTGCGCGAATCAAACTTATCTTTTTAAAGTGAGGTTTTACATTGATTTAAAGCCAGACATTAAATAGGCCACTTGAGGCCTTGGGACCAGTAATAATGTGAAATGGCATGCAAGCAAAAAGAATGCAGGCTATTTAGAGGTGAGCTGTGGTTCCTTATTTCAATGTTTCTGTTTCTCTCTTTGATGAGCAATCTCTCAACATTTGTTGGACTTCCCTGAATGGAAATTCCTCAGTGTGTGTGTGTGCTTCTTCTTCTTCTTAATCTTGTGCTGATGTGATCTGCAGCTGTGTGACTGCCGGGAATCCCATGAGTCCTGTTGAGAATACATGACGCCTGAAATATAACAACAAACAAACTGAGGAAGAAGCCAGTTTCTGCATCACTAAACCTCTTCCTTGCCCCGTAGAGCGCGCTCACTTTGTCTTGCGTGTATCAGATGCAGGAAATAAACACAGACCGGTTGAGATGAGGGGGTGCAGAGTTGCAGAGCTATTACCGTCAGCAGCTGCTGACTCAGCTGTCTAAGAAAGCAACTGTCACCCTTTGGTTTTGGCCTGAAGCCAAACAAACCAAAGAATGTAAGCCTGAGAGAAGCACTCCAACTATACCTGACTTTTTTTTTTTAATTTAATAACTGTAACTTATGCTGAAATGGCATTTTTCCTTTAGAATTAAAGTTTGTAAAAGTGTAATAAGTCCACAAATAATGAAACACTTAAAAATGCAGTTGGAATTTAAAAAAAAACTTCTGCAAGAAGCATGGGAGCCTACATCTAACCATTCTTAAAAGCACATTTGTACATTTTTATGCATTCCTACCTTTGTTTTATCATCAGGAAAAGACAAATAGACAAAATAATTTGACTTTGCAGCCATTTGATCATTTCAGTTTTTTTCAGTGTTTCTGACATGTCTATTATTACTCCACAAAGTAATTATTTTTTATGGTGTGGGCGAAGATTGAATAAAGCAATTAATATGAGCTGAACATGCGTTTGCAGGTAATTGCGAGGATCTTCTGTGTCTGCAGCTGCCTGATAGAGTTGGTCTGCCATAGAGGTTATTTTAGGTATTTGTTGCTTTTGTCTGACTTTCTCACCACAGACTGTGGTAGTCTTACAAAAAAAAAAAAGCCCAAAAAAACCCCAAAAAACTAACCAATCAAGAAAGAGCAACTCAATTAATCCAAAATTAATAATTTTGTAGGAATATTTGATGTGATACAAAAACAAGTCAATAACTATGAATTTATAATTATTGGTAAAATGAACACAACACACATGCACTCTGTAAAATACAGACAATATATATACTCAGCAACCAAAATAAAAAATTTAATATAAAAATAATAATGTAAAAAAATCCTCATTTTTGGACCTTTATCTTTCTTTTTTTAAATTGAATGATTGAACATGACAGAACAAAATTGTATTAATTACTGCCATAATTAACTAATACACAACAATAAATAATGTTAAAACAAAATAATCATAAATTTAGGCTTATTTTTAAGCTTAATTCAGGTAGAATTGTGCGTCAAAACACATTCTATTCAAACTGTTAGAAAATTAAAAGGAAAAAAAAATTATATAAAAATAAAATCCAAGAAAAACAAAAGAACTATTGTCAAATAAATCCTAAAACTCAGTTCATTTTCTGTTGGACCTGCAGAGTAGAAGATGGCAGCAGATGGCGCCGACATGATTCTAGAGTGATGGACCTGAGGTTATGGCTTTACTCTCTTTAAAGATGTGAGCTTTCATAGACTCTTTTAAAAATATTAGCAATGCAAATAACTATAAATTAAATATTTAGGACATAAAATAAAGTTTTATTGTTGTTTTGGTTTCGAAACTCGGTTTTCGGAAGATTTGTTTCAAATGAAAACTTAATAATTATAGGAAAAGTTGACAAAAATAGAAAAAAAGGAGTCTCTTTTGAGCTTGAAATGAATCGTCAGAGTGACAGAAATACGAAGTGGCTGTTACTCCTGACAGACAACAGAGGAACCGCCGGAAGTGGGCGGTCCCTCGCGGAGAGACACACAGAGACAGAGCAGTGAACTGTGCAGAGAACTGTTAGGAACTGACTGACGGACGAATTCGCCTCGTTGGCCGCTCACGCCTGTGGAGACCCATCACTTATTTTATGTAAAAATAAGAAACAAACAAGGGGGAGGGACAGCGCGTTGAATCGCTCCAGAGAGGTGAGTGCCACAGTTGGGAAGTGTTTTTGTGTGAAGAGCGGGGATAAACGTCCTCGCTTCGTCCCTCTGACGCTCCTCTTGCGAAATAATATTCTGACAGTAAACAAACTGCGAGCGCGCCGGCGCTCCGTCCCTTCGAGACGCGGCGAACGCGTCCGTGGAGCGAGCTCGGCGTTCGGCGGCGCGCGCGACTTTTCCATGTTTATGTCGTGGAATCAACAGGCAGGTTCCTTTGAGAGGCGAATCACGTTATAGGCTTCCCAGTCCGCGTCCTCACTGCGTCTGCGCTGCTGATGAGCGTACTATCATCTGAACGGAGGCTCTTCACATGCTCATTTTTGCGCAACGACTAAAAAAAAAAAAAAAAAAAAATCTTCTCAGTGAATTTATTATTATTATTCATTTTTTTCTGTTTAAATGAAGTTTACTTTCGAGCCAACATCCCTCCAGTAGTTGACATCTTTACCAGGAGACAAATTATGGGAAGCACTTTTACATGTTCAAGCCCATAAATGCGCCCTGAGGTCACTGCAGTCATGGACAAATGTCACCTTAACTGCCCCACCCCTTAAAGCTGACATTTTGTGCAAGCTTGGGCTGCTTTTTTTATTTGTGAAATAAGGTATTGATTCAGGGGGAAGGTGATAAGATGTCATACCAGACAGACAACCTTCATCAGTGTTTACATATCAGCAACTGAACCCTTTTTAGACCATGAGGCACTTTCACTTTTTTCACCGCAACTACTCTGAAAAGCTCTATTTTTTTATTATTTCCAAATCAATAAAAGACACCGACAAATCAAATAGTCCACTGCAAGTAGTCTAATCTAAACTTGAGCTATTATTCTTAAAGTATATTTCTGTATTTTAAAGTATTCAGTTAGAATACTCTCTACACTAAGTATGCTGAAAGACCTGCTGTGATGAAAATGTGTCTTTAACAAGTTCATGTGGCATTTTCTCATGATATAGGACGTGTGTAAAGAAAATTAAGATTCAAATTGCATTTCTGAGTATTTCTTCATTCAAATTATTGTGAATTAAAAAAAGAAAATCAGGAGCAGACGAAGAAACACCATTAATAAAACCTTATAGGGGTGACGTAGGAGCTGTAATCAGCAGGCTTTAAGCTTCCTGCTCCGCTCCATTCCAATGCATCTGCTTGCAGATAAAAAAATAAATCTACATCATTGTTTCCCTCGTTCAATCTGGCTGCGGATGAATATCTCCGATATTGCTCGCCATTTTTGTTCCAGTAATATTAGATTGGGGTTGTGTAATCAGATGGATGATGTAGGAGCAGGCTTACTCCTTACAGCCCCACACACAACTCAGAGGCCAATTTCTGATGAACTCCTGCCGCTCTGCAGAAATTATGTCCCAGTAAACGACACACGTGTCTTGATTTCGGCCAAAAAAGGCTTAGACACGATTAAAAGACCTCCGAGCTTTTACAGTAGATCAAATGATGATTGGAGTGGGATTTTAATTGAAAAACATCTTCAAGTGTAATACTTTTTGCTAAGGGTAAGAAGGCTTTTAAAAAAAAAAATCATCTCCTGTCAGTTGGTATTGTGAATCTGTGAAATGTGGTGAAAAAGTTGTTCATGAGTGTCAAAACAAAGCTGACTATCAAAGCTGGAACGCAGAACTCATGAATGAGAATCATGGTGTAGTTGGTGGCAAACATAATCAAAATGTCAAACACAATTCCAAGAAAGCCCATGTTGTGTAGGACTGAATATTTATTTCTTATTTTCTGATTACCTGCAGTGACATATTTTTTTTTATCCTGATCTTTTTTTTTTTTTTTTTTGGTTTGTTTAAATCTACAAATCAGTTTTCCAGATCACATTTTGACTGACAGATGAAGAGACGGTTAGTCTAAGATAACTTTATATTATTGGTCCCACAGAAATGTGCCGCATAAATTGACTGCATCTTATTGACCTTCAAGGTTGTTGCATGGTTCTGTTTTAGCTGTCAGATCAGATTTTAGACAGATCATCAAACTCTAAGAAGCTGAGAGGGAAATTAAGTTATTCCATTGAGAATTACATCGTAAACGTGATCATAAATCTTTGCTTTTCAAATTTTTTTTTTTATTATTATTGTTCAGCTTATCTTTATCTTTTGTGTTTTTTAAGTCAAACGTTTTAGTCAAGCTGTAATCTCTAGACAATAATGTTCCAATCTTTCCTGGCATTCAGCTCCATGGCAATTACCATGTTTGTGCAGGGCATGGTGCAAAATAAAGTTTTTGTAGGTTTAAAGCCCTCAGTGCTAGCTTCTTTCATATCTGACAGAAAGAGAAAGCAGGAATTAAAGAAACCCTTTATTTAATCTTTCTATGTAGTTTCTGCATGCTCTGTTTCTATAAATATAACTTAATGGATAAGTATGATGCACACCCCTTGAATTTGATTGTGTTTTAAATGCATAATAAGTAAACTTGCCGAATAACTTTGTCTTAACATCATTAGCAGCATGAAGTTGTCAGATTAAAGCAACGGTTTTGATCTGATTGAGCTATGAGTCAAAAGGGAGGTGTCAGAAACAGTAATGCACTAATGACTGTACTTAGCATGGGGCTTTTTGACACTCTTGAACTGCTTAGTCAAACAGGAATTGATGATTGAGACCAAGAGTTTCCTTTTTCCCGCAATCCAAATTTATGGCGGTGCTTTTTAGAGAATGGAAGTTATGTAAATGATGGAGCAAAATCTCTTGTGGACAAACAGAGATCACAAATCTATACAGAGTGAAAGAGAAAGGAAAACAGATTCAAAGGGAAGTGATCAGGAAGCATGTGGTGTAATGCACGCTAACCTCCTCCCCCTTTCGGTTGGGCAAACGCTAATCCACCAGTCACGTGAACTTGAGCTTTTAGCCCGGTCTGGGCCAGCAGTGCTCAGATCCATCTGTCAAATAAGGTTTGCTGATTGTTGGTGTTCGCTGCTATCCCATGACTGCTGCTCGCTCTGCACATTTCTCATATGTGATTCTCGTCAGATAATTATTTTTGCTGCAAGATTTTCTCCTCCTTTTTGGCTGCTGTGTGTCTTATTGACCAACTTTAATGGAATTTTCTACAACACCAACTAGATGGGAGGATCTCTGTCAACCCTTTCAGACCCTGAGAGGCCTGATAAGGGTTTTAACTATTATCTCAGCGACACAATATATCACAAACAAATATTCAGAGTCTTGTGAAAGAATGCAGGCATTACGGAAGGACTGTACATACATTTATGTTGCACCGTGTCAGAAGATGTTTGCCAAAGTCCGCTCATAGCAGACTAAAGATGGATAAAAATTGCTTGCATTGCTTGCTTTCCAGTTCACACAATATTTACACTCTACACTTTTGCACATCCACACCTCGAGGCAAAATGCAGCTGCATCTTTCTGCTTCACTACCAATACACAGTGTCATAAGGGTTTCTAGAACGCCATTTTTTTGTGTGTCATCTACTTTTAGTCATTACATCTTTCCAATGTCACAAAATCCCATTAAAAGTCACGATGGTTTAACACACAATGTTTGGCTTCAGTGAAACACATATTTGAGGTCTTTCGTTAGGTAAGTTACTCAAAGCCAGATTGTGAGTAATTTGCTCATTTCCCCTTTTAAATCCCATGATAAGTTGAAGAATATTATGAAAGAGGGAATTGTAGTTTTGCCTGTCCATCAAAAATTATTGGTGTGCCCTTATGGACGTCTCTTTGTAGTTCATATAAATGTATAAAACATTCAAATTAGAATAAATAGGAGGGCTAATTAGCAAAAAAAATCAAATTGATTTATTTTTTTTACTCTAAAAGCTGATTTCACGCTTTTTTAAAAAAAAAGTCATTGTGTTGTGTCAGGGTACATTGGACAACTTGTTGCATCTTTTATTAACACCAAAGGCCCAGAGTCATGCTTCATCTCTCATGCATGACTTCTGTGAACAAATGACGTCGTCTGTGCCTTGAAGGAAATCGTATCATGTGAGGATTGCGACATAAAAGAATGCACAGACACAGACTATTTAGGAAAGGCCATGTGCTGCAAATATCCTTGCTGATTGGATCATGCAACCATAAAAGGATTAGTTATATTGGTTACTATCTCTTTAAACAAATTCATTTGATTTCTGGTGGGATTTCATGAAGGCATGAACATACACTCCACAGATTAAAAGGAACACGCTGCACCATAGAATCACTAAGTGAAGTTGGTAATCATGCTTAATACGGGAGGAATTTAACAGTCATATTGACTGGTACTTCAAAATAAAAGCTTCCCTGGGACCTTTTTGGAGAGAATTAGCAGTTTGCATTTTGTTTATGCATCGAAAAGAGCTAAGCTGTCACCATCTTTAAAACTCACTGGTCTTGCAGGAACGGAAATAAGTGAGTGGCAGTAATGTATAGCATTAACACATTTCAGATATGTATGCTGGCATCAGCAAAAGTGTTCTGGATAGTTTATTTTAATACATTGAAGTTACTGTGTTTTAAGAAGAGATTTAGTTGTCTAGTTGGTCTAACTGGACAAGTGTTTTCTATCCATAATTTGGCTTTATGCATGTATACATGGCCCTTTTGACAGGCAATGAAGTGTATGTTTTCATCCTACTCTCCTCATCCTCATCTACTTGTCTTCACACCTTGATACTTGTCCCTCACAGGATATCAATTCCTTATATGCAGTGTAACCTGAGCCTGAGGAAGGCTGAGGCTGACCTAGGATCAAAAAGTCCTCGCTTGCCACCCTGATGTGAATGTGAATCAATTCTTAATTTAGTGATCCAGCTGCATTAAACATTACTAAATGCTTGGGCTTTGGCAGTTTCACGTTTCAGAGTTTTTTCATAATGAACTGGCTTCTTTTTTTACATTGTTATTCTTACTCACAAAGGGCACCTGCTCTAAGTCAGGTTCGTTTTGTGAATGGGTTTAGCTTGTCGCTGTTTTTTGATGTTCTACTTTGCTCCAGTCAATCATTTTAATACCCCATACACTTTGTACTTTAATGACATTTTTTGTTTGTTGTAATGTAAGTTGACAGTGTGTTGGTGCTTCCGCCTTCACATGCAAAGGCAAGCCAACAGCAGACAGGAAAGAAACCCACAAAATACTAGAGTGCCACTTAGGCACTTTTTTTTAAACGCTTATCACTATTTGTGATGGTAAACTTCAGCTCTGTTGAGCCTTGGTTTATCACTTTATCACTTTATACGTTTATCAGTCAAGCTGGCAAGTCTTCAAACTCTTGTCTTGCATTGTCAAGTGTCTCCACCACACCAGAACACTATTGTTTTTATCTGTTGGTGTACTCAAGTGAAAAAAAAAAAAAGCTTAACGTAAATTTGAATTTTCATGTTTGCGTTTTATGTCCCGCTCTGATCATCTTTCGATCTATTTTAAAAGCGTTCCTAGCGGGTTTTTTTTTTTATTATGGTTATGTCGTTTTTAGCCCCCCCCCAAAAAAACTGTTGTTTTCTAGGATATAGTTTCTGCAGAGTGTTAGTTGCTCATTAGAAATTTGCCTCAGAGTTGTGGATGAAACTGTTGGCACGTTACCCACCTTGTTTACACGCTCTCAGCCTAACATTAGTGGTTGATAGCAACCACTAATGTGGTTGCCATTAAAATGGCAAGCAATGTCTGAGCTGTGAAGCCGTTCAGATACCAGCTTGGACAAGGAAAATGAAGATGAAAATTGATCTATTTGTCTGCAAGCGGAGGCATCAGAATCTAGAAGAAGCTTGTAGCCCACCCAGTGTATTTTCTATACGCAATTTTTTCGTCTGCTCCTGATTCACAATGATTTAAATAAATCTATTCAGAAATTCAATTTTAAGCTCGATTTTCTCTAGATATGTTTGCCATCATGAGAAAAATGCCACAAGAACAAGTTAAAAATGCAATCTTTGACTTAAACTCCTTGACTGTTAGTTTGTGCAATTTCAGAGCTAAAAACCGATGTCCTGAAGCGTCTGTCTAGAATTCTAGTGTTTTAATTGAGCAGGATGCAGTTGTGCCTGCTTGGTTCAATCCCATAACAGGCTTACAGCAAATGAGATAAAACCAATGGAAAGGTAGCAAACAAACTTCCCCTTTTGTTCAAGCAAAGTTGTTTAAAACATGTGAAAAATAACTGGAACATTTTAACAGATAAAAACCCCACAAAGGTAAGCGTTTTGTTGTACAGTTGGGAAACGAACAGCTTCTAAGTGACTTTTCTGTAGCTTTCTGTGCAACTAAAGGTCATGACCTTGCGTGAATGTCTGTATGTGCCTCTTTGTAGACTTATGTGTATTTGCCTTTTGTGGAATTGAGATCTTGAGAAAGAAATAGCATTTGTGCAAGAACACTTTAAAGAAGGATATAAATAAAGAGCGACTAAATCAAATGAAACAATAAAAAGATGAGGCTTGGCAGAAGATCAATAGACTGAATGCTACAGTAAAAATATTTTCTGTTTTCTTTTCATTCTCTGATTTACAGGCGAGCTGCTGTGTTCTTTGCTGCTTTACTTCTTCACTGACAAAACCGAGAAGTGCATGTTCTTTGTGCTTTTTTTCGTGTTTGTCCAGGCCGTTGCACAATATATTACAAAGTCAGTGTTTGGATTTGTGCTGCTGTTATGCCATATTGATCGTTTAAGCTCATCCCTGCCCACTGCAGTGCCGATCAGCAGGGTTTTCAGATCTCCAAAATCAACAATCGGTCAGAAAACAGTATATTTCATGCTTGTTCATTCATTTCTCACTCGTTCATTCATTGTTGAAGTAAGTTCGTTTAAATGTGTTATTTTGGATGGAAACATTGAAATTGAAGGTTGCATAGTGGTGTGGTCCTTGCTGAAATCACGCTGGAACCTTGTGTGGAGTTTGCAGGTTCTTTGGAGGCATGGGTGTTTTTTTTTATGTTTTCTGGCTTTTTCCTGCAGCTGAAAGCATAAACGTTTGCTGAAATGGTCATTGTATATTCCCCTCAGTGTCAGGCTGTCAATCTGTGTGGTCCCGTAATGGACTGGTGACCGGTTTAGGTTCCTTTTTGATTGATGCAGGCTTTGTTGATCTTCAACATACGCTTTAACCTTGAACAGATGACGCTTGTAAAGACACCTATGGAGGGAATGGGAAATGACATTTGTGCAAAGTGAAGGGGATTGCTTATGCCAAATGGTAAAGAAATGTTTTTTTTTTTCTCTTTTTTTTATGTTAACAGTAAAGCTTTTTAACCTTAACTTGGTATGGTTATGTGGAAGTGCAACTGCAGTACAAAAAAAAAAAAAAAAAGAAAGCACTCCCTCTTTCCATTCCAATAGTTTACATAACACAAAGTGGTTGCTGGTGCTGAAAGCAGAGCGTGAAGCATACAATTATGAACCAGAGTTGGCCTTAGGTTTAACAGTGTCATGCTCCCCAAGGCTAACATTTTCAAAGAGAAAAGAAGTCATAGAATGAGGTGTCTTGTGAATTTTAGGAATTTATTAGAAAGAGTTAAGGCTGCAAATACATTGTACATTGCTTTTTTTTCTCAATCAGTGAATAAACAGAGTCACATAGCCTTGTCATTAATATTTATTTTGTGCTTAATTATTTTTTTAAGGTTTATCTTACATATATTTGGAGTTTGTGACATATTCTGAGTTTGTGAATAGTATTAGTAATTTTGTTAAGTTTTTTTAAATCCTTAAAAAACAGTTAACTCTGAAACAATAACATACGAATAGGAAATATTTTTTTATTTTTTTTTTTTTATTTATTATTCACTAGTGCTATTAATTTCAGAGAGGCATATGGCCTTGTTTCAACTCTCCCCCATCTTTCACCTCTTTAATGCACAAGACATTTTAATCTGTGTGACATTTATGGCTGTGCTATCCTCTCTGTTGTGACCTTCATTGTCCTTTGCAGCCCATGTAATAAATTTGGCATTATATTAGACAAACGGCTTGTCGTAGATGTTTTCAATATAAATACATTTAAATATATACAGTTTAGGTAAGTAAAATGTTTGGCATCATTTTTTTTTTCTAATGTTACTTTATAGTTGTGTTGCATAAAAAATATGGTGACTTGTTTCTGGTGTTGTCCTGTTTAAAAATGTACTATTACTAACTTCTATCTCTTGATAAATAATTAAAATCTAAGGCTAACTTTTACCCTTGATATTCAGTCATTAGTTTCTAGATTTTCTATTGTTTTTCAAACAAAAGTCAATACATTAGCTAAGACTTCAATGCAGTAAAATTGCAATCAGTGCATCTTTGTTTTTAATTACCTCAACTGCTTTTGCAGATTTGAAATCAAGTATGAGTAAGTAGGTAATCTAATCAAGAATAGAAAAAATATAATTGTTCTGCAAACTGGACTCTTGTTTTCTTGCATTTGTTGATGATTTTTTTTTTTTTTAATTAATGAGGCAAGTGATTTTCCAAAGATGTCTTAGCTTTGCTATAGTTGTAGTTTTGCAGACTAGCAGTGCTGTACTTAGCATTTCTAACTCCCCAGCCACAAAACATTGACTTGTTTTATATTTTTTAATTTGTTTTTTCAGCTCAAAATGCAATGAAAGAAAAATAAGGGTGAAGAGGTAGACGGGGCTCTCAGCTCTCAGCTTATCCAGATTATCCTTGTGCCACTGCCCTAATCACTCACAAATATGGCAGAGATGGGAGCTCTGCCGCATGTTTCTGTTTGTAAAGGATAGTCACTGTGCTGGAAAAGCTCATGTGAAACAGTTTAAGCCTCAACAAGTGATATGATAGAATCCAGTGACTCCACAGAAGAGAAGTGTACTGATAACACGAAGATAAAAGGAATCATGGGAGCATCTTAAAAGGAGAACGTTTCAAAAAATGATCATAATAATAGGAAAATGTGCTTTTTATACATCACGTTTGAGATTATTTGTTATTTTGAATAAAACTGAAAGAGCCTTTCTGTCAGCCACTTTGGCCGGTGAAAGAACTAACATTTACCCAATCCTTAGTACAGAGGGACAGCTTCGTGTCAGTATCAGTTTGAGTCCGAGATCAATTTCAAAATAATGTTTGGAGAAACACCAAGGAGATAAGTCACCCATGACACCAAGAGGTTCAGTTCCAACTGGACTGTCAGAAGCCAAAGGCTAGTACATTTCAGAAGCTGTTTACATAGAAAAAGTATTGAATTAGTGCTTTCGGTTTCTAGCTTTTGGCAACTTGTGCTTTTCATATTTTTTACCTTTAAACATAAAGTGGAAAAAAAGGAGGATTTGCCTCTTTTTTCTTCAAAGTAAAGTCTTAAAGATTCTGGGTATTTTTCTGGTCTTTATAATGCACCACAACGATGGGCACCAACCCTGTGGTTATATTTTTCGTATGAAAAGGTGAGCTAAATGTGTCAATTTCACTGCAATCAAAAGTCAGTTGTTCTGGCTCTGAGAGCTGTGATTATTTTCCGGTGTGGATCATGGGACATAATGTTCAAATCACGCTCAGATTTAGTGTGGACATCGCTTGGTAGCAGACAAGCCTCTGGCCGCGATTACCAACTAATGTTTGTAAATCCTCGATAAATTAAATAACTTTTATTTTGTAGATTGAACTTTTAAATCAATTTGGATTTAGGCGAGGTCACCACAGCTTAGTTTAGCGCTCCTCTCACATCCAGTATGCGTCTCCAGAGTCCATCTTGTAGATGCCTCGCTGTGGATTCTACTGTAGAAGAACCTTTTCTGCTTCTGGCTCCATCCACATACGAACAAAGTGACTTGTAAGACTATTCAGGCTTCTGAATATTTTGTCAGAAAAAGGTCTTGGTGAGTGAAGCTTTATTTGAGAAAAGTAAAAAATGTATGTTTTGGCAGAATAAAGATCATCCATCCAATAAGCTTATATAATTGACCTTTTATTGAATGCGGGGAAGTGAATGTGAACATTCTTAAAATAGCTGTCTTCTCTTTGTCTCGGCTTTGATCAAAGGGGAACTAACAACCTGTAAAATACACAATGGCACTCACTCAGTAAGTTAATATGTCAGAGCCAATCAATGACCCATATGCTTGTCCTTCAACGCCTTGTAGTTTTGAAAAATGTACGTTTTTAATCCACAGAACCTGTCAGATGTTGTCATTTTTTTCATAACAAGGCAATATTTCTGTTTTTAAATGGCATTTTCTCAAAAGATTGTGTAGGACAAATATGTTTGGAGATTCTAGATATGCGAATAAAATACAAATATTTCTTTTATGCTTCCAGCTGCTTCTAGGATTTTTTTCTGCTTTTTAAAGTACCACTCTGATCATCTTCTAGGCGATTGTATAAGCGTTCACAGTAGTCTTTTAATTACGATTATGCCATTTTTAGCCAAAATCAAGAAACGTGTCATTTTCTAGAACATAGTTTCTGTAGAGTGTCAGTACTTCTTTAGAAAGTTGTAGGCAGGACTGTTAGCGTGGAAGTAAGCCAGCCCCCTACTTCCCAACATCCATTTGTTTACTCGCTCTACCGCTAGCTTACAGCCACTCACACCCCCAACCTAATATTCCCGGTGTAACAAAGATGGTGAGCAATATTGGAGTTATTCAGTCTCACAGTTTTGAGCCAGATGCCAACTCGGACGAGGAAAACGCCGAGTTTGTGGATCTAGTCGTCAACAAGTGGCGCTTGAGGCCCCGACAGCGTATTTGTGACGTCACAGATATGATGCTTATTATTATTATTTATTTATTTTTTAAAATCCAAATGGCCTTTTTTTTATTTGCTCCTGATTCACAACCATTTGAATAAAGAAATACGCAAGAAATGCAATTTTGAGCTTCATTTTCTTAAGTAAATAAATAAAATCATGTTAAAAACACCAATCATTGAAGTGGGTCTTGAACAAGTTAAAAGTAAAAACTGTTTAACCTCATCAGTCTAACATAAACTACCAGTGAAATATCAAATATTTTTATTGATGCCTGTTGTTTGTAAAATCAAAGTGAAATACAAACAGCCCCTGCTTTAGTAGTTTGCAGCTCTTGGGTTTGTGAACTCTTGAAAACTCCTCAGTCTTGGTCTTGTGGGGTAAAGGCCTCTGTCGGGGAAAGGTGGGGTTGACCTTTACTGACAGCACAGAGCTTGGCATGAAAGGGACCCGGGGGGGGGGTGTTACATGCTAGGGGTAGCTGCAGTGAAGTGGGGGGGGATGGGTCCAGAGCTCTGGTGACAGGCTAGATACCATGTTTGAGAAACTGCAGCCGCCTGACGTCTGACACTTAAAGAGAGGAAGATCAAAGGGCAGAACTGGCAAAAGCTCCGTGCATAGCCTCATGCATATGGCTACCTGGCGTCCCTACCTAAAAAAACAAAACGAGAATCTCGACACAAATACCTGTAAAATAAGTAAACAAAACGATGTAATTGTTAAACTGATAATTGAAAAACTAGAATTGCCATGCGTTTTTTCAGGTGTTGCCTCCAACTCATGTTGTTAAACTGGTTTAAAAGTGTTGAAACAGCACATAACCCATATTTGTCTTACCACCCACCTTGTCCCTGCCAGACACAAACAGGCTGCACACAAATGCACACAAATCCTTTAGGGGAGTCTAGCAGCCTGATGAGGCCTGCAGGAAGATCAGACGGCTAAAGCACAGAGTCGCAATGGCAGAAAGTGGATAAACACAAGGTCTTGGACTAAACGTAATTACCTGTGAATACCATAGTGATTTGCTTTAATGAAAATTGAAAGTAGTAGTTGGTAGTTGGTTTTGGCAACAGAAATTACATGTGGAGTTCCTTAAGGCTCCATCCTGGGGCCACTTCTATTTAATATCTACATGCTCCCACTGGCCCAGCTTATAAAGAACAACATTAGTTACCATAGCTATGCAGATGACACACACATATATGTTACAATGACACCAGGAGACCGAGGCCCTGTATAGGCTCTTGGTAAATGCATTGAGGACATTAATGACTGGATGTGTCACAACTTACTTCCATTAAATGAAAACAAAACTAAGGTTATTGTCTTTGGGACTAAAGAGAAACGGTTGGATGTCACTACAAAGCTTCAATCTATTCATCTTAACACCACCAACCAGGTCAGAAACTTGGATGTAGTGATGGACACAGACCTAAATTTTGATAAATACATTAAGGAAGTGACAAAATCAGCCTACTATCATCTCAAAGATATTTCAAGGATTAAACCAGGATCTGGAAAAACTAGTTCATCCTTTCATCTTTAGTCGACTTGACCACTGTAAAAGTGTTTTCACAGGACAACCAAAAAAATCCATCAGGAAACTGCAGCTTATTCAGAACTCAGCTGCTGGTGTTCTCACAGGAACCAAAAAAGTAGACCACATCTGTCCAATTCTGAGGTCTTTACACTGGCTGCTTGTCTGCCGGAGGATAGACTTTAAGGTTATGCTACTGGTTTATAAAGCTTTGAATGATTTATAACCAAAATACATGCCAGACCTCTCTGCTCATCTGGATCCAGTGTTTTTTGTCAGGTCCTAGAGTCAAAACTAGAAATGGAGAATCTGCATTCAGCTTCTATGCTCCACAGATCTGGAACAGACTTCCAGAAAGCCTTAGATCAGCTGAAACATTGTATTTAAATCCAGGTTAAAGACCCACCT
Organism: Oryzias celebensis; assembly: GCA_014656515.1. Classification (NCBI taxonomy): domain Eukaryota; kingdom Metazoa; phylum Chordata; class Actinopteri; order Beloniformes; family Adrianichthyidae; genus Oryzias; species Oryzias celebensis. The sequence goes on along the minus strand of BNCR01000008.1, from coordinate 6,074,494 downwards.
GTTCTCAGCTGCATTTGATTCATTTGTATTCAAAAGTTTACATCCGCACAGTTGATCTATTCTTGTTTTAAATTCAATTATTTTTAACTTTCTTTAAATCTTATTTTAGTGATCACACCTTTGCTATTTCTTTTGATTGTTTTCTTTATTTTATGTTTGATGTAAAGCACTTTGAATTGTCTTTGCACATGGAATGTGCTTTAAATATAAACTTGCCTTGCTTTTAACTTCACTTTTCTTTGTAATTCTGAAAATTATTGATTTGACAACCTGAATCCAATTGTTCCCCTTTTGGTACTGAGCTCATGCTGTGAATGCCCGTCTCCTGCAACGGGAGGTCAAAGTCCACGCCAGTCAGGGGTATGCAGCGAGATCCTCTTACATATTCATGGCGGTTACTGGCTATCCTTCCAGTTTAGCCACTTTAGACCTCTCTACAAATCTTCAGTCCAGAAGTGAGCTGGTTTATCAACACAGTTGGCATTTTATATATAACTTTTTATAAGGAAATATACACATATATAAACACACACACATATATAAATATCTAAATATATATATCTAAATCTATCTAAATATATATTCCTGGTCCAAGCTGGGATCTGGGATCAAAACTGTACAGCTGGATAGCTCCAATATTGTTCACCATTTTTATTGCAGTGGTAATGTTAGGTTGGGGGATAGAGGGGCTGTAAGCTAGCGGTAGAGCCTGTAAACAGAGTGCTGTCAGTTGAGAGAAGGGGAAGGTTGCTCTGCACCAGCAGCCCTGCCTAGAACTGAGAGAGGAATTTGAAACTTGAAAATAGATTAAACGATGATTGGAGTTGGTCTTTCAAGCCTCGTTTTCACTGAGTGGTAAGGTCCAGTCCGGTCCGATATTTTGAGCATTTCTAAAATAAAATCGACCCGTATAGCCCTTTTGTACCTTTGTTGGTTGTAAGTCCATTAGAATATAGAACGACAGAGCTACTGTCGCCACACGACAAAACCTTTTTGATTAGTGGAAGGTCAGTACGACAAAATAAAGCGCCAAACCAGCGCCATCATATTTCTCTCAAACAAAATGTTTCTCTAACAACATTAAATGAGTTTTACTGTATATAAAAATACTACAAAAACCAGCTGCTGGATAACCTTCGTTGTTGATAGCTTCACTTTTGTTGTAGTCTCACTACTATGATGCAAAGCTACGCAATCGGTCTAAATCCCGCATGTGTCGTGATGGTCCAACTTTGAGTGGAATCGCTCACTTGAATTGCTTGAACCACAAACTGGTCTAAACTGGACCTGATTGTATCATACCGCTCAGTGAAAACAAGGCTCAAGAGTTTTCTTTTAAGTTCCATTACAGAATCAGGCGCATCTGCTTCTTGTTTAGCCTTTTGTTTCTATTGTAATTGCACAACAGATTGAGTTTAAATATACCGGTAATTAATTCAAAGTTACAATTGAAGTGTCACTTGCTGAATAAGTGTGCACATAAAAAGGGGCGTTGAAAGGTTCCAAAGGTTTTTTTTTTTTTTAAATCACATTAAGCAGTTTTTATTAATTACTAGATTAACTAACTTTGAACAAAAAATGTAGAACTATGAGTTACATTAAACATTTGGAACATGTAAACTCAAAGATGTAATTGTATTCATTAACTTATAAATGCTTGTCATTAGTTTTTTTTAGGTTAAATCTATTTAAGTGAATATCTTGAAGTCTAGTCTAACTTAATACCTTTATGTTTTTTGTGAAAGAGTGCTGTTTCCAGGCTGATAAAAGAAGAAAATTCTGAAGATCCAGCCTCGGCATTCTTTACGTTTGAGGTGTTTATGGTTGGGCCTCCTTCTTTGCCTTTCTACTGGGAAGTATAAACACTAAGATGGGGGATATCCACCACCCCCACTGCCTGGTTCTTTCATCAGAACACATTTTACTCTTGAAATGAGGTTCATAATGTCGCTTAAGTGACATTCAAATTGTTGGTAATTCATGGAGGAGGCTGATTTAAAGTTTTATTTTGATTTTCATTAGATACAATTTGTAAAATTGTTATCATTGTTACAGAGATAATGGGTGATAATGTCCAAGAAATGAGCAAACATTGATATATTTAAGTTACAGGAAACATTTTTCTTCTGTTGCAAATTGAAAAGTTCAAACAACTGTATATTGTTTCTCAAACATTCTCTTAAAACTGCCTTTAGAGATCAGGTTTTTGGAGAGGTTGAACAAAAAGTCTGCTTTTCACACATGATGGGAGGAAAGATTGAGCAAAAATCCATCCACCAATTACAGAGAAAGAATGCTTTCAGCTCATAAACTTTAAGATCCCCAATTGCAAAAAATTGCAGAGGTTTTCTTGGAATTTTTAAGATGTCTGTTTGCATTTTGAAAACAAATTATCACGAGTTTCAGTGTCTATTAAGAGGAATCCAAATCTCTAAAGGCTAGTTTGTCTTTAAATTAAAAAAAAATCTGGTAAAAGATGTAGGAGTTTTTTTTTGCCCTCAAAGGAACATACTACTGTGAAGAATTTTCAAAAATGTGCTTGTTTAAATTGATGTGTGTATTATAAAGGCGCTTTAAATCTTTGAAGTTCTGCGCACTCTGCCACGAAGAACACCCAATCCATTAAAACGCTGCTAGCACTCAGTGATTTCGGATTCAGAGGTTCACTGCAAGTGATTTACTCAGAGGGTTATTGATCTGAAGTCGTTTGGAATGTGATGACAAAGAACAGACGGTGAGCAGAAAGAATCTGATCTGAAAGAATTTGGATTTTGTAATCCTTTCTTTTGAGCCCCTGGTTAAATGTTTAGGAACTATATGGTTTTTAGTTATGTCAGAGCTGCTGCTATGATCTTCTTCTGTTATTATTCGGATTGATTTAGACTTGTTTCTTAATTAAAAAGGGTAGTTATTGCATTGTTTTTTGGTGCTAAAATATAACATTTCTTTTGTTCATTTTGCTTCTTCCACGCATCCCAAATGCCTGTGTTTTTACATATAAAATTGAAACAAGAACAAACACCTCAAATGGCCTCACACAGACCAAATGACAAAGTCTCTCAGCTGTGGTGCCTTTTTCTTTTTTTTTCTAGATCTAGTTCAAAGAGGTTAAGCTTCTTCCAAAGTGATTATTCTGAGTTGTTCTGCTTTTTTTCCCATCTCTAAAGAATAATGGATGATGTATCTGGCAGAATATCTTTCAGAAGTCATTTTTCCTGTTATAAATATATAAAATATAGATAGCTTTAGAAGTTCTCTGCTTTTTTAATGTTCTGCAGCATATTTACCTTTAAAGCACTCAAATTTAAAGCACAGGCAACGTTTGAAATTGAATTTAGAGCAAAACTGACAGCTTACTGCCTTTCAGTTTGGCTGCTTAGATGCAATTTAGTTTGAAACTTGGCTTCTTGTTTTTGTCAAACTTTAATTAAACTAAATACCTTTTTTTATTTTTTTGAACAATACAATGAATTTTAAGATTTCATGCAGTCCACAAGTAATTTGTATGCGCTAACCATTTTAATTTTCATTAAAAAATTATTACTGGAAATGAAGAGAGATTTTTTTTGGTGAGTGTAAAATAAAAGTTATGAAATCTCATTAAGCAAAAGACAGTTTTGTAATAAAAGTTTGTTTATAAGTGAATTTGTTCAATATAGTTTTACTAACTAAAATCAAGAATGTTATTACTGTTAAAAATAATTGAGGTTTTGTACTAGATTCAAGTACCAAAGCATAGTTTTTGTATTTTTATGCCAGACTAAATACTTCAGGCAAAAAGCTAACAAAGAGGTTTGACATTAAAAAATAAAACTAAGTGAAGTATTCATTCAACTGATGACAGGCTGAACTTATTGTTGCAATCTTTTACTATAAGAGGACTTATGCTCTGCATTGATTGCTCAGATATGTCAGACCTCTGTCCTCTGATCCGTCTGTTGCAGCTCAGTGCTTTCAGGTTGTGGGGTTCTGTTTCTTAAGGGGCTCCACTTCAAAAAGAGTGTTTTTGTGCTTCCCTTTAACTCCCACTGCTCCCCTTTTTGCTCTGAGTTAGAGCTGTGTCCACTGTGTCGAACTCTCCCCCCACCAGGCAGGATTTTTACATAACACCATCCACTTGGTCTTTAACAGCATCACAGCAAATGACTTGAAGAGGCGACCTAGTCAAGAAGGCTGGCTCTTTTCTGGGTTCTGCTTTGTAGTGGTTCTGTGAAAAAGCCTGCTTTGTAAGATGAAAACCAACACGGAAAATCTTGAGCATCCTTTTCCTAACACAGTCACTCAACAAGAGTGTCTTCATTCAGAGACTTCATTAGACCTGGTGCAACACCGACCGCTGCAGGAGATCCTGCCTTCTCTCAGTTACAATCACAGACAATCTTTCTTGAACAATTATTTACTACAAATTCTACTTTTCCCTTGGGGAATGATAAACATTTTTGAATGAAGTTGAGTCAACTTGTATAAATGTTGTGGATGTTTTAATCAATGAATTAATTTATATTGCAATGATCCAGCCAAATCAATCTGTCTGAGGCAAGCTGTTAATCGAGTCGAATCAGTTTATACCATTAAAAATTGTTTCTAAATTAAATAATTGATTATAATCAATAAGGAAAATACCATTTGAATTGAGACATCGTCGGTTTATTTTACTATAATAATAAAACGACCTAGTGCCATCACAGCGGACAACACACATCATTACAGTCTAATGTGTTATGTCCAGTAAAGTCCAGTGTGGTGGAAAGCTCTAATAATGTCCCCTTTGTTTTAAGTGGAAAAACAACAGTGGGCTGAACTTTATCAAACTAAAATGTGAATGGATTTGCCATTTATTTTTGCTTACTTGTTTATTTGTGCACATTTAAATTTACTCTTGATTATCTTGCAAGAAATACAAGGAATCGTAAAAAGCTTCACCTTCACGCATCAGCATACAAGTATTTATTCTTGAGCCACACTGGTTGAAAATTTTACCAAATATGTCATGAATCCATTTTAGCTCAGTATCACCAACCACAAATTATAATAAGAATTGAATCATTGTTAAAAATGAATCGTTACACCCCCAGTAAATGCAGATGTGTACCATTTGGGACATCTTTAAGTAAATGAAGACTGTGATGGAGAAAATTTAAATAGACCACATTCAACTGTTTGGCCCTGAAGAATGATTATCACTGTGGTACAGTGGCAAATGAAGCTTATATAGTTGGTCATCTCAGAGAATTATAGATCATTATTTTGCCCACTATATACAAAACTAGCATAAAGTACACAAGTGGTGTAAAAACCAGTGAGACTAGGAATCGGTCCTAAAATTGTTTGGAGCTTCCAAATTATTAAAGGTGACATTAATTTTTTAATCATCTGCCACGTTTTCTGTTACTGTCAGTTTGTTGTATGCATCTCACTAAAATCATGCACAATTGCATAAGATTTACGTAACAGTTGCGTATAAACTACATAAAAGATACGTAAACTGCACAATTCTCATTTTTGAACAGCTCAAAACCTAATTCTGGTGAAGACCTGTCGGCCAAAACACTCGGGGAACATCTGAACACGTTGACAAATGACAAACGCGAGAAACGCTTATGAATTACGCACTGGATATCACTCATGTATCACAAAAAACCAAAATGTACGTAGTGGCTGTGTGACGAGGCCTTTAAGGTGATTGCAGGTGTTTTGTATTTCCCTTGAGGCCATCATGTCATCATCTAGTCATTAGTAAAGTGCGAATTCTGGCTCCTTACTGATATCTGTGTAAAAGCAGCACAGACAGGGTGAGCAAGTGATACTAAAATTCCTTGTAGGATGTTCACACTACAGGGTTAGGAAATTACTACACTCTGATTGTCTAATTTCATCATTTCTAACAGTCAAGCTGTGTGGAGGAAGCGTACACTTATGACGTGAACAGCACTGGTCCGGTATGCAGTACGCAGGATTTTGGGGAGTTTAAAAAAAAAAAAAATCTGTACTAGTTTGTGTCTCACCCTTAATTCATTTTACGTGTTGTAAACGTGTTTGTTACTACCTGTCACCCGTAACGTACCTGTAGAAAAAAAAAGTTCCTGAACATATTTGTTCAACGATCTTGCTTGTTCATGCGGGCCACCTGCATGTCCTGTACAGGTATGCCCATTTGTCACTCGCTGACAGCCCCTATCCACCCTTACAGGCGACTTTGACTTGGAGTTTAGTGGCAGAAATGACCAAGCATAATACATTTCTTTTTAACTATTAATTTCAAAAGCAGGCCTGCAAGTTTACTGTAGTAAAACAAAAGAAAAAAACAAATATTTTTCTTATTTTAAGATTTGGTTGCTGCCAAAAATTTAAATGAAGTAATATGCAAAACTATGGATGCAAATGGAGAGATTTAACCAACACTTTTGCATTAGTATTCTATGAGAGTCTTTTTTTTTGAATGTGTAAACATTTTAGGCAAAAGCGTTACGGCAGCTTATTACAGATAGAAGCATCTATCCTAGAGTTCTATTTTTTATTGTACATCGGGAGCAATTTTATTAGTAATGTTGAAGAGATCTGCTTTTTTTTTTAAAGAAAAAAAATATTTGGAAAAAAATGTACTCAATATCAAAATGTTTCACTTGATCAGCATTTTGGGTTTGAAATAATTGGTAGCAATGTTAATTGATATGTAGGATTTTAGCAGTTTTAGTCTTTCATTTGATAAAGTTATTGATTTTCAAAACAATCATTTTCTAAATGGGACTGAGGTCTTATAGGTTCTCCAGAATATTTTCAGCGAAACATTTTTGTATTTAAGAAGGTTTAAAATGTAAATGATGTTTTGATAAAAAGAGGTTCTCTTACAGTAAAAAAAAAAAAAAAGATTTCAGAACTGCTCTACTTCCCTTTTCCTTTACAAGCTCTGACTTCTCCGTTCTTATTTGTTGTGGGGTTACTTCATCGTCGCCTCATCTGACTTTTGGGAATAAAGCAAACATTGCTGGTGATGACTAAAGTTCACTGGGTTAAAAATCCTGTCTGTCCTCAAATGAATTAGTTAAGTAGCTAGGGAAAATGGCCTCTGTCAGATGCAATTAAAAAAAAAACACAGATATGAGTAAACAAAAGTCAAAGACTAGAAGTTACACGAGTTGAAAGGCTGCCAAGAGAAAGAAGGAGCTGTGTGTGTCATAATTGGTTGAGTCAAGCAGGGGAAGAAAGAATCTCTGCAGGAAGCATTTGTTCTCTCTATGTGAAGTCCTGAATGACACAGGAGCCTGTGTGTGCACTTAGTTATATTAGGATCCTGTTGGTCATTTTCTCCCTTGAAAGGTGCTATCAGTGGGCAGAATGGAGAAAGGTCCAAAGAAAGGGATCGACCAACTGCTCAGCTGGAGAGGTGAAGTGGCTGATGATCAGCCGTGACCTGTCGGCAGGTTTTCTTCTCTTTATGCTGCAGTGATGGTAAAATATAGAGAAAAATATAGCAATGGTTGAGTTGTCTTTAAGTTTTTGTCTCATCTAGCAGCTGATCAAACTGAGAAGCTGAGATTAATATGTAAAGTGACTATAGAAGATTGGAAAAAAACCTTGCTTGGTCTAATGAGTCTCAAATTCTGCTGCAATATTCAGATGGTAGGGTCCGAATTTGGCGTCAACAACATGAAAGCATGGATCTGTCCTGGCTTATATCAATGGTTCAGGCTGCTGGTGACGGTGGGTCAAAGGTTTTTAAAAATGTTTAAAAAGATTTGTACAAAGCAGAGAAACAACAGAGCAACAAACAGATGACCAATCTGTAACAATGACCTTATAGACCGTATTTACCTATTGTTATGCCCCTTTCTGTCCAGGGGAGGGTGGAGCATAACACCAAAAATGTGTCTCCATAAAATACACAACACATTTATTTACAATAAAACAACTGCCATCATTAACTTAAAAGTGAAGCAAAAGGCTTCAGGGTGAACCAAGGCCAAAATGAAAAACAAAACCCTACCTGTCTAAACACAGAAATCATACCTGTAAATGAAATAAAAGGGAAAGCAATGACAAAACACTAACCTCCCGAGACATAAACGGGAGAAAATGTGCACTAAAGAAAATGGCAGTTCACCCCTACAGCTTCACTTATTAACCAACAAACTAAAGACACAGAGTGGACCTCCGCACAAAAGTAAGAACTGCAAAGTGCAACACAAGCTACATCATAAGTGGAGAGTGGACTGAGTCCCTTCTCGCTGGCCGGAGGTCTTCACATTGTTTATAAGGCTGCCCCCCTTCAGCTTGGGTCACACCCCTTCAGCACCACACCTGAAACAAATCAGAGACGCACAGACACAAAGATCCACAAAAACCCTGAGATCCCACTCTGACACAAAGAAAACACAGAATATAAAGATAATACAAAGAAAAAACAAAACCACATGCAGCTGAGGCCGTAACACCTTTTCACAGACACATCCAAACATCAGAAAATACAATAAAAATGACAGGAGTTAAGTATCTTCAAGAAGCTTCTTAATAATCAGTATTTTGTTCTGTGTCACACATTTTCCAGCAAATGAACACCTGCTCTGTACGTCTATAAAGTAATTTGCGGTAAAATATTTTCCTTTTGGTCACAAAATTTTTTCTTTGCTACAAAAATGCAGTTATTCCATTTTAACTGAAACGAGTTCACTGATGGCATAAAAAAATTGACCTTTTAAAGATGATATTTTTTGGTGGTATTGTTTGTTTTTTAGTTTGAGAAATTTAGAAAAAGACTCGTGAAGTAAAAATCAAACTAAGGTCAGTCTAGCTAAGGGGTTTTTTGTGTTTACTCTTAAAATTCACAGAATGTTTTGACACAAAGAAAACGTGTGGCTCTTTTGGTTCATTTCGTTTTTGCAGCAGTAACCTTTGCACACCTGCTGCCTTTCTGTCTCTTGAAATGAAGAGAGTTCATTTCGGCTGTAAGAAACACCAGATTTCACTGACACGTAATGTTAAGTTAAAGAAAAATGCTGAAATGTGTCTGCAAAAGAATAATTTCTGTTGGGTGGAAAAAAAGATTTCTGTGTCTCTGAAGTCAGATTTTTTAAATGACTTTAACAACCCATCTCTGTTTGATAAATGTGTTCTGCAACAAAAAAAAATTCATAAAGTGCACATGACGAAAGGCCTTGACATTTCTTTATTTTTTGTTGTTGTCGTCTCAATCGGTGCTTCGTTTTCTGGCCACACAGTAGACTGATGGCACACAGGTCTCATTTCCAGACTGGATATTTCCATTCAAAATGAATTCCGACTGATGGTGACTAACGTTCCATCATTCAGCCTACTTGCTGTTCCCCTAGCTTTCAACTCCTGACAGTTATGTGGAAAGAATCAATCGATCAAGTCCTAATTTCTCATTGGATAAAAGCTTGAACGGCAAATAGGGTTGGTGCTAGTGTGGGCAATTCCTTTTCCACTTATTAGTATATTTTATCAGTCGGTTTAATGTAGTTGATGTACTTCACCTGAACTGCTACTAAAAAGGGACCGGAAGCAGTGCGATGATAAAATTAATTGCTTGGCTAAATGAGCCTATCAACAGGGAAAATGTCAGGCATCTAATTTACAAACGAGACATTTTTTCAAATTGGCACTTTCTTTTAGAATTCTTTCTGGGAGAGTTTTTTTTTTTTTTTTTATGAGCTTCTTAGATCAGATAAATCCACTGATTGATGATGAAATGAAACTTGTCCATTCTCTGTAACCCGTAATAGCCATGTTTTACCGCCTGCGTGGAGAAGAGAAGGAGAAGGCCATTAAACTTCTCCTTTCTGTTGCATTTCTTAGTCACATTTACTTCCAGAGCTCATGTTGTTCTGACTAACTCACCTCTGGATTTTTGAGACTTTGCTTGTGTTTGGTTGCTTAGTATCGAAATAACATCTGTCTGCAGTCTATCATGTCAGCATTCATTTTTCCTTCTGTGAGATTATCTGCCTGATGAAAATGGTGATTTAGATAGTAATAAGTAGTAGAAGTGGGGAATCTCACTCCTTCACGTGCTTTGGTTTGTCTTTTTCTAAATATATTGTCACAATTAGAATACTAGATTTGGTTATAACTCACATTTTCTAATTATTAGTCATCCTGATACTCTTCAGTCTGAAATAACTTAGTATTTTGCATGACGACACACAAAAATCACCCATTTTACGGTTTGCACCCACTGCTAACGCTTGGATTACAGTGCGTTATTTATGTGGATAATGCATATATACAGTATTTGTTTAAAAAAGCCGTCTTATCTTCTCAACTTGTGCACATTTTCTTATAAATGGACGAGGGGGAACTATTATGCAAAGGCTCAGAGTCTGCTGAAAAAAAATCATGCAGCTTGACTCTGTTTGCACTGTGTTGACAACATACACAAAAGCTCTCCCACTGGGCATTGATCATCTGTGTGAAACCAGCTAGATCATGTCTGTGAGACGTATTCTTCTTCTTTGATTCGCTGTTCCTCATCATCACAGCCAGCAGACAGAATATCCCCAGGATCTCAATTCAGCGATGTAGGGGGGCTAGCAACCTGGGGGTAAGTGTTGCCCTCCTTTCCTCTCTACACTATTACATTTTGGCTGGTTGTCCAAAGTGAGTCTGTTTCCATTTTAGATGCATTTCTGCTCAGTAGGTTGAATTGTGATTTAGTTCCTTTTTTTTTTTACTAATGATTAAACAGTTTTCAGTTTTTCTTTATAAACAACTACTTTTCTTGAATAACTTAAGTATAATAGTTATGATAAATAGATGATTTAACATAGTCCATATTACAGAAAAACCTGCATTATATTGTGGCATAATCCACTCAGGATTAGAGTGCAGTTTCGAACACAAACTGCATGTTCGTGTACATCAGTGAATCAGCCTTTTACTTCCAGAATGAAGCATGTTTAAAAACAAAATTTGAACCAGGTCAGTAGCTCTTTCAACATTCAAAGTGTTTCCACACATTAGACTGTAATGATGGCTTAATCATTTTTTTGCCGTCATCATTTGTTTGTTATCCACCGTGATGGGACTTGGTCGGTTTTGCGTTATTGCAAAATAAACCTACATTGCCTCAATCCAAATGGTATTTTCCACTTATAACTAAATTTTATTTCATTGTGAAATTATTTTCTAAATGGTTTTTGCTCGATTTGGTTATCATTTTGCGTCAGACAGATCAATCTGGTTGGATAAATCGATTAATCGACTAATTATTACACTCCTGCTATTTTAGCCTCCTTAAACAAATAAAATATAATTCAATATAACAGCTGCTTAAATGCTTCCAGTTTTATTGAATAAATGTATTTTTTATATTTCATTAGTCCCTCCCTGTTTTTTTTTTACAGCCCATACTTCAAATACCTAGATCTTTTTTACGCTGCAGCAAATTGCGTGTTATTCTGCTCTGTAAGCATTTTTTATTCAGTGCCGTGTGAAAGACGGCGGTGACCAGAGATCATTAAATGGGAGCTCGTGGTTTCAAAAGCCCCACAACCTGCAATCACAGCAAGAAATGTTAATGAAAGAAAATGTGCTCTGACTGTGCTAAACTTCAACTCTGCCCCTCTTCATGTTGTGTTATTTAATCTCTGTCTCTGGGTTATTGGTTCCGCACAGTCACTTCATAAATGAAGGAGTTCTGAAGTGCATTTGCTCTGTGCATAAAATCATTAAGACCTTATTCTGAAAAGCCAATGTCGTCGGATTTTGCATTTTCCAACAGATGGAACTACTTCAATCTCTCAGTTGTGATAACAGAGGAAATGTATTAAACTAAACGATAATGGCAGTAAATGCACTATTTCTAGCTTCTGTTGGGAGCAGAGGTTAACTGACAAATAGGTTTTCAGTGCTGGTTCATTTGATGCGGCCGTTTAAAAATCAGCTTATCTCAGTAATGTGAAAGTGAGAAAGTAAGGGTACTTACCTCTGTTTCTTTTGTGGCCTGTTGCGTGGAGAAATACCAGCCAAAAGCGTGGTAGCAGATGGGAGGTTTAGCCTGCAGCACAATGATGTTCACCTCCTAATGTGATTTACTCATCAGATCTGCTCCTTTTTTTAGTGTTCGTTTGGCCTTGTGAGACACATTTAATCAACGGTTTTCCACATTCAATTGTGATAAAAACATGAGCCGTGTGTCAACACGGGCAAAAAACAGCATACATGTGCACGCACACACGAGAACATTACCGAGCTAATGAGTGATCTTCCTCGTGTTGACAGCGTGATGGGATGTGAGTTGGAGCATAGCAACATGACCTCAAGGCTGGTTGGACAGCACAAAGACCCTCTTGTAGTCATCTGTCCCTCCCTTACAGCTTCTGGCACATTTGTTTGTCATGTGTTTTTGTGTTTGTTTTGTGACAAATGTCATGTCCTACTCATGTCTACATGTAAACATTTCACTTCATTTATTCCTACTTTTACTGCAATTACAATATTTATCTTTTTGAGGTATCTATAATGCATTATATTCTATAATTCTACCATAGTATATTGAAAACCAAGGATTGGTAACTTCAACCTTGAGCACCGGACTGAAGACCTACATAATAAAATGAGCTTTTGTCAGATATAATGAGTCTGATCAAAATATATATATATCGGCTGAAAGGAAATCGCAGCTTTGTGCAAATGTTTATTCAACAACTCCTTAGTGAAATTTTTCTTTGAATTACCAGTAACAGTGAATGGGGAAAAAAAAGCACAGCCATGGTTAAAACATGTTTTTTTTTTGTCTTTTTTTATAGTCTTTACAACATTTAATTCTAATACTACAGATGTTTGTATTAAATCAAATGTCTGAAATGCCTTTAAAATGGTTTTATGCCTCCAAAAGGTGGTGATGGTAATGTTAGTGAGTTCTAGGCTCCGTTTTACCCTCTGTTGTTAAAATCTTATTTATGCATGCTGTCTTAGTGTGGGTGTGATAATGTAAAGCCTCTGCCGTGGAGCAGGTGTACTGTGGAAAAGATGGAAGGATTGCTATAGAGGAACATGACAGTTTGTCTGGAAGACGAACACAGGAGGAGACGGGTTAAAAACAACTTTTCATAATCAATGTGCAATTTGTTTCTTGATTTATTTTAAATCCGACAAAAACCCAAGAACCACTTCCTACGGCAATGCATCTTGCTATTTTCCCTCCTCATTCACTGTGACGCAGATTCAAAACAAATTGTGGAACGATCACCTTTCTGAATGATTTCAACATTTCGGAGGCAGATTTTATGGGATGGCTGCAGCCTGCGATTAGAATAAATGGCTTTGGTGTTGATTTTAAAATTGATATTGATTGAATTTGCCTGCACATATTTTCTTATTTGTATTTTACTGCCTTTTACTGAAGATCCGAAAAAAAAACCAAAAAAACGTATGAAATTAAAAGATGCTGTGCACATTTACTCCTCTAATGTTCACATTTTTTTCAGCTATAGCATTCCAAGTGGTCTTTTCTTTTCGTTTTCTAGGACAGTTTCTGCATTTAGAAATTTGCCTCTGAATTGTGGGCAGGATTGTTGACTTGGGGTAAGCCTGCCCCCCATTTCCCATCACTCATCTGTTTACATGCTCTCCAGCTAATTTAGAGCCGCTCACATCCCCAACCCAAGGTTACCTCGCCCACCCAGCGTATTTTTTTTTTACAAATAAGCTTTTTTCGAACGATATTTTTTCTTCTGCTCCTAATTCGCAATGATTAAACAAAGAAACAGTCAGAAATGCAATTTTGAGCTTAATTTTCTTTACATATATCCTCCATTATTAGAAAAATGCCACAAGAGCACATTAGAAACACAATTTTCATCAGAGTGGGTCTTTAAATGCTGAAATTATTTTGTAATCTGGGATATTTCTAAATGAACCATTATTTGTGGCATTTTTATTTCTAAGAGCCTGACCGAAAATCAACCTAGGAAGTTCACACAAACATTCACTGATATCGAGAGGACATAAATCTTTGTGGCTGTGGAAGGCGGTGACAGTGACAGGGAGCAACGTTTTTGCCTTTTTGTTTTTGCCGTTTCTTTCTTGTGTTCATGAGTTGGGGTTGCTTTAAATTGTGGGTGGCATCGTCGTTTCCTAGCAGGAAGTGCTTAAGTTGGTGAGCAGTAGTTTTCCTCAGAGGAAAGAGTGGGTGAAAGTAGTGTTGTGTTTAAAAGCAGTTTCACCATCAGGTAAAATGTTGGCATATGTAATCCTTCATCTGGCTTTAAAAGCAACTTCTACCACAAGAGAGCTGATATGAAGTCAGCAGAACAATTCATATTTAAGGGTTACAGTTTTTCAGTTAAATCATTCTAGCCCAAAGAGGTAAATGCAACTAAAATGAGTTTTCTTGCTTTGAGCCTGAAGTTGTTTTAGATTTTTTTTTTTTAACTGTTGTGCAATGGTTGTTGGAACGTTCCTTTTTGTAATCCAGCAATTATTGGCCCATAAATCTGCCATGAATTTGCACAGTAGGAGAAGCGGGGAGAAATTTTGTGTTTTCTTGCATTTTTCCCACACTTTTCAAAAGAAAAAAAGAATTGGCATTGCTCACTTTAGTTTGAAAGTCAAAAAAGAACCAAAAAATTCTTGAGGTAGATTAATTTATTCCACTGCTGAGTGAAATGAGTGTTATCAGTGATGATTTAGATTTAGCTTCAGTATCTTACTTTGGCAACTGACCGGGAGATAAGAGAAGAGGGAGATGCAGGAATTTGTTGGCTCTGCATTCTGCAGTAAACTTAAACGGGTCTAAAAAAAATGTGTGTGTCAATGTTAGGATGGCTTTGAAGTTTGAGCCAAGGTCGTCTTTTGGAAAAAAAAAAAAAGATTTGTAAAAGATTTCCACTGATGATCTTTGTCTTATGAATCAAGATGTTGCTTTGTGGCTGGGTCCTTCCTTTCATTTTCTCTCAGCCCACTTCAGCCTCAGAAGGGACTATAACTGAGGAGTGATGCTAAATTTTAGGTGAAACTGCTTGAAAAATTGTAGCTTTTTTACCAAAACTTTCATAACTTATTGATGTCTGAATTCAATGCTTTTACCAGACATTTGTAAGTTGCAGATGAGCCGCTTTCTGCTGCAAAAGAAAGTTCTCGACTTAATACATTTTTAAAAGAAGGGTTTCTTTGCACATGGTGTGGTTGACAGTGGTTAGGTCAAAGTATGAGTAGTGCAAAACAAGTTTCGATTCATGAAAAAGAGGGCATCATCTTTTGCTTAATTCACATGACTCATATTTATTGGCATCCACATTTAATTTTACAACTCATTATTTGCAGTTTGCATGTGAACTGATATAAAGGGCATCTTTTAGTCAAAAATGGGAAAAAAGGACAACAGTTAGTAAAATAAGCCGGTGATTCTAACAAAAAAAAAAAATCTTCAAAATATTTTTAACTCTTCTAAATTTGACAGGACGACTTGAGGGATTTTCTCTCTTAAGAAATCTGAGAACTTTCTCTTTTTGTCGGCAGCAAACTAAAAAAATGATTCAGCACTGGTACTGATGCCACAACACAACAATTATTTATACATCTGCATGTTTTCCCTACACTTGCTTAGGAGTTTTATTAGCAGAGGATCCTTGTAGGATTACTTGGAAATAAGGTTTCACTTCAGCTGATCTTCGGTTTCCTTTACCAGAGCTTTAAAAAACTTTGACAAGAACTGTTTCACTGCAGCCTGAGAAGCTGACGAGAAGCTGTGGGTAGATACTGTTAACAGCACACTCAGTTAGTACTGTGATTCTGGCTTGTAAAAAGGAGACGTTCAGCTTGTAAACACATAGTTGGAGGTTTTTTTTTTTTTATTTTTAATTTCACTGCTTTTTTATGGATGTTCAGTAAAAAAGCTGCTAGTTTTATATGGTTTTGTATTGGATGAAAATGGCCAGTAGAAAGGGTTGGCGTTTTACAGACGTGCGTTAAAGCAAGAAAGAGAAGGTTGTAAAATTGTAGTTGTGGTGATGGTGGCTTGAAGAACCCAGCCAAATAGGATAAAAAAAAAATGTAGAAACCTGAGCAGAATTGACATGAGCACACAAAACGCAACTTGCAGTAGATAAACTTGCAGAAATGTTAGACATGAGTAACTAGATTTTTGTGCGTTTGTTTTGAAGCACAGCTGCTTTAGGTGGAAAAGCGCAGAGACAGAGTCAACTCTAACTAGACAGGGGGAAAAAAAGGAGGCTCTTTGAAAGAATGAGCCTAAATCAAAACCAAAAAAAATAAAGGTGGACACATTTTTGCCTGCACTTTCCTGCCTGCATATGGGAGCCTGATGTTCTGCAATGTTAGAGTTCAGCCAGGAATGAGAGCTGCTTAAGTCGTGAAGAACAAAACATCTGAATATGTGTCTTACGGAATGGCTCCTGTGCCCAGCTGTCAGATTGCTTCATTTTTTCTAATTTCTTTCGTTTTTTTTTATTTTATTTTATTTTTTTAAGAAAAAGCTGTATTTTTTCACCATTTCCAATTGTACTTGTTTATTTAAAAATATATATAATTTTAAAAAACTGAATTTGTGCACAAGTCATTATTAAATCATATACAAGTTTACCAATGTGCTGATTTGTTCCCTTTTTTGTCTCCATGTGTTAGTCACAAAGTTTTTCAGGCAATAACCTTTCACATAAAGACAGATTTTAACAGTTTCCAAGTAACTTTTGCAAACATTTTACAGTGAAAATCCTGTAAAAATGTGTAAACATCAAAGTATCTTCCTCTTTTCGGTTGGCAAACAAGAATAAAGCACTTTGCACCCATAGGCAGACTCTGGCAAAGGGTGACACAGACTCATTATTGTGCATAGAGTCTAAAATTGTGAGAAAAGACAGCTTGTTTGTGGCATTTGTTGCTTATCCACAAATATTTCTCTCGTTGCGACACCTTCATAAACTCTGTGCTGAAACACCAGATTGTTGAGGACGCTTTCGATTTTCATAAATTCTGCCAGCTGCCATATGACAAACCATATGAATAATGAGAAATTTGTTCCGCGGACTATTGCCCTTTATCCCTCAGTCAACCCCTGAGGTTCTTTGTCAATGTTCTGGACTCAGAAAATAGATTTTCTACCTCAGTAGTGCCTCATATTGACTCAGTTCCTTTAGTTTCTGTCTTTATTGTTCTTTTCTCCTTTCTCTGGTTGTCTCTTACTGTCACAGGTTTACATTTCCTGCTGTTACATGGTATCACACATCTGAAGGGGAATGGGCTTTACTATGTTTTGCTCCGTCTAAAACTGTTCTAGAGTGATGTTAATGGAAGCAGCAGCAGTGAGATTTATTTTTACATCTGTTCAAGTGACAAATATAAACATGTTGGGGTGCTTCTCTCAGGCTGTCATGGGTTAGGGGATTTGAAAGATTGTGTTTCTTTTTTTTTTTGTGGCGAAGGTGCAATAAATGCTGCATGGGAAGAATTTCCCTTGCTTCTGAGAAGGAAAAAAAGGTTTTAACAGTCTGTAAACATCGTCTGACACATTTTCATCTGCTGCAGACATGCTAAGAGTAGCTTTTCTCACTGGTTCTAGATGGCACAACATTTTTTAGGCTTAATTATCCAGCAGTTTTGTGTGAGAACTGTCTTTTTTCTTCTTTTTCGGAGTCACAGAATAAGCTCGAACACAGCTCTTATCTTCTTCCTGTTTGCTTCCTTCTCCCATTGGAAAAAAAAATAGTGAGAACTACTAAATTGCTGCGGATTTCTTTGTAAATAAAAGTGATTTTTACACATTATTGCAATTATTTTGGCCATTTTATGTTCCATTAATGGAATTTATTAAATACTACTGCGATAAAAATATTGGTTGTTTTTTTTTTACACATTTTTGAGGCATTTTTCTATTGATGGAGGACATCTATAAAGAAAAGTAAGATCAAAATTGCATTTCTGAGTATTTCTTCATTCAAATCGTTGTGAATCAGAAACGAACAAAAAATTGCCATCTGGATAAGAGCTTGTTTTTAAGATAGAAAATACCACAAGCTTCCTGCTCTGCTTAAACAGGGAACTCTCAGCAACAGGAAGGGGCGGGGTTGCTCCACGGCAACAGTCCCGCCCACAACTGAGAGGCCAATTTCTAATAAAATACTACTGCTCTGCAGAAACTGTGTCATGGAGAATGACTTTTTTTTAAATTTTGGCTAAAAATGACAAATTAAAAGACCACAAACGTTTTTAAAATAGATTAAAAAAAAAGATTGGAGTGGGATTAAAAAGAAAACATTCTGTCTGCAGTAATGATTCCAACTTCAACAACTTCTGTTTGTTTTGTTCCAATTTTTTTGCAGTTAAACACAAACTCAACTAAATGAAAGTCCGACCTGCCTAAGATTTGGATGGAAATTAAAACCTAAATAAGAAGCACAAACTCTAAGATGTAGGTGTTGATTTGCTTCGATATTGATGTTTAATGTGTTTTTACAAGCTGAAAGTTTAAGGGTCAAAGTTCAGGACACAGTCAAAGGATACCAGTGCAGGAGCATTAGCATAGCTGGCTTGGATAAGCCTCTAAATACGTAAATACCAGTGGATTTACCTTTCTGAGCTAATTTAATTTGCTGAGGACACACATGCAGTAGATACAGACTCATTGGTGTTATAAATAAAGCATATGAGAAGACCAAGGTTTTGAAATTCGTAAATACGTATAATTGAAATTTTTATGAGAAAAATGACTGAAGGTCTTTTTTTAAAATATTGCTGTGCTCAGAGAAGCAGCTTAAAGTCTTTATATAAGATCTGTGATCACATGCACCATCTGCAGGAAATGTACATCTCAATAATTGACTAAGTTTTATTCTTAAAAGGGAAAAATGATCAAAAATAGAAAAGTAAAGTAGCATTCCGTTCTTGGAGGAGCAGCTTATAAAATTGTTTCCATTATCAGAAAAATGTCACAAGAACATGTGAAAGACACCATTTTTCATTCTCTAAGGAAAACAGGAAGTAAGGTATAGAGAAATAAATGATAGTGAACAAGAATACGAATCATACTGGCATCGACTGGCATCATAGTTTTAGGACGCGGTGCTCAGGTTTCCTTTGTGTCACCCAGCTGAAGCTGACACTGTTGTGCCTAACCACCGAAACAAGCACTCAAAAAACAAAACAGTTGCAAAACCTAACCCACAAACGTCCCACACACGCATTTCCCTCAGTCTTTTACTGACATTCACCTTTTTAGAAAGGTGGGTTGACTGGCAACAAGCATCAGTGGCCTGACATGCAGCCCTCTTTACCAGCGAGGAAGATGTTGAGGGCGCCACAGCCTTGAGAGGAAACGAGCAGCTTCCATCTGCAAAAACGAAAGAGAAAGTATTCAGTTTGGTCATGTATCCCAGAATTCTCTGCATCGACAGTGAACTTCATTTTGTCCCAGAAAATCTGATTGTCTTTTATTTTGAGGCAAATTTTTGAATAAACACTTGTCATTTACTACTATAAAATAATAAAAAATGAAGTGCATGAGCATTATGACATATTCTTATTAGTTTACTTTTTATTTTAAGCATAAAAAACACAAAGGTAAGCTTCTGTGCAGGTATTTTTAGGTGCCTGCAAAGTTTGATTGCAGGTTTTTCAAAAGAAAAGCTTTCTGTGCTTGAAATATAACAATGTGGTAACCATGGCTATTTTTCTACGTGCTGCACCACCTTGAGATTTTCAAGATTACCTGATGATGAAAACTGTTGCAACACATTATTACTAAGTATGAACGATTACATGAAACCATGTGCATGCTTTTGTTTAGAAAGTTTAAAACAAACTCCCTTTTTTTTTCTCTGCTGCCACCGATCTTTATATTTATTTTGTGGAAAGACTGCGCTGATGTGGTGAAGATTCAGGACCTTAGACAATATAGCAACATTAAAAGATTGGCCTAAAAATTGGGACATTTTCAAAAGAAAATGAAGTGCTCTGCCAAAATGAATTTATAGAGCTAGCTAGCAATGAATAAATGATCATGATGGTTCTTGAAAAGACACAATCCCCCTTTTAGCCCATTTTTGAAACCATTAGCAAGTTAAGACTTCACCTTTTTTGTCTTAGATTCAAAGAACGTCAGATAAAGACTTGATTTTATAGCCTTATTTGAAAAAAAAATTCACTGGTAGCTTTACAACATCCATTAGGTGTGTGTGGCCCTGCTGTACCCCATCTTTGCCCTGAAGTAGCTAGGATAGGCTCCAGCAATCCCTATGACCCTCAGAGGAAAATTTCTAATGAATAACTGCTGTTCTTCTGAAACTGTGTACTAAAAATAATACTGATAACTTGATTTTGGTCTAAAACGACATAATCATAACTAAAAAGATGACCAGAGTGGGTTTTTAATTTGCAACTTGGTTTATTTGTGTTTTTTAATCAAAGCAACAAGTGTTGCTTTCAGTGTTGCCCTTTCAATCTGTATCATTACAATAAATGTAGAACTGCAGAGTTTTTGGTTGCGTTTCACACCAATTTAAGGAGTTGCAAAAATGATGCTGATATTTGATGAAAACATCCCATTCTTTCCCAGCTTCAGGGAGTTGAAGATGGCTGTGTGGATCCAGGCCCAGCAGCTTCAGGGAGATGCTCTCCACCAGATGCAGTCGCTGTACGGTCAACATTTTCCCATCGAGGTGCGACATTATCTGTCGCACTGGATAGAAAGTCAGCTCTGGTGAGCTTCTTTCAGAATTTGTTAAAATAAGACATTTGTTTTATGTGCTTAACTGTCTGCATTCTTGTACTTTTGTCTATGTGTCTATAGGGATGCAATAGATCTGGAAAACCCACAGGAGGAGTTTAAAGCCAAGCGCCTGCTGGACAGTCTAATACAAGAGCTACAAAACAAAGCTGAGCACCAAGTTGGAGAGGATGGCTTTCTGCTTAAAATCAAACTGGGACACTACGCTAACCAGCTCAAGGTTGGTTTCTTCACAAAAACATTTTGTTTTTGGAGAATGTGTTCAAATTATCAGTGACGGCAAAGAGACGAGATGTGAGGAGCTATGAAACGTGCTACCAAGGCCTAACTCCTACATGTATTTGTATCAAAAATGCTGTGGGGAAAAAAAAAACAATTCTAACAATAGCGGGGAAAATTATAACTTTCTCTTTCTGCTTTTTTATGTAAGTCTATAAATGTATGTTTAAATGCCAGCCAGAGTTTAAAAATGGCAAAAGAGTTCCTCTGATGACTTGTGTCCTTTAAATATGAAAGCAAAAAGTGCTGCAGTTTGCTGCTTTTTAGCTGTAACCTTAATAAAAGGAGGGTCATATCTACAAGTAATCTTGTTTGAAATGTTTAAATCTTTTTTCATTACTTTTCATTACACCACCAAAAAAAGGACTGGCGTTGTAGGCACAGTATGTAATCCAATAAAACTTTTTTAAAAAATGTAAAAAAAAAAAAAAAAAAATCCAGTCTGATATGATTGCAGCTCTGTTTTTATCACAACACCGTCGTTTACCTTAAAACATGATGGTTCGTGTTTAGAGCTCACCACTGTCCGGCTTAATTTCCTTCCATGCTGTAGTTCTTAGAAAGAACACAGGGTTTTGGGAACAGGTTGTTTCCACTTGGAGGAAAACAAGACAACAGCCCAAGTGAGTTCTAACGTAGCCAACCAGCACTGCTATTTATGATCGATCACCTTGTGCACAGATCCGTTGCTCTGTTTGCTTCCCCTCCTCCCAGAATTCAAGCAGGGAAACAAAGGGGATACTGCTGAAGTGAAGTGCCTGAAACAATGTCCACATCCACACAAAAGGATGAAATCAGTGTTTTTCATTTAAAGATGAATCGGGGCGCGATGATCAGCAAGCTTTAAATGAAACAAAAACTAAAAAAAAAAAGTGAAAAACTTTCTCATATGTGGATAAGATATTTACACTAGTGAGTCATGTCTCTAAAGTGTGCCGTGCTGGGTTTCATTAGCCTAATGGGTTTTACTGTGTATCAAGCATTTGCTCTACAACTTAGCAAGCTTCTTTGATGCAACTAAATTGGTGCGTCCTGTGTGCAGCTGCTGCTTTGCTTGTCAGGAGCTAACAGGCCTTAACACGGCACATGCGCTCCTTCTCTTTCAGAGCACGTATGACCGCTGTCCACTGGAGTTGGTCCGATGCATCAAACACATCCTCTACGCAGAGCAGAGGCTTGTCAGAGAGGCTACAAATGTAAGTACAGACGAGTGTTGCACATTTTGTACATGAGCTGTTGCCTCAAACACACTATCATACAACATTGTACAAAAATAAAAGTAAAGGTAGATAATTTAGTGCTTCCTTAAAAAAGGAAAAGTGGACATTTACAGTGGTCCCCTGATTATTGTGGGGTTTACATTCTAAAAATGACCCATGATCGGTGAAATTTGCAAGTTTTTTAAGGCTGTGAAACTCTTCACTACACACTTTTCTCTATTGTTTAAACTCAAAGTTCACAACTTCATAGAAAAATAGGTTCAGTATTAAAGAAGGAAAACAAAGATCTGATCGCAATCAAAGATTTATGTAGATATAGCAAAGTGAACGCATTTTGTACTGGAGACACAGCGGGGAGGAGTTTGACTGACAGTGCTCTACAGCCAATCAGAACGCAGAACACTTTTGCACTGCAAAAAAATAAGATAAAATCAAACAATAATTTGCACAGACAAAAAATCCATGTAATAGAAAACTGAACTAAACTGAACTAAATACTTAAGAACCCACTTCAATGGAAATAAAGTTTTTGGTGTTTCTAACATGTTTTTGTGGTATCTTTCTCAAAGTAGAGGACATTGATAAAGAAAATTAAGCTTAAAAATTGTGTTTCTGAGTATTTTTTTAATCAAATTGTTGTGAATCAGGAAAAAAACTGCTGTAGGACAAAGCTTGTAGCTATGATGTAGACGCTACAACAGTAAGACACAAGCTCCATTCCATTCTGATGCATCTTCTGGTAGACAAATGAATCCATTTATGTCTTAGTTTGTCGTCTTAGCTGGCATCTGGATCAAAACTGGATGGCTAAAAAGCTCCTATATTGCTTGCTGTTTTTGTTGTAATGGTAATGTTAGGTTGTGGTTGTAAGGGGCTGTAAGCTAGCGGAAGAGCACGTAAACAGATGGAAGACAGGAAATGAGGGCAGGCTGACTCAGTGTTAACCCAAAACTCAATGCAAATTTCTGGTAAACTACTGCTGCTGCACTGAATCCATGTCCACAGAAAATGTTTATTTTTGGCTAAAAAGTACATAATCGTAATTAAAAAAAACACTGAGAGCACTTTTAAAATGGATCAAACAATGTCCTGTCCTTTAAATGTTGTTGTTTGCACGCCAACATATCTTAAATCAGCTTGTTTCTGTCATTCTGCCATTTAGAAGGAAGTAAAAAAAAAAAGGTGTCAACTATTTCACAGTTTATAACATGCCCTGAGTTATGAAACCATGAAGCCATCAGTGCGTAAAACATCTGACTCTCAGCAAGTCCTGCGGTGAATTGATTTTCAGTCACAACATGCCTTTTCTATTAGTGGAATACATTCAGACTGACTGAATTTTACCCTGTTTAGTCTGGACCTTTGGGGAACCGGAATGCACTTAGTCAGTCCTTAAGTGACATAGGCGCATGCATTTACTCCTCAGTTTTCAGTTTTGTACCACACTTGTGTTTAGTCTTTGGGGATTCTAAATGGCCTAACATGAAGGGACCAGAAGTAGCATATTCTTCTAATTTCATCTCAACAAATCTCAGTGTTTAGCTGTCATTATGCCATTTAAGAAAAAAATAGCAAATAGATTCTAACTTTTTAACTTTCTCCTGATGACTCTCAGTCGAGCTCTCCGGTGGGTGGGATGATGGACAGCATGTCTCAGAAATACCAACAGATCAATCAAGCTTTCGAAGAGCTTCGCCTGCTTACCCAAGACACTGAAAATGACCTGCGCAAGCTCCAGCACAATCAGGAGTACTTCATCATCCAGTACCAAGAGAGTCTTCGCATCCAAGGTAAGCCCTGTGGACTTGTACTCCATTATTACTGCTCTATTGCAACAATTGATTATCTAAATTGCTAAAAAGAAAAATGGTAATGTGTGGCTGACAGGTTGAAGATAATCAAGAGGTCATTTATTTTTCTTCTTGTGAAATCAAACTTGATTTAAAAGTGCCTCTGGTTAGCATTTTGAGTAGGTTTTTATGTGTGTACGTGACCCTTTTCCTAACAATACAAGGCAAAGCTCTTCTGTAACTCAACAGCTTTTCCATTATATGTGCAGTTAGTTTAGAAAAAGTTCACCTAAGCTTAGTAATGGAGTGCAAACAGAGCTGTATGTGCACAAATAAAATGTTTCCCCCTTCTCTTTTTTGTGTTGGTCAATCATTACCTTGTTCACACCCCTCTTAAGCCCAGCTGAGCAGTCTTGCAACGCTGCCCCCTGCTGACCGTCAGTTACGAGAGCCCGCCCTCCTCAGCAAGCGAGCCACTGTGGAGGCCTGGCTGACGAGGGAGGCCAACACACTACAGAAATACAGATTGGTAGGACTCACTGGAAGTAAAAAAAAACAGGATTCCGTTGTTTTAACAGATGTGCAGAATGTGCCAACATGCGTCACGTGGGTCTTGTCTGTTTGTGTGCAGGACCTTGCGGAGAAACACCAGAAAACACTGCAGCTGTTGAGAAAGCAGCAGACCATCATTCTGGATGACGAATTGATCCAGTGGAAGAGACGGCAGCAACTGGCAGGCAATGGGGGCCCACCAGAGGGAGGCCTGGACATCCTTCAGTCCTGGTGAGGCTTTTCTCCACCACCCCCACTAATAAAACAGCTTCTCCACCTTCTTACAAACCAAAGGGTCAGAGGTTTACAAGCTAGGAAGGAGCAACTACTGGGTTTTATTATCAAAGGTTATAGCCTCCTAATAAGAGGCTGAAGATGACATTTCTTGCTTATTAGCTCATGCTCTCTTATGGTTTCTTTTTTATGTTGGAAAAGGAAAATCTCATTGATTCAGTCAAGCAACCAGTGTGTGCATTGTGTGTTTGTGTGTGTGTATGTGTCAGGTGTGAGAAGCTGGCGGAAACAATTTGGCAAAACAGGCAGCAGATACGAAGGGCGGAGCATCTTAGACAACAGCTGCCCATCCCTGGACCTATTGAGGAGCTGCTTAACGAACTTAACAGCACAATTACTGATATCATCTCTGCATTGGTCACCAGGTGAGCACATTCAAAATATGTCCAAACTTCAAAAAACTCACCTGAAAATCTTATTTTGTTTCATACATAAAAGTCAGAAGAGGGATGAAGCTTTCAATCTTGTTATATTCAATAATATATTCCTTTCTGCTCACACTAACAGCATTTAACCAAGTACACAACAGAGATATTGTAAACACAAGTAAACATCTTGGGCATTCATTTTTCATTACTTAATGATGTCATCCTTTTTGGATTTTTTGGTTGGGGAAGTGAACCAATCAGAACATTGTTACCTCAGATGTAACCAGAATTTAGTCTGGTTCAGTCGGGTTCCTTCAATTTTTCAAGAGCCATTCAGGTTTATTTCTTATTGATTACAACCCAGTAGGAGCCACGAAGTCTTACTTCACCTTTTAAAAACATGTTACTTTCTAAAATCTTTAAAATGGAAAACTTTTTCAACATTTCTTAGCCACACATCTTCGGAGCCTTAAGTTGCAGACCTCTTTTCTGGCTTATCTTGTGCACTCGTTTTCGCAACGCTGATTTGTTTTTTTTTTTCTTTCTCCTGCAAATCGGCTGGTAGCTGTTGTATCTGTTTCCACAGAAACTTTCCTTGTGCAAATGTCTTCAGTGACTGAAAATGACGCCTAAAAAGTCCTCAGACACAAAGGAGCATGCATTGTGAAAGGACTTAAAGGAAAGCAAGGGCAAATGCGGCCTATTTTAGTCCATCAATGCGGCCCCCAAAGGAAGATTTGATGGGGCTTTTTAGCCCCTCAGCATCTCTGAGCAAGAGTGCTCTGAAGTTTCTGACAGCATCCTCTTGCATTTTCCTAGAAGATAGTCCCTGGGGAAAGCCATAACACACCAAAAAGTCATGTCATTGTCACAGCGATTCCTGATAGGCTGCAGACGAGCCTGCAACCAGACAGTAATGCGCTGTCATCACCCAGAGTACAACACAGGGTCTGTTTTTCTACAATGTCCTCTCTGGAGGCCCCCTCTTTTCACTCTGCTATGGGACTTGTTTCAGCTCATCATCGGCATTTAGTTCAGTTCCAGATCCGAAATGTTAAAGGCTCAAAGTAATACGATGTTTACGGGCTACTTTTTTGGCTGTTTGTGTAATTTTCTCACTTCTTACTCCCTGTGTATTGTAGGAATCTGCATAAATTCTGCAGGGAATGACGCCAGCTATTGTTGTTAAGCATGTTGCTTTTCCCAGTAATGATTAATTTGCTTGACCTTCCTCCAATGTGCTCGTTTCAAGCTAAGGTCATTTTCAAAGGCTGATACTCCTAACCTCCCAGTATAAAAGATCTTAAACTTGCGTCTACCTTATCACTGTCAATGTACTGGTTGAAAGCAAACAAAGTTTACTTGCAGTAATAATATTTAATGGCATTTTTTTTGCAAATGGAAATATCTGTTTTCTGTTCACTCTAAAAAGACATATTTAATTTAATATCTGATGAGTGCATACTAATGTCATGATGCTCACTTAAACATTCAAATTTTTGTGCAGAATTAAAAAAAAATTGATCAAAACTGTAAATAAAGGGTTTTAAACAGTATTGACCTGTCTTTTTGGAAAACTAAAGCCCTAATCTGCGGAATACTAGGCTAATAACGCATTCTTCAACGTGCATTTAGCCCACAATGTTCACACTGGATGAGCAGGGAGGGGCTTCTGCTTCTTTTTCTACTGTTTACTACTGCATGCCCGTCACCCACAGTTGGAACAGGCGTGGTGCGAAATATCAAAGCGGGGCGAATCTCGCAAATGTTGCTCCAAGCACAAACCACAACAATTAAGTTCTTCTTATTTTCTCCTCTACGATCAATTTTCAAACAGTTGGCACTTCAATGTTAAAAAGGATGCCACCTATACATCACTGCCAAATCCAAGTCTCTGATTGGTCAAGCTTTATGTACATAGAGGGCGATTTGTGCGTAGAGCACGTTTTGTACATAAAACCCAGAACGGTCTTAAAAATGTGTGTAGCTATGCATGAAGGTGAGAGTTTTGAATGTGGAAGCCCGAAATGCACATATATGTAGTTTTAGATCAACTTTTCATTTGAAGGGGCTGCTTAATGCAAGTCAATGCAGCCAATGTGAAAGCACCTTGACACCTGCTAATGACAACATCTGCGACTGGAATTTTATGCCCGTAGTGCAATTGCTTCCAAATCGCCCCATTTAGGCTAAATTTATTTTGAGCGTCTTGAGTCCGAGCAATCACGGAGCAAACTGTCCAGAAAAATGTCTTTTTAACACTACTGATAATGAAAACCTAATTGAAGAAGTCCTTCACGTGAAAAAATAAACGCTGACGACAATTGCGTTGCTTGAAAAGTACAAACACCACTCAGAAGCTAATCTGGATACGGTTGATGAAGTAGAATTTTACCACCCATAGGACACACCTGAGTTTTTTTTAAGATGCAGCCCTTCCTCTCTACAACCCCTTAAGGGCCGTACAACCCAGAACCCCACAGCAACCCAACCCCCCGTTGTGACTAAGGCCTAAGCTGTCTAATCACTGTGTTTTTTTCACTTATTTCCCTTATTGACATTTCTTTTGCCTCCACAGCACCTTCATCATCGAGAAACAACCCCCGCAAGTTCTTAAAACCCAAACCAAATTTGCCGCCACCGTGCGTCTTCTAGTTGGTGGGAAGTTGAACGTGCATATGAACCCCCCACAAGTAAAAGCGACCATCATAAGCGAGCAGCAAGCCAAGGCTCTGTTAAAAAATGAAAACACAAGGAAGTAAGTGTTGAGCACCATTTTATGTCTGAGAAATGTCACATTAAACGCTGGCTCTGTATCCTCTAATGAGGAGGTTGCGGCTCAATCGCTGGCTGAGTTTCCTGTCCGGTATCCTCCAACTGTCCAAAAGTATGCATGTTAGGTTATTGGTAATTCTGAACTGCCCTTAGGAATTCATGTGTGGTTATTTATGGTATGACCCAGATGACCTTTAGGAGCCTATAAAACAAACTTGTGGAGAATTTTGACTGAGTTTACGAAGTCTAAGGCTGGATTGTCTTTAGAGCTCATCATAGAGACATGATTGGAACTTGTACAATGCCTCTGAAGAATCTGTGGTGCGTCAACGGAATCCACATTTAGCCTGTTTCACAGCCTCGCTCCACATTCATCCCAGCTCAAAAAAAAACCTTCCAAAATGGAGGGTCAGCTTGAAAGCTGCTGGGAAATTGGGCAGACAACAGCTGCTGTTTGTTTGACCGTACAGAGGTTTCCCAGAGATAAATGTGATTTACAAATGTTAAAAGTTTCAAACTTCAATTATGCAGAAATTAGATATTGGTTCTTGCAGTGTACACTGGTGTAATTCAGCTGTATCGTTTACACCACTCAAGTGCATCACAAAAGGCAGATCAAGTAATTAACTTGCTCTCTAATTGCCTCTCATTCAGTGACAGCAGTGGAGAAATTCTTAACAATAATTGTGTGATGGAGTACCACCAAACCACAGGCACTCTCAGCGCCCACTTCAGGAACATGGTAAGCAAACAGTCCAGATGAGCTCATGAATATGGAATCGACAGAAACGCCCTCTAACTCCTGTTTCACAAACTGAAGTGCAAGAAAAGTTCATGTGAAATTGTAATAAGGCTTCCTCTCCATATTTCAAACTCTGCTTTTTGCCCTCTTTTCCTCTGCATGCGTCAATTATTAACTACTTTGAGAATAAATCAATGTTTAGAAGTTCATACTTGAAAGAGACACAAGTGAATAATTTGACACCTGTTTTGTTGAATTCTGGGAAAGGAATTTTTCAAACATGTTAATGTAAATGTCAATTTGATGGAACTGTATATTTCAAGACAAACAAATACAATGGATAAACAAGTCACAACAGTTGAGCAAGAACTGTAAAGCAAAACTGAACAGATTTAGTGAAGCCAAGATACAAAGTTTAAAGACTGTGTTTTTTACTCATTAGGACCCCATGCTGTATTTAAATGAACCTATTTTATGTTGAAAGAAAACATCCCTTTTTTTAGACTCAAAGGAAAAGCAATTTTTGTAGCATGATTCATACTGAAGATTGTTTAAAGTGCTTTACAGAAAAATACAAAAACAGAAAGAGCACAAATTACATTTAAGAAACAAACACCACAATTAAAAACTTCAAATTGAAACAGTAAAATTAAAATTAAAACCTAAAAAAAACAATAAAATAGTACAATCATGAATAAAACCTAAATGAAAATTAAAAAAAAAACAGAAAAAAATCACAATTCAAACTTGAAACTGAATACGAAGCAGTAAAGATGATGAAAAAAACCTTTGTAGAAAATAAAACGGTAAAGTCATCATTTAAATTTAAAACAAAATACCACAAAAATATTTAAAATCAAAGTAAATCTTGAAACAAAATAAAATATAATTCAAATTTAAAACAAACTGAAACGGAAAATTAAAAAAAACAGTTAATTCATAAATACATTTTAAGAAAAAATTAAATATAAAACTGTAAAAAAAATGTTACAATTAAAAAAAGTGAAACAGAAACTTTAAAAACTGTAAAAATGTAAAATAAAATGTAAAACAAATTAAAGAGTAACATTTTCATCATAATTACTCCTTAAAAACTGTTATTGTTTGATTGCTTAGTCTAATAACTTTGATTTTTACCATGACATAATAGAGCATACATGTACTCTTTACTCTGGAGTGATGCATCTCCCATCACAAATGCAGTGATATTCATCAATTCTGAACCAAAATAGTGCATTTTATTGAATTAGCTGAATAATCAAAGATTGTGCTGTTTTTATTCTCATTTAACCAAACTTTGTCAATAGCACCCTTCACAGATAAAATCACAAAGTTCTTTCCAATGGAATTCAAGAAGCCCAAAGAACAAAACAACATAAAGACATTAATAAAACATCAGATCAGATCAGATTATTGCTTATCATTGTGTAGCTGCTCTGCAGCATCTTTATTCTTGGTCACAGGGGAGTGTTGGCTCATCTTTGCACAGAGGCCTGCTGCACAAACACATGGCATGTTTGCCAGGCCTCAGAACCGCTTGAGTAGAAACCCGCTATGTCATTGATGTTGGTAGCAACAATACCCCAGAGCCACCCCTGGATATTGTTGGTTCAGAAGTCTGACTCGGTGTGAATTATGCGTTACAGCCGTTCTATGTAATATATTTTTACATCTCATCTTTCATTTAGTCTTTGAAGAGGATCAAACGATCAGACAGAAGAGGAGCAGAGTCGGTTACAGAGGAGAAGTTCACCATTCTGTTCGAGTCCCAGTTTAGTGTTGGAAGCAATGAACTTGTCTTTCAAGTGAAGGTAAGATGGTGCAAAAGCACACAACTCTGCTCTTATTTTTATTTCCTTAAGCCACATCCACAACATGTAGTCCAGATCAGCCCTTCTACCTGTTTTAACCAATCAGAATGTTTTCTTGACAATATTAGAACTTCGTAAATTTCCATAAACATGACGCTCTTTTGTTTTCTTTGAACAGACACTATCGCTTCCTGTAGTTGTGATAGTTCATGGTAGTCAAGACAATAATGCCACTGCTACTGTGCTATGGGACAACGCTTTTGCAGAGCCTGTAAGTATTTTTATGTATTTGCGTTAGAATTGTGCAGTAAAATATATGATCTGGTTTGTAATGCTGATGGATTTGGAAGATTTGTTATCAATGTTTTATTATCTATTATTTCGTTTTTCTGCTTTATTTATTAGTGTATTCAAATATTGTTTTGTAAACCCTCAAAAGGAATTGCCTCATTAGCAGTAGGTGGTCTTGCGTCGAACATTCAAAATGTTTGACAGATTTCGTGAAGCCCACTTTCAACTGGTAAAGTTGTGGCCTTCCAACAAGCTCACTCCTGATTGGTGCGAGCGGTTACCAAAGAAATGTTGACTCAGACCGACTCGGACCAATCACCGTTTACTGATCATTTCTGGTACCAACAAGGCGACATTAGTATCGCAAAAAAATGGCGACTTCATTTAGTTGAAGCCAGAAAAAGCCATTTTCTATGGGTGATGTCACTCTTGCTTTGTCCAGTTCTCACATACAGTCAAAAGTTGTGACGCAGATTTAACCCACGTGGGAAATGATGTTTTTACATGATTGTCATGTAAAAATCGTACAAAACACTTGTTAATTTGAATCTGCTTTATCAAATGTATAACAATTGTTTGCTACCATCTTATGTTCACGCAGGGACGAGTGCCTTTCCTTGTGCCAGATAAAGTGCTTTGGCCGCAGCTTTGTGATGCCATCAACATGAAGTACAAAGCAGAGGTGCAGAGCAACCGTGGCCTGTCAGAGGAAAACCTGGTCTTCCTCGCTCAAAAGGCATTCAGCAGCTCCAGCAACAATCCTGAAGACTACCGGAGCATGACAATGACCTGGTCACAGTTTAACAGGGTCGGCAGCAATCCTAGTACCTTCTGATCCTTTAGGCAAAGTTAAAAGAAAGAAATCCCTGTTGGTAGTTTTTGTGAATGAATTTGTCTTTAAAAACATGTTTTCCTCTTTGTTTTTTTTTGTTTTTTTAAACCCCGCTGGCTAATTTATATAAGACATTTCAACCACATGCTTAGTTTTCAAGGAATTCTTCGAAGTAACTATGATATTCATACACAGAAATATTTCTTGCTCCATTTGCACTCCCCCTGCAGCATTATTCCATGGTCAACTTGAGCAAGTGTGCTTCATTGGTAAACCAGTCTTTATCTTAATAGGTCTGTTTGTCCTCTTTGAGAAAGGCTGGGGGGCTTCATTTGCTAGTTCAAAGTAACCGTCCAGAACAGATGTTACGCTCCCATTAACCCCACGTCATCATGAAAAAAAAAAAAAAAACACATATATGTGGTAGCTGCCTCAGAAACAGACATACATGTCATGCTTAGCTAAACATGTCAATTGAAAACGAAAAGATTTAGAAGTTTGATGTTTCCTTTTCTCTACCTTTTTTCATGTGATGAATCTGAAAACCTTTTGAAAAGGTTTAGTTCATAATTGTTTTGCTTTTTTTTGTCCTGCAGGAAAGTTTACCTGGAAGGAATTTTACATTTTGGCAATGGTTTGATGGCGTCATGGAGCTCACAAAAAAGCATCTGAAACCTCATTGGAATGATGGGTAACCAACTCGTTTCACAGTTTTGGCTATACATGATATAAAAGCAAAGCAGATAGGTGCCTATTTTCTATTTGACATCTAAACTATGTGTTCTGTGGTGCTAAAATGAAGTGTAACTTTCAGATTTTGTAAACTAATCCTAAAGTTTCTAGGTTTGCCATGGCAGCCTGCTTTTACTGGTAGAATGATGAGCATTGCATGAGGAAGACATCAGAATTTTTGCTTCTATGTATTTACGTATATATTTTCTTCTTTTTGTAGAGCTATTCTGGGCTTTGTCAACAAGCAGCAGGCTCAGGATATGTTAATGTCCAAACCCAACGGCACTTTCCTTCTGCGCTTCAGTGACTCTGAGATCGGAGGGATCACAATTGCATGGGTGGCAGAAAACCCCAACAAAGCAGGTACAGCTGCAAAATGCCTTTATTTTAGTGGAGGCAGCAGCTAAAAAGGTTAATAGTCTCGTTATCTCTGAGGTAACCTGAAGCTGCATGAAGCAGGCCGAGCTCTGACCGGTCTGCTCACAGAGGAATGTGAGCCAGTGCTTGATGACCTGGGATTGTTTGCTTTGATTTCGTTCAGGGAGGGTCAAAGCACCGATTCATTTGCAAGTGTTTTTTTGGCTGCCAGTTCAGCTTTAGTTGGTCTTTTGTTCCGACCGTAACATTAGAATGCAATAAAAAGGGATTAGGTGAAGACTGTGGATCAACTTTTAAAGATGCACTCTGATGAAAATTGTGTTTTTGATATGTTTGTAATGTTCTTGTGGCATTGTTCTGATGATGGAGGACACGTGCAAAGAAAATGAAGCTCATTTCTGATATTTCTTTATTCAAATCGTTGTGAATCGAGACGAAAAAATGAAGTCGAAAAGAGCTTATTTGTAGCGTTGAATGAAATTAGCCAGATACCGGCTCAGACGAGGAAAACAAAGTTTTTCAGTGGATACATCGGAATGGTGCAGAGCAGGAAGCTTGTAGCTCGCCCATTGTAGCACCTACATCACAGCTACAAGCTTTTTTCAGCAGCATCTTTCGTCTGCTCCTGATTCATAACAATTTGAATAAAGAAATACTCCGAAATACAATTTTAGGCTTAATATTTCTGCCCTTTATCAGAAAAATGCCACAAGAACATGTTAAAAACACCATTTTCATTAAAGTAGGTATTTTTAAAAAACACTGAGAATGCTTAAAAACAATCAAAAGATGACCAGAGTGGGTTTTTAAAGGGCAGAACAGCTAACCTGCATCTTATTTATTAATTAGTTACTTAGGAAAGTGTAAAAGTGTAGAAATTCTCTACCATAATGCAGGCCATACAGAAAATCGGTAAAAGTGGAGGAGCAACATTCTGTGTGTATACATTTAGCTTTTGGCAGTAACTTTTGGTGGGTTTGTGGGGTCCGGTTCTTTCCTAGGTGAGCGAATGGTTTGGAACCTCATGCCGTACACAACCAAAGACTTCTCCATTCGCTCGTTGGCTGACAGGATAAGCGACCTCAACCACTTGCTGTTCCTCTATCCCGACAAACCCAAGGATGAGGTTTTCTCCAAGTATTACACCCCACCGCTTTGTACGTTTGCACAGATTGTCTAGATTTTGCTGGTGGTGAGTCAACCCAATTGTAATCCTGTCTTCACCGTTCTCGTTTCACTTCAAGCCAAAGCAGTGGATGGCTACGTGAAGCCGCAGATCAAACAGGTGGTGCCTGAGTAAGTATCCGGCTTCTCTTCCCTCTGCTGTTTCTCCGTTTTGTTCTTGCCTCCTTCCTTTCTCTCCTTTTCACGCGCCACATTTGACTCTGAAGTACCATTTAGAGGTAATCACTAAATTCTGGGCCCTGAATTCAGATCAGCCATTAGTTAGCTGTTAGACTTGGAGGAGGCCAATTAAAGATACCAAGGGTTCCTGAGTGAGCCTGCCCTCCACTCATAATTAGAGTTAGGCTCGTTAGTTAGTAAGCTGTGCTGCCTGCTCATCTCCGCAGTTGGTTCACCCGCTGTAGGAAGAACGGCTATAATGATGCAGGAAGGTCTGCGAAACATGCTGAGGATCGTTGCTTAGGCAACCAGCCTCATAGGCTTTTAACCTGGGTTTATGCGTGTTCTCATGTATGTGTGCAGCTTTACTACAGCTAATCCAGACCCGACAAGTGGAAACCCAACCTATATGGATCAAGGTGCCTCACCTGCTCCAGTCAACCACCATCATCCCTATAACATGTACCAAAATATGTAAGTCGCACATTTTTTAATTTCTAATTCTTAATCCAGAACGTGTGTGTGTCTAATTCTGGATGCCTTTAATCCATGTGCTGCTGCAGAGGAGACCCTATCTTAGATGCAGAAGGAGATTTTGACCTAGATGACACAATGGACGTGGCGAGGCATGTGGAGGAGCTTCTGCGGCGGCCCGTAGAGAGCCAGTGGGGGGGCCAGCAGTCCTGACCCTTGACTTTTTGACTCGGAGCACCACCAAACAAATCCTGCCAACAAACTCGCCCCACTCACATTGACATGGTTTTATTCCATTCGTCTCTCCTTTTTATCATATTGCTATAATGTGAAATTGTTAATAATGGTTGTGATTTTTTTTTTTCTTTTTAACATGAGAGCATGCATGTTAGTGATTTCTTAGTTTATTTGAGTCCTCAAGTGTTTTTAAAACAGATTGGGTCATTTGCAAACCCCACATTGTTACAGTATTGTTAAAAAAGGAGTTATTGTTCATTCACAAGGAGCATGCATTATGAAATGATTTGACATCCAATCAAAACTCTGTATGATGTTATTTTAAGAGTGGAAAGCGTTCACATTTTCTGCTTTGTAAATGGGCAAGTGATACTTTTATAGTCAAACCGATCCTGCCCTCAGATGAAGGCGAAAACTTTAACGTGGATTTTTACTTTTGCTCTGCAACACATAATCCAAGTCATTGCTTGTCAGTTCTTCAAATGCATATACACTAACCTAAGGGCAAAGAGGCTCTTTGCTCTCTGCCACTGACAGCACAGACATCAGCACACGGTACATATGCACAAAGCTTGGGATTTATTTGTTCACCAGCTGCAAAGGCGAAGGAGTGTATACACCTCCCTTGCTCTCACAGGGCTATCCGTCTTCTGTTTGTACACAGAAATGCAAATCCAAGCATTTACCCAGCATTGCCTGCTTGTCCTCTCAGGTCCCTGTGCCCCTCTCATCAATGCTACCTCGCACTCTTCTGTTGACAGCCGTTGGTTTTGGTGCTGTT
Organism: Oryzias celebensis; assembly: GCA_014656515.1. Taxonomy (NCBI): domain Eukaryota; kingdom Metazoa; phylum Chordata; class Actinopteri; order Beloniformes; family Adrianichthyidae; genus Oryzias; species Oryzias celebensis. Next base: position 6,038,896 of record BNCR01000008.1, on the reverse strand, counting down.
GTGGTGTCTGAACTACATTCTCATCAGTAGGTACAATCAAAAGATGTTGTGTGTGAAGAAGACCCCATGCTGCATGGGCTACAAAACTGCCAGAAACAAGTCCGACTGATTCCTGCCTTGGACTACAAGTTGGCGGAATGAGCACGGCCCTGTTCCTGTGCGATGGCATGACTGAAAAAGCTGGTTCAAAGCGCACTTTTTGAGTGCTTTTACTGACTTGTAGCCCGCTGCCACATTCAGAAATCTACCACGTCAAGTTGCATCGGTTTCTTTTTCCGAATTCTACTGTTAGTTCAGACTCGTTTTTATTGTGCGTGACCATTTTGTCAAACACAAAAGGTAATTGTTTAAGAACAGCCATGCGCCTCAGGAAGAAATTGCTTTGCATAACTGATACAGAAAATTGAAAAAAAAACTATATTTAGAGAGAATAATAGACTTATTTTTTTCTTTCTTAGGTCTATATTTATTATTATTTTCCCCCAAATGAATGTAAGCTCTTTCGATTACATGAAGGTATACAAATAAATGAAGTTTAGCAGAAGAAGAAGCATCAGTTGAAAAACAACACTTGGCAATCAAAAAAATAATTTATGATGCATTTTCATGTTTTTATGAAATATTCAGACATTGCAATGTTTAAAAATATTTGCTCATCGTCTCTCAGTCCTTTCTTCTCATCTATTACTCTGTAAAAATCTGAAGCTACATGGGCAGTGTTGTAACAGGTTCCTCATTATCATCTTTCTCCTCTTCGTTCCACTGTAGACTGTGCATTTTTCAACATTGTAGATGCTGTGTCTTGTTTGTTGTTTGTATGTTTCATGGTTGTGGTTTTGGTTTATCACTTGGAGGGTTTTCCGAGGATCACAGCTGTGGAGCTGAAAGGAATAAAATAAAGTTTTATAAATAAATTCAGGTAAATCTGATGAAGTTTGGTGGATTGTTTTTCTAGATGTTTGGAAGGATTTCTCTCGAAATGAGTCAACCCTGCTCTTTATAGCAAAAAGGCAGAGCGCTACTCACGAGAATGCTCTCATTTAAATTCTATTTTAAGCAACTACAACTCGTTAGAGATCAGAATGCTAATTATAATGCTGCTTGTATGTATGAATTTTGCATGGGTGCCATACACTTAATATAAACTTATTTAACACATATGAGCACAAAGGGAAATGTCATAATTGGTTAAAAAAAATAAGTAGATTACCTCAGGACTGTGGAGGAAACGATTTACCTTATTTGCTGAAATCAAGTGGTAGTACTGATGATCTTCTTGAAATATAAGAAATTAGGACTCCACTTTAAAAAATTCATAAATCCACTCTTGAGCATGGAAACTTGCTGAAAATTTAAGAGCTTTCCTTTCACAAATGACCCCATTCAGCTCTTCTCTGCCATCTGGTGAACATGAGGAGCACAGCAGCGCGTTTGCTTGTGTGTCGGTTTAAATGCCATTTGTGACGCGTGTCCTGGTTGGGAAAGATAACAAAATCTAATTTATGTGGGGCTGAATGAAACGTGAGCATTCACTGCTTTTACGGCTTTTGTTATCTGTTTTCAAAGGTCAGGAATTTTTCAAGAGGTAAGCTAGTAATGGAGGTTGATTGGAGTGCGCAGCATTCAAAGTTAACTATTTGGAGACTGTGTCAGAAGGTGAAAATGTAATGATGGTTGGATATTATTCTCCATCTGTTGCACACATTTGAAATAAAATAACAGCTGATATCTGTAACAGAAGGAAAAACAATAGCTTATGATTTTTGTACAATTTTAAAAGGAATCTTTAATGTTAATGGTTTTAAAAGTAGCTGTACAAAAGCTGATTTCAAACTAAAACCTACATTTCAAAAGTAAAAAGTTTGTAATGACTAACAACAAAAAATGTTCTCCCAATATAAGATTTTCTTCTCTCAGACTGAAATTCTATTTTTTTCTTTATTTCACTAAGCATATTTTCTGGGATGTTTTTGGTAAATAGATTTTTATTTTTTGCCAATGATATTGGCAACAATATTAATAATAACAATGATAATTGTTGGAATTATTTGAAAACAATGTAGCCGTACAATGGTAACTTTCAAAATCAAATCTTAATTTATAAGACAAAAAAATATATTTTTATGAGAAATAAAATATTCTGCCAATGTAAGATTTTCTTTTCTCAGACTAAAATTCTGTTTTTTAGTAAGTAAACACATTTTCCATTTTTTTTCCTTTCTCTATTTTGTTTTTGTTAAATACTTTTTAATGATTAAATTAAAATGATGATGTTGGAATTAGGGTTGTAGCAATTCATTTGAACAGATTTGTTTCAATATTTGTGTTTTCCGATTCAGTTCACCTTCGATTTTGGTTCATTTTGAACAATTCGATTCACTGACCTGAGAGCGATCCAGGACATCTTTAGACAAACATCCAGCCACTGGGACTCAGAGATGATTTAAAACACAAACAGTGCAGGTGACTTTTTCCAGATTTCTTGTATTTCTTGTAAGTGTCAATCAAGTGTAAATTAAATATGTACAAACAAACAAGTAAACAAGAATTAATGTCAAATCCATTCATGTTTTACTCTCATCAAGTTCAGCTCACTGTTGTTTTTCCACATGAAAAGAATACAAACAGAACATTATTAGAACATTCTAGCACACTGTATGGTTACGTCGTTCTAAAATTCCAAGTGTTTCCACACATTGAACTGATTGATCATTTCTGCTGCTATCACGTGTGTGTTGTCCACTCTGAAGGCACTTGGTCGTTTGTATCTTATAGTGAAGTAAACCTACCATGTCTTTATCTAAATTTTATTTTCCAATATTGATTCGACTATCAACTAATCTAATTTTGAATCGATGTTTTAATGGTATAGGCCGATCTGATTCTGCCTCAGACGGATCGATCTGGTTGGATGCAGGATTAGAAATCACCTAATAAGTTGTTACACCCTTAGTTGGAATGGCTTAAAAACAAGTATCTGCACAATGGTTAATTTCAAAATAAAACCTCAATTTCAAGAAGTACTTTTTTTAGAACAAACGAAATATTCTACCAATATAATGTTTTCTTCTCTCAGAATTTTTTTTTAATAAAAGTAAAACATTTTCTGTGGTTTATTTTGGCAAATAGAACTTTCTTTTTTTTTTTTTTTTTTTTTCCAATAATATTAAAAGAACGTTTAATATCGATTGTTTAAAAACAAAGAAACTGCACAATGGTTAATTTTGAAAAAAAGCCTCAATTTCAAGAGGAAATAGTTTTTAATGATAATTATTCATTATTTTTTAATAAATAAAACAGTTTTTTTTTTCAATTTTTTGCTATTTTGGATTAAAAGACTCTAATGGCACCCAGATAATATGTTCCGATTTCTCTGTCTGTTCAGGGTTTCAGAGCTTTTTTTGACATGTTACTGAAACAGAGAAGTGATTCTGCCCACTACCTTAACTGCTTTGACTTATAGATATTGATGTTGGCCTTTTCCATCTGAATCCTCAAAGTTTGCATTTTTTGAGTTCATTTAACGTCAGGTATGATGCATCACAAAAGTGGAGCACACATCAGTGATGGAAAGAAACAGACATCTTACAGGTAAAAATAGAGGTTAAGTGAGATCAAACAAAGCTGGAGCAAAATGTTTGTGTGCCTGTGACACCCATGCATCAATTTTAAAAAAAGAAGGAATTATATCAAGGATTTCTTGATAAGGAAGCTTAAACTATGTGAACTCTTTGAAAACTGACCCATCTCAGTGCAAACAGTTAAATTACTGCTTCCATTGAGATTCCTTTCAGTACACGTGAGCCACCACTAGATGTCAGTGAAGTCCTATAAATCTGACTTATTTGAGGATGTGTCAAGTGTTTTTCATTTTAATTTGCAAACAGATTTTTTTTTCAGTTCTCATTTTCCAAACTCCAGTTTGAATTTTGTTCTAAAAAGGCTTGTGTGAGTTCTCAATGCCTTATAATGGTGTCGACCCTTATTTTGTCATTTGAGGGCCTTGTGGTGGATCATGGCAAACATCTTGACATCAGCCATGCATAGATTACTGAATTTTGATATTGCATGCCATAACAGCCTTATTCCCTTTTTAAGATGGTTGCTGAGGAAGTTTAAAGTCCAGATCTTTAATATTAGGATGTAAACAGACGTGTGGCAAAGTTTTCAACGAACTGAAAACCAAGTAGCTGTAGCTGGGTGGGCTCCAGCAACCTGTGACCCCAAAAGGGATTCCACGTGTTCTGTAAGTGGATGGAGTTAAATTTGTTCTCAAGGGGCCAACTTTTTACTACATACCTTGAAAAAAAATGTTAGTGTTCATTCATGGTTTTGGTTCCTGTAAAACACCACAGTGACTGGAGGAAGGCATTTATGCTGCTCAGCATTAAGCAGGAACTTCCTTTAATGTCATTTTATTTTTACATTTTGCCTGATCTTTTAGTTTTGTTACCAATTTGGCATCTTGTCCGGAATTCATTAGCCAAAGCCGACGATCCATAACGACGTTAATAAATGAGAAAATGTGCAACGGAGCATAAAAAATGCCTCCTAAATAAATAAAAAAAAAAAAACAAAGTCCATTTTGTTTTGTTTTTCTTTTAAAGAATTTGAAGGATCAGTGGTAGAATCACAAGTCAAACTAGAGGGGGGGCATTTTTGAGGTGTGGAGGATCCAATAATCTGATATCAGTTCAGCAGGATGGAAGCCTGCCTCACAGTGAGCAGCCATGTCTGACATCCTGCCACAGGAAACTAAAGAAAACCTCACTGACAAAAACAACAGATATTTTAAAATGACTTTGCAGCTTACATTTTGTTTCACTTCCTTTTTCACCTAATATTCAATTCACCGTGACTCAAGATGAGGCTGATTAATGGAGATACAGGTGAGATGTTTCTAATAATAAGCAACAACTAATAATCTTTAAAGACTGATCCACAAAAAGTGAGACTCTTGGCTGACTGGTGACATCTTGTGAGCTCAAAATGCGACGTGAACTTCTCGTCAGAGGCCTGTTAGCATTAAAGAGAGACAGCTTGCCTGAGAGTCCAGGCTTTTAAAAGCAGAATTTTTACTGAATTATTTCTGAGAATGCATAATGCACGACCCTGAGATCACTAAGGGAAGAAAGGGGAGCTGGGAATGAATGAGGACAAGGAAGGGATGTGAGAACTTCTTCTTCTCCAAAAGAAAACAAAACAAAGTGCTTTCTTAATTGAGGATTACCACATCCATCATTTTATGTTTTCTTTTTTTATTATTCTTTATTTTCAAGTTGTTAACACACCCCTATACACTCTGTTACTAACATGGGAGGCCTTGAAAGGCAGCTGACCTGTTAAAGGTCCTCCCATGCCGCTGCAGTCTCTACATTCTTCAGCACTTGGCTAAATGCAAATCCAGAGATTGTGCTTTGGCTTCAAATTAAACGCCTCATATCCACCAAGGTCTGCGAAAATAGTTAGATAGCAATTCAGGAATCCTTGAATTAAAGCCCAAACTTCTGGACAGTTCCTCCCTCTGATGAAAACACAAATGATTGCTGCACATATGCAGTGCCCAGCAGCCTCATGGTATGTTTCCCACAAGCATTCCCTGCACAGAGTGACCGCTGTGTGCAGTCCATGTGGAGAATGAAGTTTTCCCAGTTCACAAAACGATGCCTTCGCTTCAATTAGTTCAGCCACACAGGATCATTATGTACAGAGCTCATGCTCTGCTACACATGACTCCTCTTGATTAGACTGACCGTGATTTCATTTGCTTGCTGGTTTTTAAATGGAGTTGGAGTGCACTGACAGAAGAGGGCAGGACGTTAAACTGTGACCTTCCTTTCAAATTTGGATTCTTAGATATTTTTGGACATAATTTTTAGCATAAAAAATGACAAGATAAATTAAAAAAAATGCTCTTTAATGATGTTTCTCTCTTGTTTTTGCACACTTTTTAAGAGAAAAACAAATGACTGATGAGTCATGCTTAGCAGAGATGTAAAATGACTGGTTTTATTTTGTTCGTGCCAATGCATTGTTCAGATATGATGCATTTACAGGTCTGAGTAACTATTATGTTGTTTAAATGTGCCATTAGTGATCATATTTGATGCTAAAGAAAGTTTGCACTCGTTTTCCACCATTTTTCCTTTATTTTTATCTCTTCTTTTTGTAAGTAAATATAACACATTTAAATGAATAAATGCTTGTATGTTATTCTCTTCTAAGCTAATTCTTCTTTAAAGTCATAAAATGATCATTGTAGGGGCAATTATGTTGTATTGTTGTGTCATTTTTGATTTACAAGCCAAAAAAGGGGTTGTCCCAAATGTTGCTTTCCTTGCCTTTGTGGAGGAGAATGATACATGTCTGCCTGAGGAACGTTTTGAGGAACTTTGCCTAAATATCCTGCAAATCGTGTTGTGATAAACTTGTTGATCTTTAGACCAAAAGACAGGAAAGATGGTCTGAGCTGGGGGAAACAGTGAGCCAACTTGAGTTCCAGAGGATCCCAGCTGAGAATGCGCGCAACTGGATTCAGCCATGCCTCCGCGCGTGTACGCGCGTACACGGGCGCGCGGCTGTGGGCTTAGTGCGACTGCGCTCTCACAGTCTTGAATTTGTCCCGCGGATGCATGTTTGCCAAAGTGTCCAGGACGCAGCAGGACGCGCCGCGCGATGCGCTCTGCGGAGTCCACAAAGGCCAACGCGTCATTCTGACCAAAGGAACGGAAAGCGCGGCTGTCGGGATCTGCGTTTTTTGAGTCTGTATGAGCAGGCAGAGCAGAACTGTTGACTCTCAGCAGTCCGGTTTGCGTAGATACCCTGCGCTCCAGCGACGGAGCCGAGGATCCGGTGAGGAGGACGCGCAGCGCCGGACGTCCATTCAGAAAATGGGTTGTTTTCACGCAGAGCAGGAGAGGGCTTCGCTCTAACGCCGGACCGGCGCAGCATGGCAGGGCTACACGCCTCGGAAGCCGTGTCGGGACATTTTTTGGATCTTGCCATAAGCGCAGCGCCAGCCCAGGGCGCGACCAACGCTGCGGGAATCACCGGCGATGCGGCCGCGCTGCCTTCCACCGCCACCCGGACGTACTTGGACGTGTCTGCCGCTGCCCAGAGCTATATGGTGGGGGGGCTGTACACCAACGGACGCTACAGAGACCACAGCAGTCCACGGATCGGGAGTGGCAGTCGTGATAATTCTGCGGAGAGAAGTCAGGGAGCTGGAAACCCACCTTGCGGTATCATGAAGGTTGGTGATAGTAGCCCAGATCGTCGTTGGTTCTCAAGGTGATCCAAGGGGAACTGGATCAGAGCTGGATCAGAGCTGGATCGGAGCTGGATCAGGCACTACAGCATGAAATCAAACCTAATTACCTCCAGGCCACAAATAGGGATTTTGGCAGTGATCAGGAAAATCAATCAGAGAACATCCAAGAAGAAAGATTTGATGTGCTTTTAGTTTAACAAGTAAATGAATGAAATGTCAGGATGAAAGTGCTCAAAATAAATGAAAATCTATTGATCCGAGCTTTTGTCCAAACACTTTGTGTGATTCCACGCCCACATGGGGGCTATGATTGTCCCTAAAAATGAGCAAAAACAAAAACATTGTGGTGCAGCATAGCTACAAAGCTGTGTTATTTTTTTGGGGAAGTTAGTCATTTATTTTTGTCTCGTTTGCTGCTTTGGATCCACTCTTTAAAACACGTGAGTTATTTCTTCAACCCTCTTTAATCTAATGTATGTGAAAAAAAGTTAGTCTCCTTTTAACCTCAGAGTTGAGTAAAAATACTGAGTATTTTTCTTTACATTAAAGTTTTATTAGAGATCAATATCTACTTTGCAACGGTGACCTGGCCAAGAGGTCAGGAGCACACGTCACAAGACATAATGATCTAAAATAAAACAATACGATTGAAATCATTTCAATTTAAAGTGTGCGTGCTGCAAAGTGAGTGTCATAAAGTGCAAAAGATGCAATAGCTGACAGTTACAACAGATGGACTCTGTCTCTGCTGCACAGAAAGGAACGAAAAGATCTAAATGAAACAAGTCAGATCTTTTTGAGTGTGTGGTTGAACTTTTTTATGAGTGGCATGACACCAATCACCTCCCCAATAGAAACTTGATTACCGGTCTGCGTCAGGCTGGTTTTTCTCCTTGCCTCTTTTGCAGCAACCTAATAGTTTTATTCCAAAACCAATTAGCGCCTCCATAACCAGAGGTTACCGAACTGGTCTTGCTGGAATCCCTTCAGGCACAACGAGGCACTTTTCACAGTAATTTCAATGGGAAGCTTATAGATGTGTTTATTATATATTTATTTATTCTGTTTTCTGCTAAACAGTGTGCAGCCTGTTAACAGAACAGACTTTCTCATGGGGTCCTTTTGTGGAGATAGAAGCATTGCGTAGGTGGGACACACTGGAGGGTTGCATGCACTCACTTCAGGCTTGCAGAACTAGGGAAAACAAATGGTTTCCCTATTTGTGAGCAATTGCCTTGATGAAAACCATGCAGCTTCACTAAAAATCCACATTAACCAGACATCTGATTATTTGCTGGCACATCTCACACGCGACCCATATCAGTGTGGCTTGTCTGTTTCTGTGGAGAGAGCTAAACCACAGTGACAAATTGAAGAGCTTCACTCGTGGAGTCCTTCATAGTTGGTCCTCCTGCTAAATCCGAGAGACCTCTTCTTTCACTAAACTTTGACTACAGCGGGTTGTCAGGGGCGGCACATCCATCTGGTCACCATGACGTTGCCTTTGTGCAACTCTGAAAGCAGCAGAAACTTTGATAGCAACCACAGCTTGACTTCACCAGACCCCTGAAAGACAATCACTCAATAACCTGAATTGTTGGCTTGGGCTGCAGTTTGGTCGTCAATCACACAGTTAGCGCTGAACTTTGCAGTCTGAGCTGGCAGGGTCATTTCAGCACTGTACAATTGTGTGTTTTATTTGCTCAAAAAAGTGACTTTGTATGCTTTTAAGACTGAAAAATCTGCAAAAAAATACAAAGTTGGGGTCCCCATTTATACAAGGTATGTGTGCCAGAGCTAGCGACCCGGCTCAGTTTGACCAATAGTTGTTTTGCTAAGGAAAAGGTCATGATTGGAAATTAAAGGCTGTTGATGCTGGAGAACTCTCCAAGCTGTTAAAAGGTCTTTGGATCTTCATTTAGTCACCAGATCTGTTCTTTTCTCTTTTTTTGACAGCAGCAGTAACAAAGTCTCATTCAATTATGGCTGCTTAGAAGAACTGAGTGTTCCTTGATGTTAAAGGTGACACATGAAGCAGCACAGAAGATTATTTCTTTGCAATTTGACCCATTAGCCAGATTTAAAGTAATTCTTGCATCTTTCTTTATTTGTTTAATAAAGATTTTAGAATTCAATCTGCTTGGAAACTTCTTTAAAAGACCCACTTTGGTGAACATTTTGGTGTTTTTAACAGGTTTTTATTTGCCTTTTTTTCTGATAAATTTAAGACACATATAAAGAAAATCGAGCTCTGAGTGTTTCTTTTTTTCAAAGAAGCAGGTGAAAAATGCAGCTTGAAAAAAAATCGTAGTTGTGACGTAGAATTTCCAATGAAAGCGACACAGGTTTTTAATTTGGGCACAAACTACATAATCATAATAAAAAGACCACTGGGAAAGCTTTTAAAATGGACCAAAAGATGATCAGAGGCGGTTTGTGACACCCGATGTTACTAGATTTCTCTGCTGTTTTAATCAAAGTAGCCCAAAAATACTGCAGTAAATGTTTCCATATTTCCTTTTTCTTTGGTATTTGGACAGTAGAATGAGTCAGGCAACGTATTCATCTGATTTCTGATTGTGCGCCGTCTTTTTGTATCCGGCCACTGCGTCTTTTTTAGTTTTAGTTCTAGAGAAATTGAATGTTGAATCAAACGAAATATTTGGCGAATCAAAAGCCAAACAACACATTTTTGTAGTAGTTTTATCTTGTTAAACTTGGGGAAAACATCTCAGAAAAAAAAGCTATAATTGTTGCTTTTTTCAAATGTGACTTCTTTAAAGGGAGGAATTTGGTTTATTTCAAACTCAAAAACATTTCTGTAATGTAATCTAAATGTAATGTAAAAAAACTTGTTATTTTTCTTATTTAAAGTATATTTAGGATTTAACCAGGTTTTATTCACAATGATTGTGACCTTGAGAAGTTAGAGTTAAAAGTTCATGTTTTTAAAATGTATAAAATCGAACCGATCAATTTCTTTTGAAAATCCTGTATCATACTTCTAATACTGATCATATATGGACTGCACAGGCATTACCACAAATTCCTTGATGAGTTTGTTTCTCAATACATCAAATGCAAAATCATCTGCATTATAGTGTTTTAAAGTTGAGGCACAGAGATATTAAAAAATCCAATATCAGCCAATGTCACGACTGAATGTTGAAATCGTATCTCGTGGTTCCCTATAACCGAAACCTCTCACGAAGGCACAGATTTAGTCTTCTGAGCACTTTGAGGGATGCTGCATGCATAATTCTGCACAACATGCATGCAGTTTGAGGGCCACGTGACAGGAAAACAAGGCAGTTACTCAGCTAAAACGGTTCAGTGCAGCCACCCACATCCAATCAACGGGTTGCATGTGGGTTTGAGTGGAGGTTCGGAAGGTGAAGGAGCCAGAGGTTTCATTTCATCTTCATGCATATCTTACCAGAGAAACATTTGTGTGTGTGTGCCCTAAACTGGCACCCCGTGTTGTCCATTTGTAAGGATTACAGCAGGGTGACGGTGTCAAAGTGGACAGACTTCAAAGTGTGTGCTGGTGGAGGGGTGCAGACTTGTTATGTAATGCTGGAATGTGGACAGCTGTAAGGACGTCTCCTTCCTGGCTGTGGGTTTTGCGGAACTGGCAACTATTGCAAGAAATAAAAGAGAAATCAGTGTTTTTCTCATGATTTTAGTGAGACTTATTACTTCCATGTACAACGGTCTGATCGTGAACATTTGTTCTTTTTTTGTTTTTCCTATTTGTCTAACTAAGTGAGCTTTCAAACAGATGATCAACATGACAAGTGACCAGAACACAATCGACAAATGTTCTTAAAGTTTAAGGGTGTATTCAGACCGGAAAAGTCCATTGGACCGGACCAAGTCCACTGCATTTGGTTCGAATTGAGTTCTGAACCTTGCATTTGGTCTGGATTCAGACTGTCAGACTTTTCTATTTTGAATCAAAGCTTGTAAACAAAAGCATGTTACTAAAGATCTCTGCAGTCATTGGCCAAACTATGAAATAAAGAAATAAGAGAAAGAATACTGGAAGTCCTGTCAGGACAGTTCACCCTTTCAAACTTTATATTTCACTGACCAATCTTGAATCTGTGCCTCAACGCCAGTTACAACTCTTTTTACTGCTGCTTTGGAATGGTGGTGACAGCTAAGAAGATACGCTGATAATGTGTTAATGACATAGATTGTAAGAATCAATGTGTATCCTGTTAAAAGTTGTTTTAATGAGCCTACATTCATCCAACCACATTTCAATGAGTTGCTGTGTCTCATCGTCGGCTACAATTGCCTTTTGGTTCAGTTAATCTGCTCTGTGCACGGAGCCTATTCAGACTGAAGAAGCAGTGCAAACCGGAGCTCAGTCCGATTTGCCTGTAAAGATGGGTCAGAGGGTGGTTCCTGGCCTCAGACCAGGATCCTCTTGGGTGTATTCAGACTGAAAATTACGCCCTAACGAAAGTCAGGAAACAGATTTTCAGCTTGGATTTCTGACAGAAAAATCCTTCCTCATCAGGTTGTTTTTGCTTTAAAAGAGAACAAATGGTATCATGGAGTCATAGTGACCTTATACTAGCTGGATTTTAGCCACGCTGACTCAGTGGTCTCTTCATCACTTCAGCAGAATGCAAGAGTGAGGTCTGAAATACAACTTTTAAAAAATAGATGAGATGGTTTCTGCAGGGATCATTCTTACTGCTTCTTCTTGTTTTTCTCCATTGTTTTTTTTTTTTTTTTGGTTCCTTGCAGATAGCTTAATCGAATACTCTTTCTTTATGTGCAGAAAACAACATTTTTTAGACCTAGAGAAAATGTAAGCTTTAAACTTCCTTTGACTTCCAGCTTGAACCCATTTTTTGTTCTTTATAAGTGCTATCTTGCATAGATTGCGCCATTTATTATTGACCATAAAATGACTGTATTGTTATATCAGTGGTTGACACAGAACTCTCTGTGTCCTCTTCACTAACACGATTTTAAATGCACATCTTTTTTTTGGCTAATTCCAAGAGCCATGCTGAGGGATTTCTCTGGACAAAAACAGAATTCCTTTTGTGCAGAATAAGAAAAGCAAAAAGTGTAAAGTGGTGATTGTTAACATCTGGGACTGCTGAGTCACTGTTTCCTGTCAAACAAGGAGAGAAATCATCAGGAGTTTGATGAACATCAGTGACCCACTAGAAACAATGAGCCAGAGAAAGCCAAACTGCATTTCAAAGGGTTGCTAATGCCTTGTTGAAGGGAGTTTAAACATAAGACTTCTGGTTTAGGTTTATTCTATTTGTCAGAAAAAACATTCATCCTCTGCTACCCTTTTTAACATATTCTTGCTAATCCAAGATTTTTCTTTTTTTTTGTAGTGGAAGTTTTTCACGTTATAAACTGGCCAATCAGGTGCCTCCATAAAAGTCTGTGCTCTCATGCTGAACGTTCAAAACATCTGATTGATCGATATCCCTGATCTCTTTCAATTGGTTGGTAGATTTCCAACATGCTTATTCCTGATTGGTTCAGACCAATCATTGCTCACTGATGTTGTCTGGCTCCAACATGGCGGTCAAAATGGCAACTGCATTGCATATTTTTTTTGGAGTCCGAACAAAGGCACTTGCTATGAGTGATGTCACACTCACTTGGTCCAGTTCCCATATACAGTCGGTGGTCGACCCGTACAGGTGCTGCAGGTTTTTTGGGTTCTTTTTTGGGCACTTATGACCGATGGAGGATGCTGTTGTACGGTGCCCTTTTGCTGCACTCCAGTTGTCAGTAAATTATTGACCATGCTTAAGTGCTCGCAGGATGTCTATAGGATGCCAACACTACCTTCTGATTGTCTAATTTCCTCATTTCTAACAGTGTGTGGTAAAGGTTTGGGCGAGCTTAAATAATAAAAGATCCACCTGCATCGCACCTACTTCACCTGTACTTACAGTATCCTTCTGCACTTTTTTCAGTGTTTGCTTCCACCTTTCACCTACAGCACGCCCATACAGAAAAGTGTGCATGAACCACCTTTTTTTTTTGCCCACAGATACAACGTAGTCACCCGTAAGGGCAGTTGTGACTACGGCATAAAACAACTTCAAAAGAGATTTAGGAGAAAAGGAGTTCTTATTCTTGTGGTCATTCATCATTGAGATATGGTTTCCCTAAACTTTCCGCTTAATGGTTATGCTGTTGTTTTATCTAAATGATCCAATATGGCATATGACACAGTGATGACACTATAACAGTTTTAAGCTGCCTGTGTTTATCTTCATTTCTCTTCATGGCAGAGAAGAATCTGTGGGTGGACATGTGTGATTCTTATAGAATGGTCCCTCAGGAGAGTGTGGTGAGTAATATGAGCAATATTTAGATTTGTCAAGTTGGATGTTTCCCAGGTTCATCTGCCAGGGGAACAGGGGTCTGATGGATGAAAAGGATAATAAGTCGGAGATCTGCTCCATCTGGCTTTGCTCTGACGTGGTATTGGTTAAAAGAAGCTTCTTCCTGCTGTCAGTATAAGACAAAACAGTACAGGAATAAAACAGAGGATTGTGGGTGTTAGTCCTTAAAATAGTCAGCCAAAATAAAACCATGGATGGCCAAAGAATAGTGGACATCTTTCCATCCAACAATGATGTTTATCTTTTCTCTACAATATAAAAAAGCAAACACAAAACCTTTTTATATTTTATAATCAAAAAAGCCCAAAAGAAAATGAATAAAAGCTGGTGGGATTGTTTATGCAGACAGGTAATGTGTTACTCTGCAGAAGATGTTCACACACTTCTGTTCATTTCTCTTTCATGCGCTGCCCGAGGTGGTCTGGTGGACGAATCTCTGAGCCAGAAATCAGAACGGCCCTTTGCAAATAGAACCTTGTGGAGAATGAATAAGGATTGTGCGAGGCACTGTGTGTCTGCATGTGTGTGATCAGTTGCAGTAACACCTCTACACAGGGCGACAATGGTGCTTGTAATTGGTACATTTTACAGCCTATCATCTAAATAGAGGGAAACTGGAGTTAAATGAGGCAAAGAGAAAGCTTTGTAACTGCTTTATGACAGAACCCAGTTCTATGAAGTAAAAGTAATAAAGAAAGATGAGAGAAGAGATTTGCAACAGGAAGGAAATGATGCAGCATCTGACTGTTTGACCCTTTAAGGGGATCTTGTCAGTTCAAGTTTCTCTGGATTGTTCCGTCTCACATGTTCATATTTATCATCAAAGACATTTGTGACATGCCCTTAGGTTCCTCAGACTCTATTTTCTTTAAGATGAATACAAAATAGTTTCAAACCGCTTTATTAAATATTTAATGCAGTTTAAAGACCTACTCCGGTTATCTTTTGATCTATTTTTGAGGCGTTCCCAGTGGTATTTTATTTATGATTGTACTGATTTTAGACTGATTGTTTTCTAGGACATAGTTGCAGAGTGTCAAAAGTTCATTAGGAATTTGCCTCTGAGTTGTGGGCGGGACTGTTGGTGCAGAGCAACCCCGCCCCCTTCCCCCTAGTCGCCCACACAGCGTATTTTCTACGGAACAAGGACATTATTTTTCCTTGTTCATTGTTCAAACTGCATTTTTTTTTGTTTGTTCCTAATTCATAGCGATTTGAATAAAGAAATACTCAGAAATGCAGTTTTGAACTTATTTTTCTTTAGACATGGCCTCCATCATCAGATAAATGCCACAAGAACATGTTAAAAACACCAATTTCATTAGATTGGGTCTTCAAAGCAAGACACCCATTCAAATCCACACAACAGTATCATTATGTTGTTATGTGGGTAGATTTTTAAATAAGTACACTTTCATTATATGACTCACCAAGAAGTATGTGTAGTAAGCACTAGTAAAATATTGAAGTCATGCACAAATAAAAACTAATCAAAAAACTAAAAGTTACCATTGAGCTTTTCTTTATGTCTAAGGCTGATGAATATGTGTGTGAATTTTTGTGCCTCTACATCAGAGAAACTTTTCTTCTTTTCCATAGCAACCAACATGTGCCATATCTACATCTAAAAAAAACAACATATTGTGAGTTAGATTAAACCACATAACATCCCATGCAGTAAAAAACACTTTTTATATCCTGAAAACCCAGTTTTCTACCCTATTTATTATTTTTTTTAAATTTGTTCAAAATGCATAATCCATATAAATATGTGTTTTTATTTAACTGTCCTTTTTATGTGCTGCTCAAGTTGACTGTCTGAACTTTGAGAAAGGAAAATGATAAATCAGTGAAAACTGTCACCTTGGCAACCAGGAGAATGGTGCAAATATGGCTGCAGCTGTGTCTCTCTATTCAGACTTGGATTTGTGTGATTAGTCCAGCGCGAGATGTTCTCAGCAAACACAGGAGAGTCTATTTGTAAGAGCAGACTGCCCACTCACTGAACGCTACTGGTGAGTTCAGTGCTTTTTTTTCCCCGTATGCTTTTTCAGGCTAAGCTGTGAGTTGTGTAGTGAATGTGACATGAGTGGGTGCGTTATTTTGTGGTGGCACTGCCATGAAGTGTTTTATTCTGGCGGACAGTCAATGTTTGTATACATTTAAGAAAAAAGTAAATGAAAAAATGGGATTGTATGAAAATTAAATGCTGGAAAAATGTTTATATTGTGGTTAGAGTTTTTAGATTAAGACATTTTTCCTGCACTAGCCTCTCAGTTGTTCTATCAATGCACTTTTTTGTATTATACGGATAATTTACGCATGAGTTTTAAAAAATATTATTTCCAAAATACTTTTATGGCAAAAAAAAAAATGTAAAGACAACTGAAAGTAAAATGCGACACGGCAACTGCACTAATGTTTTTTTTTTTTTTTTTTTTTTTAATGGTATGAGATGGAGGAAGATAGATGCTTCAGAACAGCTGGATCGACGATACAGTTGGGATTGTTGTCTTCTGAGCTCTTCACTGCTGTTCTGGTGAGAGCTGCTGCTACAAAGCCTTTGCCAGGGATTCACAGATGGTCTCATTTCTTCTTCTTTTTGCCCTGACACAGATGTCACAAGACAAGGAAATTTAGGGGCTCAGTGCAGAAGATGAGTGAATATGTGAGGGTTCATGTCAACTTTTTATTTGGTCAGATGAAGCAGAGGGCACTCCAGTAAAAAGGAGTTGTTTCCGTTCAGTGTTGATCCCCGTTGCATCAGAATTTGCTGAAGATAGTTCAAAAGGATGTGTTGGGATCACATTTCTTGTTTTTTGAACCTACAGGTAGCTGGTCTTGCATTAAAAATTAAACGTATCTGTGCCAATGAGCCATCCTTACAATGCAACACCTACACAAGCAGAGCATTTGACGGAACCAAACAGAACCAACATTTCACAAAATTGATTTTAGATTTCCCAAGAACTACACTAATTTGGTGTTTACTGCTCATCTCTAACAGAGGCCTTTCTGTCGGGTGAATGTTGAAGTGCCTGTACCTTGAAGCTGAAAATTCCTGGTGTGTTTTCTCACAGGGGTGTTTTAGTGCAGGTTACAGTGCGAGCACAGACATGCGCATGGCTCGGCTTCCTTTTGCGGTTCCAGTGCTCAGTTTAAAAATCCTGCAGATTACTTTCTTCTGACGAAATTGCCTTTAAATGTTGATTGTTTTGGTGCTTGCTTCTGCAGAGGATTGATGCATGCGATGTTGCTGCATGTGGGCAGTGCTGTTTCGGATTTTGTGGGGCAGTGAGTTAGTTGTAGCTTTCGATCTGCAGTGTTCCGCAGAGCCTTTCTTGTTGGTTTGTGTTCTATTAAAAGTCCTCAGCGTTTGATAGAAACACGTGCATTCATGTTTCTGGCAGATCAAGGCTAAAGGAGAGAGGTGGATCTATATTTTGCAGTAAATGAAAAATGATGCATTACTGATAAGAGAAGAGTGGGAGAGAAGATCCTTACTCACACAGTTTGTTAGGAAGATTGTAACCAAATAAATGTCAATTAAAATACATTTGAAATGTGTGGTTGAACCAGTCATGGTCTGAATTCCCTCACTACTTAGTGCACTAAAATCCAGTCCCCTTGAAACTTCCTCTGTAATAAACCAGTGTGCATTGATGTTCTCTAGATTGCCAAATATAGACAACAATGCATTGTGTTTGAATGATTTTTCATGTGAAAACAATGTATTGGAATCTATTGTAATAAACCATCCAAGTTTTCACCTTCAGAACACAGTGGATTCAGAAATAGTCTATGTAAAATGTTCATATTTTTAAGGTTTTGACATCAACAAACGAGTGATAAAATATTTATACACCCACTCTGATCATCTTTTAAACAATTTTAAAAGGTTTCCAATGGCTTTTTAATTATGATTATGTTTTTAGCAAAAGTCAAATAAACCTGTGTCGTTTTACATTTGAATAAAGAAAAAGTCAGAAATGCGATTTTAACCTTGATCTTTTTTGTATTTGTCATCAGAAAAATGCCACAAGAACATGTTAAAAACACCAAGAACACTATTTTATCGTAATGAGTCTGAAAACCTACAAATGAAATGTATTCATTATTTAAAAGCACTATAAGAAAAAAAAAGAAACACAACGAGATCAACCTTCATGACGAACTTACAGTGTAAAAACTGAAAACCAATTTCCGTTATTTCAAGATTTCAAACAATATTTTAAACAAGAATCGAATGCATTTTTCTCACATTTCAAGTTCAATTTTACATATAACAGTGATTTGCTAAAATTCCTTTTTTCTTGTGTTAGTTTCTCCTCATATCATCCCTGCAGTTCTTGTGGCTTAACCTCCGATCAAGGAGCAAACATCTTTTTACCTCACAGTTAGAAGTCAAATCGAGTCAGGAAAGGATCGATAAAAAGTCAAACCACGGGGAAAGAATGTCATAAAATACCAAAAAATCCCAGAATTTTCCTTAACTGAGCTTCAGTTTAATCCTCTGCTCTAAAGTACATTCTAAAACCATTAAGCATTTATCTGCTGCTGCATTACTGCATGCTCTCATTTGAAAGACTTCAATTTAAAGAGAACTAGCACTCATCATTGCTCAGTAAGAGTAGTTTATTGCTGTAATGATGCTAAACAATAATTAAAAAACACCAAAGTATTAAACTTCTGTATAAATACAATTTGTAGGTAATTGGATAAATGATGTTTAATTAGCAGGAAAGCCCTTTATTCATAGTGCCGGTGTTGGTTTTCTGTGTGATCATCTTATTAGGGGCATTGCATAACACCAGTTTTTAATTAACCAAACCAAAACAGGTCATGCAGAGTAAGTTTGTACTCAGCACAAAGCGACCCAGTTGTCAACAGCTCTGACAAGGTAGATGAGAGGACATGGAGTTCCGAACGTTTTTTTTTTTACTGGAATCATTGTCAGGAGGGAGACTGCCTGCGTGTTTGAGTGCACTACACCAGTTAATGCGCAAATATGAGTGAAGAAGGTAACTTTCAGTGCACGATTGATTATGTAAAAGGTCAGACATACATGGAACAGGAGAGTTAGTTGGGTAATCAGAGAGAATTAAGGTCAGTGTGCAGCTCTGAATGCAGGTAGGGTGTGTGGATGAGAGGTGTGCACTGCAAGCGGCACGCTCCCAAAATAACTCCCAGTTAAAGAATTCCGAACTCAGCATTGATATCAGCCACGGACACCAGTTACCTCACGTCTGAAACACGCCTTGATGGCAGAAATGAGCAGTCTCTGCCGTGTGCTTCTTAATGAGAAGGTCAAATGTTTTAACATTTTATAAAATCGTTAAGCTCCTTGAAAGGATTACAACAGGGTTGTAAAACTAATTTCTAATATTTGACATTAAAAGTCAGGAAACACAGCAAAGATCTATTGTTAGCTGTTGTGTTTTTTTCATTTAATTGTTGTAAAAACCTCTAATATGCAATGTAACCTTAAAAAATCATGAATATATTCCATTTAAAACCAAAAATTTTGCAAATTCAGTCTGAATGTTTTGCTTTAGTTTACTGCTAACAAAAGACTTCAGGCCTTGAATGTCTTGAGCAGAAACAGAATAAAAGTCATTTTTTTAAATAATTTTTAATGTTTTGATGCATTTTTTTAAAAATAATTTTGAATTGTGATTTGTGACGTGGCTGTAAAACTATAACTGACTGATATTTAAAATGAATTCTGAGTTATTGTGCTTTAAAACAAAAAAAAAACATTAAAAAAATTACATTTGCATACTTTTGAATATGTTTAAATCGTATTCCAGAGAGTGACTGCATGATGTTTTATTGCTTGTATTCACTCTGTGCTGATTTCTGTTTATTGGTAGCAGTTTGGAAGTCAAATGCAGTGAAACTGGACTGTCAGAATGACTCCCTGATCGATGTCTGGGCGATTCTGTGAAAAGCTGCACGCTAATGGAGAGGAGAGGACAGGAGACAAGTGGGAAATCTGTGGGATCTGTACAGAAAGATAAAAGAGGCAAAAGTTTGGCTCGAAAAATGAAAGCAATGGCGATCTTTGAAAGTTTATGTGACAAAGTGGAAATGTTTTTATTGCTATGCTTTGTCCTAATTCAGGCAATTTTATGTGATCTTGCTTCTTTCTTCAGCAGTAATTTTAGTCGTACAGTGAAGTCAAAAAGCAAACCTAAAAAATAAAAGAAAGAATATAAAAATCTGCACCTTTTATAACAAAACATGAATTTTTAAACTACAAACACGTTGGGAAATTAGAAAAAAAAAAAATTATTTTCATTTATATATTAAAGTTATTATATGCCTTTTACTGAGCACATTTTTTTCCTTTTTTAACAAAAAATAAAAAGGTTCTCTTATTAAAGAGGTGACAAACCAGCTGAAAAATAAATCTGTTTTAGGATGTAAACCGTTAACATTCTGTTCACAAACGTAGACCAAAAAGGACAATTTTCCAGCACATAAACACACAAACTGTCTACAGTCCACCCTACACTTGCTCCATCCCTTTGCCTTCTATTTATTCCTTAACAAAAAATAATCCACAGCGTGCTGGTCTAAAGGGAGTGTCCCGGTCCTCCATGTAGAGCTGCAGAATTCGCAACTACACAAATGTGTGACTCCCTAACAGTTTAAAGCCTCTTTCATAACTAGGCCCTGCTTGAAAAAAGCTTTTCCATTTTCCTCAGTGACTGTACTCCCTGAGTCCCAGTATACTTGTATTAAAAGCATATACGAATAACTCGTGTGAGAGGTGGAGGAACGTGTTCAAGATCAGGCCAATGACAGACTTTCTGACACTTTGTGGTTATTTTGGTCGAGGGCAGTTATTAGAAAGCCAACCGTCAATACTAATGAATAAAAAATGGAGGCCGACTGTGGTTAATAAGGACTTCATTTTTAGTTTAAAAGAATTAAATAACACAGATTATCAATATGCTGCAGAATTACACTTTATAGTTTATTTTCTCAAATTCTTAATTCAAACTTTAAGATTAAAATGTGTTTTTTATTGTCTTTCATGTGTCATTTCTCCTCAGAAATATAACAAATGTCTTGATTTTCTTTGTCTAACTTGCTTCTTTGAGGTCAGTGCAACAGTTATGTTGAGTTTTTTCTGCTCAGGTCAAACAATGTGTTTGAATTGTTTTCAGAAAAGCTGCAAAAACATTTTCTACTGACAAAAAATGTCAATTTTTAAGTAAAATCCCCCAAAAAACTTTTCCTTGTAGATGCTAAAAAACTTTCTACTTTTCTTTTTAATTTATTTTTGTGCTGAACAATGATTGACTTTTTAGTTTATCTAGTTGTTTCATCAAACCTGAGGACTGTGGGGTTTTTTTTTACTTGACTTTTGATTTGTCAAATGAAGGTACTAGCTGGTTATCGTCATAGCAACCTTATGGCAAAATTAAATTTTTTCTATTTATTTAAGTAACCATTTGTATCCTTCTTTTCTTACAACATTTGCAAAATATATTTTAGATCAAAGCTTTCATCATAAGTTATATTTAGAATGTACCAAGCTTTTGTTACAAGTTCTATATGTGTAATTAATAAATGCATCCACCTGAGCTACGGCCACATGTAGAGATCTTTGTCAGTGGCTTTTCTCCAGAATTTTAATCTGTTCTTTTCTTTACTTTGAATCTTTGAATTATTTTGCCAGAATAAAATATGGAAAGTATTCCAGGAAACCACTGCCCCTTGTAAATGAGAGAAACAGATGCACCTAGTGCATGTCATTCATCCTCATCACATCGGATAATTAGTATTCCCGCTGTATCCACAGACACCTCATGGCGAAACCGATAAAGCTCCCTCAGGCTCACCATATGCGCACGTGTAACGCTGTGAAAAAGCAGGTGCATCTTCCCAATTTGTTTACACTGCTCGACATGGTGAGAAGTGTACGATGGTCGTGTTTGTGTATTGATTACATCCTGGAAGGGGCGTTCACGATGCTGACAACAGCCCCTTGGGGTGCACCCTCACTAATACCTGTCACTTAAGGGTCCAGGGACCCATAAGTGAGTGTGCAGCTCGAAAAGATCTCCTCTGCAGGGGGGCTGGATAACATCACAGTGAGTGAAGTGTAGAGCGGAGATGAAAGGACATGAACGTAGTGAGGCCTGGATATATTTTAGTCATTTATTAATGAGGCCGCTGGAGGAGGTCAAGGTAAAAGCTGCAGGGGGGGGGCGTGCACACTGAGACCAGCACTCTGCTGGATGGCAGAGGAAGAATTATGGGAAGAGGAAAGAATCTGCAATGAAAGGGTTGACGTGCCCGTCAGTAAAATCTTGAGGCATTCCCAGCAACGACATATTAGCAGATAACAGTCCACCAATCCTCTTGAAGGCTGTTGTATCGCGGGGGCAGGCACTCAGGTGAAGGTTGTTTCCCTGGGAGATGTCGGACTGCAAGAGCAGCCCCCACACGTGGACACATATCCAAATATTCTTCAATCCTTCCGTCCTTGTTGGAGGATGCGCTACTCCTCCCACTTTATCTGCTCGGCCCCTCCCTCCCATTTCTCATCCAGCTAGGAAGAGATGGAGAAGGAGGAGAGAGGAGGGTATTGTATTTCCTGGAGTTAATGCTGCAAATGCTGCATAGGTAGTATAGAAACCATCACCCAGCTAGTTCCCTCTAAAAGCAGCTTCTATGAAAGCCATTGCTGAGCATCTCCCCAGTCCGCCCCACTCTCCTGCCATGCTTCAAGTATTGATTATAGGCTCGCTGGAGCTATGAGCAGACATATAGACGCACTTGAGGATTTACCTGCTCTGACTTGTGTCATCCGTTTTTTTTTTTTTTTTTTTTTTTTTTTTTGGGCTGCAAGCACATTTTCTTGGAAGATGATGACAGTTCAGTTTCTGCAGCTTTCATTAGGAGTTTCTATCAGGGGGATGAATTGAGGCTGTTTAAAAATGTTCTATTGACACGCAGACCAGAAAACAGGGATGGCTAAACATCCAGCCTCTCTTTTTACTGAACTTTACACAGTCAAAATGAGAGCATTTTACATATAATGTTTTTGTTTTACAAACTGCTTATTTTGCAAAGGTTATAGAGATGTTTTGAAAGTACATTTAAAGCATCAAAATGTATAATCTACATTTGTTTTTTAAATAATGCCTCAAGTAGAAATCAATTTATGTACAAAACCCATTAATGACCTCAAACTAGAATTATGGAAAACACATTTAGATAAAAAGCACATATAAAGCCTTAGTCACAGCTACCCTTACAGATAGATATGAGCTGTCTGTGGGCGACATAGTACATGAGACGCAGGTGGTATAACATGAAATATCAAGGATCAAGGGTGTGGACTACTCCAAACCCTGTGCATTGTGCAAGGAGCCCGTTGGTGCTGTTACTGTTGGTTCACGCATCTTGTAAGAACCTTGCTTACAAGGTTCTATTGAAAATAGACAATCAAGACGAAGTCTGCATGGGCGTCTTACTGGCATCCTATGGGCATATGGGTATAAACCTTGTGCAAGCAATTAGTAAAGGGGTCAGTACTCGCACCTTACTAACGACTAGAAAGTGGCGTAAGGATACCGTATGACAGTCTTATGTCATTAGTGCATGCAACATACATTAGCCTTACGAATATTTCACAATATCGTTACCACATGCACAACAATGGTATGTTCTATTTTCATGATGTCCCTTGAAGTGGCCATTAATCTTTTTTAAATTGAAAGACTAAAAATTGATTTCTATTTTATTTGACAAATAATCCTGTATTATCGAACGTAGCACACTATAGATTAGACCTTATAGAAGAGTTGAAACATCACAATTTAGTGATGATAGTGGAGAAATCAAGTTATTTTTGTCTTCTATGTAGATTTGTTGAGTTGTTTTCTGTTTGTCAGACAAATGGAAAGCTAGTGATGTAGTTTACCTTGAATTGTTTTGACCACTGGCCTGCAGACACACACGAACTCACTGATCATCTTAACACTCTGGATACTTCAGGAAACTCACTCCTCAATCATGAGGAAGAAACAGAAAGCACAATAACCTTCCTGGACATGAGGATTCAACACAAAGATGGTGGCGACATAAACATATAAACCCCACACATGCACACTAAGACCATGACCTGCCAGAGTAGAAAAGAGATAACTGGAACCCTCACAAGACAAAAAAAAAGAAAGAAGTAGAGTAACAAAACATTGAGTCAGCCATGTTAGATGACTGCAAAAGAAACAATTGCATGTTGGAAGGGGACAAAACAAAAGTAACAGAAACAAACAGGTTCAAGCATTGGACAAAACCCACTTGGGATGCTTCTCTTCTAGGACCACAGCCAGCTGGCTGGCGGTGTGGTCACTCAGATAAACCTGACAGGTTTATCCTGCAGGCAACGCCCATCACAAGCAGCTGAAAATGACTTATCATGACGGGCGCAAAACTAAAAAAAGACTGCAGGCCAGCAGTCGAAACATGTTAAATAGACTGCATCGTTATCCCTTCATTTGTCTGACGATAAGAACCAAAACCTACATATGTTCATGAAGTGGTTTTTGCATTAATAAGAGATGTTGCTGCAGATAAAACAAAAATGACCACACATCCCTTCTTTTGACACATGGTCTAACCCATGGGCAAGTTTAACAAACATGGGGAAGGCACCGTGTGGTAGTAAAGGTTTTCTATCAGGAGCCATCCACACGGCATCAATGAAAGCTGAGCTGCATTGAGACCAAAGCGTTCTTTCAGGATAAAACACAGATCAGTAGAAGAGACCACAACTGGTGCGTTCAAAGAACTGTCAAGCTGCACTGAAGAGGCAGGAAAAGGTTTGCTTGCAGCAACTTTTGCAGCTAGATCAGCTGCACACTTACTAACAAAAATGTTTCTGGGAAGGAAATCAGAAATGTTTGTGTGATGTGAGATTTGGTTACCATAGATTTCAGGAAGTGTCCGGGAGTTTCCACTGAGCTCTAAAATCATGAACAACACAGACGGCATAATGGGAGTCTGTGTAAAGAGGTACAGTTTGGAGACTTCAGTGAGGGTCAACAGGGTCAGAATCCCTGTAGGAAGAACCATCATACAGAAAAAAAGTTCAGTTAGTGTCTATGAGTCTATGAGGGAGTGAAGGGGAGCAAACCTGTGCTAAACAGATCGCTTCTCCTGCCGTAACCACCGGTCAAACAGCAGTTGCATGTTTCAGTGGAATTTTTGGTAATCTCAAATTATGCAAATATTGGCCGATACCGATGCTGGCACCGGCCTGTTTTAATCAATTTTTAGTAACTCTAGTATCAGACCCAGCTTCTCATCAACGAGTTTGTAAATATTCTCCATTATTTCACCAACAGCCTCAAGTGCAGTTAAGTCAGCATTCAGGAACGTTTGCAGGGCTTCTGCGTTAGCATCAATGCTAGTCATTCTAGCTGGATTCCTTTGAAGCATCGGCAATTCGGTTCTTTTTACGTGGCATTGCGTCACCCTGTCTCAAAAAGTAACTATCAATGCTCATTTTACGTTTGTGAACCACTTGAGACCAGGTTTTGCTATCTTAATTAGGCTAAAGTGAAATGATCCCTAAAAATATTACATTCGCTTTTCCGAGCCTGACAAACCCCTTTGCCACCATTTTGCACCTCATGCTTGATTGTTATTTAAGTGTTTGCTACTACCTGTTGAATGCACATAGTTTACAGAAAAAAATGTGCATGAACATTTCTAACTCTGGGCTTTGGCTTTGACCTTGATATTTCATGTGGGCCACAGTGTTTACCCGTAAAAGGCAGCTGTGACTAAAGCTTTAGTTACAGGTTAAGGAGCGTGCCAATCGCAGAAATGCAATCAAAAGAGAGCTTTGCCGTACAACCATTTGTTTCCCAAAGCGCCATCCGAAACGAGAAACTCGTTGACCTTCATGTGCTCCGTGAGTGAGCAGCCTTAAAGTCTCACACTGAGACTTTGTGGGTCCACATCCCTCAGAGAATAGACGGCCTACACAAATCCTGAAAGCAGTTGACATGTGAAAGCATTGAATCAAAGTTTTCCTAAAGATCTGAACTTGCAGATGGAAGGACAAAAACAAAATAGGTTTTCTAGACGCGTCTTTGTTATCACTGGATAAGTCAAAGACTTTTATTTCCCAGTTGAAGACTAAAATGTATCTATAATTGAGACCAACTGCTGCTGCTGGCCTGATACTCAAATGTATAAATGCTTGACTTGAACAAACTCAACATCTCAATAGAAGAATGAATCATCTTTTTGTAATGCATCTCATGTCTCTGGATCCAAACTGTATCATTTTCTAAAATAGAGATAGACTCCTTTTCTTCATTTTTCTTGTTTCAGGAGTTTTGCAAGATCTGACTGGGATGTCCAACAAGTACTTTTTTTTTTATTACCGACAGTAGAATTTGTCATGAAGAGCATGAATTATAGTTAAGATCTCCTGGTTTAAACAGAGGCTATAATGACAATTTCAATTGACTAATCACTCCAGTCAGCTATTGACTTTGGTAAAGAAAGCTCGCAATTTTATGCATCTGGGTAATTCTCCATTGTGTGTCAACAATTTCCTCACTTCAAACCCAAAATGTAATTTAGCGTATCCTTTGAGGGGAGACTGGAATTGCGCCTGACTGGTCCAAGCACAGATTTTCCACTTTAGTCATCCATAAAAATTTCATTCTAATGATTAATGTGCTTCTCTATCTGGAAGATTTTTCTGTGTATGAACATCAAATCGGTGGAGGGAAATAACCTGCTTGAGAACAGAACGGCTCCAACATGATCTTGCAGGAAACAGGAGGGGGAAGGTGTTGATGTTAAAACTGGGAGATTTTATTTATTCCTGTTTTGTGTGCTTTCTGTTCTTCTGGACTCCTATCTCGGCTGGAAAAAGATGCAGATTTCTTTCAACTGAAATTCCAACAGTCTTTCAGTGGCCTCAGATGATTTAGTTGGAGTGTAACACAACTTTGTGTGCGGAAAACGAGCTGTCCGAATTGTCCCACAACCTTAACGTGGGTAGATAAATCGTGTTTTTCTTTTACTATTTTAGGAATCGCAGCTTTGGTCTAAGAGCATGACTAAAAGTGAAAGAGGATGTTTGACTGAGATATGTTTTCTCTTCACTGTGAAAAAAACCCTCAGAAACTGAAAGCTGAACAGCCAGCTTTGAGAATATAAAAAAAAGTGGTGAGTTGGCTGTATTTGTTCATGTTGCCAGAGACACAAAAAGCAAAGGACAACATCTGTAGGATAGCATATGGTTTCCTTTTTCTCTCTTTTTGTGGAAAATGAAAGCTGTCTGATTGGATGAGTAAGGAGACGAGACACTAAAGATAAAGGACTGACGGAGAGACAAATGATGAAAAATGGGTTGAAATCGGGTTGTGTATCTTTCCCTCTCACATGATTCAATATGCATCTCAATCCATAAAAGATTCAACTGACATTGTGGTGGTATGATACAGTTCAATTCTTTTATCTAAATTGACACAATCTATATCATTCATTTGGCATTAAAAACCATAAATTGAAATTTTTTTTAATGGGAATTTTTATGTTAAGCAATAAAAAGTAAAAGTCTTTGACAGAACAGTTTCATACTGGCATTTTTCATCCTGTTTTGATGTGTGTCTCTTTTAATATATCATTTTATAAAAAGTGCTTCACAACAACCATCCCTTGCTCTAGTTTACCTTCAGCCAATTGCTTTGGTGGAAGCAAGCTTGTGATTGGATGTCTTTCTGTTTGCAACCCATGTACATAAAAAGGGAGACCACAAAGAGCACAACAACTAACTCAATCTATTCACATCCAAGGACTTTTTGGAAAAAAATCAACATTGATCATCTTGTTTAAAATTGGAAAGTCCTTTTTTATTGCTTTAAAAAAAGAAGATTCCTATCTTATACATTTTTTGACCATAATGGCAAAATATCACATTCAAAATGTTTTTTAATAGTTTTATAATTAAATTGTTTTCAATATTAACCATATAAGTGACTCAACTAACAAAAAAAAGTGTTAAAAACAAATAATACACGTGCAATTTATGTCTTTTTTAGGTGCTAGGAACCCCCTGGCTCTTTTAAATTTTGTTAAAGTCCCACTCTGATCCTCTTTAGAGCTATTTTAAAAACATCCCCAGTGATCTTTTAATACCGGTAATGGTTATGCTGGATTTAAAAATCTTGGACATAGTTTCTGCAGAGCAGCAGTGGTTCATTAGAAATTCGCCTCTGAGTTATGGGTTGTACTGTTAGCCCGCCTCCTTCCCATCATCCATCTGTTTACGTGCTCTCCCAAAAGCAACCTAATATTACCGGTAAAATAAAAATAGCAAGCACAGTTTTGAGCCAGACGCCGGCTCAGACGAGGAAAACGAAGACGTATGGATCCAGTCGTCTACGAGTGGATGCATCAGAATAGAGAGGAACATGGAGCTTGTGGCTCGCTGTTTAAGCTTGTTCCAATTGCAGTTTAGCGTCTGCTTATTATTGGTCATTGTTGTATACTAACTATACTTTTTTCTAAAATAATAAAATATTTAATAAAAGAAAAGAAAAAAAAGTCAAGAGCACAACAGAAAGACAAACTATCAAAGTTAGACAGAAATTTGATTTTACAGGTTTTATTTTAAATTTCTGTGGTTTTGATACCTTTTTATCAGCGTAATCTTTCTGTGGTTTTGAACAAATATTTTTGTGACTCTCTGTACTAGATCCATTTTTTGATACATTTATGTCCCTACTAAAAAATGATGAATTCTGAGTCAGTGCTGTAACCGAGTGATGTATACTTTGTGTATATTATATCTTTAGATTCATGGAAATGTACACAAACAGAATAAGTAGCAGCAGGCATGCAGTGACAGCTCCAAACTACTTCATATTTAATTCATAAGGAGTAGCTTTACAGGGTGTTGACAATATTATCTTTTTTTTGTTCACTGGTAACTCTGCCCCCTCTGTCGGGAATGAAACACTACAAAAAAATGCAAAGGCCCACAGCTTCATCTGCCTTTAGATTTCCTTTAACTGATACATATTGATTCTAGGATCTCCTCATTGTTTGGACAGATTTATCAGAGGATGACTTACTTTGCTCTGTCCGTTGGTTTTTTTTTGCACTTGCAGTATGCACTGAGACTGATGTCCTTCAGACCACCTCTGCGTAGCTCAGGAACTGAACGTTCTGTGGCGATGTGAGTGGCGTGCAGCAGCTTTCAATTCTCTTCCCCACTATTAGTGAGCTGAGCTCCTGTTTTAGCCTTTTCCCATGCTCATCATCCGAACCTCTGCTTCCCTGTGAGCACAGAAACTAAGGAGCGATCTGAGGTTCTGGGAATGACACCCACATTTTTGCAATCTTTTTATGTTTTTCCGTGTGACCTACTTTAATGTTAAATACTGTATGTAGCCTGCAGAGATTTTCACTGCAAAGACATTTGGCTGAATAAAGGTTAACCTGTGAATGTTCTGAGGGTGCACATAAGGTGATGGGTCTTAGTGCATTGAAGTAAAAATAGCTCACAACAGATTTGATGTAAGTCATGCTTTTACAGTTGGGAAACCATCCGGTTACCTCAATTTGTGTCTCCGTTTTTCCAGAACCTCTTTATCTTTTTATGTCAGATCAAAGTAGTTCCTTCCTCTGCTGGCTGTTGGATGTGTTGACCCTCTTTCAGTGCTTCTGTCAGCGAGGCGCCCAGCCTGCCCCATTTACCTCATGGTATGTTTATACTCCAGCTTGATAAATCGCAGTTTTGCATAAACACAAACACGTCAAGCATTGTGTTTAAAGAACATGATTACCTATTATTGAAAAACTTCAAGTTCATCTGTCGCGGCGAAGAACTGCATTTTGTTGTTACTTTGGAACTGCAGGCTCAATTTTGCAAATACTAAAGTGTGTCAACCCCAAATGCAGGTGTTGCACAGCTGTGCAATAAAAAACTTGTGTTTAAAAACTAATTTTTTATGTTAATTAATGTGTCCTAGAAAATTGTTCTTCTTTGTCATTTTTGAGAAGATATAGGTTGTTTACTCGTTAATTTTTCATGTGAATTCTTCTGGTTTTAGGGTCAGTGAATCATTTTGTCAGTAATTATTAATTAGCATTCTTAAAAAAGTTTTGTTGCACCAGTAATGTTAGGTTGAAGGTGTTGAGGGGCTGCAAGCTAGACAGAAAGCATGTAAACAGGGAGCTCTCAGCAACAGTCACCCATATATAAGGGGGGAATATCTGATCTACTGCCACTCTGCAGATACTATGTTCAAAAACAACTTTTTTGATTTGGGCTATGAGTATAATGGAAAGACCACAGGGAATGCTTTGAAAATAGATCAAACGATGATTGGAGTGGGACTTTAAATGATTAATTAAAGTTCTATACTGTTACAATATTTCTTAAAATTACATATGAAATATTAGGACTGTAATATGACTTTTTATTTCCCATACACTTCACAGTTAGGTGCTGAAATGGATCTAAAAAATTTCAAGAGAAAATAATAAAAAAAGAGAAATCAACTTCAATCTTTTAACTGTTTAAAACACAACAATTTTATATGAGAATATTCAGTGAAGGCATTTAACTGTTTTGTCTGCTTAAGTCAGGTTTCTTGTTTAATACACTTTTCTATCACATATGACTTAGTTTATTGACCATTTGTGAAGACAAACTTCCTATAATTTAGTTTTCATTAGATTTCCTAGTTTTTCGTGTAAAATCAGCTCCAGTAAAACATTGAAGAATATAATTACTGGTTATTTGGGTTAACTATAACCCACAAAATATTCAGAATATAAACATTTGTTCAAGTATTTGTGGGTTAATGTGAAGGAAGATGCTTTAGTTTTAAAATCCCCATGTAAGAGCTGTAGAAAACAGTTTTTTCATTTGACTTCAAAGCATTTCCTTAACAACTGCAAAGCCGATGCCACTTTGCCATGTTTTCAAACTTAAGCCAACTAATGAGGACCTCCCGCCTGTGCAGTCAGTTGAGTTTTTAATGAGTTTTATTTCTACTTTGGCTGAATTTTTGGCGATGCCTGCTCGACAGAAACTCACAGTATTTCCTCGGAATGTGGGGATTTTACATAAAGGATTTTTTTTTTATTATTTCAACACCGAAAGGCAAAAAAAAGGAAATAGAAGTGGTTTTGCTGTATTAAAATGATTTTTTTTTTTTACATCTGGGGAGACTTCCAGTCGGAAATCCTGGTACCCTAACTCCAGCCTGAGTAAGCTGGAGGTGCTGTGTGCATGATGAGTTCACTTGCCTGGAAAAGGAGTCTGACATCCACAATCCTGACTCCCATGTCAAGCTAGTCAAGCTGAAAATCTGCCGATACTGGTCAATCTGACCAATCTGTGCATCCTCACTTGCAGTCAGGCTGCTGGTTTTACAGGAAACAACATTTCCCCTTGTTTTGTGGATAGATTTTTTGTTTTTATTGTTGTTGTTTATGGCAGACTAGGACAGAGCAGTGGCGGTGAAAATTGTGCCCAATTTCTCAACTAGACAGATGACTTACAATGCAGTCTCAGGTATCTATGATGTCATTTTAAAAACAGAAATATTATATCTTACCACTTTTTTTAGCCAAAGTTCGTTTTTATTCATAAATGAAGTTTAAACATTATTACATTTTTGTTTAATTCAGCATAATATCCATCTTACATCTCAAGTGCATTTTTAGATCAAATGAATTGGCTCAAAAAAATGAAGTGTTTGATAAAACAACTAGAATTATTTTGAAGATAAGTCACTGCATGCTATTTAAGTTAATCAAGCATCTAAATAGGGTTACATGTGTTTAGCCTCAGATTTGCAGTGTAGAGCAGCTGACTCGCTTTGTATTAGACTGTTTACACTCACTGTACCATTTCCTGGACCTCTGCATATATCTGTTTAAATCTTTATCAGATGAAAATGATCTGAGGTTCCTGATCGTCAGGTTTTGTTTAGTGTGGCTGCATTTAAATGTAAACTAAATGCAATCTGGAGCCTTGATTTCAGCATCTCATCGATTCCGGGAAGAGAAATGTGCTTCATTTCATCTCATGACTTCTTTGAAACAAAGCACTTCCCTTGTCTTCTTTTCTCAACTTAATGTTTGCTCTCTAACCACAGTCTTATCGGATTATGTATGTGGGTACCTGTTTCTCTCTATCTTGCTTGTTTTTGATCAGATTAGTTCCAGAACATTTGCATTGTAGCTTGCAGGTCTTGTGGTTGGTGTGAGCGTTCACATTCTCCTTCAGGCTGGTGAAAGACAACAAAATGTATATGTAAATTCACACAGATAGAAGATGACCTTTTTTCCCAGCATGCCAGTGTGACCTAGCAGTAGGACACTTTCTGTAATTATTAAATGCATTGATAGAACAGCGCTAGATCCCTCATGCACAGCAGGTTGGTACATTGAGGGAGCGTTGAGCTTTTGTCTATAATGGTTGCAGTAAATCAGCCAAGAAGCTCACAGAGGTTAAATCACAATAAGCTCTTTGTACAGGAAGTGACTGAGAAGCTTCCATGTGCCAGTGACTGAACAACTTGTGATAAATAGAACTGGAGGGGGGGATTCACAAAAGCATGAGACAAAAGATGGCACTGCTAACTCTGCTGAGGATGATGCATATGAGTTGGTAGAACCTTGAAAAGAAACGCCAAAGTGCTAGAAAGTTACTAGTGAAGAGTTTAGGGAGAATAGTTAATTAAAGCTGCTAGTGGCGTTGTATGCCCTGCAGGCGCCACCTACCCCTGCAACCCCCGCTCTACTCAACCTCACTGACCAAGCGGCTGCTACACTCCCCTCACTCTCCCTTTCTGCCCCTGTCACTCTGGTCACATCTGCATGACTAATTTAAAAAAAAAAAAAAACAATTTTTCAAAATGGCGGCTTTTCTGTTGGCTTTATCTCCATAGCAACAATTTATTTTTTGGTCGCCTGAGGGCGACGGACAGGTCTATACAATTTTGAGAAGAATTGTCAAAAGTAAATTTTTGGATTTCCATGGCAACAAATGATGTTAATCACATCCACACTCCTTATATAGTCAAATCATGTGTTGTGTCGTTTCATTCAGCTTCAGCCAGGGATTCATGTGTTAAATTTCCACATTGTTACGATAAAAAATGTCAGAGTAAAGGAGAATGCTACTTTTGTGAGCTTACCACAGTAAAAGCATTAAAAATATACCACCTTAAAAAGCAAAATCTTTTCCCAAGTAGCTTAGGAAGGTGATATATGGAAATGTTTTGGTGAAGTATAAATATGTAAAGGTTACTGAATGTAACTTTTTTTTTAATATTAAAGATGGCGGCCGATTCCCAAGATCAAAGGTCAATGAAACTTCAATTGTGGATGTAGACTTAAGCTGGCGTGCGTAAAATTTTGTGACGGATTCTCCTGCTGCACTGTGATGTCATCAGTTTTTTGAGAGGGGGTTGTTCACTACGTCAAAAATTCATTTTCACCGGGTACTAGGCGCATGCAGATTTTTGGTGAGTTTACATTTTTGCTCAAAGGCGAAGTAAGAGAAAAGAATTGCAACAAACAATCTAGTCCTTGCACTTCAGTACTGCTGAATGAATCTTGCTAAATGTGTGACACTAAAAAGACACTAAAAATCTGTCAAGAATCTCTGAGCTTTTGTGGGAGTTTTGTTTACGTCTTACATAAAAATATCCAGCAAAGATTGTATTTTTTATTTCTAAAGTGAGAAAAATAGCACCTGTCATTATGCAAACTGTTAAATGTCATAAAAACAGCAGAATTTGTAGCTGCAAGGAGAAGTTGTGTGTTCCACTCCTGTTGTGTTCCAGCCTGCAGCCTTGAACAGCGTTAGTGACCCTGAGCCCTCGTAACACCCACACACTCATGCCCAATTTGTCCTTTCAGCCACTGTGCAATCGGATTTGCAGTTTTTATTTTGAACGAGCAGAGTGTACCTTTCATTATAAATAACGTCATTCTTTAACCAAAGAAATGTACGTAACTTTGTGACTTTGAGCGTCTCTTTTACCCTTGAAAGAAAAGATCCGTCATGCAGGATTTTGAGCCTTTTTTTTTATTCCATGTCTGAGATATCTGACACAAATGTGGTTGTAATGAATGTGTTCTCAGTGAAGAGAGGCTATTTTAGCATATGCCAGATTGAGTTTTGAGGCAACAGAGTTGAAAGCATTAATGAGAGAGTCTGCGGCAAAGAATGGGAAGATCCTCCTTTTAAACACTGGTGTGGTTTTCTTATTCCCTCTTTAGCTGTGGGCTCCAGGCTTATGAGCTACTTAACCCTTTCATGCGCAGCATTTCCGCACCCCCTCTAATGCGCAACATGGGTGAAAAATGTTGTTTTCTCCGTTATTTCATGATGGCTGAATTTTTTAAAATATATTTTACATATCTTGTTTTGTATTAACAATGATCATTATTTCCATTTTTCCTTTCATACTTTATAGACAAAAGTGGTTTTACACCACTAGCTAGCTAATAAATACTTATATCCTTCTAACAAATAGTGTACTCTAAAAGTAAAAAGTAAGTAAATACTGAGCCATACAGGAAATAACATAGAAAATGATTATGGGTTATTCTGGACCCACGTGCACATTAGAGGGGAAATGATACAACAGCAGTTTTTAATCAAAACATAGGAAATGCAATAAATGAAATAATCATGTTTGATGGTCTGAAACAAGGTAATTGAAGTATACCTTGACTACTGAATGATAATATGAATTTATTGCAAATATATAAAAAAAATACTCAGCCGGGTCACTTTTGACCCATGTTGTGCATCAAAGGGTTAATATTCCACTGGCTGCTGTAAAATCAACTACATAAAGAAATATTTCAACAAACAAAATGTCTTCTTCTGTTGTGTGTGTTTTTTTGTGCAGTTAGAGAGGTAGAGACAAGCACAATCTCATAGATGTTCACACTTTGACCATTATAGAAGCAAGCCCAGGGAGGATTATGGTGGAAACACTCAGCAGATTAAATTCCGCATCTTCTTTAACATCAATTTTACAACAAAGATCTCCCGAGAATGACCGTGCATAAGATTACTTGCAAAGTGTTGATTGTTTTGGGCCTCCTCTCCCCACTCGTGCTGAGAATCTCAATTTTCAGTAAAAGCACAGGGAACTTATAATGCTGATCATAGGTGACAAAATATTAAAGTTGATGGAGATCAATATTGCACAAACATTTTAATAATCTTCATAGTTTTTATTCTTACAAAAAGCAAAAAAAAAAGTGTTTGACATGATGACCTTGGGTTTGGTAAAATTGGGTCAGTTTGTTTGTCTAGACAACATATCAACTTGACTTTTTTTTAATACTTCCATTCCAAATTCTCTTTTTGTGCAGCTGTTCAGCGCTCTTCCAGGGCATCCTGCTCCTCTTCTTCAAACTACAGAGATGGGGCAATGCCTAAAAATAGAAGCTCCATCTTTTTCTTTTTGCATTGGGCGACTGATCGTCTGATTAATCTCGCCAAATGCACACATTTCTGTTGTTTTAAACACTAAGTGCTTGTCTTAGCTTTGACAAACCACTGATGCCGAATGGATTTTTGTCACTGCAGGCCTGCCAGTCAGGCTTTTTGGGCAAACACAAATGCAGAATTCATTCACAGCTCCCCTGCTGAGTGAGCACTCCCTTCTTTGTGCATCTACAACACCTCATTTTCGGTCTCACATTTGTCTTAAGTGCTGCAAAAAATGACCTCAGAGGGAATTGCTGTTGAGTAGCCTCAAACTCTCTGCACCTCCTCTTGCGTATTGTCAGAAAAACATCATGATTAGATAATTATATGTAAGATGCCAACATGTTCCTACATAATATTCAGCCATTCTTTGAAATTAATTCTGTTTTATCTGTTTTTGAAATCTCTGATTTCCAAAATAAATAATTACATAAAATTATTAAATGGTTAAACATTCAGACTGTAAAATTTTAGGACAGATTGAGGCTTGGTGTGACACTATAATTTAAAGCTTAACAGTTTAATTAGATTTGACTAGAATTGTTTTAACACACCACACTAGCGCTAACAGGAAGTGACAGCCCAGACTGGAAGAAAAATCATCCTTTATTTGTTGTCAGACGCTAACAATGTTAAAATCCTTTCAGAGGCTACAAATGCAACAGCAACATTTACTTAACATTTAAAGCGTTTAACCGTTTCTAAACATACATTCAAATTGTTATAATATAAAATGTACATTATTTTGTTAGTAATATGTGTTTTTTTCTCTAACTCTGGAGATAAAACTAAATATTTATTTGTATTGAAAAGTTAAGAGCACCCAATAATGTAATTTTCTGTTCATCAGAAATATATGGAACCCTGGACATGACATTTGAAATAATTTAATTAATAAAGTGTTCCCTCAAATTCATGAATTGTGGCCAAAAATGAACATTTTATTAGCATTTTAAAGGGCATAAGTTTGTATTTTTTGCACACAAATTACTGTTTTGTGGGCAAAAATGAGCATTTTGTGCCCACAAAATTATTGTTTTAGTATTTTCAATTACTACTACCACTACTACTACATTTTTGGTGACAAAATACTAATTTGTGGCCACAAAAAACTATGTTGTGTGCACAAAATGCTAATTTGTAAACTTTGTGTGCACAAAATGGTATTTTGTTGGCACAATTTAGCATTGTATTAGCATGTGTGAAAACATCACATTTTCTGCACACAAATTATGTTTTTTGAAAAGAAATGAGTATTTTGGACACAAATTAACATTTTGTGTGCACAAGTTAGCATTGTGTGTGCTCAAATTTGTACTTTTTGTTGCCACAAATTAGTATTTCGTGGCTTTAACTTAGTAAAAAGAATCACAGATACTAAATCACAATATTGTGCAAAAACAAAGTGCAAGTTTTTGCCCTCAAAGCCAATAGAATTAACATTTTGTGCCCACTAATTTGTACTTTGTATCTTCAATTTATTCTGCTAAGTTGTGGCCATGAAAAACAAATTTGTGAAAACTATTTTGGACACACAAAATACAAACTTGTTCCCACAAAATCCAACATTCTTGCTACAAATTGTTAACGTGAGAGGGAATTTGTTTTGGCATTTTTTTTTTCTTGTCATGTCCAGATCTCTGCAAAATACTTTAACTGTTGCGATAGCAATTAGTTAGCTTTAATAGTAAATAATAGCCTTTTTTTTTATCAAATAAGAGATGACAGCAGTTCAATACAACGTGATTCTTGGTGTTGATTCTAGATCTCTCTTCCTCTGAGTCCAAGAAGGCAAGCAGGCTTTTGCCTGCCTCTTGCCTGATGAGACAGAAGAAGCCAAGCCAAGGATCAGGCTCACTGGGATTATTTATAGAGCTGAGTGGGCTTCACAGACGCAGGCGTGGAATGTGTCGAAAGGAAAATGCATCATTGATCAAAGCCTACTCGAATACATTGTCCTATTTTTTGCCAAATGTAGATCTGGGGAGAAAAAAACAATAGCCTTTACCAAAGGCTCCATGTGTGCTGTGCTGCTCTCGTGCCCACGCAGAGTCTCTGCACCTCCACAGGTGACTGGACTCCACCGAATACTTGCCAATTTTAGCCTCCATCTCCCCTTTCTCGTGCGCATCTCCTAAATAGCTTTGCAGCGCTGGGTGTTTAAAATACATTTGTGGTGGGTGTCTGAACAGTTATTGTGCTGCACAATTTAGACAGGTGTACCACAGCAAAACGGACAAAAAAAAGCCTCTTCACCTGCATTTGGGTGCTTTTGATGAGCCAAACAGAACAATGGCTACAGATTTAAGCAGAGACGGTCATGCAGCTGATATATAGAGGACACCACCAGCCTGGTGTGCTGGGGTGCTTGTTTTGCAGTCTGTAAACCTCAGAAGGCATATCTTGCAGAGGACAACGCATCTCTGCCTTTATCTCACCTTCTCCCTTGTCCCATTTAGGGAGTAGATGAGAGGGGAGGAGAAAACAAGGTGATCTGGAGGTGAGGAGGAGAAGGGGAGAGGAATGTAGCAGCGATGTCCTGTGCTGCAGCAGCACAAACTCTTCGGCGGCAGCAGGGGCGCACTTCTCTCTGCTGGCCTGTCGCTGCAATGCAGATGGCCTTCAAGGTTATGTGCATAGCTACTCTGACAGGCTGAAATATCGATGTTGCTCAAGGGCGCATTTCAGGAGAAAACAGTTTTGGGAAACCACAACATCAAGTGGTTAAATTCAATATTTCACATCTTTGGTTCTCGTAGATTGTAAATCTTTGGATTGATTGAAATATGATTCCTTTTAAAAACCAGTATGTTTTGCATTGGAATGAAGGTTTTTTTTTTCTTTTTTAGTATTGTGTCAGAGGAGTAGTTGTCACGGACCTGCATGGCATGAGAACGGCTGGCTGACATTTGTTGTTCGTCAGCCTCTCATTCATCATCAGTCTGAGTGTGACAAACTTGTCAGTCACAGCCAAACTCCAACACTGAAGACCTGGAGGCCTTGATAAGTCTATGTGGAAGTGGATCATAGAGACGCCACGTTTTTTTAGGATTGTACTTGAAAGGAGTAGCAACATTCTCACTTCCTGTTTAGAAAAGAGTCGTTGTTTTCCACACTTTGAAGAGAACAAAACGGATGACCAACTTTTTACATCCTCTATTTGTTTGTGCACATGAACAGCCCAAAAAAAAATCTGTTTTTCCTTTGTTTTTGTGCCTGAGGATTAAGCAGACAAGTCAGTGTGAGTTGGTTCAAAACCGCTGCTTCTGTCAGCTAACATTAAGGAAGTGATGGAACATTTCCCACAGGATGATACCACTGGTATCACCTTAATTATTTTCCAGGATTACTCATCTCAGTACTGGTGAAATACAACCTAAAAAAAGGAATGAAAAAGGAAAATGATAAAACTAGTTTTACTCAATTACTTAGAGATTAAAGATCCACTCCAACGAATATGGAGTTTTTAAAATGTTCCAGTGGTATTTTTCTCAAGATGGATGATAGATATAAGGAAAATCAAGCTAAAAATAGCATTTCTGAGCATTTCTAGATCCAAATCTTAGTGAATTCAGAGCAGATGAAAAAATGCAGTTGGAAAAAGCTTGTATTAGTGACGTAGGTTCTACAATCAGCAACCTCCCTGCTCCGCTCCATTCCGATGAATCCATTGACAGAAAAATAGATCCATGCTCGCCAATTATTGTTGTACGGGGAATGTTTTGTCACAAATACAACTGCCACCTCGAAATGGGGAGGTATCGGCAGAATCTTTGAGAAATCATGCCGCCGCTTGATCTTTTTGAAGATCGTTGGCTAGGTCATGAGTTTAGATGGTGGTTGTCAGGCGGCCGTCAGGTGGGCAGAATGATTTTTATATACCCCTGTGCTACCGGGCGGCACTTGATATGGACGGCCACTGTCCGGAGACACTTACACATTATCCAGTCAGAGCTGCTGCTGGCTGGCGATCTGGCTGCCACTACCCTGTAGATGCCCAGCTGTTCCCTGATTTTGTAATGGTGTCATCCCCGCATGTCGCAATCTTGAAATGTGCCATATTTATAATCATCTACCGCTGCTCTGCAGAAACTATGCTAAACTATTTAAAATTTTGGCTAAAAACGGCATAATCATGATTAAAAGACCACTGCGAACGCTTCTAAAATAAATCTAAAGTTGATCAGAGTTAGACTTTTAGCAGAGGTAACATTGGATAATTAATAAGAAAGGGCAGAAATGAAACCAAGTGTTACTAACACAAACTGCTCCTTCCTTTCACTAGTCTTCAAAAACATGTGGGCTTTCAAGCGACGCACTCACCGTGTCTTCTCAACACGACATAAATCCCTCGCCTGTGGCTGCAAACTATTTCAGGAAACAAAGAAAACACTGAGATGGTGAATGAAATGAGAACATTTTCAAATGAATTTTTTAAAAAAGTGTTTAGTTAAAGCTATTCTGACCTTAAGGAGGAAAACCAGGAACCTGTTTTGCATCCTCATGTTTGTGTTGTTGGTTGTTGTTTGACTATGTCCGATTTTTTCTCCAGTCCACGTGTAGCAACAGCATCTGTCAGTGGTTTCCCAGATGTGCATGAGAGGAGCATGTTTTTGTGGCTCTAACTGTGGTGTTTTGTGATGCACAAAGCTTTGTTTTCAAGGACACAATCATACAAATATGGACAGCTGAGCATTTATCCAAGTGTGATTGATAATGAAAACAAGCCTGTGAGTAAACCGACTTTAAACAAATACTGCTTTATTTACATTTTTATACCTTGTTGAAAAATGTGTTTTCTGAAAATGATTCCCTCTTCCACAAGCCAACTTTCTTTTTGTCTTAGTGGTATTTTGGTTTTCACTTAGTTTTTTGGGAGCTCTTTGTTCTGTTGACATGAAGAGACACAGCAGGATATCCTTCAATCTTCATATCACCATGGT
This sequence comes from Oryzias celebensis, assembly GCA_014656515.1. Taxonomy (NCBI): domain Eukaryota; kingdom Metazoa; phylum Chordata; class Actinopteri; order Beloniformes; family Adrianichthyidae; genus Oryzias; species Oryzias celebensis. The sequence goes on along the minus strand of BNCR01000008.1, from coordinate 5,998,756 downwards.
GCATAAGTATGCTTAAATATAGTTTTTGTTGAGAATAGATGAAAGAGCTGTGAAAGCCTTGATGCACGGTTTTATTAATGCTTAGCTCTTGTGAACCAATTCGATAATTCCTTTTTTTTTATTGTCACACCATCAAATGTATGATTGTTCTCTCAATTTTACACAAAGCTTCAATAATATTGCTTTTGTAGTCAGTTGGAGACAAAGTGAGTGAAACGGATAGACAGAGAAAGATGACTGCAAGCTTAAAAAAAAAAGATATATATATATTTTAGAAAGCTCCGCTGCGAAAATGTGCTAACTGAATCGGATCTGGATGAAATGGATTCTGGGTAAAATAATTGGCTACTCAAAGTGCTGGAGAGCAAAATGAGCAGTGTGTGGACTGACAGTGGTTGACAGAAGGATTTAAACTGACAGTGATATGATGTACATTAATCCTTTGACACTTTTCAATGATGGTTGTCAGAACCGGCCCTTTGGAGCCGTTTGTACGGTGGCCCTGAAGTACAAATCACATCAACAAATCATTCAACGCTTAAAAAAAATTACATCTTAGATGTCAAAACAAAATTCTAGTAACTAAAAACAAAAGAAAAAAAATCAAAAGGAAGACAAAAATAATATTTAGAGATCAAAATGATCTGTTAAAAAAATAGAACAAATTAAGAAGCCAGAAAAGGTAGGTGTTATAAGTTACATCACTGATTGCATGATGATGTGTGTTCACCTTTTCAACAGGAAGTCATTTGGCATGGTGATATCATGCCACAATAGATATTTCTTTGAGCTTCTGGTCACAGCCACTCCAAAAGTTGGGTGATTGATCAATGAACGCTTTACCGCAGTTCAGACAAAACTCCAGCGTCATCATCCAATCAGTGATGTCCTTTAATACCTGCCATTTCCTGTTTCTCATTTTGTTCCATTTTTTAAATATTTCCTTTTGATTTCTGTACAATGACATTTTGCATTTGTATGTTTTTATGTTTTCTAGTTATAGTTCATTATTATTATTATTATTATTATTATTATTTATTTTGGTTTATGGATTTTTTTTCTTTTCTAAAATGTATTTTTTCTTCAATAATTTGTTTTGCTCTTCTTAAATTGTTGTTGATTTTTCTAATATGTTTTTGCATGGAGTGATTTGCTGATGTTATTTGCCCTTCAGGGCCACCGTAAGTTTGCTTCGTTTTGTCCCTGCCCAGCTCATTACACTTATCTCTATTCTCTTTATGGTTTTGTATTTAGTCAATCTGCTGCTCTTTGGTTTTTTTAAGGTATCTGAGGACTTTCCATACATTACTGGAGTATAGAAAGAGTTTTACCAGCGGAAGACTTGACGTTTGAGTCATAGCAAGCGTTGTCTCCAATACCCTAGATGACTTTCTATTTATTTGGTGCTAAAAATAAGAATTTCTTCTACACAAATAAAAGTCTGGCAAATCAAAATCTTTTTACCCACGTCATGTTTGTCCTCTGCAAAAAAAAAAAAGAAATCCCACAAAGATGATGCACATCATGCAACTCATTGGATGATGTGCATTTGGAAGAAGTTGTGTGAGAACTTAAGCAGTCGCCCACATGAGAGATTACTGTGACGAACGCTGACAGGCCTGACTTCTCTCTGCCTCTTCTCTCATTCCCTCATTTACTTTTCTTTAGTCTTTCCATCTCTTTTTTAAGGTCTGATTATAAGATCTCTTCCTGACCTGACAACAATATTACTTAATATTATATTAATCTTACTCAATGTTGGAGTTGGTCTTTTTTCCCCTTTTTGTGTATTTAACTTTTTTATGTACTGCAGTCAATTGAAGTAGTAGTTAAAAAAGCAATATACTGGACTTGGTTCATCATTTATTATTGAAGACGTTTCACTTGTTTTCTGAGAGGCTTTCTCCATTTTGGTTGGAATGTCTATGGAATCAACCTGGTCAAAGGTCTACACAGACATTTTAAACAGTATTCCCATAAAATGAAATCAATTGATGTAAAAGTTAACCTTTGAAAATCCTTTTTATTGAATTTCTGGACTTTAATATTTGGCGTTTCTGTTTAAGCCTGATTTAACAAAATAAACAAGAGCATTTGGTTGGCGTATATTAGCACCACAGGCCTCACTTGTTAGTTTAGTTTTGCTGTGAGTCACTCAATTGTTTGTGTTTTGTTGCTTTTGCTTCACACATCAAGAGGGAAGACCTCACCAATCTTTTTTTTTTTTTTTTTTCTGAGATTCAAGAGTGAAAAGAGCAAACACGATGAATAACTGCTGGAGTTTTCTGGTGGAAAACACAAGGCTGACAGTGAGGAGAAGTATTCATCTTTTGGTAGATGTGTGAAGGCACTCATTTAATTGTAACAATCAGAAATCAATCTTCGAAGCATTATTTTACCTTCTAAACACAGTAAGAGTGTGATTTTGTAGTGCCTTAACGTGGCTCCTTGTTTGTCCTGTGTGCATTTGCATTGACTGTTGTCAGGTTGCACATATCCATGCAGACACTGATCCTATGATGCTCATGCACACATGCAGGCAAACAGAAGGCAAGTGTTGTCAAGAGCGTGTCATTAACAGTACACTGCACCGCTATGCCTTTGCTCCCTATTACAAATGCCCCCCCATTGCTTTATTCACCGACTCTCTGTGCTTGCACAGAAACGACAGTAACTGTGTGGAGAAGCAGAACTGAGCCATTCTGACTGCTTTCTGCAGACCTGCTATTCCGCTGATTCGGTGGGAGCGAGTGGCAGACGGCCAGCGCAGCCATGATGAGGAGGTGGGATGGTTGGAGATTTGCAGGATGGAAGTGGGCCACAGTTGGGGAAGAAGCAGTATGCCAGAAGTCACACAGGAAGGCAATAGAGGGAGGGATTCATCATCCATTTGCTCAAAAACACATCAACAGCTGAATCCTTTTTTTATGTTTTGCTGTTTGATAGTCTGAGGGATGATTTCACGCATCATTTTATAGGCTCTCAAGTGTCCAAGGCAAGACAATGAACATTGCTCAGGTTCTCCACAGGGAATTAAGTTCTATTTCAAATAGACTTGGGTCCAAAAACATGAGCAAAGCAGATATTGTTAGGTCAAACGATGTTTTAATGCATTTGTCACAACTGCCTTTACGGGTGGATATTGGCTGTCTGCGGGCGAAAAAATGGGCAAACCTGTATCAGCACAAAGGTGGCTCGCACAAAATGTTAGGATCGTAGACCGCTTAGTGAGCTCATAGAGTGAGCACTATACAATGGGCCTGTTAGTGCTGTTCCAGTGTTAAGTGCTTGCAGCCATGTGACTGTATATAGGGAACCGGACAGAGCGAGTGAGACATCATCCATAGAAAATGACTTAGTGACTTAATGACTTTGGTTCCAACCAAATGAAATCAATTTAGTCACCATTTTTCTGCCATATGTCCATTGCCATGCTGGAACCAGGCGTCCTCAGCAAGCAGGTCTTATTTCTACATTCTACAATTCTACAATCAATAGTGATCATGTTAGAAGGCCACAACCCTTCCACTGAAAGAGGGCTCAGGAGAATCTGTCAATCAAACGCTTCAAATGTTCGACTCAAGGCCACCTACTTTCATTGAGTCATCTGATTTGGTCAGTTTATAACAGGAATAACTTGCGCCATTGCAAATATATTAAAAAAAGTTTAGGCTTATCAAGAAAATTGTAAAAAGATGAAGCAAAGCAAGTATGGTTATTCTGGCAAATAAAATGATTAATTGCCGTTTATTTCTCAATAGAAGTCCATGGAATTTCTGCTTTTTGGGACTGACGGGCACTTCCTATTTGGAGGGGGGAGGAGTCACTCAGTCCAGTTCTCTATATACAGTCAATAGTGCAACCTTGCTGTTAGAAATTTGGAAATAAGACAATCAGACTGTAGTTTGTGTACATCATCCTACAGGCGTCCCGCGGACACTTACATGTCATGTACAAACCCCTTATGTGCAGGATTTGAGTGCAGTCAGTAAGGGGCTTCTGATCACACCTCACTAATGACCAGAGTGTCGCATAAGGGCACGACAGCATCACCCATATGTCATAAGTGCTGTTTAAGTGCTACATTATCATTACAAATATTTCACCACTCCCAGGGCAATAGTACATTCCAATTTCATGCTGTCTTTTGAAGATGGTCGCACAGACACACATGCCCTCCCTTCAAAATGTGCCCTGGACAACCCAAAAACCCACAGCACCCTTCCCGGGTCAACCCCCCCATAACAATTATTCTACAAATGCTTACGTCAGGAGTCTGAGCTCTGTCTCTCTCTCTGGTCACCGGCGGGAGCCATCTTCTGAATACTGACACAACATCTCCCAGTCAACATAACCTGCTGCACGTGGAACCGGCCGTCTGCCTGTTTTTGTCAGCTTAAATGCAAGGAGCCAGTAAAGCTTTTTTTCTACTTTACACATAAGATATTGTTTTGGAAAGCTATATTCAGTGGGGATGGAGGTAACCTGCAAGCTGTTGCTACCTGGAGGCCCTGTGCTTGTCGCATTAATTGCATCCCTGGAGTGGGGTTCCACATGCATGCTTGTGGCGCCCAGTGTCGCAGTTTGACAACAGCTATAGAAGAAAGCATCACCACATGCTTTACCCAGCTATAAAGAGCTAACAATTGCAGAGGAAAAATAACATAGCAGGTGTGTCTAATTGCCCCCACCACCCACACTTGCACACATTCAGACAAACATACACTTTCTACCTTACTTCTGTGCAGCAACAGGAACTCAAGTTTCATTTCTATTTCTGCCTGGAATGCCCCGGAGTCATTTAAAATAAAACAGTAAGAAGGACAGAAAACGAAAATTAAACACAACTTGAAACATATTCAAAAACTATTCAAAACTTCTACATAATCTGTTCATGCTTTTATTGTTTAGGTGTTATATGTTTTTTTTGTATGCAACAAGCCTAATTTTTAACAAGATTAGTAAACAAAATGTGGTTTGGATCAAGCCCATATGTTCGATCAAATCTTGGTTTGAGGCAAATCTTAAAAAATCAAATGTTGTAGTTCCTCAAATGACCACTTGAAGCTTTTTTTTTCTGAAGGGAGCACTTTTCTATTTATTCCCACTATAAAAATTTTATTTTACAGCTTTGTAGCTTTTTTAACCCTTAAAGTCCCACTCTAGCTAAATAGTTTTTCTATTGTTAAATAATTACCAGTTTTTTTTAATGATTATGCAGTTTTTACCCAAAATCAAAAAGCCTTTATCTTATTTTAAGACATATTTTCTGCAGAGCAGCAGTAACTCATTAGAAATCCCCCCAAGTACTGTTTGCACGGTAGTTAGCCATTTCGCTAATTTCCCAGCGTTCTTTGTGTACAATTTTTCCCACCAGCTTATAGCACCTCACAAGCCCAAGCTAACATTAGCATTACAAAAAAATGGCGAACAAGATTGGAGCTATCCAGCCATACACTTCTGAGCCAGATGCCAGTTTAGACGAGGAAAACGAAGACTTAATGTTAATGGAGAGTTAATGGAGCTATTTGTCTGCAAGCGGATGCATCAGCATTGGGTTGGAGATGGAAGACTTTGGCCCATCCTTCCTGGTCCATCACCATTTGAATAAAGAAAAACCCAGAAACACAGTTTTATTTTATTTATGTCCTCTACTATGAGGAAAATGGTACAAGAACATGTAAAAAAAAAAACATAAAACCAGATTTTCACTGAAGTAGGTCTTTAAACACTGGAGTTGTAGCCTGCTACATCAAAATAACGCATGCTTGTTGACATACCTTACCTCTTCGACCATTTATGCAATCAACATGAATCAGCTGATTCCATTTCATATTGGAAAAGTCACTCTTTCTGTCTTCTTTTCAGGCTCACTTACACCCAATGTTACCCCAGTGGTAAAAATCTTCATCTTGTTGGCTTTAAAATCCTAAACCCTTGGGAGAAAAATGTGGACTGTCTAGTTTGCTTATGAAAAATAAAGTAAAAAAAAGAGCACTGGTGAGATATTTGAGGAAAAAAATCCATTTCCTCTGTTATAAGAATGGAGTAACAGAATGGATTTACTCCGAGATTACTCCTTTGAAAGCCTTGGAATAGTTTACCCCTCAGACAATCCAACAGCACAGTCGTTCCACAAGATACAAGCATTACCATATGCCTATGGGTCTTGGCACTATCTCTCACAACAAATTTATGCAGCCCTATTTTCTTAAGGGGATGAAAATAAATGGTCAAATAGCTCAATTTTAACATACAAATAGCCCCTTTTTTTATTTTTTACTTGAGCGGTCACAGCACCACTGCTTCAAAGCACACCATCTGCTGTAGGATCATAGCCCAACAGATTAATCTACATTCAAGAAAACACCTCTTTACCCTTTCAAGCTGAATTCATTCCAACTATGAAAAATGACAGGTAATGTAACTAAATAATGTGACAAACTGTAGGAAACTGAAACAGAGGTCGTTAAAACCAGAAAACTGGTCATCATTTTATATCCGCAGACATGTATCCAGTAGGGGTCATTTATCTTGAGTCACCAGACGTCAGAAACCTGCTCACCTTCAGCTGAAAGATGGATTCTCTGTACAACATTCTCTATGGTTGAACTGTGGCAATAGTTGGACTTTTCACAAACTGACATGTGCATAGGCATTAAACCCAGAAGCCTTCTGGGCTTTCTTGTAATTTACCATATTTGTAGTACAAAAGTTGATTTGAATAATTGACTCCTTAAATAGTAATTGCAGTACTAAAGTCTTTGTGTTTGCAACCATTCTGAGAAATTTAATTGATCTAGGTTTGGATTTGATGGTTTTTCTGTTTTATTCAATATTCAAGTGTTTTCAGCTGAATTGGGCAATCTGAATTTAGACAGTAAATAGACCGTAATAGAACAACACTGTTTACTGTCAGTCATGTCACTGCACTTCTACTACTTTCACAAAGCAGGTTTTTGTTAAATTGTGGGAATACAGTCTCTTCAGAGATGCAACAAACAAGCATAGCTATGCCTTTGCAATAGTCTGGCTTGAAATGTAGTTATACGAGGTTTCCCATAGGATAAATATTTAATCAGCAAATCTCATTTGCAGTAAAAAGGTAACATGAAACCTTTTTTATAGCCATTAACGTTGTTGCTGGAATGAGACTGTGACTTCAGCCAAGCTGGAAATTAAATCCTTAGTATTATACCCTCCTACAGATACAAGTTGACATAAATTATAAAATATTTTACAGTTTTGTAGAAAAATCTATGTAGCTCTGTCATTGCATGACACAATGCAATATACAAGCTGAGAAAAGTAAGAAAAAAAGGATGGATTTAAGCGTGCAAGTTGCTCTTGCTAGGGTTAGTTGTGAATCCTATGTATGGTACAAAATGCAAATACAGTTCAATCTGTAATCCATTTTCACAGAAGGATGTCTGTTAAGCTCCTGCATGGTGCCTGTCCACCGCTGTGACGTATCCCCTTACAGATGGACCAAAGCATCTTTGCTCACTGCTGGAGAGGGCATAGAAAAGCCTGATTATCTTTAAGAAGTTGACACTGGCATTGAGTGGTGCTCAGTAAATGTACTGGCATGATATTTATTCAGTAGTTTTGCAGAAGGGTAATGAGCTATAATATACAGTTTTTACATTCAACAATACATCATGAACATTCTTTTAAGGTTCTGTGGTCATATTCCTATTAAGATGTAGCATTTTTTATTACTATTTTTAACTAAAAAACGTTTTCCTCCATCTCCCCCCACCCTACTCTGTTTCTAGGATGGCTCCAAACAGAAGCCAGTGAGGAAGAAGACTGTGTCTTTCAGCTCAATGCCAAGTGACCGAAAGATTAACAGCACAGCTGCTTGCATGGCCTTCATGATGAAGGGTTGTGAGATGAAGAAGGTGCGCTCCAACTCACGGATGTATAACCGCTACTTCCTGCTGGATCCAGACATGCACTGGTTACGCTGGGAGCCAACCAAGAAGGATTCAGAAAAGGCCAAACTTGAAATCAAAAGCATCAAGGAAGTCCGTTTAGGAAAGAAAACCCCTGTCCTGCGCAGCAATGGTCTTTCTGATCAATTTCCTGATGAATGCGCCTTTTCAATCATCTACGGGGATAACTACGAGTCTTTGGATTTGGTTGCCAGTACACCAGATGTCGTCAGTACATGGGTCATGGGCCTCAGATATTTAGTGTCTTATGGTCGCCACACTGTAGATATGGTGGAGCCCTGTCAACAAAGCCTAAGAACATCATGGATTGGCTCAGTGTTTGAGCTAGCAGATGTGGAAAAGGAAGGACACATAGATCTGTTCAGAGCTACTCAGATAATCAAAGGGCTCAATCCTGGAATGAAAGAGTCTAGGATAGAGCTGAAGTTCAAGGAGCTTCAAAAAGCTAAAGACCAACATGGAGAGACAATTAACATGGACTCTTTTGTGGAAGCCTACTGTGAGTTGTGCACACGGCCTGAGATTTTCTTCTTACTGGTTCAATTCTCCAGCAACAAAGAATATTTGGACAGTAAAGATCTCATGCTTTTTGTAGATGTGGAACAGGGTGTGGAAGGAGTAACAGAGGAAATGTGCAAAGATATTGTTCAGAAATTTGAGCCATCAACCGAAGGCAGAGAAAGAGGTTACCTCTCTATTGATGGTTTTACAAACTACCTCCTGTCCTCTGAATGCCACATCTTTGACCCTCAGCACAAACGTGTGTGCCAGGACATGACCCAGCCTCTTTCCCACTACTACATTAACTCTTCACATAATGCCTCTCTTCTTGAAGACCATTTCTGGGGTTCATCAGACATTAGCAGTTACATACGAGCTTTAAGGATGGGTTGTCGCAGTGTCGAGATTGTAGTTTGGGATGGCCATGATAGTGAACCAGTTGTATACATAGGTAGTTCTGTGGCCTCACAGCTCGCCTTCTCTAAAGTTCTGGACATTATAAACCAGTATGCTTTTGAAAGCTCAGAATATCCCCTAATTCTCTGCTTGGTGACCCACTGCTGTATTCTTCAGCAGAGGGTTATGGCACAGCACTTGAGGAAAATACTTGGAGACAAGTTGTACACTGAATGGCCCAACAAAGAGGAAAACTACTTGCCTTCTCCTGAAAAACTTAAAGGTAAAATCCTTCTTAAGAGTAAAAAGCTGCCACCTAGCTGCACTGATGCTGAGGGGGATGTTACAGATGAAGAGGAGGGTCTGGAAATGTCTCGCAGAGTTGGAGCTGACAAGGATCAGTTAAATGGCTTGGGCTGTAAGAAAATCAGGCTTTGCAGAGAACTATCTGACCTTGTATCACTCTGCAAGTCAGTGCAGTTCAGGGATTTTGAAACATCTAAAAGGGACCAAAAATATTGGGAGATATGCTCCTTCAACGAGGTAGATGCAAACAGATTTGCCAATGAGTTCCCAGAGGAATTTGTTTGTTATAACAAGCGCCTACTCTCCAGGGTTTATCCCACACCTATGAGGATTGATGCCAGCAACATGAACCCCCAGGATTTCTGGAAGTGCGGATGCCAGATTGTGGCCATGAACTACCAGACACCGGGTCTAATGATGGACCTTAACCTTGGCTGGTTCAGGCAGAACGGCAACTGTGGCTACGTTTTAAGGCCAGCCATCATGCGAGAAGAAGTGTCCTACTTTAGTGCCAACGCTCGTGACTCTCTACCAGGAGTGTCTGCACAGCTTCTCCACATCAAGATCATCAGTGGGCAGAATCTCCCCAAGCCTCGTGGCTCTGCTGCTAAGGGTGATGTGGTGGAACCCTACATTTATGTAGAAATCCATGGCATACCAGCTGACTGTACTGAGCAAAGAACCAAGACTGTGTCGCAAAATGGAGACAACCCGATTTTTGACGAGAGTTTTGAATTCCAGATAAATTTACCTGAACTAGCGGTACTGCGTTTCGTGGTTCTGGATGATGACTACATCGGTGATGAGTTCATTGGACAGTACACAATCCCATTTGAGTGCCTACAGCCTGGCTACAGACATGTACCCCTGCAATCTCTCACAGGGGAGTTCCTACCCAACACAACTTTGTTTGTTCATGTAGCCATCACCAACCGGAGAGGTGGTGGAAAGGCTCACAAGAGGGGACTTTCTGTTAGGAAAGGCCGAAAGGCTCGGGAGTACACCACTACCAAGACCACTGGGATCAAAGCAGTGGACGAACTCTTCAGAGCTTCCACCCAGCCCCTCAGGGAGGCCACAGACCTCAGAGAAAATGTCCAGGTAAGGAAGTACAGTTTTAAAATTCAAATGAAAATCACTAAACCAATTTTTCCTAATCTGCTTTGTAGAGCATTAGAAGACATTTTTACTCTTTAAACTGCACACTACTGTCACATTTAGCCCTGTTAAGAGTTATTGGTCTAAATGTTGCATTCAAAGGTTTTATTCTTATTCATCTATCACAGTTAAATTGTAAAATTGTCTTCCATTATAAATCTGTTAGCTGTAACAGCTTTAGATTGATCTAACTGGTTTTGTTTTATGGTACACTGTCTCCTTCTATAGTGGTATTATTTTTGACTTGAGGTTCTGATGCATTTAGAATGGCCTTACTGTGTGTTGACGGTTTAGATTGGATTTTAAAAGTACATTACGTTTGTTTGCTTATTTGTAGCAGCAGGAGTTATGTTAAGCTCTTCATAGTGCATTTAGGATATATTTTGTTGGAGGATAATGTATTTAATTGCAAAGAGTTTTTTGAATGCACTAATTTATGCAGTACAGTATTATGGGCCTACAGGCAGTTGTGAAAGTGAGGCACAGGGTTCCAATGAGCAAAGTAAAAAAAATATGTTTAGGCCTTCATGCTTTTTTCTTTATGCAGTGCTTTGTGTAGAAATCTTTGATGTAGACACCTTTTTTTGGATAAGGTGAACATTCAATGCTGTTTTTATCGTCAAGCGACACATGGAAAAGCACAAGTTTGTTTTTTGCATGTGAATATTTATTAATTATTTCATTATTAATTATTGACAAAATCCCAATTTTGCTCAGATAACAGGATTTGGTTTCTTGGCACAGTTGGCTGATGAATATATAAATGCTATGAATCAAGGTTTGCAAGCAAATCCCAGATTATGGGGTTTGTTTAGGGAGGCATCATGTCTTACTTTCATAATCTTTAACTTGATTTGTACAAAATTTTAGCAACAATTATTTTAATTATTGCCTAATTGTTGGGTTTTTAATAAAAAAAAAACAAGTGAAACTCTGGTGAATCAAGCAGAGGAAATGGCTTATTGAATTATTTAAAAACCGACTCCAATGAAAATTGTGTTTTTGGTGTTATGAACATTTTCTTGTGGCACTTTTTCATGATGGAGGACATTCATAAAAAAAAAAGCTCAACATTGCATTTCATTTTGTTTCTCAAATCTTTGTGAATCAGGAGCAGACTAAAAAACACTTATTGAAATAGAGCTTATTTGGGACTTAGAAAATAAACTGGGCGGGTCACAAGCTCCCTGCTCCGCCCACATTTCAGAGCCAAAAGTGAATCAGCAGCAGGCAAAAAAAGACCGTTGGAAAAAGCTTATGGCAGTGACGTACATGCTATGTAGTTGCTACATAGTTGCTATGTAGTTGCGAGCTAGAATTACCCACTTAGAAATATGGTTTAGAGAAAAAAGCTGTTTAAACCTGTAGTTACATGTAAACTTGACACATTTTCACCACTAAGTTATTTTTCATTGCTTTCAAGTGTAACTTTTTCTTTGATCTTTACAGTAAATTTACATGTTTGTGAATAAGCAGCAGTTGACAATATAAAAAATACAGAAATGACTTATTTTGGAAGGCTTAGGCTCACATGTTGAGTGTTAAAATATGTTTTCTGCACTTATTTAGCACGGGTCGTGATTGAGCCTTTAAATAGCAGAGCAAACTAAATGAGCAGAGGTGATTACATAATATAGAAAACAATTTTGCACTTTTTTGATGTTGACATTTATTCTTGATCTGCTACAGTTTGAGCTTTCAAAGTCACACAAAATAAAATAAAATAAAATCTTCTATTTGTTCAGGAAAAAAACAACATTTATAGGATTAAAATTCTAAAGACTAGATAAAATAATAGTCATCAAAAAACAAATTACTACATTATTTGAGTAATCAGTAAACATGTTCGATGTCATGACTTCCAATTTGCTATGACACAGACCTAACCTTTGATTTTGTGTCAGTCAGGTTGACAGATTAGGAACAAAAGGGAAAGTGTCAGCGAGTGTTGTAAATCTGACACCAACTAATTAAACTTCATTACTTTTGTAAAACTCCAATCAACTCACCAATGCTAAATTTGGAATTAATCACAGTCCTGCCACGTGTCAGAGATAAGGCTCTAATCTCTCATAACAAATGGCTTCAGAATCTAATCTATGCCCGCATGAAAAATGTCTCTAGGTGATTGAATATAAGTCTGTGTTAACCTGACCAAATACAGCTGGCGGCACAAACCACTCTGCAAGCCATTTTCTTCAGGTTTGAAATGTAAATTTGTCTTTTTGAAATAAACATGAAAGTTCATGAAAGAAATTAATGTGCCGAAGCTAAAAAGGATGCTATGTAATTATCAATAGTAGTGGACTAAAGCCTGTCCCTTTTAAATGTGACAACAAAGGACCATCGCGCAGGCTTTGTAGGGGCCAGCTGCATGGATCCTTGGATCTGGACACACCTGCACTGCAAAAGAAAACTGAAACCCACAACATCAAACCAGAAAACTGGACAATGTCAACCCTATCGCTTACAGGGAGATTCAGAAATCAACAGGGATCAGAACATTATTCTTTGCAGAAGTAGGAAACAAACCACAACTATGCACACTAAGACTTTCTTTTTTCACAATATACTTCATTACTGGGACTCCTTTGTCTACTACAGTGGAGTCTAAAAATAAAAAAATGAGCTATGTCTAGGTTTATAAAAAATATAGAGTCCACAAACACATGAAAAGTTGCTATCTTTATTTTGTGGACTGAATCAGCTGGTAAATAGCTTTATACCATCGTGCTTGCTAAGCTGCGTTCACACTGCCTTTGGCACGCGTGTTCAAGCGACTACTTTTAAGTTATAAAACTGGCCAATCAAATGCCGCAATCAAAGTCTGTGATCTCACGGTGAACTGACTGATTTTATGTTTCCCACTTTCAATTGGATGTTGGTTTCCAACAAGCTCACACCTGATTGGAGGGAGTTGTTGTCGTTAAAAGTATTGACTCAGACCAATCGCTGCTTACTGCCGACATCTGGCTGCCACATGCCGGCGTCCGTATTGCCAAAAAAATTGGTGACTGAACTGACTTCACCTGGTTGGAGCTGGAAGTAAGTGATGTCACCCTCACTCGTTCCAGCTCTCATATACACTCAATGAAAGAACCCCATAAAGTGTGGACTGAGCTAGAGGAGCGATGCCAGCCTTGATTCTCTTTTCATTGGCTGAAATGCATCTCTCCATCATCAACACATTAGTTGTGGAACAGAGAGGAGGAGGGAGAGGCAGAATCAAAAAGAGACACAGAGCAGCGCAAACAGAAACAAAAGTCTTGTTGTTAACAGACAGGAAGCTTTCATTCGGAGAATGTTGGAAGGGGAATCAAGTGTGGGGGGGTTGGAAGTGATTAAAAACGCGAGTCTGTCATTGTTTTTTGGAAAACTTTTACTAAGATGCAGTTTGGCTCTTTATTTTCCAGAAATGATAAAAAAATAAATAAATAAAGAGCAACACTTCAGGATGTGGTTCCAAACACACACATGCAAGGAATTAGACATAGCTTGCAAATAAGTCTTGAGCTCACGCCACACGAACGCATGAAAACACCATCACTCACACTTATAGCAGCAGAGGCTTTTAATCATGATCCTCAAAGCGAACCCACTTCCATTTCCAGCCGTCCGAGAAGGGTTAACGTGATGCTCTGCATGCAGATACTCTGTCCTTTATCTGCAGAAAGTTGGGCCTCACCGTACTAATCCTGATTTATTTCCTTCGATTTGCATTACCTCAATTCACTTTCTCAGGATTTTATACTGATTTGGAGTCTCTTTTTTGCTATTTCTTATGTTTTATTGCTTCCCCAGAGTTTCCCACTGAATCCGACTTCTTTATCCACATGGCTCAGCCCACACCACCCAACTGGCTGCTTATGTTTGCTGCCATGGTTAGGTTATGGTTATTTAAGGCCCCACGCTGCCAGAAGGCTCACAAGCTATGAAAGACAGCTGCGTAATCACAAGAGACAAAGAGACTTTCAACCAAAACATGTGGCAATAGCTGGTCTGGAAAGCCCACTAGCAGAGGAACCACGAGGGATGAAAAAACAAGCAAAATGTGGGTGGGAGCACACTCCTGGAGCAGAGTTAAGTGAATGAACTGCTCCTGAACACTGGGCTTTTTTATGACTTGAGGAGTAAATGTTTATGTCTCATTGATGGTTTGTGAGAAGTCGCCAAGTGAGAAATAAATAATTTCTTTTTTTTTTTTTTTTTTTTGCAAATGAAACAATGACAAATGAAGGTTCAACGGAAATTTTAAATATGTCCAGATGAGCGCAGTTTTTTATTAAGATCCTAACATTTGTTAAGATGTTTACTTTTTTCTTACAATTAAAAATGTAACCTATAAGTTGTTTAAAGTTAAATGTGCTTTTTTTTCTTTTCAGAATGCCATGGTTTCCTTTAAAGAGCTCTGTGGCCTGACCCCTGCAGCCAACATGAAGCAGTGCATCCTCACTGTGTCCACCTGGCTCATGAACAGCGAGCGATCTCTGCGGGTAACAGTTGACCTGAGCGAGACCTATCCCACCATGGAAGCTCAGGGTCCCGTGCCTGAGCTTCTGCGCAAAGTCCTTAATGCCTACGACATGGTAAACTGCCAGCACACACAAGCATGGACGTTCACTGAATCTTTTTATTGAGAAGATCAAACTACCCACCAGACCAGCGGTCTGGAACTTGCCATATGTGGCTCTTGTACCCCTCCATTGTGGTTCTCCGTTAAAGAAAATAAAAATGTTTTTGATTAAGTAACATATTTTTAGACTAAAAGGCACAACAAGGGAAACAAAACACTCAGATAAGTCAAACTTTGTTTTAACTCATTCACAAATGGTTGAATTATGTATTCCTCTACGTATGCTCCTGACTACAGTACCCATAATGCTCCAACAATCTATCAAGTGGTTCAGCTTTGTAGTTTACCAAAAATGCACTAAAACATTTTGGCAGATTCTGGAGTGTCATGTAACACAGAAAATCTATTGCAGATGATCAGTAGAAACAGTCACAATTCATACATAAAGCAAATTTCTTGATGTTGAAAAATTCAACAGTCACGGCCACTTAAGCCTCGCACGTTATGGAACAGCACGGTTTAGAATGGTCCAGGATATGAGCGTTTCCACTCAAAGTTTGACCTTTACACTTGGTTCTTGACCATTTTCAATGGTTTGGGAATTTTTTTTTTTGGCATAACGACCTTTTGCCAATCAAAGAGTTTCATCATGTGACGACATTTACAGTTCAATTCCATTTTTTTATAGACCTACAACCAACAGGAGCCCAAAATGGTACGGTTCGGTACGGTTTAATGGGTCAATTTTACAATTAAAACACTCAGAATATCCTATCGGACCGCTCAGTGTACACCAGGCTTTAGTTAGTTCTGATTTATAAATTTCTGGCTGAAATGCTCCAACAAAGGTTAAAAAAACTGTGCATATTGTTTCTCACAACTTATACATTTGCTGCATTAAGATGACCCAGTATTGCTAGAATGTATTTTATTTTGAAAGGAAGTCATGTGAACCTCTGTCAAAAGTTATAAACTATTTCATATTTGCAAGAAAGGCTATTTGCTCTTCATGTTTATGTTTTATCAATACCAAAATAAAACACAACAGTTCAATTGTATCTATCATAAAAGTAACAATAGCAAATGCAGTGCCTTTTTGTGGCTCCTCTTGGGTTGTAGTCAGTAAGAAATTGATCCAAATGACTCTTTAAGTGCTAAAAGGTTGCAGACCTCTGCACTTGACCTATGTTTCACATCCTTTTCTATCAACCTGTCTGATTTCAAACACTGTTTGATATTTTTACCGATGGACACAAAGGGTTTGAAGACTTCTGGAATGACTTGTCATCTGCAGTTCCTTACAGCAAACCTCCTCCCCTTGTGAGAAATGTGGGAGCTGAAGTGGGTCATTGATCAGGCTGCAGCATCCTTGCTGCCTTGGTCAGAACATCTGCAGCAGTTCACTATTCAAGGATCTTAAATTAAAATGTTGTTTTCTAAAATGTGGCACTTTGTCAGCTGAGACAGTTATGGGTTTGATGAGATGAAGAAGTCAGACGTAGTTTAATTGTACTAAACTCTGTTCCTATAATATATAAAAAAAAGATAAAAACTTTATGTTGTGTTATTATAGTTTGTGAATCAAAATGCCAAACATATGGGGTTTTAAAAAGGCTATGTGTGCATTAAATCCGTAGCCTGCTGCCCGCGCTGCTGCAGCAGTGTTTGTTCCTAAGTTTGGCCCGCTGCCGCACTCCCAGCTCAAGAACAGAGAGGCCTGTGTGTGTGCGTGTGTTGGTGTGTGTGTTTGTACATGTGTGTAGGCTAATGACTTCATGGCAACATGGCTGCCAACACCAGGCCATTGACCATAGCATATCTGTGTGAAGTCTGTGTCCCTGGTAACCCACATGTGGGCTGCAGCCAGCAAACATAATAACCCTGCGGTGAACAAAACAACAATGGAGGTCTGTTTCCAGAGGTCAAGCTTGATGGGCTCACATTGATGCAAAAATGTGAATGAATGCACACAGAGGCAATGCAAAAAATACTTTAAATACATCTTACATTTCTGGTTTTGTAGTGTTTTTCTAAATATATATTTTAAGCAATAAATTCTATCATAAGATTATTTTTCTCCTCCTTTTGCAGGATTGTAAAATTAGAATCTTAGACTTCCACTTTCAGTTGTGAGATCAGACAAGGGGCTTTCCAAAACCAGTTCACTTTGTGAAAGCCAAATCTGTCCGTCCCCCACAAAAAAAAAAAGGAAAAAAAAACAGAAGAAGAAGACGGCCTTTAGTTATGCTCTTATGACAGCTCACTTCCTATCTCCCACAACAGCGTGAAACTTCATTAGCCTTCTTCAGAGAGCTGCAGCTCCGGTGCAGCAGCTCCTCATCATACCTGCAGGAGGAGGTTGACAGATCAACCGCATCAAAGTCTTTGCTTTGAGGGCCTCTGCCCTGGGGAGACTTGGGCCCAATGCTGGGGGGGGCGGGGGGACGGTTGTTTCACTATCGGGGGTCAGTCTGGTAGCTGTCCCCGACCTCCCCTCCTTCCTCATACAAACACTTATTAGGTTGGAGGGGGGTGTGCTTGCGGAATACTTCGAGGGGCCGAGCCACTTGGCAGTGGTCCCCCCTCTCCGCACAGTTTCGCCCCCTTCTCTTGGTTTTAAATGCACCTTAGACACGTAGGACCCTTGGTGGGGGGGTGCTGGGACATCACTGCCAGCAAGCAGGAGATGTCCTCCTAGTGCTCAACCCTCCAATTTTAACTGCACCGTAGACATTTAGGGCTCCTTGGCGAGAGGGTGATTGGACATCCCTGTAAGCAATCAGGAGATGTCCCCAGTGCCCTGCTCGCCAATTTTAACTGCACCCTTTATGACACACACCCTTCAACCACAAGAAACACACCTCAACATACACACACAAATACATTACACAAGGAAGATGGGAATACTGATCTTCTGTCCCCTACCCCATCCCCGGTGGGGGGAACAGGGCCTTCAGCGGTGGCGGCCTTGTCTCTTGGGTGTCGGCCTCCTGGGCCCGGCGGCCCCCTCCCCACGCAGGGAGAGGGATCCCTCAGTCCTCTGGCAAGTCCATGAGCGGGGGATCATATTCCATCTGAGCCGGGGGGGTGTCTGTGTCCTTGTGGTGCGGGTTCTGGTCCTTACCCTCGGGTGACGGGCCCCTTCTAAGTCACAACATAGGAGAGCCTGGTCAGGCTACGTACTCCTTCGGGGACCCCCACTTCTATTGGTCATCCCTCCTCTAGGTGGGGGTAGCCGACCCCTGCTGTGCTCTCTTCTGGATCTCCGCAACTGCCTGGAGCTTCGGAGCGGGTCTCCCTTGGGGGGTCCTGGCTCGTACCTGGGGCTGGGGTGGGGGGATGCTCAGAACTCCTGGGTGGTGGTGGGCGGCTTGTCTGGGGTGGTGGGGCTCTCGGGGGTGGGGCCCCGCGCTGGACCGCCCGGCGCGGTGGGGGGGCTGCTCTCCTGACTGGGCTGGGCCCTGCGCTCTGCGCTTCCGTACCTCACTGCGCTCGGGTGTTGGGGGCCCATGTGGTGGTCCTGCGGGCCCTGGTCTGGGTGCTTGGCCGGACTACCTGGCGGGCGGATCACCTCCATTGACCCCACAGTATGGGTGCGGGGGCGGGCCCTGGTCGGCGCTGCTGCCTCGGCGGGGGTCTTGGTGTGGGGATGTCTGGGAGCTCTCCCTCCTTTTTTTCTTACCATTCCTTCATCCACTTCAGCTTAACATAACATTCACCTGAGCACAGGCGTCAGCTCACATTTGCACCTTCAAACAGTGTGCGTGTCAGAATGTAATGCTTTACATGTGTGGGTTGGTATGCACAAGTGTGCGTGTAAACTGGTTGTGGACAAGTTTGTGAACACTCTTGGAGCCGGCAGGTATGTTTGTAACAGCTGAGTGTGTGGACAGGCCCCGCCCATTTTAGACCAACACTCACTATTGTAATGGGTATAAGCTTCAGCATTTTGTTGCCTGTAGACTTGCAATTCTACTTTCTCCTTCCATTGGTCATCCTCTGGAATCTATACCCCCCCCCCCCCCCCCCCCCCCCCCCCCCCCCCCCCCCTATCTCTTCCACCTTTCTTTTTCCGTCCGGTCCAACAAAAAGAACACAAACAAAATTAATATTAATAAAGTTTCGTTGAAATTACAAAAGGGGCTTATACCAACATACATTTTGTGTTCCCAATGATTTATAACCCCCGATTGTAAGAGTAAAATCTGTCTAATGCAAGAGGCTCTCAGCTCATATCTGTTTGCTCAGCTGTTGGACAGGACAAGTTTATAAAAAAAAAAAAAAAAAAAAAAAAAAAAAAAAAAAAAAAAAAAAAAAAAAAAAAAAAAAGTCTTTGCTTTGAAGTTTCAAGCAGCAATGATTTTTTGTCACATGTTGCCAACCATTGCATACGTGTGATTTTGTGATAAATGTTAACAAAGCCTCTTGTCTGTTTCTGTGTATTAATATGAAAAAGGTAATATTCCTGGACATATTTTTTCCTACAAAAAATAAAACAAATAAAATGAATTAAAATTAGAATATATTGTGCAGTGCAGATATTTTACAAGAAATACAATGATTTATATGTAAGTGCATAAAATCTGCAATGTATGCATATTAAATAAATATGTACTAAATAGTTTATGGCAGGGGTCTGCAACCTGAGCCTCTGGAGCCACATGCAGCTCTTTTATCTCTCCATTTTGGCTCTTTGGCTTCGCAGACAAAAATCTAAACATTCTAATAAATAATAGGTTTTTGGTTAAACCAGTTTTGTCATTAACATTTAGATTTTTAAAACACACGCAAAATTATAGTAAAATGTTGAATCTATGGTCAGAAGGGTTTATTATCGAAACAGGTTTAAAGAACGAATAATTATCTATAATTAACTGTCTAGTTGCTCTTTAAGGCAAAGCTGTATGATTGCATTTACATATATAGATTTTTATTTTAAGTTGTCGTATTTATATTTGCCAGTAAAAAGAGAAAAAAGGTAAAAGTGCACTTAAGTCATAATAATAGAAAATCCCATGTTTCACTTGACTTGCTAGCATTTTTATTGAAGGAAATTAGCTGCAATAAGAGGATCTTGTTTAAATCAGGTTGTATTTTATTTTGAAAGGAACTTATGTGTGCTGTTGAAAAAAGTCAAAGAAGTTAAAATGGTTCTATATAGAAAAAAGCTCTTCAAAGAAATATTAAAAGTTTATTTTATATAACAGAAAGCTTTATTGGCCACAAAAACATAAATAAAGTATTTTTTTGAAAAGGTAAAGTGTGACTTTCCCACTTTTGTTGGGTTTTAGTCAGTAGGAAACTGGACCAAATGTTTTTTTTTCATTAAAGGTAACAGATTCCTGCTTTATGGGAACCCAGTGACTTTACTATCTTTTTATTTATTTATGTTTTCTATATAAAACAAAAAAGAAGTATTACATTTTTCTAAAAATTTTTTTTTTAATAATTTGCATGCTGTTGTTGTGTTTTCGCTGCTTTTAAAAATAATCATATACTGTTCTATGCAGCAGTCATTAATTTAATACTTTTCATGCCTGCAAAAACAGCTTTTTATAAGCCCAATTAAATTACAGACAAAAGAATCCATTTATTTACAACTGAGACATCTGTCAACCCCCTCTTAACATCCTCTCTAGTACGTCTCACTGCACAACCATGAGAAGCTGTTTTGTTTTGGTATGCCTGAACTGAAGGATTTTTTGGGATATCAAGATGAGAAACTCAAATGCAACATGAATTCACATCATTTTCTTCTTCTTTTTTTTTTTTCTTGTCGTAGATGATCCAAACCAGCAAAACATTGATTGAATCCGCTGATGTCGTCTACTCCAAGCTTACACAAGCACAAAGGGCAGGTATGTAGCCTTTTAAAAGATGAGCAAGTTCCTGAAACCGATTATATCACAGCATTTTTTTTCCCGTCTTTTGCAGCATTTAGAAATGTTATGTGTCCTGTCTTTGTGCTTGACAGAATTAGCATAGTGTACCCACTCCCACATCATTTCCATCAACATCAACAGCAGTGGCTGCTGTCAATAGAGCGAGCCATCATCAGTGAGTCAGCATATTGTAGTTATGGACTGTGGGCAGGTGAAAACAATCAGCCAGCCGCAGACAAAGAGCTGCAGGGGAAAGAGGATGGGGAACATAAACATCCTTTGAGGGAAGCAGAGAAATGAAAAGGTTTGACAGAGTGTGGAGTGAAAGGGAACAGCGTTTGTCAAAGAAAAAGGGATGGCATTAAGTGTTTCATTAGGCTTTTTTTTTTTAATAAGGGTTCCCATTGTAAGCAGTCAAGCTTTCCACACAAGGGATTCAAATTGACCAGGAAAAGATCATTAGTTGAGAAATGGCTTCAAATTAAAAAGTATTGTAGCGTCTTCCCTTGAGCTTTCTTTACATTCACTAATTGTTCCTCATTAGCTCTGCTTCTCTATAGGTAAGTGCCTCTAAGGACGCTTTTTCAGGATCTTTTGTTTTTTTTTTCTCCAGATCAAATAGATGAACAGCAATAATAGAGTGCACTTTATAACCCATTAAAGAGAAACAGCTACATTTTCTGGCCTTTTATTTAATGTTCTCCAAATTCTAAAAAAAATGTGTGTTTTTTTCTTCAGTTATCTTAAAGAGCCACTTTAATGAGGAATTTTTCCGATTATGGATATCTGATATTTCTGAGTATTTCTGTCTTCAAATCGTTGTGAATCATAAGCAGACAAAGAAAAACTGTACTCTGCTCCATTCCGATGCATCCACTTGCAAACAAATAGAATATCTTTGTTTTCCTCGTCTGAGCTGGCATCCGGCTCAAAACTCTGATATTGCTCTCCATTTTTGTTGCACTGGTAATGTTCGGTTGGGGTTGCGAAGGTTTGAATTTGAAGTTTACAAATTCACACAATTTTTGACAAAATGCCTCCCAAGGACGCACAATGTTCTGTTTTTTTTTTGTATTCTTCTCAGCATTAACCACAATTTGTCAAAATGCAGAGAATCTAAGAAATCAACAGTTTTTTTAAATTAACTAAAAACAACACAAACCACTGGGAACGCTTTTAAAATTGATGAAAAGATGATCGGAGTGGGTCTGTAAGAGGTTCACCAAATGAGTAATTTTCCTCAACCATCAATCAAGGTTGATTATACTGAGATGCTTTTTTTAAGCAGGTTTTAAGCAGAAAATTGGTAATTTTTTTGTCAAATTTAGTGTGTAATAATTTAACTTCAGTGGTTTTCTCTCAGCTAAGAGAGAAAAATAAACTTTTTTTACAGTTTGACTGGATAACCCTTTCTGAAGCGTTTTCTTTTTCTGTTTCCATCAAACTTCTGCGTTGGTGGCTTTCAGTCACCTAGACAAAAAGCTCAGACATGTAATCAAACAAATAGATTTCACTTCATGTTTATAGGAAGTATTTGCTTTATAAATAAAAATCACATTGTGGTTGAAGTTCCCTCTTTTCTGTTTTTAGTCCAGGACAAGCAGAAACATTAGTCAAATGTTATGACGCATTTGACTGAATAATTATTGACATCGTGAGGGTGTCTGTAATTTTTTTTTCTTTTAAAATTACTGCAGCTGTTTGTTTTGTTTATTACAACGGAGGCTCACAAAGTATCACATCCCAACCCCAAATCCTCACTCAAGTAAGCCAATTTAAACCCCCTGTGCCCAGCTTTATTCCCATGTGTCAGTGGTCGCGATATGCTTCACTCACTGCAGCACAACAAGCCAGGCTGAGATGTGTGTGGTAATTACCCAGGGATGTTGGCTGAACTCTGTGGATTCAATCGCAAAGCCGTCCCCTGGCTCCAAAGTATCCCAGACCAGATCGCACAGAGTAACGCTGAGCTTAAACCCCACACAAATGGAAGCTTCCAACACAGGATATCTGAGGCTGGTGCTTAGTCAGCTGCTAACAGCAACAAACCGCTTTCTTTCTTTGTAGAGGATCTTTATTTGAACATTTCCTGGGTTTTCATATAAGTGAGAATAATTATACTCTGAGACAAATGGATTGTGTTGGCAGCCGTGAGGGAGCTCAGCTGCATGCCAAACATAGCATTCACCCCGTCGCCCACTCTCCCTCCCCCTCCTACCCTGATACGCAAGCCCGAGGCCGAGCTAACACCATCCTCAAACGCAGACTTCTCTGCGTTTCTTCATTGTGTCTGTTGCTGTCAGGCGTTTGCTTTACTGTTGATAGCAGTAAGTCAGGCATAAAAGCCGAAAGGAAATATGGAATGTACACTTAGCTGCCTCTGATGTAAACGGGCTTTGAGGATGGCTGAGAATGGGACAAGGAAGGTTTACGAAGAAAATCTGGTAACTTTGCCAAATGCAGATAAACATCTGCAATAAAAGAAAGACATTTAAATACTTAAATACAAACACAACTCGTGAAAAACAACACATTACATAATAAACTTCAATATTGGTCACTTTTAACACATGCAACCAAATCAAATTTTATTTTTAAAGCACTTTTCACCCTCATGAAACACAAAAAGCTTAACATAGTAAAAATCTTTTCAAATTTAAAGATCCGTTCCAATGAAAATTGTGTTTTTGGTGTTTTTAAAATGTTCTTGTAGGATTTTTCTCATGAAGGAGCACATATATAAAGAAAGATATGATTAAATATATAATAATATAATATGATAAAAATATATAAATAATATGATCTACTGAAATAAAAGCATACATTAGCACCTATGTGCCAGCAGGAGAGAGACATGGATGGATTTTTGAGATAATAGAATCCTGTTTGTGTTATATTTTTCAAAATTATCCCAGAGTTTCACGCACTGATTTTATTTTTATTTTTATTTTTTTTTGTAGATTCAACAAAATAATCTTTCTCTTGTTTTCAGGAAATGTGGATTCTTATGGGGCATGAATCCATACTTACAAAAAATGTTTGATATATGTTTGGTAGGAGTAAAACCAGATAAGAACTGTAGGAGCCTGTTAAGTAAAATATTGTGATTGAACTGAGAGTTTTTTGTACTTTCCTGTGTATTTTGCTACAATCATTAGTCTTTTTTTCTTTTTTTTTTTCTTTGTAAAAGCTTGGACAGATCTGATATCAGGACAATCATGACAAAAGTTGTTTTTTATTGTTATTTTCTCAGCGACTCCCAGGAAGGCCATTTGGAATACTGTCAAACATTGGGTTTTTGAAGTTCTTGAGCTTAGATCTAAAAAAAGCAGATGTGTAATTTTGTTGTAATTACTGTGTTGGAAGCTGAAATAAGGGAGCAGTTAGAGGACGGGCTGTCGGCATCAGAGTGAAACTGTGGGATCGGAAGGACCTGTCAGCTTTTTTGGATGCTTATTTAAAGGCTTTTATTGTTTTGTTTCTCTTGCTTGTGTAAAAAAAATCATCACTGCAATATTAGCCTAAAATCAAAAAAGAAAAGCAATTTGTGCAATTTTTCCCCCAAAAAACTGTATTGATTGATGTGTTTACTGATGTCAGCTGCCCAACAGCAAGTCCATTTTTACTCTTGCTTTGACTTGATGCAAAATCATCGTTGCAGTAAATCCGTTTAATTTGGGCGATGGAGCTTACATGTTGATGAGGATGGAGAGGTGTTGGATTATTCCCCCCGGGGCGGAGGCTTGCAATCACACATGGATAATAGGAGACTAGGAAAACAGCAGGAAAGCACACTCTGCTCCTCCAGATGCTTCCACTGTGTTTTTGTGTACACTGTGTTCACTCGCTGGTGTGCGAACACTTATACAGTCTGAATATGCGGGCCTACATTTATTTATGAGGCACGTTTCAAGTATGAGTGCTTCACAGAGAAAAATGAGGCTCAGAAGAGAATGACAAAGGAAAGCTGAAATAAAATACAATTCAAAAAATGTCCATTTTAATTTAAAATGTAAACTTTTTTTTATTCATTTTTAGTGTAGAAACTAACAGGTTTCCCAGACAATTGATGCTTTCCGTAACCATCTTTGCAAAGGATCTGGAGCTTCAGTAACTCACCGTTAGTCTTCAGAGTTTGATAAAACTGTCTCATAAATTCAAAAGCAAAAACTGTAGTCCTAGAACAGAACTTTGATATTAGATATCATATTTTAAACCAGTTTGATTTAAAAAAATGACCACTGTGACTAATTTAAAGCTGTTGCTGTCACCCAAACTACACCCTCCTGACTACCAGCAAAACAAATTTGTTCTCTGTAGAGGACATTTCTAAACCTGCATATCTCCCAAACGCTGCATATTACTGAAATAACTCCTTTTGGGATCAACAGAAAATATTTGAGGCTTTTCAATTACACCAAATGAGAAAAAGTGGGACTCTGGGTAATCTAGTTTTTGTGGATTAAAAAAAAAATGTCTGAACAATGTTTTTTTTCTCTGTTAGTCAGAAAGACTGTTTGCTCTTCTGTTGTTCAATATAAATTTTTTTAATTTTGCAATAATTGTTCTTTAATTTGGTATTTGTGGAAAAGAAGAATGAAATCAGCCTCATGTTTTTCAAAGCTAACTTGGGTAACTTTGGGTGTGTTTGTGGCTTATACCAAACGGCACATCGTTTTGATTAGATCATCCTTAAAAACGACTATTAATACAGGCTGATGCCTTCATTTTTGACATGAACTCATCCAGATCAATTGTAGTAATTAAACATGACTTCAGATCAAAACTTTTGTCTTTTTTAAATTTTTAATACATCAAATCTAGCTGTAGCATATAATATATGTTGATTTTCTACATTTGAGTCTATTTACCTGGAGGACCTAAGATTAATCTTCTCCTGGAATTTTAAGTTAATTGGACTTCTGTTTTTTTGTTTTGTGTTGTTCAATTTGGGTGGCAGCAATTCAGCAATTAACAGCATCCAAAAGTTAAAGTTAGAAAGATAATAACAATTAACATTATAAAATAGAAAGCAAGTTAGTGAAATAAAGAAACAGCGGCCAATTTTCTCCCTACGGGTTCTCAAGGGCTATAAAATGTTTGAAGCATTATAGACTGAGAAAAAATAATAAAAAATAATCTTGGGTTGACCAACTCCTTATAGCTTGGGGGGCGTAAAGCAATTATTCCTCCTTTTAAGGCTTTTCTTTTAGTTAAAAGTTTAGTTTCTTGGTTAGAAGTCTTTCTTTTCTTTAAAAAAAGGTTCTCATTTGATTTAATTTTTTCTTAAGGTTAATAGATTTTAAAAAGGAGGATGCTTTGACTTACAGGGGAAGCACAGGAGAAAGTCCAGCTTCTATGAGAGTAAAACTCATCCATCCTTCGTAATGTTAAAGGACAGGAATGTAGGAGTGGAAGTTGATAATAACTCTTTAAACCTGGTGACCTGCAGTAATTCAATAAGGAACTCAAAATAACTGGACATAAACTCTGAAAAAGTGAGCTGGGTGATAAAAAACAACAAAAATGGCTTTCATATTTGAAGACATATTTTGATCTATCTTCAAAGTGTTCCCAGTCATCTTTTAATTATGATTACGCTGTTTTTGCTCTTTAGTAGTGCAACAAATATGGCGAGCAATATTGGAGCTACTCTGCCGTACAGTTAAGAAGAGGAAAACGAAGACGTTCACAGATCTAGTCATCTACAAGTGGTTGCATCAGAAGGGAGGGGAGCAGGAGCTTGTGGCTTTGTAACAAACACGCTCATTTTGATTCAAAATGATCTGAATAAAGAAATGCAAGGGCAATTTTAAGCTTAATTTTCTTAATAAATGTCCTTTATCGTGAAAATAATGCCACAACAACAAGTTTAAAACACCTAAAACACCATTTTAATTGGAGTGGGTCTTTAACAAAACACTTAATTTAACAGGATACTTGAATTGAACTAAGTTGCTGCTCCTCCTCTGCCAGGACTGCATGATATTCAAAACTCTGTATGGAAATGCAAAGAGAGCATTTTATTTCCTGACCAATAATGAATATGTTTTGTAGAGGTCAGGAATCCCATGTTTAGAAGTCTACATTTAATTTAGTTTTTTCAATTTCCCTGTAAGTAATTGGGCCACTGAATAATAATGAGATTTTTGGAGCAGAGGCAGAGTTGTTTACCTCCGGTGTGAGGTGTCTAATAGAGGTGATGATAGGCATATACTTCTTAAGGATGAAAGGCAGGCTGGGTGTAGTTCATCATCCGAGGCACAAAGCGAAGAGGAATGTTCCTTCTCTTTGATAAAACTAGTGCTTTCCAAACAGATTAAAGATGTTAATTAGACCCACATTGAACCTTCAGACAGACTGCTTTAATGTATGGGAGTAAATGTTCAAACAGTCAAGCTACATTCACAGCAGCACACTTTCAATTGGCCACTTCCAATGAAAAGTCAATGTAAATGCGCGTTTTGGGCTTCCACGTCCAAAACTCTTGTTTTCTTGCATAGCTATGCAGTTTTCTACGACCATTTTTGGCCATTGAACGTGCGTGGAAAGGTAAACCATGTCAAACTTTGACCAATCAGAGACTCGGATTTAGTAGTGACATGTGGATGGTGTCCCTTATCATTCGCGGAAATGCCATCCATCTTCTTCCACTAGAAAATTGATCATGAAGGAGAAATTAATAAATGCGGTTTGGGCATGACACATGAACACATTTAGTTTGCTTAAAGTGAACCAGAGTTTTGTTTCCCTCGATAATGTGTAACAAATTTCCAGTCTGAACACACTCAAGCACCCCTAGTCCTCGATCAGGAAACCGCTCTCGGACCATTCTTTCGAGGTGGTCTCGGTTTGCTTCCAATCGGACTGAGCTCCGGTTTGCTCAGTCTGAATACGCTCCATGCTAGCCCTGTTTTCCTGACAATCTAAATATCATAAACACTCATCAGTGATCTTCATGGCATCCCCAGTAGCCGCCTTGCAGCATGCCTCCACCGTACCAAATTAGTAGTAAAAAGTGTTGTAGCTGACGTTGATACAGGAATTCAAAGTGGGTCAGCGAATATAGCTCCTTTTATATTTCGCTGACCAATGAACCCCTGTTACATGCCCTGTGTCCTGTGTCCATAGCTTCAGCGCAGCAGCAGGCAGACTTCCTGTAGACTTCTGCAGTATTGAGGAACTTTATGAGATAGTTTATGAGATAGTCAGTCCACATCATAATCAAGCCTTTCCTTCACATTCCTCTTTTTTAAATGATGATTTTCTTGCATTCTTTCAAAAGGTATTTAACTTATATTGAAATAGGTAAGAACAATCGTTCACCTTTTTGTCAAAGTGTAGAGTTTCAATATGATCAGGAGAGGAAACAACTGATACATGAAAAAAAGTAGATTTTGCTCAATATTCTGCTAACTATTTATGGTGGAACAACTAAAAATCCCCCAAGATTTGCTGCTTTCCTATGCTATTTAACTTTTTTCATTCTGTTTTCCTTCTCCGTCTGTTTTTATTTATGTAAGTGTTGGTTTTGGTATCTCCATAATCATACAAATCTGACAAGGATGGCAGTTCTGTGCCTTTGCTTCCCCTGACTCTGTAACATGAAGGATTCTGTTTCACCGCAGCAGCAGAAAATCCTGCTCTTAGTTAGCAGTGAAGACACTGCCCTTGGCCCCCGAACATATTTATGCTGAGCTAAATTAATAAAGGAAATTGATGTAATTATAGGGCGTCTCTGTGTTTGTACCTTTTTAAAATATCCATATTTTCATTTGTGTTTTGAGATCTAGAAATTCTATTAGATTTTATTGTTTGCGACTTGTATCAGCCCTCACCTGAAGCGTGGAGTTGTTTTTTTCTTGCATTTGGTGAAAAAGGTGCTGCTGCAGTTTTAGCTCTTCACTGATACTGCAAGCACTGCCTGTGAGGCGATTTTTCCTCAAAAGAGAAACGTCTGCCTCTAAGTTCCTCCGTCTCTGAACCTCATAAGACCCGTGCTCCTTCACATGGAGCCACAGGGCCACAATTTGTTCATTAGCTCAGATTTCACAGTTAATATGACATTAAGCAACAGCAACTGTATTACTGTTTGGGGAATGCAAAGTTCAATAATCGTCACATTAAATACGTAGCTGTAATGCTATGAGCCGCCTTTGGCTAACTTGCTGAGCTCTTTGAATTTCTCATTACTTCATCTCACATGATCGCAATGGCTCCTCTTTGCAGCCGAAGCAGCAACCCATTAGCTTCAACAGATTCTGAGATTAAATCAGTTATAATTGCTGTTAATTAAACTTTGGTGCTCTGAAGTTGGGATTTTGTACGGACTTTGCACCATGAGTATTTGATTCATTACAAGGCAGGGATTCTGGCACTTTTTTGCACGAGGGAGGTGTACATTACAATACACCTGCAAATGCTAGACTGCATGAAGACTTTGTGTAGCAAGAGGGAATATATCAAATGTACTTCCATGAGGACTAAGCTAACAAATCAAAACATTTTCATGAGTTGTGTTAAGAAAATGTTAATATTTTTTAGGGTTTTTTTCAGTTTGCCTTGATAGTTAAAAACCCACAATAACTTTTTTTAAAAAGTTGTTTTCTCTGACATAGTTTCATTAGGGTGGCAGTAGCTGACAAGAAATGTACTTCTGAGTTGTGGACAAGTCAGTTGGCATTGAGCAACCCCACCCCCCTTCCCTTCCCCGTTACTAAGAGGTCTGTGTTTGAGTGGTGCAGGGAGCTTAATGGTCTTTCTAAGTCACAAATACGCTCTTTTTCAAATGAAATGTATTTGTTTGCTCCTGATTCACTACAATTTGAATAAAGAAATACTCAGTGAAGCAATTTTATTTTTTAATTTTTTTTACATGTGTTTTCTATCATGAGAAAAATGCCAAAAAACCTGTTAAGAACACCAAAAACACAGTTTCAATCAGAGTGGGTCTCTGAACGATCAACTTTTGAGCTATTTTGAAAGCATTCCCAGTGGTCTTTTAGTTATTATTATTATGCCGTTTTTATACAAAAATTGTAGCTTTCTGGGACATAGTTTTTGTAGAGCGGCAGTAGTTCATTCAAAATTCTACATTCAAATTTGTCACATTTCTACATCAGAAATAAGCTCTTTTTCAAACTGTATTTGTTGTCTGATTCACAATCATTTGAATAAAGAAATACTCAGAAATGCCATTTTTGAGCTTAATTTTCTTCAAATATGTCCTTGGTCATCAGAAAAATGCCACAAGAGCATGATTAAAACACCAAAAGCACTATTTTCATCAAGTTCTTCTTTTAAGAACTCAACTAATGAATGGAACCAGATGAAGTGCTGCTGTGAATTGAAGCAAATTGGGCTTCATTATTGTCTTTGCAGTCAATCAAAGCTGGGGTGACATAAGGTTATCTGTCAGCGACTGACATGAAGGCTGAGACATACGAGTTCAGCAGTTTTGCTCCTGGAGCTTCAGGGGATTAGTGAAGGTCTGTTGGAGCTAAATGAAGCTTGACACACTGATAGGTTAATTAGAGGTTAGTCTGTTTTGTGCCTCTTCAGCTGGACACAACTATGCCATGTGGGGCCCTGTACAGTGACTTTCAATCATACCGAGGTCTTTTTCATACTTTCTGCACTCATATTTGGGTTTAAAAGTATCAACTTTGAAGAAGGCATATAGGCTCTTTTTGGCTGCAGCATCATACCGTTTCTGTGTCTGTCAGGTCTGGACTTCCATGAGGACCTGCACCGCATCGGAGCAAAGGAGGGCTTAAAAGGCCGCAAACTTCAGAAAGCCATGGAGAGCTACGCTTGGAACATCACTGTGCTTAAGGTGAGCCTCCAAAACATGATCATGCTTTTAAATAAACTATTATTCTGAATTTGCATTGATTATAACCAGCGGAGAACCTTTCTAAGACACAGTCACTGAGATTTACTCACATGACGTCTTAAAAAAGCTCTCATGGCTAATTGTGTTTCTCTCTGCTGTAATCCCTTAATCTCTTAAGTAATTGGTCCTGATTCTAAGTGTTGTTTTATTTCATTTGCTCACTTAACCATCTTGACAAGACTTGCTGGGATTGTTCACACTTGTTGATGGACTCACAGGAGTAGTCACTGAGCCCCACCGGCCACGTCTTGAGGATGTTGCTGAGCCAAAAGCATACTTGTCCTTGCTCATCCCATGACACAAGAGATAAGGCTGACCAATGATCTCATTTTGTTTCCTCTATGGATAGTTCTAGTACACAATACTCTTGGCTAAATAGGGAAAAGTTGGCAGGACAGAATTATCTCATGACTTCAAAACACTCACCAAACTAGCAACCTTGGTTTAGTTTTTTTTCTAAAATGCTATTGTTGTTGTTTTACATTTTAGGAATATTTGGAACAAAATACAAATAATCCTTAATAATAAGTCCTTTTCATCCTGTAGTTAAGGATCATTCCACTAGACGCAGTAGACAGGCTTTTCCTGATTATTTCAAAATGGCTCCAGTTCAGTACACCTGGTGTAACATGCAAACATGTCAGACCATTTTCATCGTTTTCATCAAATCAAAGAATACAACAGTTTGATATAACAGAATAATCAGCCCGGCATAAAACAATGAAATGAAATTTTAAAAAATTAAGATTAAGATGCTTATTAAATTTAATACATTTAAACACTAAATATTTGCTTTTCATAACTTATATATATATATATTTTATAGAAGCCAAATATATTTTTACATTTGTTTCTTTAAAATTAATTAAGTTTTGCTAATTTTTAAACCTTATGGTGAGAATAACTAATCTACTGTTGTATTTTTTTATTGACTACTTTCTGTATTGGAAGAATATACAACGAGTTGATAATTAATTCTTTATATTACAGTTTTAAAAATGTGTGGATTAAATTAGTGACAGTGAGTAAATAAGGTGTTTTTTTTTTCCTGAACACCCATGTCAGTATTTTTGCAGCTTAAACTAACATTGTTGTAAACAACAACTTCCCAAATTATCCAATGCATCATAATTAATATCTGTATCTCATATTGCAGAATGTGGATTTCATCAAAGGGTTTAAATAACAGCTTATCCCCCAAAAATTGACTTTTTTGTCAATTCTTTGATGTAATGGACTTTATAGGGTTAATACAAACGGGGAAAGACCCCCAAAGGAGCAAATCTGGTTGGACTTTTTTCAGGCTTGAGTCCTCAGCAGGTGTCCCTGCAGGGTGCTGACAGCCAGAACCCTTCACCACTAAGCTCGGCCTGCCTGTTTCTTTTCCTGGGAGGTAAAACCCATGACCATATGTTTCTGTGTGCCTGCACATACTAAACTGAAGGCAACTAGGATGCATTCAGAGGGCAACAGGATTAAATAAATGCAAGATGTCTCACCCATTACTCTACTGAAACCAGACTTTTAGGGTTTAGACAACACTGAAAATTTGGAGAAAACACAAAACTCTCAGTGGGTGAGTCTGTATCATGTGACCGGAAGGCTATAACAACCAAAAAGAAAAGAGGTGCATGTATATAAAAAAAAAGCAAA
Organism: Oryzias celebensis; assembly: GCA_014656515.1. Taxonomy (NCBI): domain Eukaryota; kingdom Metazoa; phylum Chordata; class Actinopteri; order Beloniformes; family Adrianichthyidae; genus Oryzias; species Oryzias celebensis. The sequence goes on along the minus strand of BNCR01000008.1, from coordinate 5,966,434 downwards.
TTTACTTGTACAGTATTTGCACAAAGGCAATTCAAAGGGCTTTGGCGTAAAACATAAAAAAAAAAAAACTTTAATGGAAATTTTAAAGGGGGGGTCTTTAAATTCAATTTTTTTTTAAAGTTTGCAGAGACGAATTTAAAGTAAGTAAAATAAAGTAACAGTTTAGATGTAAACTTTTGAGTAAAAACCAAACAAACAGCTTTAGGTGGGCTTTAACCTGGATCCAAATAAACCGAATCTGTCAGCTGATCCAAGACTTTCTTGAAGTCTGTTTCAGATCTGTGGAGCATGTTTGATTTTGACTCTAGAAAATGACACCAGATCCAGATGACCAGAGAGTTCTGGTTGGTCCATACCGGGTCAGGGGGTAAATCATGTGTTTTGAGGCTAAACCATTCAAAGCTTTATAAACCAGAACTTTAAAGTCTATCCGCTGGCAGACAGCCAGCCAGTGTAAAGCCCACCGAACTAGACTGATGTGGTCTAATTGTTGGTACTTGTCAGAACCCGGGCCGCAGAGTTCTGAATAGCTTCTAGAATTCCATTAAATTTCTTTCCATCCAATGTTTGTGATGTCCAAAAATGTATTGAAGAACTTCACATAAAGAACAAAACTAGCCACAAAAAGCTCTCCATTCCATATTAATTGAATTAAAATGTGTTCAAATTCCTATTTAATAATACATTTCAGCTAAATACAATATTTCCTGGCTTTGTTTCCTTTATTTTGGGGTAACTACACAACTGTAATTTAAACAAAATGTTTTATGTGACATCTAGACTAAAGGTTATGGCTCCAACACACCTTCTCCAAAAAACTAGTGTATTTATATCCATAATTCCATTCAAAAAGTTTAACTTAAAGAACACCTCGAACACCAAAACCGGAAAGAGAAAAAACAAAACAAGAACTCCCAGAGAATGAGAAAAGAAAAGATCAGTGTGTTTGTGTGAAACAGGACAAAACTTGTGGAGCTTTGAATTCTGGGAGGGTTTGTTGAGCAAACTACTACGATACTAGAATGTGATTTCACCGCATCCATCAATCAATAATTCAAAAAAAGCACTTATCTTCAAAGTTTGAGCCATTATGCTTTTGTTACTCTAAAAGTAACAGCAGATGGACTCCCCAGTCAAATCCTTTCACTCCAGCTCCTTTGCTGCCTACCTCATCTATAACTGCTTTCAATGGAGTCTTTGAAAACAAACACTGCCCTCTTTTGTCATCTCCTCATCCCCCTCTTCATTTGATGAGTCCATTAGGTCAAGAGAAAGGCATCTTCCTCCTTCTTCTTCTTCTCTGCATGTGTAATCTCTGTCTCATACTGAACAGTTGGTGAGAACCTGGTGCTTTTTGCCAAGCCTGGCAGTCATTTCCAGTTATTTTGTTGGTCGACCTCTCCAGATTCTTAGCAGGATGGGAAGCGGTCGCTGGTAGAGGCAGAGATGAAGAATCTGGCATCTGAAAGGAGCGAAGAGGAGGAGTAGGAGGAGCTGCATCCTCTCTCTTTAACTCCTACTTCAACTGGATTTTGACAGTGATTTTTAGATCAGAGCTGTCATAGCGACTACAATTGTACAGTCCTGTCACTCGCTGAGTCCCCGTGTCAGCAGAAAGTAGAATCAAAAGCCAAAAGAAGGCAGCCTTAAAAAAAATATGAAGTCTTTTGCATTAATATTTAATTTCTAATGCATTTTTGCATAAAAGTCGATCTTCGTTTTAAATTTCTGTCTTTTCAAATATATATATTTATTGCTGGTTATCTTGGACATTAACCGGAGTATAGTGAGGACATATTTGGGCAGCTTTAGTTCAGCTATAGGAGTTAACATCAACTATAAAACCTGTCATGATTTGATGGTTACAGCACCAGAAAAGCTCCTCACTGTCATATTTTGTGGCTGGTGAGTCACAACTTATATAATTTCTCTCTTTGTTTTTTTTTTTTTTTTTTTCGAATATGACTTTTTCCTGATCCTTGTAGAGTGAAAGGCCACTTGGACCTTAATAGCATCATCAGAGGGCTGAACGTTGTTCACTTTTACCTCTCCTGCAATATGTCATTCTGCTGAAGACTAATCCTGCATCTTTGTTACCGTGAATAGCAGGTCTGGAGATGTCGGCCCATCAAGCTGTTGCAGTAGATCAGACAGACTGTGGTTCAGAAATATGCAGATTCACAGATAAGATGGCAAATGCTCTCAACTTTCTCCAAAGCACATATTGAAGTGGAAACCCTCGCCTCCGATAAGAGGCCTGTGGGAGGGAGTGGATGCAGATTTTACTTCTTCTTTTCTTGCTGCTAAAATAATACATGAACCTCTCACACGCAGAAGTAGCTGCTCATGGAGCGACCTCTACTTCCTTCCAACATGTCGCTGACAGCCAACATAAGAAGGCAGACTTCCATGGCTGTGGCCCAGATTTACTTGACAGAGCTGTAATATAGGATGCCTGGCTTGACCACTTCCTCCACATATGGCAGCGATTCATCTCTGGGGTGCACATATGAAGAGCAGACACATAGTGGAACATTATCGCCATATGACGGCTCAATTCACCAGCTGAGAACAGCAGTACAAAGGGCTGGCACACAACCAAAAGCAGATCAGTGGGTTTATACTGCCCCCTTCTGTTTGCTTTTATTTGATGCATCAATCAAAAATGCATAATTTTGGATTTATTTACTTTAGAATTTCTTATTTAATAAGATAAAAGTCAATTACTTTAATGGAGCATAATATAAGAATAATACTGAAGATTTTTTTCTGGGTTGTTTCATTAAAACTACAAATAAGTACACGAATTAACAACTTTTTCTTTGCTTTTGTCTCTATTTTTTTGTCGTTTTGTCTATTACAATGTCAGGGCCAAGCAGACCTGCTGAAGCATGCCAAGAGCGAGGCTCTGGACACTCTGCGTCAGATCCACTATGCAGCTCAGTCCTGCGGCCTCAATAAAAATGGAGCAGCTTCCCCACAGCTGCAGCACCATCCTCAGCTCCAGCCACTGCAAATACAGCAGCAGCCTCAGGCCAAACCCCACACACAGCCTCATCCATTTTATCAGCCCAAGATCCAATCCCAGGTTCCACCTCAGGCTTATCCACACTCCCTTCCCCTCCATTATCCCCAGGTACATCCCCCGCCTCCAGCTCTCCCCACCACCCAAACTGATTCCATACTGCCAGCCTACCCTCAGCCTCCACCCCTTCCCCAGACTCAGTTTCAGGTACATAGCCAACAGCAGAGGGCGGCAGGACCTCTGGACTCAGTCCCCGAGAGGGACCAAGAGACGATCAGTGACTATCCCGGAGGATCCTGCTGACTCGTAGCCTGTGCCCACAGAGAATCCTGCCCAAAGAGAGACAGAGAGAGTGAGACCCCGAGGGAGATCGGTGTAGACGGGAAGAAGGAGCCAACTGAGGTGGAGAGTGTTGCAGCCAGAGTCAATGAGGGCGCCATGGTGAGAAAGACTCGCAGGGTTAGAAGTGAAACGCGAGTCTGAGATGTGAGGAGGAGTCAAACGAAGTTTGTTTCTCATTTTAAACAGAAAGCCTCCATCTCTACTTCTTTTTTTCATGACATGGGTAACAGCTTGCAGTTGTTTCAACTCAGAAACTCAGACTGTGTCTCTCTGGGCAGTGCTACTCTCATGCCCCTAACTCTGTGGGTACAGGCTTTACGTCATGCTGGCTTTTTATGCCACAATTTTGCCTTTTTTTTTTTCTTTGTATTTTTGTTTCCACATTTTCACACCGCTCCTTTAGACAAATCCAAATGCAACTCCCTCACTCCTTTCAACAAAACGGCAGCGGTTTTAATTCTAGGTGTACAAATTATACCCGAGATACTAGTCTAGGCACTTTAGGAGTCACAAATGAAAACCTCAGCACAAACCAAGGAGCTGTAAAGCTAATATAAATATCGACGCACAGCTGATGTGTTCAGTCACGCTTTTTTACATGGCCGCCAGTCCCCGTCACACCCTGCAAATCTTTCGTGTCATTGCCCACATCCTTAAGTGACTGAGCTACGGCCAACTGGAACAGTTGACTCTGCCGACACCAGGCGAGAGGTCCAACAGAAGACGGTACTGCTGTCAGCAAAACAAAAGTGACTATAGATGTATATTGTATGTAATATGTATGAAGGGAACATATATTGCTAAAATAATTATCAGACATTAATGATTGATATTCTAACTGTCGTTAGTTTTGTTCGGATTCTTTTCTAACAGCACATCTCCAGTGATTTGGCACAGATTGTCGTGTGGAGCTCATCAGTGCATGTGGGACCACAACGCGGCGGTCAAACAACAACCTGACGTGTGTTTCAGTTCAAAGTGAATTTCTGTAAGAGCCCATTAAACCTGATTTCATTGGTAATCCTGACTCCTTTTGTCTACTTTTTTGTTCTTAAGCTTTCATGCAAATGTTTATGAAAAGGCATCCACTCGAAATGCAAAAGTGAGATGCTCTGAAAACAATATAACTTCACACTAAGACTGACCTTTACACTCAAACATGCTAACCAGCCTTTAGAACATATTGAAAGCAACCTTCACGCTCGATCTAAAGAAATCAATACGGTTATATAAAAGCCTATTGATTTCCTCTGAAGTGCTGTGGTACTCAGTTAGTTGATCTTGATCTAAAATGATTTCTTTATCGATCTGGGCCTTTTATTCTATCCTGACTGATTGTGTTTATTGAAAGCAGTGCATATTCATGTCCATGAGATGGCAACAAATGTTAAATAAAAAGCAGTGAAGATGAGTTCAACAGTCGGTTGTTGATTTCTAAGGAAGTGTTGTGATGTTTTAATCAAAATCATTGATTGTTTTCTGTCGTGGATTCAATTTGGACTAAAAAATAAAATTTAATAAAATGACACGTTTTGCTCATTTTAGGATCTCTTTAGCTGGAAATTTTAAAAACAAGTAAATCCTTTTGCTAAATGTGATGTGTCACTATGACACCTTGTTAAGAACAAATATGACCCTTCATTAGTTTGCCCTTTAAACATGTTGGTCTCTAGAAGAGTAAAAGATAATAAAAAGGCTTTTTTTTGTATTTGTGCATTAGCTAATTGACTGGAGTCCCTCAGCCATCATTGTCCTGGAATGTCCTAACAAACCTGACAAAGACATATCTGCACTTCTTCAGATACGTCCTGGAGATGTTCTGGAACATGAGTCTAATTAGTGGTTTGACTTTAAATGGGGTTAAAAATAAGGTACGTTTTTGTCATGATCACGGCTGGTTTGAGTGACGTGCAGAGAAATGATGATGAGGACCACACAGAACTAAATAAAAGACCTCCGTTTGCTCCCTGAAGAGAAAAGATCAGACTACCTTTGCCAGCAGACAGAAGATGTGGGACCACTCAAACTTCTACAGAGCAGCTGGAATGGATACGCCCAACAGGGTAAAATATTACAAGTTTTTCTTCTTTATCAATAATATTTGTTCTTTTATGTTGATGATTCAATTCTGTCAGTGCTGTGATGAAGGACTTGGATGAAATCAATGCAGAACTTTGAAGTCTTTATACCTAAAATCATCTTCAGGCCAGTGGCTTTATAGTAATCATAGTTGAGAAGTGTTACAGCATGAACACACAAGCAAGTAGGTTTCTCATAAATTAACTCAAGTAAACAAAAACACATTTGTTTTTTTCATCTCTTTTTGCGTAAATTAATCAACTCCTAATACGCACTATATTCCACCCATATTGCAGGTATGCTTGCACAATCATAAAAGTATATGATCTCTTTATCTTTGGTCAAAAGAGCGACAAACAGAAAGAAAACAGTTAGCCTAAAAATGGAACAAGAAAATCACTAGAAAATTAGTAAAATGATCTGCTCACGCAGCAAGTTATTTTACTTATAAAATAATAATAAATCTTAACATAAGATATCAAAATCAAGAAGTTCCACTCAAACATTCAAAATTGGAAAAATTGAACTAAAATGTTTGATAGAATTACTTCAAATGGAATGTTATATTTATTATAAGCAAATGACTTGTATTTTTTAGTTTTTATGTACCTAACTAAAGTTCATTTTGATCATCTTGATAATAGTGATTTCCTTATTTCTATTTCAATCCCTTAATGAGACAAAAATTCTTGATTGATTTTGAGAATAACTTGAAAAGGTGTCGAAAAAAGACAAGTCTAAAAACAAGGTGTTTAATCTTTGTAAGTATCACATAGTTTGTAGTGTATAAAGTTAACATTTTTATGTTCACAAAGAATAAAGCAGGTTGTGGGTCAATCAAGTAAAAACATTTCTAAATAAACCATCTTAGCAAACACGTGCAATCCTTTACAATTATTTTAGATTTTAACCGCTTACGTTTTTTATAATTTTATCTTATTTGAGCAAGCTACTTACACTGCAAAAACAGCCCCCCTAAAAATAAGTCTACAAGTCTTAAAATCGAGACAGTTTTCTTTAAATAAACAAAAGAAATCTGCCAATGGGGGAAGAAAAGTGGTTTTGCCAAAATTTATTTTTTAAGAATAAAAATTCCGTCCACTAAGACTAGTATTTATGCTACTGAAAACCTTTCTTGATAAGATTGTTTCCTTGCAAGACAGAAAATAAGACAATGTTTCTAAAAACAAGGATCTTTTTTACTTTCCTAAGACTCAGTTTTTGCTGTGGAAGTTCTATAATGCCAGCTGTCAGATAGGAAGTATGTTAAGTTGACTTGATGCTCTTAATGTCTCATTGTTTTGCTGATCAGAAAGTCCTGGTCCTCATGTTGATGCTGCTCCTGTCTCAAGCGGACTGTGACCCTCACAGCGTGGCAGAGTGCTGCAGGCAACCGTCTCGCTCCTGTCCCCTTTACGTGCTGTTTTGTCGCTCTGGAAATAAGAGTTTCGGTGGAGTCCGCGCAGGAGATGCTGCTGCGGGCATCCTCACTCTGGGTAAGCGGAACGAGCAGGACCATCGCCTTCAAAGCCGACTCCAACAACTTCTTCACGGCTCCAGGAACCAAGCAGCAGGAATTCTGACCATGGGAAAGAGGACTGAGGAGATGGCAGGGGAGGAGTACATGAAATGGTTGGCCTTGTCTAAAACCACTATTGTGACACCTTTTCCTGTCTAAAATGACACTGGGACATGTATTTTCAAAAACTGATGCATTTTTTTCTTCAACACAGACTCTTTCCTTTATGTTTTTCACATATTCTCTATCGAGGCGACGTCAGAAAGCTCCTCAATCATGTCTTTAAAAGTTTGATGACTCATTAAAAATTATTATGCTGACTGTCAATTGAGTTTGTGTCATTAAAGTAAGAAAATTTTGTTTTTCTTATAATTATAGATTAAATCAAAAAGCCTTTGTGCATCTCAATTCAGTTCAAAGTGTCAAATAACTTTATCAATGAAATAATTGGTGTCTTTTCTTAGTGACTGAACTATATTCACACAGCAGATATGAGCCTTTTTTTAACATAGCTCTGTTGTCAAAACTAACAAAATAGTGTTTTGTTTTTTTTTTATGTAAACCCAGGTTTGCATTTATTGCACTTCAACATCTTATTTCTGTGCGGGTCAGACCAAAGGTCTTCCTCCTCATAACAAGCAATGTTCACCCTCAATTCTACAGCAAAATGAGACTTTACATTCATAACAATGTCATTTTTTTTCCAAAAAGAGATTGTGTTTTCAAATGGCACACACAAATCATCAAATGAATAGACATTCATAAGAACCAGCTGAACACTGATGTGCTTAATGTAAAACACAACAAGGAATGGAAAAGTGTCACAGTTCTGCCCACAACTCCAGCCTCCGACCGCTAGAGGGACCTCTCGCCGGAGTACTGATTCCTCAGTTCTTCATTAAAACTCCCATCAGCCACCACCACAGCTGATCATCATCATCATCTGTGGACATTTAAGCACCATCCAGTCAATTTAACTGTGTGAAGTCTTGTTAGTTTACCATCAGTCTGAGCGGTTATCCATGGATTGTTTCTTTCGTGCATTGACCTTCGCCTGTCTCCTCGCCATCCTGCCTTGCTTTTGTGATTTTGACACTCGCCTGGATTTTGACCTCATGTCTTACTCTGCATCATTTAGCCGTTTGCAAAGGGATCCATATGTCTCCGCCTCTTCATCACAACATCCCATTCAGTACAAAGTTGCACATACATTACATACAAAACGGATGCGTTTATTATATACAGTTACAGTAAAAAAAACTATACTGCATCCTCTCTTCTGTTGACCACAGCACCTCATCCACAGCACAAGCAACTTTCTGTTTTCCCTGGCCAAACAATGGGGGAAAATATTGCCTAGCATGGTGAATCCAGCCATGTAAAGGAAAAGCTTCTATATATCCACACGCGTCTTCCATAGCCTGGAGAAGAGGTATATAAGTTTGTGGATTTCTGTCATACACTTTCCATCTTGAGGCAGAAAAAAAATCCCTCAAAAGGATTGAGTACTGGAGAATATGGAGGGAGATACACAACTAAAACGCACGGGTGGGCAGTGAACCAGTTACGCCTCAGCTCTGTGGAAACGTATGTTGTCTCAAATGACAATGTACCTGAGCTGCTGTGGGCCATCGACCTGATCTGGTGGAATGAGTGTGTTGTGTAGGGTGTCTGATGTGATCAGATGGGCTCTCTGAAATACACATGACAACATCAGAAATGGAGTGGTCACTATTGTGTAGCGCAATCTCTATGATTACAATATTGAAATAAGTATAGTTTACTGTATGCAGCGTTGAGTATAGTATATTTATAATTTTCATTACAGAAAGTCCGGATGATGGATGCTACAGTGTACCTACTCTTTGCCCAGCCTCCCTCATTGTTAGACAAAAGTTGATCACATGATCATCCAAAGTAGCTCAGATCTCATCAGAGATGACGGTCCTCGGCCTTCCTCGTCCTCCTCCTCCCTGTCCTCCTGTAGGGATCCGTTGCTCCAAAACGGAAGACCACACCCATTGCCCTTTCATGCTTCTGCTCTGATTACTAATTTTATAAACCTGTGTGACGGGTGTTTGCCCATTTGATGAGTCATGTGTGCATATTTTAATGGAAGTGTGTTCCCACATTTTCTGCATGAAAACTGTCCCAAAAGCGGAGAATTGTGTGTAAGGTTCTGAAAACAGTGTGTTTTAGAATGTAATTTGAGTGTAAAGCAGGAACTGTGCTTGTAGTTTAGCAGAATTGGTTCAGGGGGTCGGTGAATGAGTTACATGTTGTGGTCATTGTGTCTCAAAATTTGTATTTAACAACTGAGTTTCAGGTGAACACAGTATAAAAAAAATACTCAGACTTTTTTACTCATAAATATTGTCATATATTCTGTAACATTTGTGATTGAAAAGACCTGTTCATGAAAAACAATCATCTTTTTTTATTGTTTTAATTTAGTTAGTTAATAATTGAGGGAATTGTGGGGTTAGCTAAAAAGGATTGGCGGTATTGTATTACAGAACTGGTGTAATAATTTTGATGTTATAATTGCCTCCTATGAGGACAGGCTTAACACTCTTGTCTTGGAGTTCTGTGAAGTCTTTTATTGTGGAATTCCACGATGCCAATTTAGGAACATAACAACTTTGTTATTAGCTTAAAAGTGTTGGGAAATGTAAAAAAAAAAAAAATGTTAATTAAACACCATAAAAGGAAAAGTGAAAAAAAAGAATAGAAAATGTCATTATTCAACATCTTTAAACTGCTATTTTGGTATGTCCAACAACCTCTATACGGTAAGTAGACAATTGATGGTTTTTGTAGAATACAATACTAACATATTATCATTTAAGCTGACCTTAGGCAGTCAGAAAGCAATTGTAAATTTCTAGAATCAGAAAGCAAATCAATAATTTATTTTACTTGTCAAGGTCTACTTACCATGTGTCCATGTGAGCGAATGAGAGGATGAATTCTCCACAGACTAAAGAGGTCTCACACTTGCTTTGTGTTGCCGAGTATCCACAGCAACCAGCAGAGACTGAAGCTCCATCTCATAATACTATCAAATCTTCTCGAGTCTCTGCTCATATTAAATCTCATCTAAACTCTGGAAATACTGATTATGTGGAGTGCCTGAGCAGAAGGAAACATAGTATACCTCCAAATAAGGTCGTTCATGACATGCAGAGGTGCAGAGAATCAGACTGTAGGAGTTAATAGAAAAAAATAGTCATTTCTAATAACTTCTCTGGGGAGTAAGAAGTAGGAGGACTTAGGCTGTGTGTGTGAGAGAGAAGGCAAGCAATGTCTAATGAATTTTCAGTGTTGACGGGGGATGGCTTTTGTATAAAAGAGAGGGAGAGACAGGGAGATGGCAGGAACCATGGTGAGTGGAGATCCACAGATTGAGGAGCAGCTGAGACTTTGCTGCTGCAGCAGTCAGGAGTGCAGGGAGATGCACAGCTAAACCTTGAAACTTCTGCTTACATGCTGACAGAAATGCTACCGAGAACATCGGACTTTTCCTGCATGGCTTCATTTTTAATTTCACAAATCTGAGATAACTAAGACCACATAAAGTTGCCTCCAGAAAATTCTCCACCTGGTTCCTTTCAGGGAAGAACTTTTACAAACTAAAAGTCCTTTTTGGAAAACCAAGCTCAGGATGCCGGTGATGAAGGGCCTCCTCGCTCCACAAAACACCTTCCTGGACAGCATTGCAAACCATTTTGATGGAACTCGTAAGTATTATCGAAACGTGGATTGATTGTCATTAAACAGAATTACATTTTTTCCAAAAATGGTGGATGGATGAGCTTTTGGTGGCATGTATTGAAGGTAATGATGGAAATTGTGGTTTGCATATATTTGTCTGGATTAGAAATGGTGTTTTAGTTTTTAATCTGGTTTTTCATCTTTATAGAAATGTCTTTTATTTGTGGGTTTTGAGTACAAGAGTAATCTGTGCCCCTCAGTATATAAATATTTGCTGTATTTAGCCAAGTTTGCAAGAAATGTTGATGTTTGATAACAGGTTAAAGCATCTTTTAACACTGTCATGCTGTATGCCCATAATTTGTAACACTTAATTTAGCATCGCCTTGAACAAAATTAATACTGTGATTTTTTTTTTTTTTTGTATAATCGGAATTCAGGGATAAAGAGGTTAAAAAGCAGGAAAAACACATCGGGACTTCACTTCTTGCTACCAGATGGTTGAAGAAAATCTTAGCAATTATGTTAAAAAAAACTGCAAATATTTACATATGTTTGTGCTTTTTTTATGATCTGAATAAAATGTGTCAGTAGCTGGCAGATATAGATATAGATATTTATTACATTCATAAACGTATGAAAAAAGCATCACTTCATTGTCATCATTTCAAACACAGAGTTTTAGTACCTGATTCATCTTTTAATCAAGTCGGCCGTGTCTTAAAAAAGGTCATTAATATTTATCTAAATTTTTATTTAGCCCATTTTTATCATTCGAAGGCGTTCACATTAATTTCATGAAGCAAATCTACTCATTTGTTCCTCAAATATTGAGCAACGACATGAAAGAAGGTAACTAGCTCCACTTGTGAAAATTGAGGCAGTTTCATGAGTCTTTCATGGGAAATGAATGCAGTCATTTTATCTGATTAAGCTTCTGTTTGCTCCTTCTTTCATACCCGCTGTCACACATGGAAACGCTTCCTCAAATGCACACAAAGAAAGAACGAAATATGACAAAGTTGAAGAGGGGGTTTAACATCATCTGGTAGAGAGTGAAAAGAGTTTTGTTGGAGGTGTTTATAAAGACAGAGTGAAAGGGAATGGAGACAGTATCCACATGATCTTGTTATGAAAACAGGAGGACTGATTAAAATGAATTATGCAGAAGGTGGGAACCTATCAAATGACAGTTTAGGTCCTGCTCAGTCAGCCTGATTGAAAGCATGAAACTCAATTAAATTATTCATCTTACAAAGCCCACTTTAAAATACAGGTTGTAGTAAGAGGATCAGGATTTTGAGAACGGAGTGATGTGTTGCAACATGCTGACATACATTGGTCCACTTTTTTTCTCCCTCCATTGTTAGTCTGTTCCTGGTCAGCAGAACTTGTACTTATGGCTTCCATAAGTACTATGCAGAAGTACGTCATTGATGAAAAGGTGGGCTTACACTGGAACGCTGCTGAACCTCATCTCAATAAATTTCAAGAAATTTGGTTCAGTCTCTTCCTGGCCTAAACCCAGCTTCCCAACTCACTGTTCTGAAAAAAAAAAATTGTCTTCATATTTTTGGCCATCAAATTATTCATTTTAAAAATGTAACTTATAAATATTTGCATTAATTGCATTATAACAGTGTTATATTTGTATTATTTTATATTTCAAGTTCAAAATAAAATGCATCCTTTGTCAAATAGGATCTTGAAACAGTAGATTTATTTACAATTATGCTTGAAGAACTTTGCCTCTGAATAGGATCTAGAAGAAAAGAAAATTAGTTTATACTTATATTAATAAACCACTGGGACAATACTGAAATCTTTTAAACCTCTTAATTCCTCTTAAATTTAGTATGATGTGAACAGTGGTTAAAAAATAGCCACAGTTAGTTTTACTCATGTAACAAAAATTTCTTTTTATGCTAAATGTTAGAATGTTCTTTAAAACCAAAGAGCCACATTAGAGAAGTTGCATGAGGCCCCTGACCCTCAGGTTGCAGACCCCTGGTCTGGAGTATCAACAGAAGAGTTAATGATGATTGTCTAGTTTTCTCTCTCTTGTAGATGCTGTGTGATTAAGTGGAGATGACCTGCTGGTATTAGAAAGACTTCATCCAGAGATTCACAATAAATATTAAACATCATTGAATCTTGAATGAGCAGGGACCTTTCTGTGTGGAGCTTGCATGCTCTTCCTGTTAATGCTTGAGCTTTCTCCAGTCATTTCGCCTTCCTCCCACAGTCCAAAAACATGCTTCATAGGTTGATTGATGGTTGGATGGATGGATGGATTGATAGATGATATTATCTGGAATAAAATGATGCTTGAGTGAACCAAAGTTGGTTTGAATCTGAGCACTTCTTTCAATTTTCACTTCATTCAACAAAGTAACTGAGATTTGATTAAGATTTGTTTCCAATAACCTGAAAAGAAAAATCTGAAATTGCAATTTATCAAAAAAATGTATTTTTAAAAAATTTATTAAAAAAACCTGCTTTGACTAGTTTTTTCTGAGCACATTAGTCCCATAAACATTAACCATCTTTGTTTCAGACTAACGTTCAGCCAGATGTGTGTGCAGTCAGTCTCAAAAGAAGCTAAATTAAGACATTTTTACACTCTTGTTGCCATGGCAATTTCTGCAAAGGAAAAACATATGGCAACGCTGCATCACACTTGTATCTGGTTACAGAAGAATCTTCTGAAAAACAGATTAAAGCAAACTAACTGTCCAACTGATCTATTTTTACTGATCTTAATAGAATCTAGCAGCTAAGGCCGTGTTATAAAGACACTTTCACAAATGTCATGCCCACAGATTACAGGAAAATGTCTGTGAATCTAGTACATTATTACAATACTGTGTTTTAAAAAGTTCCAACACTTCCTTGCTGAATCACAGTTATCTGAATATAACAATATGATTCAGCCCATGCTGAATCTTCTATCCCTTGGTTTCTCTTTAGATGTAATGTTTGAGGATCAGTGTCTGTATTTTCAAATATTCTCCATTGTCTATTTTACTTTCTGTAAAAAAAATATTTTTTTAAGTCACTCAAACTTTAGTTGGTACTGGGTCATCACCTAAGATCAACATCAATAATAACTAGTTAATTTAATAGCTCAACAAAACATACAATGACTCAAACAATGTCTATTATAAAAACTGATTCATTGTTTTATTTCAAGCAATTTTTAAGCAATTCAGCAATAAAAACAAAAGAAAACTACAATAAAACTTAAAAAATACATAGATAAATCAAATCTAGTTAATATTATAATGTTTAAATTGATTAGAAAAGAAATAAAGGAAAATGATATAATTGTGTTTAATATAATTGCTCCTAATCATAAATGCACATATTTGCACTTACACAAACAGAACATACACAACTGACACATTGCATCTAAAAAATGTAATGATTGTCAAATAAAGTTTGATTCATTGCGTGAAAGGAGTGGGAAGAAGCAAATGTATATAATCCCACCCATTTAATCTATTTAAGCTGCAGCTGAACACTGTTATTCCTAATTCACCAGTGCATTTTGGTCACATCCAGCCCAGCTATGATGTGGCTGCAGCAAAACTCTCTTGTAAACAGCAGTCTGTTTGCTTTTCCAGCAGCAGGGGGAAAACAAGGCTAATTCTATATGTGCCGGTGCCCTTGTACTTGTGAAATTATAAAAACATTTGCTGTATGTCCTACCAAAGAAGTATTTAAATGAAGTTCTGGAGTTCTAAAGAGTCAACCGCTGATGAAAAAGGACACCTTGGTGAACTCTGTTCAGGCTTCACACCTGAAAGCACATTTCTGCTGTACATAATGGCAGAGACTTCTAACTGTTGCGTTCTTTCATCATGGATTCAAGGGCACACTGCCCCAGTTTAGTTCACAAAGAACTGAATAGCTACAGAGGTTCTGCTAGTTACATGACCCATAGTGGTGAGCTTTCTTAATGGGCTAGCAATAAAAAAAATGTTGTATGCACTTACTTATTATTCATTATGACTGTGATTGACCTAGATAGATAGATAGATAGATAGATAGATAGATAGATAGATAGATAGATAGATAGATAGATAGAGAGAGAGAGAGAGAGAGAGAGAGAGAGAGAGAGAGAGAGAGAGAGAGAGAGATTGATAGATAGATAGATAGATAGATAGATAGATAGATAGATAGATAGATAGATAGATAGATAGATAGATAGATAGATAGAGAGATAGATAGATAGATAGATAGATAGATAGATAGATAGATAGATAGATAGATAGATAGATAGATAGATAGATAGATAGATAGATAGATAGATAGATAGATAGATAGATAGATAGATAGATAGAGAGAGAGAGAGAGAGAGAGAGATTGATCGATAGATAGCCAAAAATAATTGAAAGTTCAGATGAGTGTGAAAGTTTATTAGTTTTTTTTCAAGCACTTTGAAAAAAGTGTTGTGAGAAAAGCTAAATTTACATCTTTATACAGCATTCTGACCAAAAGAAAAACACATTGAAACCTTGATAAAAGCAGAATTTATTGAATTTACTGCATTGGTAGCAGAGGAAAATGTGCTTGAATACTAATCAACGAATACATCTTCTCCCTCTGAGCTATTTGCTTATTTCAGATGAAAACCTTGATTTATCTGAAGTTAAAACACACAGAAAGCAACCTCACAGTCTGACTTGCATTATACTCACACTGTCATGGAAACAAACATCAAACCCACGAAAAGAACCAAAATTTTAAAGTGAGACCTGTTAAGAAGCAAAGAGAACAAGTAGCTTTTCTTTTAGACCTGCCATACCAATTATTTTCTGTTGTTCATTCAGTCCCATTTTTCTGCAGTTCACACCTGCTCTGCTGGTCTCTTTATGCTTTGGCTCACAGATAGTAACTTTCTTCTGGGAAATGCTCTCGGTCGCCATGGCTACCCTATTGTCTACTGCTCGGATGGGTTCTGTGAGCTGACTGGCTTTGCTCGGACTGAGGTGATGCAGAAATCCTGTACCTGTGGCTTTCTTCATGGAGCTGAGACCAGTGACAGCATGCTGCAGCAGGTCCAAAAAGCCCTGGAGGGCCAGCAGGAGTTTCAGGGGGAAATCTGCTTTTATCAGAAAAATGGTGAGAACTATGCTACATTTTAAAATATAAGAGTGAAAGCTTACTAATTTATTTAGACAGACACGTCGATCATACCTGTTTCTACGTTGATTCTCTCAGGAAATCAGTTTTGGTGCTTTCTGGATGTTGTCCCAATTAAAAACGAGAAAGGTGAGGTCGTGCTGTTCCTGTTATCCTTCAAAGATGTCAGTGAATCCCATGGAAGAAGCCACTGCTACACTCCAGGAGATGGTGAGCTGCACGCCTGTCCTCAGCCTTCAGAGTCCCAACCGTCTTTCATTGGTCACCATTTTATGACATTTAAACGTGAATATTGTGCTGTCTGTTTGACTCTAACTATCTATTTTGCTTTTTGCAGATTCTGCAAATGAAAGTAGTCGGGACAACCGATCAGACCTCACCTACGTTCAAGAAAGGGGGAGGACCATTCTTCATCACCTGAGCAACTTTTTCACAAAGAGGAGCAAAAGAAAACTCACTAATGTGAGAGCATACACATTTATAACAACACAACATCTCTTTTTATGTTTTATAAAAGACATAATAGCTACATGTTTGGGTTCTTGTGTTCAGGGTATGTTCCAGAAACCCTCCCTGCCTGAGTACAAGGTGGCGGCTGTGAAGAAGTCACGCTTCATTCTGCTGCACTACAGCGTCTCCAAAGCCTTGTGGGACTGGCTTATTCTGCTGGCGACCTTCTACGTGGCCATCACCGTGCCTTTCAATGTCTGCTTTGTCAGCCATTATGAGGGCCGTGACCACCATTCACTTGTCAGTCGAAGCACTTTAGGCAGTGATATAGTGGTGGAGATGCTCTTCATGCTTGGTATGATGTATTCAGACTTTGTTAAACTTTCACTTAAAGACCCACGCCGATCATCTGTTGACCCATTTTCGAAGCATTCCCGGTGGTCTTTTAATTACAATTACGCTGGTTTTAGCCACATTTTAAAAACCTGTGTCGCTTTCTCGGACATAGTTTCTGCAGAGGGGCAGCAGTTCATTAGAAATTCGCCTCTAAGTTGTGGGCGTAGCTGTTGACTTGGAGCAACGCCGCACCCCTTCTTCTCGCCATTGCACCGTGGAGCTTGTGCCCCACACAGCATATTTTCTACATCTCAAAGACATTCTTTTTCTTTTTTTTGTAGCTCCCAATTCACAACTATTTGAATAAAAAAATGCCATTTTAAGCTTAATGTCTTAAGGCATGTCCTCCATTTTTTGAAAAGACAACATGTCAATAAACACCAAAAACAAAAAAATTCATCGCGTGGGTCTTTAAGTCAATAAGTAAATTAAGAAGCTACGTTCACAACGCCCTCAACGAGTGTTCAAGCAGCCATGTAAACATTTTGAGCTTCTGCGTTCAAAAATGTTCTCAAAACATATTTACTGTTTAGCAACAGTTTCATTTTTTTAAATGATGCTTGGGTCACTATAAATTAAAAGTAACTGTAACAAAGTAAAATTCATATTTAATATGATCTCAGTTTGCTATAAAAGATACAAAACAATATTTCCCATTGCCTATATACCTTTTTCCTGACAATGGCTAACGCATGACTGCATGCTACCAATCCTCACGCACCCTGGGTGTCTTTGATGCCCCAGGTTATGAATTAAAATTAGATTGTTCTCACTTCGTCTCCATTTTCTCTCAGCAAAGGTGTCAAAACACATCTGTCACACAACTTCTGTTTTACAAGTGGGTCTGTGAGCAGACAGGGTTACAGAATTAACTCGCCCTCTGTCACACTCTGCTTTCCTTTAGTGACAACAAGTTGTTTTCAAAGCAGGTTACTGTTTTTCTCCTTCTTTCTGGCATTAATCTTTTTCACGTGTTGCATGCTTTCTTTGTAGATATCGTTCTGAATTTCCGCACCAGCTATGTGAGTCAGTCAGGTCAGGTCGTGTACGACACCCGCTCCATCTGCATACATTACTGCACCACCTGGTTTTTTGTGGATCTGATTGCAGCGCTGCCCTTTGACCTTCTCTACGCTTTCAACATCACAGTGGTAAAGTATATATGACTACATTTTTGGACATCTTTAAATGATCCAACTGTAGCAGCAGTGACTAATCTTGCAGAGCTTCTCCTCAGTGCAAAGACGGAGGATGATTAAGATCGTATTTTCACCCACATATACTCAGGGCTTTGTTGTGGTTCTGAGAGAAAAACAAAGTGAAACAAAATGTTTGGTTTCTGTTTTAACTAAAATTACCAAAAGATGAAATAATAAATGTGGTACACTAGAAATGGATTCAAATGACAAGAAAAAACTCTGATAATTTCTAGACTGTGAAAAGAAATAGACTAAAATGAAGAAAATTTTCAGAAGAAAATCAGTAAAGAGCGTTTGAACTCTTTGTCAAAATGTTTGCAAAGTACATTTTAGCATCCTTTGTTTCCTTTTTCAGACTTCCCTGGTGCACCTGCTGAAGACGGTCCGTCTGCTGCGTTTGCTGCGCCTGATGCAGAAGCTGGATCGGTACTCCCAGTACAGCGCCGTGGTCCTCACCCTGCTAATGTCTGTGTTTGCCCTGCTCGCTCACTGGATGGCTTGCATCTGGTACGTCATTGGGCGAAAGGAAATAGAAAGCAGTGACCCCATTACCTGGGAAATAGGTGAGAGCAGCAACTGGGTTTGTGTCTTTTACAGCTTCTGCTCCAAATTATCAAGACTTGTCTGTCATTGTTCTGTCATTTGTTTACGTCATTTATTGACGGAACATCTCCAGTCATGCTTAAATCCATGAATGATCTAAGTAGTATTTTGATCTTTAGTTACGCTTCTTGGTCCAGAGGAAGTCCACATCACAGAGTAATTGTGTTGTATCAACGTTGTATTCTTGTTATCTGATATGATCTGGTGTAATTTCATGATTATTGAGTAGAAATTGACTTCTAATAACTCAAAACCTTCAAAATAATCATAACAGGAGCATACAATTGTTGTTTTTTTATAAAAGCTATCATCCTAACCTCATCTGTTAGGCTGGCTGCAGGAGCTGGGAAAGCGTTTGGAGACTCCCTACGTCAACAGCACCATGGGGGGCCCCTCCATGCCCAGCGCCTACATTGCTTCTCTCTACTTCACTCTCAGCAGTCTTACCAGTGTTGGTTTTGGGAATGTGTGCGCCAACACAGATGCAGAAAAACTCTTCTCCATATGCATTATGCTCATTGGAGGTACGGTTGAATTTAATAGCAGAAATACACAGACAGGAAAAAGGCCTGAGGTGATCTCAGTTTTCTCCCTCTGATGCTTTCAGCTCTGATGCATGCAGTGGTCTTTGGGAACGTGACTGCCATCATCCAGCGCATGTATTCACGCCGCTCGCTCTACCACACACGCATGAAGGATCTCAAGGACTTCATCCGTGTGCATCGGCTGCCGCAGCAGCTAAAGCAGAGGATGCTGGAGAACTTTCAGGCCTCCTGGTCAGTAAACAATGGCATCAATGCCAATGAGGTAGGTGAAACAAAAAATATATTTTGTTCAAAGAAATGAAATTGAGCAACAAAAGTGAGCTTGTGCATACATTAAACATGGAGCTGAAGAGGGAATGAAGTGTTGTTGGCTCCAAGTGAGCCTCAAAAGAAACCCATTCTGCGTGGGTGCTTTCCGATTTGGGACCCTTTGAATGTGGGACAATTCAAAATCCCGCGAGTCGTATTCCATTTCCTTAAGCGTATGCCATTTTCTCACAAACGCAATTTCCCTGACAATGTCAAAGCTCGTCTTGGAGGAGTTCCTGTAATTACAAGGGTACATGAAGAAATAGACCAAATACCAATTAACACCCTTACTTTTATCATTACAGCTAATTAAGTCACTGCTGAAAGTAAAAGATGGTGTCATCGGCTCCTGAAGAAAAAAATGCTGTTTTCAACTTTTAATGTTCATTTGAAGCTTTCTGATGCTTGTAACAATGGGTTCAACTTTTTATTTTTTAGGTTTGTGCCAAAGCAACATCTCACACTCTTAATTAAAGCATGTTCTTTAATATAACATTGAAGGGAAAACACTTTTAGTAGAAGTGTTTTTTATTAAGAACAAAACAAAGAACAGGAAAATTAATGATCAGTTCATTTTTTCAGTTCCTCTTTGACCATTATCACATCTTTAAGAGTTTATTTTTAAGTGAGTGTGAAATGAGACCTTTGCTGGCTGTGAACGCCTCGCTCACAACAACTGAAGCAGCAAAACAGGAAACTAAACATGAATGCTGCTCACACCACTCAGCTTTGGATTTGATATGTTGTATTTTTCTTCAAACAAATGATAAATGATTTTTGTTTCTCTCAGCTGCTTCGTGAATTCCCAGATGAGCTGAGAGCTGACATTGCCATGCATCTGAACAAGGACATCCTGCAGCTGCCAGTGTTTGAGAGAGCCAGCAGAGGGTGTCTGCGTTCCCTCTCCCTGCACATCAAGACTTCCTTTTGTGCACCAGGGGAATACCTTATCCGCCAAGGAGATGCTCTACACGCTAATTATTTTGTTTGTTCCGGTTCCTTGGAGGTTCTTAAAGATGGTATGGTCCTGGCCATCTTGGGTAAGTTTGCACAATGTGTGAATAATTGACAACACTTTACCCTTCACTTCAGCAAATAATCTACTGCACCTCAGAGTAAGTCCTTGTTTTGTTTGACTTTCCTACAGGCAAAGGTGACCTTATAGGGGCCGACTTACCAGAGCACGATCAGGTGATCAAAACAAATGCTGACGTGAAGGCGCTGACCTATTGCGACTTGCAATACATCAGTGTGAAGGCTTTGAATGAGGTTCTTGGGCTGTACCCAGAGTACAGCAGCCGGTTCAGCTTTGACATCCACTTCAACTTGACCTACAACCTAAGAGAGGGCAGTGAAGCCAATGTAAGACAGCTTATCAATGCTTTCACACTTTCATAATTCTTCAATAGGTGAAAAAAAAACATTTATTTTACTGTTCCCCACTGACCTCTTTAGCATTTTAAAAATATTGTGTAATATGGTCTAGGACTAAAAAAAAACCAAACAAACAAAAAATAACTTTTTTAACTTGATATGTCAGATAGTTATAAAGGCAAGATGAAGAGAAATTTTGGGAACCAGATTAAAATGTTCAGGGGAACAAAGTACACAACATTCCAACCACATACTGGCCAAAATGGAATTTTAAGAAAGTTAAAAGACCCGTGTTTAATTAAAAGTTGTGTTATTTTCTGTCTTACAAGAAAAATCTTATCAACAAAGTTTTTCAAAAGCAAATTAAAGGATGTTTTAGTGACTAGAATTCTTTTCTTCAAATGGTAAGTTTAATTTTCTGACACCATTGGCAGATTTTTTTGCTTTTTTCAAAGACATCTGTTTTACATTTTAAGAACTTTTGACTTATTTTAGGGGGGACTGTTTTCGCAGTGTATAAAGTTATAACAATTCTTTTCTCTTTTTCATGGAACATAAAAGTAAACCGATTTTACTGGCTGGCATTGATGAATATTTGAATTTATAAACCATAATTTAAGGAGTTTTATTCCTCCTTAAGTTTGACTTATGTGTTTTTAGGAAATCAGGCGATTTCCATGGACGCCTAAACAGTCTCAGGTATGAGAATGTTCATTTGTAAGATCATAATTTAAGTTTATTCCTTTTTGAAATATCAACTAATCAGAAAACTTGTATATATTTAAGTGTTTTTTGTGGGAAAATGGCAGATTTTTTGTTGTCATACTTAAAAAAGAGGAATGAAACCTTTAAACTTAAATCTTAAATGATACAACTTTCAATCATTTTCTGGCTGCACGGTGGCGCTCTTGCCTCACAGCAAGAAGGTTCCCCACACCTTTCTGTGTGGAGTTTGCATGTTCTCCCCGTGCATGCGTGGGTTTTCTCTGGGGACTCCGGCTTCCTCCCACCATCCAAAAACATGCTTCATATGTTAATTGGTTATTATCCCTAGGTGTGGTTGTGAGAGTGCATGGGTGTGTGACTGTGGCCCCTGCGACAGACTGGCGACCAGTCCAGGGGTGTCCCCTGCCTTCGCCCATGAGTAGCCAGGTTAGGCTCCGGCAGCCCCGTGATCCCAAAACGGATAAAGCGGTTCAGAAGAAACAAAATGAATGAATCATTTTCTGTCTATAAACATCTACTTGGTCTGTGGTTAAAGAAATCTATAAAAATCAAAAATAATACTAATAAAAACTGAATTTCATTAAATTAATATATATATATAAATTTGCAGGTTAAATAAATGAAAAAATGAGGAAGTTTTTGAATATTAGTATAACATTTTGGACCTTCTTGATTACATTTTGGTTGAGAAAAATCCTTTTTTTTTGTCAAATAACTATTTTTCTGTACTGCTAGTATTGTATTGTACTGACTAATGCTGTATATATAATTTATAATGTCATAATTTTATTACTTTGGTTAAAATCAATGAAAAATGAAACTCCAAATTGCAACCAGTTTCCTATGAATTCTTCCATGTTTTTTCCAAGTGTGGTGTGGATCACAAACTCCCATACATCATTGAGACAGCCGGAGCAGAACAAGAGAACAAGAAATCCTCGCAGGAGAGTAGAGTTCCTCTTCTGCAAGGTCTTTGCAGTCCTGTCCATCAGCTGAGCCTCAGCACCACCGGAGAGGAGCTTCAGCACACCAGAACGCTCAGTTTGTGTCGATCACCTGCTCAGGGAAGCAGAGGCCCCTCACCTCAACCTTTTCTGAATGATGAACTCCCCCGATCTCCTTTGTTTGGTCTCAACGATCATTCAGGCCAAAACCATCGACCTGCTAAATTACTTATTCCTTCGCTGCCTTGTGTAAGCCCTTTAAACTTGAGCCCCAGGTAAAAAAAAAAAAAGTAATTGTCATTCATACAAAGTGCTATCTGCAAGTGTTTCAAATTATGTAACATGCTTTTGTTTTGCACTCAGGGTTGTGGATGGAATTGAAGACAATGGCCACACTTTTCAATTTAATGAGCAGAGTGAGACAAAAAATAAAGTGCCAGGTAAAATGAGAGCAAGATGCATGATGGATGAAATATTCATTTGAAGCAGACAGACTTTTGAAAAATTGTAAAACCAAATTAGGTAACAACTTGTTAGACAAAGAAAAGTGTCAGGTTTACAAGGCGTTCTATTCTTTTTCTCATGTTTTTGTTCAGACCAGCTGCAGATAAGTGCTAACCTGATTTTGGAGACAGAAGAAGTGAGACAGAGCATTGGAAAATTGAACAAAGAGGTAAAATTGCAATAAAGCTCTTTGGACTTCTGGCTTGTACAGCTGAAACTGAATTCAGTTCCTTGTACACCTTCATTTTCCCTCTACGTGCAATTAAAATGAGCAGTTTTATCTTCTGAGCATCCAACAAGTAAGGAGCTTTCTTCAATTTAATTGCAGCTTGGCTTCTAATGGTTATCTCTGATGTCTTCCTTGAAATTTTTATATCTACTTTTGGGAAATTTTACTGTAACCTAGAAAAATATTAACTCGTCTTTAGCTGATGGAAAATAAGAGGAGATCTCATTAAATATTAAATAAAAAACATTTTTGCTCCCACTTAAGCTATTTATAAATTGAAACAAATTACATGAAAATTACAAATACTTAAAACAAAAATCATAAATGTTTTTTTTTTGTGTTTGGAAATTCCTAAAAACATTAAATTCTATTTGTCGTGATTCTGGAGGAATCATTTTCCTCCCATGCTAAGCTGCAGTGTTCATTCATCACTTAGCCTGTGCTGCTACCATCTGGAAGTATAATGCAACTTGCTTTTTTTCTTGCAGACAAATTAATGGGGGAATTGTTCTGTCTTAAATTTCAAATGTTTGTTTTGCTTGACAGTTTGATGAAAATACTGCTTTCAAAGTCACAAATCTAGTGCTTCTTCAGCAAATTATAAAAGGAATCAGTTCCATCATCTGCAAAGTGATGTTACATTTCACAACAGGCAATCCACTGCTGGGTTGTTAGCTTTTAAAGTTTGAAATAATACGTTTGTTTTCTTTCTTTTAGGTGAACAACTTGAATGATGAAGTGTCCAATCTGGCTAAGGAGCTGCATGATCTGATGCAATTCCTGCACTGTCATTTGCCAAAGTCCAACACCAGCTCCTGCAGTGGATCAACTACCAGCAGCTGGCAGGCTTCTGCTTCTTCCTCCGAACTGCACCTTCATCATGAAGCAAAACGCCACGTGGATAGAAATCCATGTTGCTGCAGTGGATTTGCTTCCCCAGCGAGAAGTCCTTTAATGTTGCATGAACCAAACCCTGTTTCAACTTGTTTGCACCTTTGTTGCTCTGACAGAGAAGGAACCACAGCTCACAGACACAAAAACCAGATTCATGCAATGGGAGTAGTCCCAAGCTCCCCTTATATGATACACCCTCATGCCCAGAGAGGTTCATCACTGTTGAGCATCAATTCAGCCTTCACTAATTACCCAGTGATTTGTCAGACCCCACAGGTCATCTACAATTCACCCATTCTCACGAAGCACAGCTCTCACCCCCTATGTTCTACTGTAAACTGTGGGCACACTCATCCATCATTCAGTCTCCAAAGCAACCACAATGTCTCACAAAAACTGTCAACATCTCAGATACCTAATAACTCCCCCATCAGTTCTACTGGTCAACCGCGATATTCCACATCCTTTAGCTCTCTGGCATCTTCGGGAGTCCACAGTCCAGTGGGCCAAGATCAACCAAGTTTTAACAATAGTCACAGACAAAATGACCCGGTAGGGTCCAGTCCTGTCCACAACAAAAGGGAGCATCAGTGTTCTCTGCTGGAGCAGACTTCGAACACAGAGAACAGAAGGTCGCTGTGTCAAGACGATGCAGACAGTCTTGGGTGTGACAGCACTGGACTAACACAATGATCATATCAGGATTTGGTTTTCTTTATGTATACAATGATCAGATCTGTTGTGGCCATTGACTGTAAATGAGAACTGGGCTGAGTGAGTGTGACATCACCCATAGAAAACGGCTTACGAAATGAAGCCGATTCAGTTGCCATTTATTCGCAATACGGATGCCGCCATGTTGGAACCAGACGATGTAAGTAAGTGGTGATTAGTCTGAGTCGGAATGAATCGACATTTTTATGGCAACCACTCATCAGTCATGAGTGTTTGTTGGAACTTTATGTCCCTTCTGCTTGAAAGTGGCTATATAAAATCTGTCAATCAAACTTTTATAACTTTCGATGTGAGACCACATACTTTTATTGGAGCATCTGATTGACCAGCTTATAACTTGAATAGAATAACTATCCTGAAAAAAAAAATGGGATTCTCAAGAAAATGCTAAAAAAAAGTAGCAGAGCAAGAATGTTTTTTTCTGACAAATATA
This sequence comes from Oryzias celebensis, assembly GCA_014656515.1. Taxonomy (NCBI): domain Eukaryota; kingdom Metazoa; phylum Chordata; class Actinopteri; order Beloniformes; family Adrianichthyidae; genus Oryzias; species Oryzias celebensis. Next base: position 5,941,266 of record BNCR01000008.1, on the reverse strand, counting down.
ATGACTGAGTAATAGCTGTTTAATTCTACATAAAAGTCTATTGGCTTCTTGGAGGCAGTGGGTACTTCCTGTTTGAAGAAGGGAGAAGTCAATCAATCCAGTTCTCATGTACAGTCAATGGTAATAGTACTTAAGTGTATTGATGTAAGGGTTCTAAATGATTAAATATTTGTCATCTGGATGCATATAATTCAATGGAATATTGCATGCATTACACGGTGTAAAACCATGTTTGACTTGATTTCTTTGACTTATTTAGGGATATAAAATGTTTATAGAATTAAAAACTCGGTTGAGATTATAAAAAATGTTGTTTCTGTACTTTTATAATAATCGCACGCTGGGGAACATACATCAGATTTAAAGTCCCACACGCCGGCCAGGTTATTCCCGGGACAGGCAGCTAGAAACGTTTGAAAAGGATTTCGCTCAGGATCGATCTGCTATTGGTCAGCCAGACGCTGACAAAAGTGGGAGGTTTCCGGAAAAATCGCTAACCGGAAAGGAAGGCCAAAGAAGAAGAAGCTGCCGATGAGACCAGCGACAGCAGAAAAAAACAAGTAAGTGAGACAGCTTTAAACTATATAATGGGCGACATGCTTAGCACATGTCGAAAAAAGTAAAGTTCTTGCGATCTAATTTTCAGCCACTGATCAGACAAGTGACTGAGCCTGGATGTCCATTAGACTGGATCTAAGTCGGGCTACCAGCTGATAGCACTGACAGGGCAAACACACTGAAAGTAACCGAAAAACTGCGCCACCAACACGGCTCAGAAACGCGTGACATTGTCTCAGGAGAGAACCAGACACGCTTACAAGCTCTCAACATTAATTTTATGTCAAACTATTTAAGATTTGGGGCGAAGAAAAGTAAAGTTGACTGATGACGTTTTAAGTGTGCTACGGCAGCTATATTAGCTAATGCTATCTGAAGCCAAGTTTCCCTTTTCAGTGGCTCAGTATTAACGATTTGTCGCCGTATCGCGTCAGCACACTATTTATAAGTGAAAAAATAAGATATATCTTCTTCTTTCTGGAGTTATTTTCTTAAGCTTTTACTTCTAAATTGTTTTCAGGAACTCGTTTTAAGCCAACACTAACTTATCCTTTGCTAGTTTTCTTTTATGCTAAAAGCTAACAGCTCTTTTTTTAGCTAACAGGTAAAAAAAAAGAAGGAAAACAACATGTTTATCGCTTAGATTGTACTGTTTCTTACTGTGGGAACGTATATGATGAGTTCATGTCATGTGATTTTAAACATAACCCCCACCCTCCGCTTTATACAGTCGGTTAAGAACTTAATAGTCGGTTTCCTCGTTGGGACTAAACAGTTCACGCCAAACATTTATTAGAGGATAGTTTCTCTCTTCCTTCAGATCCCTTCAGGCTTTTCAAGCTAATTGTCATAGAATTCAGTGTACTGAAAAATAAAACTGACGCAACAGTTTGCCCTTAAAGCTTTTCAACTCCCAGGTACTTTTCCTTTTTTTACTTATAGACCAGGTAATGCTCAGACCCTTGTTTTTTTGTTTGTTTGTTTTGGATCCCGCTGGCAGGATTTGTTGTTGCTCATTGCTCAAATTCAAAAGCAAATGATGTCACATTTGTTTGCTTTTTATAGTTCCTGTTTATGACTTAATAAGCAGAGCTTGTACCATTTTTAAAGAGGGATGGATTTACAGGTTCTAGCCTGAGCCCTTCTAATGTTTATGACGTATGGACCTTGGCCTTTTAAAGTTCCCACTTATCTGGATACTCACCCAGTGTGTGTAACCACTTTTGTTTTGGTTTACCTTGACTTCTGTGCTTTGTATACAGTTATAGGTTTGAAATTTGGATCTTTGTTTAAAGTCATTCCGGTGGTGAGTGAATAGTTGCATACACATAGGGAATTATTGAATGCCTGATTGAGCTGCGATACTTTTGTCTAAACTGCAAATAAACCAGAGGTGCCAAAGTTGTCTTTTATTCATAAATTATAACCCCACTACTCTTTTCTGTAGAAATGCCTGCCTACAAACTTGTCCTTCAAATAATGTACAACAAACCTACATGCATTTATAAGCATTTAGCAGTTTGACAGCAAAGGAGCATTAAACTTTGAGAGCCCTCCAAACGTCTCCAAAAGCAGTGACTTGTCTAGTTTGGAATAAAGAGTTGGAGGTTAGCTTCTGAATTGGATCAGTGATTTAACAATTCCATAACTTTGAAGATTTATTAGGCTTTCATGGAGAGAAACAAATGGAAAAGGGGTGCAGATCTCTAGCCTAGTCTTCCTGGAAGTCCAGTAATTTGTTTATTTGGGAACTTTTTTTTTTTTTGACAATGATCTGAATTATTTTAGTATGAATTATATCATGGTAATTAATATTTCTATGGTATTTTTGTTTTTTTCAACAAATGCCTAACTTTTAGTATCAGAACTTTCACAGTAAAAAGGAAGTCCCAGTGATTTCCTTTTGGCCTCACAATGTGGTTGTAAGGGGTGTCCTGTTTCCCATTTCAGTGCCACCACTTTTTCATTTAAACCATTCCTTTAAAAAAAACTCGACAAATTCTTTGAACTTTCAAGTCATATTTGAATCTTTTTGTTTTATTATTTAATTATCATTTACCTGCATAGACTTCTTCCTTTATCTAGTTTAAGTGCAGGTCTTGATCATCTGTAATCGTAGGAATAAAGGGACATCACTGCAAGTTTTACCAAACTTCCCATCAAAGATGTCCTCCACACGTTAGCATGTATATTGTTTTTTTTTACATTTATTTTAACTAGTAGTTTTTAATTGTATATTATAGAATGGCCTTATGTTTTTTATTTTAATTTTTTTTATTGTTATTGTAAGGTACACAACAAAAGAGTTATTTTTCAAGCAGGCTATTATATTGCTGCTTAGTTAAAGTAGTTATTAATATTCTATTATTTTCAAACTGACTCAGTATGAAATCCCCTCTACTTTCCTTAATGTCTGTGCTGGCAGTCCTACATAAAAGAGGCCATGATAAATATTTCACATGCAATTTAGCCTCAACCGTCTCCCTGCCCTCCCTCCTCAGACTGTCATCCCGCTGTAATGGCCCACTTCCTTCTGGAGGTTTGAGTGCCCATTTGTGAAATTTTCAAAGAATCTGTCACAGTCTGCAAAGTTCAAGTCTGTTTTTCTTAAACATGTTTCCTATTCTATTTTAAACAGTATTCTTAATAACATCAAAAAGGGCCACGAGTGCAGCTGATGAGGAATGCCGACAGGTGAACTCAGGTTAGCTGCTCTGATTATATAAGTGCAAACGGACTGTTTTGTCCAAGTGCATAAAGTCCTTTTAGTTCTTTGCCATTTTGCTGAGTTCTGTACTTAAATTTAAGTACTTGTGTGCTAGTTCAAAAACTTTTTCGACCAGTAGATACAGATGACGGAATTCTATTTAGATGCGCGTTTTTTTTGTTTTTTTTGTTATCAAGATAGTTTTATTTGGAGAGCAGTTAATAACTTTGCATTATATTTGACTAGTTGATGATTAACCATTTGAATTTAAAACATGGGAGGGAGTTTTAGTTTACGTTGAAAAAGTCATATCTGCTTTTTCTAGTCTATATTTTAGCTCTTATCAAAAGTGGTCATGTGTACCACCAGTATTCATGGAACTGTTGTTCTTTTGGCAAAGTGAATTTATTGTGCTCAGCAGTAAAGTGTGTTCTGCAATCTTCACTTCCTTCTTTGAGCTGAGTCGTTTCCTGTCCTTTGACCAAGCAGAAGCTGAATGACCTCGTATGTATCAGCAAACTCATTTATAAAAATAAAGATGTCTACAAAGTTTACAGTCTGTCATCTTCTAGAAAGGAATTTTCGTTTTTCATCAATCCTTTTTTAAGGTTACTAGTTTTGAAAGCAAACAGCCTCATTAAAAGACTTCATTTTGTTTATGCAGACTGTACACACACAAAAGGCCATTAAAATGTGCTTTTATATGCTGTCTTTTGTTCTATTTTTTGGTTTCAGCTAATATTTATTGAGCTTTTACCTAATCTGAGTCCCTGCATTGAAAAACAAAACAAAAAGACCAACCTTGTTTAAAATAGAAGTTGCAACATGTCTTGCTGTTTGCACAAGGGTTTTTGTTTGTGAGTGTGTATGTTGGATATCTTTAAATTTTGAAAAAAAAACAATTAATATTAATTGGTTTTCAAACCTCAAATTTGTCTGTTCTGCAAATCAATGGATTCCAGTGATCCTAGAATCTAATGATGGTTCTAGCCATGAACTAATTATTCAAGACATTTTGTAATTGAAACAAATGTGCACAAACACTTAAATAAATATATAAAAAATGAGTTTTGTGTATACACATTAATGTGTTTTTTTTAAGTCTTCTTCGTCATTGTGTCTATTTTATATTTCCTTTCCACATTTCTTAAAATGGTGTTGGCCTCTACTCATTTTAGTCACCAAACACCTTCAGGTATGATAATAGTGAGGTCACATTTGAGGTGAATTGTCTGCATGAATCAGTTGGGAGTTCAAGATTCCTCAGAACACAGAGTTTTCTTTTTTTTTCATGTAGGACGCTGGCCCTCGAGGCGTGGAGTTTAACACCCCTGCTCTAGTGGTTACAAAGGTGTCACACGTCACTCATGCAGACAGAATAATGTCCATTTGAGTGGGAAGAACTTCTATGTTGGTCCTATGAGTTTACAGAGGTGGTTAACCAAAACAAAAAAAAAAGTATTATTTTCTTTGTGTGTGTTTAGTTGGAATAGCACAACTAACAGGTAGCAACTCCAGCTCCTGGTGTTTATTAGCATGTTGTTTTGTTTGATGTGTGGTTGTGCTGGGCAGTAGACCTGTGTTACTGTTCAAAAAACATGTAAGTTACAGGGATCCTTAATTCTTAATGCCTTGTGTCTGATTTTTTTTTTTTTTTTTTTTTGTTATTTTGATTGGAATCTTTTGATACATTTTTTTAATGTTTCTTGTGTAATCGCACTTTGACACGGCCATTTTAGACAAACTTTTAGCTTTTTGTTAAGACTTCCTGGTAGTTAGCATTGTGTATTTGTTTTAACCTTTGCTTTTTTGCTTTTTCTGGGAGCACACTTTCAATTAAGTTACCAAGTGTTCTTCCTCAGCAGTGCTTATTTGAAACTTGGTAACTGATTAACTTTTCACCTCAAGACCTAGTGTGACGTAAGGTTTGCTGTTGATGGCTTTGATTACAATCAAGAAGCATATGTTTACAAGTCAAACCTTAAATGATTTACAAGTGTGTCCAAACTTTTGATGAGTGAAGTATAAGATACTTTTTAAATTGTAAGTTTAGTCTTTCAAACTAACTGTTTTTGTTTTGTTTTTTAGCTTCCAGTTGTGACCCCTCTTCCTCCGGCACGTCTACCTGCCTGTCCTGAGATCATCCCATTTCACCTAAACTTTCCCAGCAGTCTACATTAGCCCTCATAGCCTCTTCCTCGTTTTCTTTTCACAACGTTCAACACTGCACAATGGCAGGGCGAGGTGGACCAGCACGGACCAATGGCACTGCAGCAAGCAACAAGATCTGTCAGTTTAAGTTGGTGCTTTTGGGGGAATCGGCTGTGGGAAAGTCCAGCTTAGTGCTGCGCTTTGTGAAAGGCCAGTTCCACGAGTACCAGGAGAGCACTATTGGAGGTAAAAGTTCTTCCTTTTTGATATTTTTCTTGGACCTCAAGCAGGACTCTGTGTGCTTCCTGTGCAATAAGCTTCCCTTCACTGGTATTTTGTTGCAAGATGATCTCCACACATGTTAATCGTTTTTTTGCATCTGCAGACAAAATGCATCCATCTATTAAAATTACAAGTACAGAATAATTGTGTGCATTTGTGAAGCTAACATGTTCTATGAAAGAAAACAAGTTATCTGTAAAAAAAACAAAACAAAAAAAATCATTTGCAGCTGTAAAGATCTTTGGCACACTTGCTTGAAGGTCACCTTAGGTGTTTATAAAAGCACGAGTTGCTTTGAAGACCTACGTTTTCCATAAAGTGATATGAAACTCTATGCACATTCATGCTCCTAATCAGACCTGTTCCTGCCGAGAACCACTTTTTAGTTTATTGTTGTTTTTGCTATTCCTGATTTCCCAGCAAAGCAAAATGTGATAGAACTTGTTTATAATTTTTGTTTACTGGTGTATTCAGAGTGTTATTCAGGCTATAGATAAAAAAAATTGACATTTAAAGGAAAATTAAGTTACTTAAATAATAATTTTTTTATATTTGGTTCATAGTAACGTAACTTGAGTGTTTGGGTAATGCTACTCATGTTTACCAAACAGCAAGATGTCAGATTGAAATGACAGGATAAATGTGATCAGTTAATCAGATCAGACGGAACATTTTTTTCAAAAGTTGAGGTTATAAGTTGAGCTTATCGTTGGATCTGTGTGTGATCATCTGTTGAAAACACTTGTGTATCTGCTCTTACCTGGACCTGAAAAAGATTTCTGAAGACAGAAAACCATTTAGCAAATGCACCAAATTGTTCTTAACTTGAATTTATTTTTCCAAATGAAGCATAAATGTTTATTAATGAAAAACGTATTTACTTGTGTGGACATCATTTTATAGTTGCAAAATACAAATAAAAGAACTTAACTTTGTGCTCTGATCTTTCTACAGTCTTTGGAGCATTCATATAGAAAACAAAATGAAAAGGTTTACCTTTATCAGAAACCTTCTCCGTGTCTTTGGTGTTATGGATTCAAAAAGAGTGTTTAGGCACAAGGAGTAAACTTTACTCTTAAAAACTTCTCAAAGATGTGGTTGTCATCATAGGATTTTATTAGTTGTATGTTTGTATCAATTAAAAAAAAAAAAGAACAGCAATTGAAATATTTTTCAAGATATCCATTTATTATTTTAACTTTTTGTGTTAAAATAAGTCAATCTGTTGATGTAATTTTAATTTATTCAGATGCACCTCTGTTGGGGGGAAAAAAACAACTTGTTTTCTTCGTCTCTCTTTGTTACGTGTATGCCAGGTAGTTTGAGGATTCTGAAACTTTCCAGCACTGCTGCTGAAGCAAACAACAAAACATCCCTGCCAGTAACTGCATTTCTGCAGCTCCCATAGCTTTCCTCTTATAAATGTGAACAAAAGTGGCTCAACCAGTTCTATAACATGACTCAATTGAGTTCTTCACTCTTGACTTGGAAAAAAAGTTGAAAAAAACAATTTATTTTTGAAACGCAGCTTTATAAATTGATCAATTAAAATTCCGTCTTCTGACATTTAGTCTTAACTGAAATTCCTGTCAATCAAATAAATGTTGGTTTATTTTATTTTTTTTGCAACTACATTATTTCGGAGGAGATGTTAGATTTAAAAGCAAAACACAGTTTTGGTGTGACGTCTCAAGTCTGCTTAAAGGGATCTTTACACTATTTTAGCTCAAGCTAAAGCAAATCTGAGGTAAATTAAAGAAACATGTAAACATTTGTTTACGTTACAATATCTTTTCATGTAAACATTAACCAGTACAGATACCTAAACCTCAGCACTCTGTTTTTCCATCTACCTACTTCTCAAACATTTACCTAACATTTAACATAATTTTAGTGCAGTTTTTACATGGCTAGTATGTACTTTCTTACTGACCCTCTACCTAAAGGGATTTAATAGCTGGTGACTCAACAGCAATAGCATGTAGCAAAAGGAAACTGTCAGAACGGCTAAAAGCAATGCAGCATTTATTTTCTGCTGAACTTGTGGTCTGCTTCGTTCCTGGTCAAAGATTACTAAGTTCTAAAATATTTGCTACGCGGGAAAGAGCTTAACTGTAGTCATGTGACAGTTTTTCTTTTTATGTACAACAAATCTGACAGCTTGTAAATTCAAAACTGTTCATCAAAGACGTTTGGCTTCTTTTCTTCATGAGAATATTTTTCTTATGTAATAAATTCTTTCTGTTTCTTGGCAGGAGTGCTTTTTTATTTTTCTTTTATGTTGGAGTCTCCATGTTCATATTGCGAATTGTAATGTGTATTTCTACTTTTGTGAATGAATAAGTTGTCTGAATGCTTCCATTAAAAACACTTTTTCAATTTCAGCTGCCTTCCTCACACAGACGGTATGTTTGGATGATACGACAGTCAAGTTTGAGATCTGGGACACTGCAGGACAGGAACGGTATCACAGCTTGGCCCCTATGTACTACAGAGGAGCACAGGCTGCCATCGTGGTTTTTGATATTACCAACACAGTAAGTAACATTACCTGTACAAAACAACACAGATTGGCAAAGACTTGACAACTGCTTAAAGACCCACGCTAAGCATCTTTTTGATCTGTTGTAAAAGCGGCCCCGGAGTTCTTCTAATTCTGATCATGCCGTTTTTTGGCTAAAAAAAATAAAAAATGCAGTAGTTTATCAGAAATTTGCCTCCAAGTTGTGGGTAGGACCTCTGGTGCAGAGTAAGCCCGCCCCCATTTCCCGTCACCCATCTGTTTACATTATTTACTGTGAGCTTACAGCCGCCTACAATCCCAACCTAACATTACCGGTGCAACAAACCTGGTGAGCAATATTCTAGCTATCCAGCCATACAGATTTGAGCCAGACGCCAGCTCAGACGAGGAAAACAAAGGCGTACGTGGATCTAGTCATCAACAAGTGGATGCATCAGAATGAGGTGGAGCAGGGATCTTGTGGCCTTTAGCATCTACCTCACAAATGTGTTCTTTTCAAAATAACCTTTTTTGTCTGCTTCTGATTCATACATTTAATTAATAAATACTCAGAAATGCAATTTTTAACTATTTTCTTTATACATGTCGTCCATCATCAGGAAAATGCCACAAGAACGTGTTAAAAACACCATTTTTATCAAAGCGGGTCTTTATTCTAAGAGAAGAATATGTTCATTTTAATTTATTGCTGTCAAAGGCTGTTTGTTGATTATTAAAAGTCCATAGAAATGTTTCAATAATGCACTAATTATTGTTTTCATTTTTTTTTTCTAAAGGACACATTCACACGGGCAAAGAACTGGGTGAAGGAGCTTCAGCGACAAGCCAGCCCCAACATTGTAATTGCGCTGGCAGGAAACAAAGCAGACCTGACCAACAAGAGAAATGTGGATTTCCAGGTAAACAGAAGTTTTTCTTGTAAAACATTAAAAAAATCAATCAGATCATCTGAAATATTGAAATATCTGCTGCTAAAAAACACTTTGACATCCCATCTTTTGTGACTTCAGGAAGCACAAGCGTATGCAGACGACAACAGCTTGCTCTTCATGGAAACGTCTGCCAAGACTGCAATGAATGTCAATGAGATTTTTATGGCTATCGGTAAGTACTTCTCAATCAACAGCTTATCTTGACTTATGTTTAACTTCTAATTAACTGATAATACATTTCTATCTGCTCATTTGTGCTATGTTAGATGTTGTTTTTATTTTTTACACAAACTAAACGATTTTTAGTGTTGGATAATACTGTTTTTCTTTACTTTGATGGGGGGGGTTAAGGGGTTATTTATTTATTACTTTTTAAGTTTCTAAATAAAATGTTGAAAACACAAATTTCTGCTGAGTTAAAGTTGGTCGAATTCTCAAAATTTCTTCTATGAATTTCCTAAGTGAACTTAAAATTTTAGTTCAGCAACTTCATTGTCAATTAATTATGTTCTCTCTTCAAAACAGCCAAGAAGCTTCCAAAGAACGAGCCTCAAGGCGGCGCAGCCGCGGGTGGGCGAGCCAGAGGTGGTGTGGACCTTCAAGAAGCTGCACCCCAGGGTAGAAGCAGCCAGTGCTGTGGGAACTAACTTGCAATGAATCAACTCCTCCATCCAATCTACAGCTTCGATCAACCAGACCCGAAATTAGCCAGCCGTCCGATAACACCTCGGAGGTCAAACCAAAGCATGGTCAGGCCAACAACCTCACAAGCACCAAGTTATTGTTCTGAAAATGAGTGGACTGGCCAGGAAACTGCAGGACCCTATTGATGGCTCAAACTAACAAATCAATGTTCTTTACAAATTCAATCTGTGACCCGTGGACTAGCCCAATCCATGATCTCACCTCCAGTTGATGGGACTCTTTGAAAGAAGAAAAACAATGTCATTCATGACTAATGGCACTTAATTGAGCCTTCTTTGTTCACTTTTCTGTTTGTACAGAAAAAAAGGATACAACAAAGAAAGAATAAAAACAGGCTTGTAGGATCCCTCTTGTTCAATTGGTCTTCACTTTCCACATGCATCGGAAATGGTTCCATCAAGTCATTTGGTACAAATCGAGGTGCATGTTGACTTCTGTCCTGCTCCTGATCGGCTTCCAAAAAAAGGATGAGGCTTTTACCAGAACTAAAGGGCTGGGCAGATGATTTTCTTGATGGATCTCCGTAGATTGATTGATTTTCGTTTTTTTTTTTTTTCTTCCTCCACCAGTACTATACAATTTGATAGGTCTCTGATTTTAAAACCTTGACTTCAGAGGCTTTTCTATCATCTGGTATGAAACCACACAGAGTAAAAAGTACTTCAACATTGTCAGGCATTTGTGATTTTAGCATTCATGTTTTTTTTGAATCAACAGTGTAAAATTAGATTTTTCCTCTTGACCAAAATTCCTATTGTATTGAAAGCCTTGCTTTATTTGTAACAGACTCTTCAGGTTTATAATCAATATGTAGTTCTTGTCAAAACAATACCTTCCCAATCTGTATATGTTATGTCAGACAATTATGTTGTGATTTTTTTTCTTCTTTTTTTTTTCCTGTCTGGAGATCTCTGGTATTAAATGCACTGGTTTTGTCTCATCATCTTTGTGAATTGAGATGTTCTCCAGTTTTAATCTTTATCCCCACATTATTTTTTTATTCTTAGTTTTTTTGTGGTTCACATCAGTGACGCAACAGCTTTTGCAAATAGCAGTCATTGCTTTTTAGAGGGAAGTGTAGCAGGGAGTGAGGGATCATAGGGGAAACAGGTCTAGTTTTATGAATAAACAACAGTGGACATATTTTCCTGTATGTTTTTCTTTATTATTTTAGCTTTTAATCTTTGCCAAAAAATGGAAATGTTTCTACTAATTTTTCACATCCAAAAACATTTATAATAAAGAATACAAATCTTGACAGACTGATAAGGTAGGTTATGGCTAAAACCTGAGGCACAATGTAAAAAAAGTGTCAATCCTTCCAAAGTAGATTATATAAACTTTATGCGTATAATGCACATTAAAACATTTTTAGTAAACAATCGTAATGTGCAGTGTGTTGCAGTTAACATATTAAATTCGTCTAAGAGTTGCACAGTTGAAAGTATTAATGAGACATTTCAAACAATACAGTTCCACAAACAACAGATTCTTCTTTTTTTTAATTTTTAAAGGTCAGTGGCTTTGTTTTCCAAGCATCCAGAAGTAAATGTGTTTGCTACAGTAACAAAAAGGGCCCAAACTTTCGGCATGAGTTGCATTTTTTTCTTTCTACGCTAGGGGACGCTACACAACCGTTTTATCGCAAGCTGTCACACGTAAACTTGAAATTTCTCAAATTAGCTAAACTATGCTTTCAAATTGCTAATATTGTATTGTATTTTTTGTTTTTAATTACTTACAATTGAAGTAACACCTTTATAAATGCCACATACATTTTCAATTTTACTTTTTTATTTTTTGTTGGTGTATGTAAAATCCCCTTTTCTTCGTGGCACCTGAAGGCAGCACATGAGATCAACGGCAGCAGAGGAAGTCTCCAGCACCAGCGTGGATATGTCGGACCCGGCAGCGCAGGCCTTACAACCCCGGCTTCTACAAACCCACTCCGCTGGGTCAGCGGGGTCTGGTAGTGCAGCGACAGGCTCCGGGTCTGGCAGTAGCGACCCGGCCAGGCCAGGACTGAGCCAGCAACAGCGCGCTAGCCAGAAGAAAGCCCAAGTTCGAGCTTTCCCACGGGCGAAAAAGCTTGAGAAACTTGGCGTATTCTCCGCATGCAAGGTAGCTAATGTAGCTAGCCAAAGTTCACAACAGAGCCGTCTTTGGGATTTATTAGCATCTTATATATATTTTACAGCACAAAGTACAAGCAGAACAACATAAACTAATTCACTCTCATCGACTGTAACAAAATTGATTTACCTTTATCACAAATTTGTGGCAAAAAAACGTTAGCTAGCGTAACTGATGAGTTACTCATTGACGCCCAAAAGCGGCCGTTGAATTGTTTTGTCTGTGTTTCGCGTCTTCAGGCCAATGACACATGTAAATGCAACGGATGGAAAAACCCAAACCCACCGTCAGCCACCCGTCTGGACCTGCAGCAGCAAGCAGCCAGCCTGAGCGAGCCCTGCCGCAGCTGTGGACATGCTTTGGGTACCAACTATTCAGCCTCCATTTACAAACCACAAAAGAACAGGGGATCAGCCCCTCTGAACAGGGATCAGTCAACTGTTGGTTATTGTTCTGAGGGAAGAAACAACAGATCCAACACAAGATGCGCATTTTTGTCTATTTAAAACATCATCACTATGATAGACAGAAGAAAAACGACTTGTTTCTCCTCTGGCTTTGATGAAGTGATAACCTAATTTCTATTCAGAATAATAATCACTGTTCATTTACAGCAATGAACTTCATCTAAAAACTGACTTTTTTATTTTTTAGCCAAAATAATTTTTAAAAAAGTGTTGTTTTCTAGGATATTGTCCCTGCAGAGCGGCACTAGTGCATTAGAAGTTTACATCTAAATTGTGGGCATGGAGTAATCCTGCTTTGGTTTCCCATCATCCCTTTGTTTGCACGCTCCCCCTCTAGCTTACAGCAACAACTACAATCTACTGCATGTACTTCCACAATCATTTATAGAAAGTAAGATAAACATGTTTGGGTTTATTTGCAGTCTATACATCATACATCAGGCTGAGAATTGAAAAAGAAAAAGCATATTTATGTTGTAGAGCAGCCTTTTATAACTGGAAGAGCCATTGGGGTCTATTTCTTATCGACAACAACCCAATAGGAGCCACACAATTTGACTTCAACCTTTAAAAAAACATGACACTGATTTGCATTTCTGTTAATACAAATTTGTGTCTATTTGTTTATTTATTTTGGCATAAAGAAAAACAAAGAGATTTTTTGTTTAATGAAATAGCTGATAACTTTGACAGATTAAAATGACTTCCTTACAAAATAAGAGTCCTTGGACTACATAGGATCACTGCAGCAAATGTAATATTAGATAACAGGTCAGTAATGATTTAAAAAAAAAAAAAAAACTAAAAAGTTTATTTTACAATTTGTGGTGCATCTCAGTAGGAAACTAGTAAATCTAACAGGCAACGAATTTTCTGTGCTACACAGTGCACAAATATCTACAAATATTTTAATTTGACTTGTGATATGTACTTTTCTTTTTCTGTCAGTGAATGAACTTTTTAATTTGTACTTTTCTGCAAGTAAATCTATCAAAAATACCTCTTCTTTGACAACAATAAAAAAGTGACAGCACAGTATGTTCTCTAAAGCTTTCATGGTGAGGATAGCTTTAATTAGTTGATGCTTAGAGGTTTGTTTACTTGTCAGGTGTCTTTTGGGAGCGGAAGTTAAATAGATTTTCCTCTCTTGGGTTGTAGGAGTCTACTGTAACCTCTAAACACAATTCTTGCAGGTATTTCTCACTAGGGAGGGAACAACTCACTTTCCCAACAATTTGGTTCAAACCTCAATGTTTGGGTTTTGTCTCAGTTTGAAATATGATTTCTGTTTCACTAAACAACAAAAAAAATGGGAAAAAAAACTTTTTATTTAATTTGTAAATAAGCAATAAAGAAAAACCTTTCAATTAGCCTATTCTAAGCATAGTGTATTGAAGCAAAACAATACATTTTTCTTAAATTTAACACACTTTCAATGTTAATGTTCTGGTATGCAGTAGGAATGCAATGATTTGCTTTCCAAATAATTTGGTTTAACAGTATAACATAAACTGAAAATTGTAGCATCCATAGTTATCAGCTGTGAATTCTTTTAGGTGATGTTTTGTCCTTCGTTTTGTCTCCATGAATTGTAGCTGTTCGGCTAGATCTCAAGCAGTTTACAGTCCGCAGAAAATCTTGAATCTCTAACATTTTGGACTTTGTTTTTTTTTTTTTAATTCCCTACATCACCTTATTCCAAGGTTTTCACTTATAATTTTAATCTTTTACATGTAAAATTATGCACAGGAAACAAATTAAGAAGCACTGGTTGCTATTGTTGAAGAATATTTCAATTAGAAATGTATTAAAATAAAAATACTCATAATCCAGTTCATGTTTTGTGGTCCTGCATGGTCTTGGGTGTGTTTGCTTGATATATTTTTTTATTTCTTTCAAATATATACTATACATTTCAGGCATTCATTACAATCATCATGGGGCTTGGACATAAAACACAACCTTTGACCACATATGGATTATCGTTTGAGCTTTGGAGTAAAGACTGCACACCAAATGTGTGTATTTAGATTTATTGAGTTGATTTTATGAACTTTGTATTTCTCATGTTTGGATGTTTTTTTTTTTTTTTTTTTTTAGTTCTGATTGTAGGTCATTCCACGGCTTTACTCCGGCTAATATAATGGAAAATCTTTTTAATGTTGTTTTATGTTTAACTGTTTTGAAATGCAATGTCCTCCTTAATCTGTGTCTATCTTAGCTTTCAAAAACAGTTTTTGTTAGTGAATTGGAAGCAAGTTACATCTTATTTTATTTAGAAATAGAACCATCTTGAATACTTGGTTGTGTTCACAGTAATTCGTAGGGTCAATTGTTCTGGTAGCCCTTTTTTTGTAGACAGAGGTTGGAAGGATATTACATTTAAATGTTTCCCCAAACTTCAGAACAATAATGAAAATATGGAGTTACCAGAGAGTTGTACCAAGATAGAGTGATAATAATTCTTGACGTTCATGTTTTGCAGCTGAGCATGTGTCTCATCTGGAGAATGTGTCTGAGGACGAGATCAACAGGCTGCTGGGAATGGTGGTTGACGTGGAGAACCTGTTCATGTCTGTGCACAAAGAGGAGGACACCGATACCAAGCAGGTGTACTTTTACCTTTTCAAGGTAAGCACAAGCGTTGAGGTTCTGTGGGTCTTGACCCATTTTGGAGAGTTTGGATGGGAGTGGTGTGGGACAAATTTATGTTATACATTCTTAAAGGGCCTATGTCACATATTGTCAACTTTTTTTTTAGCTTTTAAGTGTCTTCTAATGTTAATCCTCATGGAAAACAACCCCAAAGCGGTATTTTGTTCCATTCACACATCTTTGACCATTTCACTCCAACCCTGCTCTCTGAGCATCAGCCCCAACGAAAACGAGTGGGTTCTCACGTTCATATGTATGACTGTGGGGGAAACGGCCTCTTCCAGGATGAGTCCACGCTGCCAGTAGTTCCCCCAGGCTAACGCACACACACCCACTTTCTCAGCGGAGCTAGCGATGATCTGCAAAACACTTTCATTTAAGCATAGACTCTGAGAAGAAGAAGTGGTTCCCCTTGCACGTAATCTGCAGAGAGAGTCCTTGTCCTGCTTTGTTTATGACGTCTTTCGTTTACTTTATTAACTTTTATGAGTATGTGTGGGAGTAATTGTGTGCCATGCGACAGACAGGTGACCTGTCCAGGGTGCACCCCGCCTAAGCCCTACAGCAGCCGGGTTAGGCTCCCGCAACTCCGTGACCCTGAAAGGGAAACAACGGGTTAAGAAAATGGATTCATGGACATTGTTCACATTCTTTTCTGATTTTTTTTTGTTTAGCTGCTGAGGAAATGCATCCTTCAGATGAGCCAGCCTGTTGTGGAAGGATCTCTCGGAACCCCACCTTTTGAAAGACCCAACATCGAGCAGGTAAACATCAAATATCCTGACCAAGATCCTCTGTTAGCAAAACCCTAGTATTCTTACCTGATTAGAGTTGTTTTGTTTTCACAGGGAGTTTTGAATTTTGTTCAGTATAAGTTCAGCCACCTGGCTCCAAAGGAAAGGCAGACCATGTTTGAACTGTCAAAGATGTTCCTTTTGTGTCTCAACTACTGGAAGCTCGAGACACCGACGCAATATCGCCAGCGCACTCAAAAGGATGACGGGGCGCCATATAAAGTGGACTACACCAGGTGTGTGTGTATTTTGTCAAGGAAACAGAATGTTTTATGTTCAATTTTGAGGTAACGCTGTTTCATTTTGACGTGCCTGGCAGGTGGTTGTGCTACTGCCACGTCCCGCAGAGCAATGACAGTCTTCCGCGCTATGAAACCACACAGGTGTTTGGGCGAAACTTACTCAAGTCCATCTTCACTGTGACCCGGCGCCAGCTCCTGGAAAAGTTCAGAGTGGAGAAAGATAAACTGCTGCCAGAGAAACGCACACTTATACTCACACACTTCCCTAAGTAAGGAGCATCAAAGCGTGAGATAGTTGCATAAATATGGTGGCTGGAATTTGGATTCACCAAAGACCTTCAGTACCTGTTTTATTAGTGAATGTTTGTCATCAGGTTCTTGTCAATGTTGGAGGAGGAAATCTACGGAGAAAACTCCCCCATTTGGGAGGCCGGCTTCACGATGCCGGCCTCGGACGGCACACAGCTGGGTCATCAGACAGGTGAGAGGACTCTGCAGAAAGAAGGAGTTCAGACAGGACAAGAACACATCAAAAAATACTTGATCTCAGGTTATTCCATTGATTTAAAGAACTGAAAGTAAATACATTTAGAGATATAATCATCCATTAGAATGGTATGTTTGTTCGCCTTTTGATCTGCAGTTTAACCAGCTGGAAATCATTTTTCCAGTGTGTGTATTTGGGTTTCATGAATTTGGCTTCACACTGGCGCTCATGCTGTTGTTTAAGCAGAAATGTTGCAGCTGAAGTGCTGGTTTGTTGTTTAGTTTTTTTCTTATCCCTGCAGTAATCAGTCCGGCTGCAGTGTCTGGTTCCCCTGCTCTGTCCAAGTCTCTGAGCAGCGGTTCATCCACCATGGACCCTGGAGGGGTGGAGCCAATCCCAGGTCTGTAAGCGCTTCCACCCAAGTTAACTTCATCGGTTTAGACAGCATTGAAATGCTGCTGAATGCTGTGTCTGTATAGTGTTTTAACACTTATTTTCCTAAAAAAGTGATATTTATTGCGTTGTTGTTTGTACAGTATTTTTCCAACCATAAGACGCACCAGACTCTAAAGCAATACATCACTAAACGGAGAAAGAACGGTCTGTTTTCATACAGAAAGTTGACCGACTTATGGAGTGCATTAAGTTAAACTAAAATATTTTAATGAGATTTGACTACATTACCCAGAATGCCTAGAAGGGTCAAGAGGCAGCAGAGATTTGATCTTTAGGGTGATGGGAAGTTCTTTATATTTTCTAGTGAACTGAATGTCATTAACTTACAAGACAACACTTCATAATTTGATGTACAACTCCGCCAACAATCCGTCAAACGGTACGGCTTTGCCAAAGTTGTACGAAGACATTTTGTTTTTTAATGCCTTAGATCACAGAAAATCAAGTTAAGGTCAGTAAACACAGCTAGAATTCATGCTTAAGATTCACTAATCATTTTTAAGAAAGTCAAAGGTCTTAAATACTCCTTTTGGTCCAAAAATTTACACATCAAAGTCTGCTTGAGTAATACATTTTTTTTGAGCCACCAATGATTAAAAAAGCAGTAGACTTTCAAATTACGAAGAGGCAAAAACACCTGAAGTTATTTTGCTAATAACACATTTTGTCCATTTTATTATTATATATGTTACAAATGTTGGTTTATTTCATGTTTTTAAATTCAAAGATGTTCATTCAAGAGTTAGCAGAAAGTTTACAGCAACATCAGCAACTATTCTCACAAATGTCATTGTCTAAAACCTGGACTTTAAGCACCTCTCTGTAGCTATGCTATTTATATCGAATAATTATTCTGTATACTCCGAATAATAATCATTCGGATGCTCCAAATAATTCTTATGTTTTAAAATTTGACAGTTGTGTTTTTTTGCTCAGGGGAGAAGCGGAAACTACCGGAGGCGTTAACGTTAGAGGATGCCAAGCGGATCCGCGTGATGGGAGACATTCCTATGGAGCTGGTCAACGAAGTCATGATGACAATCACAGATCCTGCCGCCATGCTGGGTCCAGAGGTCAGTCCACCACCGACCTTCCTCCATGTTTGGTTGTGTTTGAACATCAGCCTCGTGGCTAACGCAGAAATCTGGTCCGTTTCTGTTTAGTCTTTTTTGTTTTTTAAAGACCATGTTTTTGGTGTTTTTATCATGTTTTTGTGGCATTTTTCTTATGAGGGAGGATATAAATTAGGAAAAAATTCCGCTCAAAATACAATTTCTGAGTATTTCTGTATTCAAATGATTGTGAATCAGGATCAGACAAAAAATCCTTGTCTGAGCTGCTATCTGACTCAAAACTATACGACTAAATAGTTACTATGTTGCTCGCCGTTTTTGTGGCATCAGTAATGTTAGGTTGGCGGTGTGAGCGACGGGAGAGCGTGTATACAGATGGATGATATGACGGAGGGAAAAGAGTCCATTGGAAATACATTCATTCCATAAACAGCTGTAGACTCCGGAGTCAACACTGGAGATACAGTTTAAGTTTTAAAGGGTTAAAATCAAAGTTATGATGCTGCCTTTGAAATCAAATTTCAGAAAGTTTTCATCCTACTAATGGGTTGATTAATTCACTCTGAGTTTAGCTGAAGTTCTGTTTAGACATTAGAAAGCTGCTGATCTTATTCCATTAAATGTAAGAGTGAACGATGGCTGTCTTTTCGCATACATAAATCTAACCACTAATGCATTAGCCCACATGTGGTCCTTTTGTTCTAAACAGAAGAGGGTTTTATCAAAAAGTTTAACGGCTGAACTTTTGCCTTCAGACTAATCTGCTAACGCCAAATGCTGCCCGAGACGAGACTGCCAGGCTTGAAGAGAGGCGCGGCATTATCGAGTTCCACGTCATCGGAAACTCACTTTCCCAGAAGTCCAACAAAAAGATCTTGATGTGGCTTGTGGGTCTTCAGAATGTCTTCTCTCATCAGTTGCCCCGCATGCCCAAAGAGTACATCACACGGCTGGTGTTTGACCCGTAAGTGGAAGCTTTCAAAGCAGGCGTGACACCATGTCCTGCACTGACCTCCTGTCCTGACATTAGCTCTATTTATTCATTTTTACAGGAAGCACAAAACCCTCGCCCTTATCAAAGATGGCCGCGTAATTGGAGGCATCTGTTTTAGGATGTTTCCCACTCAGGGCTTCACAGAGATAGTCTTCTGCGCTGTCACATCCAATGAGCAAGTTAAGGTAGATAGAATCGGTTTTTTTTTATAAATAAATATCATCCACGTGGTGCAAGAGTCACACTGCTGCCTCTCTGCTGAAAGGGCTACGGCACCCACCTGATGAATCACCTGAAGGAGTACCACATCAAACACAACATCCTTTATTTCCTGACCTACGCTGACGAGTACGCTATCGGCTACTTCAAGAAGCAGGTACTACAGGTTTGCATTATTGACCCCTTTGTCCTGCTCTGCCTGCAAAAAAGCTTTTTTTTTTAAATAAAAATGTAAACCTTCACAGGGGTTTTCCAAAGACATCAAAGTGCCCAAGAGTCGATACCTGGGATACATCAAAGACTACGAGGGAGCGACGCTGATGGAGTGCGAGCTGAACCCCAGAATTCCATACACGGAGCTTTCTCATATCATAAAGAGACAGAAGGAGGTTTGTGAGGACACCACAGCAACCGTCTGCTTTCTTTGAGGTGTTAGTCTGTTTCTCTAACTTTCATTTGATACTGGATTTGTGGTAACAGATTATTAAAAAGTTAATTGAGAGGAAACAGAGTCAGATCAGGAAGGTTTACCCAGGTCTCACGTGCTTCAAAGAGGGCGTCCGGCAGATTCCAGTGGAAAGTATTCCAGGCATAAGTGAGTCTTGATTTTATATTCTGTTAAATTTCACTGTTATCACAATACCAAACAATATTCTCTTCTTTTAGGGGAGACGGGCTGGAAGCCCAGCAACAAGGACAAAAGGTAAGAACAATATTTTAATATGTATTTTTCCTAGATGTTCATTTCCTGTTATAATTGTGGATTTGGCATCATGTTCTTGTTTTGTGTCCTGTAGTAAAGAGGTGAAAGACCCTGATGTCCTGTATAACACTCTAAAGAACCTCCTGGCCCAGATAAAGGTGAGGATGGCCTGTTCACACACTCAGCTACAAAAAGGAAACCACTGAGACCTATCAGATCACCGTTTTCTCAACAGACCCATCCAGATGCCTGGCCCTTTATGGAACCAGTGAAGAAGTCCGAAGCTCCGGATTACTATGAGATTATACGCTTTCCTATTGGTAAGCATAACCTAATAGAAGAGTAAAGAATAAAGCCTTATTGCTCTCAAAGAGGAAATTCCCTCGTTACCATACTCTCAAAAAAATTCTCTCAAAAAATTACTAATAAGTGTTGTCCAGTGTCTATAAGAGCCTGATAGCAGACAGGGTGAAAGATCTGTGAAAGTGCTCCTCCCTGCAGTGAGGTGTTAAAGTCTGACTGAATGTAAAGATGCCATCTTATGGCGCCATTTGAGTGTCGGGTGCGACCGCAGAGTTTACTATGCTGACCCGCGGGTGTTTGGCTGCCCGACAGACGGAGAGCAGGTGCCGTTGATTGCTCCAGTTTATGATGTTTTCCTTATTTTCATTATATAAAAAAGATCCTCCAGTTTTAATTTCCCCCTCTGGCGTTAATGCTCAAACCGGGCCACAGACTGATGGAAGTAGCGTTTAAAACAGCCGCCAGGCGCGACTCTGCTGCATCCGCCATGTTTTCCATGATGTGGTCAATGAATGAGGTCTGTCGGCGGTTGCTCCTCACCCGAGGCATCAAGGCGTTGAGCAGTAAATTTGACGCACGTCAAAAGAGAGGCGCAAATTTGACGCCTCGGCCATGTCGAGTGTGAATTCGGCTTTAAAGACCACAGTCTCCTCAGCCTCTCCTGCATCTTCAGGCCAAACAGTCCAAAAAGGAGTAGCAGGCACGCCACTGAAATCATTACGTGTAAAAAATACATACAAATCCATGTCCTTCAAAACAGAGAATAACAAAATCAAAAACAAAGAAGCTAGCATGGAGTTATGATAGCTGACAGCCTACTGTGGTGCCTGTTGAAAAAATAAATTCATAGCTTCCTTCTGTTCACTTTCTAATTTTACTCCAATTTTGTTTTGTTTATTTTATTCACCCAGACCTGAAAACCATGACAGAGAGGCTCAAAAACAGATACTACGTGACCAAGAAGCTTTTCATCGCTGACCTGCAGCGAATCATCAGCAACTGTCGCGAGTACAACCCTCCAGACAGCGAGTACTGCAAGTGTGCCAACACCCTCGAGAAGTTCTTTTACTTCAAATTAAAAGATGGAGGCCTCATTGACAAGTGAAGATCCAGGTTGCTAGGAAACGGTTGCTAGCTGTCATATCTCATAGTTGAGTTTATAATGGCGTGTGTACAAAATAATTGTGCAAAGAAATGAAGAAACAGCTGAGAGCCAGTTAAGACATTGTGTCGTCTGATTTTGTTTTTTTAATTTAACTTTGTTTCATTAAGTGTACCAAATTTCAGGTCCGAGTTATAAAACTACTTTCAATGGTGTATCTGTTTTTATTTTGAAACATAAGCAGTTTTTTCTAGTTTTGTCTACATAAAATACACCTGTATTTGTTGATGATTTTAGAGAAAAACCTTTGGACCTAAAGCCATGTTGCCTTCTGTTACTGACAGACACTTGAACATCGCAGACAGTCTCCAGGATGTGAAGAAAAATGAGGTGCAGATGAAACGAACACACACCTTAATCAGTCATTTCATTAAAAAAAATCAGACTTTTCTGGGGTTTTTTTTGAGTGTAGCTTTATTATTTATGCTTTTTATGTAAAAACCGGACATTTTTTTGTAACATTCTAAAAGTAAATGGGGAAAAATGGCACCTAATTAGTCAGATGAACCTTTTTCAACATATGGAAGCGCTGCTGCTGCAGGAATCAACCCGTTCCATTTTGCCAAACTTTTTTAACCATGTTCTCATTCCAGTCTGTTTCTGCGAGTTCCCATTTGACCACGTTGGCAGTGATTTTATTTTTTATTTTTTTAGCGCTTTTTACACATACAAAAAAACAAAAATAAAAGTGCAAGAAGATGGAGAAGCAACTTCTCTGCATTTGTAAAGGTCTTTGGCTCTTTCTAGACATGATACAAACTGAAATGGTTGACAATGCATGACAGTTTACATTTTTGAAACAAAAATCCTACTTTTGTTGTTAATAATTCTCAGTTTTGTTTTATTTTTGTACTTGGATTGATTCTTACTTACGAGGTGTTCTCTTGTTAATGTGCTTCCTGAGATTCCCCACTTCTTTCAAGGGAATTATTGTCATAATGCTGATTGATTCAGTGTTTTTGTTTGTTTTAATTCATTTTATTTATTTTGTACATTTGCGCACGAGTCAGTTTTGTACTTGAACCATGACAAACATTGTCGTATTGATGAAATGTGTTGCTTCATTCAGGGTTTTTTCTAGTATTGTTCACCCTCCACCCATCCTGCTATGTAGATCTTGATTATATTTACTGTAATATTGTTTTGTGTCTGCAAAGGTAATTTCCAACCTCTCAGGTAACGGCATAATTATCGACAAAAGAAAACGTGTATAAACCTGAGTCACTCAGAGTCCACAGGTGTATTCCAACTGCAGGAGTCTTGCCTAAACCAAATAAAATCAGCACAGTTAAATAATCTGTTCTCGTCTATTTATTAGGAGTGTAAGTAAGATCAACATTTTCTACTTTTATCCAAAAGTCAATCACTTGTAGGTGTTTAAAACATTTAGTTCATTCCAACAAATTAGTCATTTAGAGGTAATCTGATGAGATGGTACCTTCCAGGGTTTCTTTTGAATTTTTCTCCAAATGATGTTACAGTATTAGGAAAAGCAGTGTGGAATTATAAGATTGTTTTTCATTTCTTCTCTTGGGTAGCATTCTTCTTGCAGAATGCACAAAGCTTTTACTGTAACTGCCAAACCACACCTAAAACCACATTAAGAGGGTTCGTTCCTGCTTTTTATCTTGTGCATCACTTAAACAAATATGTTGCAGGTTATTGTTTCATCTTTTGATCTCTTCATCTTTTTTAAAATTTTCTTTTAACCAGGTGCTCACCTGCCAAGATATGTGGGGAAGTATAAGTATGAATACAGTTTTTTTAAATTTAACTTTTTCTTTTGCAATTTTTTTTATAGTTTTCAGACACAGAATGTTGTAAATTTCGTGCCACCATATTGCAAGCAAAAGTCACAGTTTTGTGATCAAAATTTCCTAATTTGTAAAAAAAAAAATAAACTAAAGTTTAACAATAAAACATCATAGTTTGCAAAGGAAAAAACGGAATATTTGCTTTCAGGAAGTTTTTTTTTTTTTTTTTTCAAAAAATGTTTGAATTTGCAACACAAATGTTTTCAGATGCGTGACTGTCTCTTGTCTCGCTTTCGCTCTATCTTAGTTTTTGCGTTCACTAGTTTCTCTTTAGTGTGACATACAGTGGGTACAGAAAGTATTCTGACCCCCTTAAATTTTTCATTCTTTGTTATATTGCAGCTATTTATTAAAATCGTTTAAGTTCATTTTTTTTCCTCATTAACATACACACAGCACCCCATATTGACCAAAAAAACCACAGAATTTTTGACATTTTTGCAGATTTATTAAATAAAATGTGAATGTTTTGCTTGCAATATGGTGGCACAAAAATTACTTTGTAGTTTTAGTGGCTTTTGGTGGTGACAACTTTGTTGTTCCAGGAAACAGATGTGTAAACAAAACCTAACTAGTCCAGCTCAAACGAGCTGTAAGTTTTGCTTTCCTGGAGCGTCAGAAAAGGTGGCCCAGTGAGGGCAGACTCACAACACCAAGAACGTTTGAGTCGCCTGAGACTCCCCCTGTAAACAATAACAGATGTGATATAGATGAGCAGGATTGACGTTTGGAATGTCAGACAAAGATCCATTATATAATGTGAGAGTTATTGTACAGTGTCATTCAGCTTTTTTATGTCAATTCACAATGGGTCCTAAGTGTTGTTTGTCGCACACCCCCTCAGCAGGCCTGCATGTTTCCGATCAGCTGACTTTTGCTTTCGTTTTCCAGTTTAAACGTCACACAGCTGACTATAGCAGACTTTAAAACCCCGACAGCAGATCTAAGGAGGCATAGAAGGAGAGGTGAAGCTGCAAGCAGCAGAAGGGCCCCAGACACAGCTTCCTGCGGACTCCAAAGGCCTACTTTACATCTGACACCCATTTGTTCTTACTGGATCAAGTCTTCTTTGAGTGCATCGTTTGCTGACCTGCCCAGTTTGAGAGACTGACTTGTGTTCATCACAGAGCAGGATGGCAGACTTTGGACTGTTCGGTTACCAAGAGGAGGTGGTAGAAAGAGCACTGAAGGGGGAAAACGTCATTATTTGGCTGCCAACTGGTGGTGGGAAGACCCGAGCAGCTGTGTATGTGACCAAACGACACCTGGAGACCACGGAAAACCCCAAAGTGGTGGTCTTAGTCAACAAGGTAAACTGAAACCCTTTTTCTACTGACATTAGTTGGGAATTATCCTTCAATTATAAAAGTTACTGACTACAAAGGCTCAATGCTTTCTTCTTTAGGTGCACCTAGTTGACCAGCATTACAACAAAGAGTTCAAGCCTCACCTGGGCAGCCTCTATGACCTCATAAAGGTCAGCGGAGTGTGTGAGGAGAAGGACTTCTTTGGGAGTGTGGTGCAGAGCAATGATGTGATCATCTGCACAGCACAGATTCTGTACAACGCTCTGATTAACAAAGAGGAAGCTAAACATGTGGAGCTTTCAGGTCAGTCTTTTGATTACAACCATAACCCCAAATAAAGAATGATGGCAAGGCTCCTTGTAGGACAACACAGTTTTGGTTTTGTGCAGATATCACCCTTCTGATCATCGACGAGTGCCACCACACTCACAAGGAGGCGGTTTACAACAAAGTGATGCGATGCTATGTGGAGAAAAAGTTAAAAGGAGAAGCCCGGCTGCCACAGATTCTTGGTCTCACCGCATCGCCGGGAACCGGAGGGGCAAGGATCCTGGAGGATGCTGTGAAGCATGTCCTGGAGGTCAGGTTTATTTCTTCACAAAGAAAACTGACCACTTCGCATGCTCATCGTTGTCTTTTCCTCAGATTTGTGCGAACTTGGACTCGGCAATAGTGTCGACTAAAAACTATGAGCCTGAACTGAAGAAGAAGGTGCCTAGACCCGCCAAGACCTTTGACATTGTGGAAAAAAGACATGCTGTAAGTACTGTTACACTAATTTCTTAACTCAAAGAATACAAAGTACATATTTATAATGATGGCTTTCTGTTAGGATCCACTTGGAGATCATTTGAAGTGGATGATGAAGGAGATCCACGAGTTCATGAATCTTCCTCGTGATGCCAGGCTCAGACAATGTGGAACCCAGGAGTACGAAGCAGACGTGGTGATTTTGGAGCAGCAAGGTATGAATTGTTACTTGTAAGATGTTTAAAGAAACTTTTTGCTACTGGAGACCATCATCGGTCGGATTTGTGCTGGAACAGGAGTTCGAGAGAACAACAGATTGATGGCACAGTGTGCGATCCACCTCAGACAGTACAATGACGCCCTGCTCATCAACGACACTCTGCGAATGATGGATGCGTACTCCTCCCTGGAGGAATTCTACGACAAAAAGACTAACGCAGCCATGGATGGAACAGACTTGTTCTTGTTGGGCCTTTTTCAAGGTGCGAAGTCCTTTATCTCATGCTTTAAACATCTCTCCCGGTTGTGCAACAAGCACACAAACGTCTGCTTTTTCCTGCAGAAAACCAAGTGGAGTTGAGGAAATTTGCAGCTGATTCTCGTTTTGAGAACCCAAATATGGCCAAACTGGAGAGCGTCCTGCTGCAACAGTTTGGTCCAAATGTCAAATCAAGAGGGATCCTCTTTTCTAAAACCCGCCAAAGCACCCACTGCCTGTATGACTGGGTCCTCAAAAGCAGGGCCTTGCAGGGAGCAGGCATTAAAGCAGCCATCCTCACTGGCTCTGGTAACGGCATCACTTACATGACACAGGTGTGTCTCCAGGATTCCCACCGAATGACGACAATGCCACAGTGATGATTGTTTTTTCAAGCTAAATGGGTTTCATTTCATGTCTTTCTCGTAGAATGAACAAGCAGAAACGATTCGCAGGTTTCGCCAGGGTGATCTCAACCTCTTAATCTCAACCAGCGTGGCTGAAGAAGGCCTCGACATCCCAGAATGCAACCTGGTGGTGCGCTACGGATTGCTCACTAACGAAATCGCTCAGCAGCAGGCGAGCGGACGGGCCAGAGCGGTAGACAGCCAGTACTCGGTGGTTGCTCGGGCAGATGGACGGGAGGTCCGGCGGGAGCGCATCAACGAGCATTTGGAGAAGCTGACTGCAGAAGCCATCGCTGTGGTGCAGAGTATGACTCCGCAAACGTTTCAAAGAAAGGTAAGATACAGTTCTTTTAACCTTTGTTCCGACTGCCCATGTGACTCCGTTTTTCTTTTTAAAATCTAGATACTTGCACTTCAAACTGAGGCTGTCATCGCCAACAAAATTTTGGAGACTAAAAAAATGGAGAAGAGAGCTCGCTACTCTGCTTCCAGCATCCGGTTGCTGTGTCGAAACTGTTTCCAGCCCGTGGCTTCTGGCAGCGACATTAAACTTCTGGAAAATGCTCACTATGTCAACATTAATCCAGACTTTAAGTGAGTTATTATATCATGTTGAAATGAAACAATTTGTCTTCTCTAATGACACTCTTTGTTTGTTTGTTCTCAGGAAACACTACAAAGTTGGCGGGAGGGTGACGCTTCAAAGAACCTTCGAGGACTGGGAGCCTGGCTGCAGAATCAGCTGTAATAACAGAAACTGCAACAAGGTGACACTCCCACACGTCCTGGTACTCTGCTGCACTTAGAACATCGACTGTACATGAGAACTGGATCGAGTAGCTTTCACTACAGAACAAATACCATGAAAAAAAAATAGGATAATCAAGAACATGTTAAAAAATATAGATTGAACTTTAATTGATCTCATGATAGAGAAAGTGATAAAATTTGGGTTTGCTTCTGTAGCTGCATGTTGCCTAGTGACAGCAGCTGATTGCATGTGTAAACAATACTCTCGCTGACGTTCAAACCCTGAAGTGGTGGCAAATAGTCAAAAAAAAAAGAATGACAGGCGTGCCAATACTCTAATTAAATGGAAAAATTCATCTCTGCCAGAAAAAAGTAAATTGCTACAAAAATTAAAACAAAACCAGTAAACTAATTCGGAGCTATGGTAACTGGCGGCCTAAATATAACGAGTAATAGCTGTTTATTTCTCAATAGAAGTCTATTACTTCTTGTGGGCAGCGCGAGGGAGGATTGGTCACTCAGTCCGGTTCTTAAATTCAGTCGATGGTTTAACGCAGTTTGTGTTTTTTTTTTGTTTTTCTCTGTTAACTTCCAGGAATGGGGATTTGAGATGAAGTACAAGAAGGCTTTCTATCTACCAAATATGGCCATCAGCAACTTTGCTGTGGAGGCTCCCCACGAAAGGCTGACCGTGAAGAAGTGGAAAGATGTTCCATTTGTAGTTGAAGACTTCAACTTTGAACAGTACTGCCATGACCACTACCCAGACCTCTTCGATTGAGACAGATGAGCTCCACCTGGGTCATCATCCCACTTTTTATTTAGTTTAAATATAAAACATTTTAACTGTTATTGCTTTTAACTTCTTCACATGTGTTAAGCTTGATTTAGGTCAGTAAATTGACCAGTCCAGCAGACTAAACGCTCCATATTAGTGGGCTGGCCTGGTAAACGGACCATCAGAAACTTGGAACATAGGTGGACTTAAGTTATTCCACAGTTTATCACAACAGCAAGACAGTGGAAAAGATCTCTGTCCTTAAAATGTCTGTATGATGGACATGCCAGTACCTCTATCACATGGCACCTCAATGCCATTTTCCTCTTGTGGTTAGTCCTCATACACTAGCTGCAGCAGAGACAGCTGCGGGTTATGTAGCTGTTACCATGACAACCTGTCACATCAAGTGTCTAATAGTCCACTTCTTGTTTAAAACATTAAAAATAACTAGATTGAAATACTAATTAATTTAATATGTATTTATTTTGTAAGTGACCGTGGTGTATGTGCAGTAATATCCTGTTCAATATTATAAATATAGCAGACATACATAAGTGTTTTTCAACATATAACAGTAACTTTTTTATTATCAAACGAATAATAATAATAGTAATAACAATAATTATTATTACTTTAATTTTAGGACTAGTGTAAAGTTCATATGTCTTTGTCGATGCCTCACGTATAGTGGAGAATAAATGTTCTTTTGATCTCCACTAGATGGCAGTGTTGGCTATTGTATGACTCGCTGTGTTTCTGCTCAGAACTGGAATTTTGATTAACAAAAAAAAAAAAAAAAACTGTAACATCACAGTGAACAATGCTGCAGATAGATCATTACAAAAAAAAAGACCTAAGAAGAGTGAATGGAGGGATTCTCCAAGCAGAATTTATCTCTATGTATCTAATACACAGAAAAGGTCAAATTTCGTTTTATTTACTCGAAAAGAAAGGGCACACTGGGGTTTGGAAAACGTTATAAAAACAAAAATTTGCAATCTTGATACTCGGTTTCAAGGAGCAAACAAAAAGCTAAACCGTCAAAAAACCAATGAAATCAGAATTGAGACATTAACAACAGATGTAAGACAACAACAAAAAGAAAAAAAAACTTTTAAAATTGTTTTCCTAAGTTGAAAAAAGTAATTGTTATTTTCTGCATATCTGTTTTTTATTATGCTGACATTTGGATTTCTATTCTATTCTATTCTATTCTATTCTATTCTATTCTATTCTATTCTATTCTTTTCCTTGCTTTTCTAACCTAAACAAAAAAACAGCTGACAATGAGCAAATTTGGGTTTAAATACACAAACAATGCCCTACATAAAATAAATATTAAAAAATTACATAATACTACACTTAGTAATTTCTAGTCATGTAAAGTTGTTCAGACATTAGGGGCCTTTCTCCTTGGGGCCCCAACATTTTGCATTTCCTTCCCAGTTGGCAAACAGCTCCTCCCCATCATACCTAATTGCTGACTTTAAAGAAAATACTGCTGGTTACCAGCAGTGGTTCTGAAAAGGCAAAGCCTGACTACAATTCAAAGTGTTATTGCATAAAAAAATTTCTTTACGTAATAGAACAGATTCGGCAATAATGAGAATTTTCACTAACAAATAATGAAATGTGAAGCATCACTCTCAGGCCAGCCTCCATAGTGTATGGATTCATTTTGCCCTTTAAAAATGTTTGTTCTGTGCGTTTCTCCAAGCATGACATGATTAGGTCAACCTCGCCGTGTCACATCTGCCGTAATCCTCTGAAATCTGGCAGGGCTGCAGTCAGCGGCACTGCCGTGGACATAATCGCTCAGAAAACAGGCTCTGCCCCGTATCACTCCCGCCTGGCACAAAG
The DNA here is from genome assembly GCA_014656515.1 of Oryzias celebensis. Taxonomy (NCBI): domain Eukaryota; kingdom Metazoa; phylum Chordata; class Actinopteri; order Beloniformes; family Adrianichthyidae; genus Oryzias; species Oryzias celebensis. Next base: position 5,911,572 of record BNCR01000008.1, on the reverse strand, counting down.
CAGCCGCCTGGTGATCAGGATCAGGCTCCATAATCAGCACTGATTACTTTTCCTTACTTCCCAGCTGAACACACCATGCATTTTAATTGCAATTAGCAGCCTTCTGAAATTGAAGCAGCTTGAATTGCTTGATTGCTGGATAATAATCTTTATGCATGAGTCTAAATGTGTGTGTTTGTTTAAATTGAGAGGGCAGTGAGAACACAATGGACTCTTGTTGCTGGGATCCAAGGAAACATTTGTATTTCAATGTAAGTACAAGCAGAAGGACGCTTTTTCCACACGATTAAGCCCAAAACCCAAACATGAGTGCTAAAAATGAAGTTTCATTGTGATACTATGGATATTTATGAATGATTACAACCTGAAAACAAAAACCTATTCTAACAGTGTTGTTTCCCTGTTGCTCATACATTGTTTTACCGGAATGTTGCAAACATTTAAAATGTGAATTTTTGACTCAAGCTAAATTAAATAATATGACATGTGATAGTAATTTAGTTGAAATGTGGGCGTGGTTGACAAAAAATCTCAGTTGCCAAGGAAACCCACATTTTTACTTTTGCTAATTCTTCTAAAACTTGCATAGACCTGTTTGTCATCCCCAGGCGACCAATAAATTAAACGGTTGCTATGGAGATATAACCAACAGAAAAGATGCTATTTTGAAACAACTGTTTTTTTTCATGAATTTGTCGTGTTGTCGGGATTTAAGGGCATGTAGCAGCTGCTTGGCCAGTGAGGGTGGGTCCAAAGGGAAAGGCGAAGGCAGGTACGGGTAGCACCTGCTAACAGCTATAATTTGACTTATTTTTGTCTTCTAGTTGTTACTTTTGAGCACAATTTTCCCCATGAAGTCCAACAGAAAAAAGCTGAAATGGCAAGAAATTTCCAATGTAAAGGTTAAGAGACTTATTTCTCTGTTACTTTAGTGCATAGATGCCGCTGCTCCGGCACTCATGACAGTCCGAGAAAGGATGCGGCCCATTAAACACCTTCAAAAGTAACATAATCTGCTCTGTAAAGATTATTTACATGAAGCAGCGATGCCTCTTATCACCAAATATATAGATGCTCTTCAGAGGACACATACTGTACATATATATAGATATACGTTGAGCTCATAGACAGTTTTACTGCATCATTGTCTCCTTCTTTTATTACTGTCCCCTAAACTGGCAGCCCATCATGCAGCCTGGGAAACTACAGTAAACTTGCAGGCTTTCACACTCTGTGTTCATCAGTTGTGCAGGATCAGTTTAGCTTCAGAGGCCAGACGTGCTTTGACATTTTCTCAGTCCATCTTTCAGTTTACGTTTTGTTGTCCTGGCTTTATTTATAGTCTGAAGTGGCCATCAAGCTGCAGCCCACCCTGTGTTTGGGGTCTTTCTGACCCGTCAAGAAACAGTTGGGTTTCCGTCATTAACCCTTCAATTACTGCATCTGTCACGTAAAACGATTCAGACTACATGTTCATTTATGAATCCAGAGGCTTTAAAGCATGCTTGGCTGCATATGAGGAGAGTTTTTTTTTTTGCAGCTTGTGTCCTTTGTTTGAGGATGCAAATCGGTGAAGAGGACAAGAAGTCTGCTGCGAATGCTGGAGTGAAGAGTTAACCAGCCTATTTCATGCTTATTATAGAGCACATAAAAGAGAAGCTTGTCTCTGTCTGAGAATTTGTGCTTTGGCATTTGTCTGCTACTCCCTGCCTTGTTTCTTTTATCTGTTTGCTTTAACTGTTCTTTAATGAACAAAAAAAAATCAAGAAATTGCAGCCACCTTTTCCTCATCTTTAGACCTGTTTCAGAAACTTTCAAGGCCCCGGTTTGAGGCCTCTTTTGGGGACGCCTGATCCGTGAGCCCTCAGATAGCACCTTATGACAAGCCCTTCAAGCCGCCATGGTCAGTTTTTAGCCGGCGGGATCCAAAGCACTTTGGAAAATCATTGTCACTCACTGTCATCCAAAAATGAAACCTGAAACTGAACTCCATGCATAGGAAGCCGTGTAAATTCTGCCGAGAAATGCCGCCAAGTTCTCTGGGCATGATCTCAACTCAGAAGCTGGAGGTCTTTTCTGCGCTTGTAAGAGTCGTGTTTTAGTTTATTAATGAGGAGCAGATGTCAGGCTGTGGATCATAAATAAAATGCAAAAAATGGGGAGGATGAATCATCTATTTGTACGATTTAAAAGGCACTGAACTACAGTTTTGCCCCTTTAAGCAAATTTCAAAATAACACTTTTGACATTCCATTTGTTTGCTTGTTTTGTACATCAAGTAAAGAAGGTCTGCTTTCGCATGCTCTATCTTCTGTCTTTTATTTTATTTTTTTTATTCTGATGAACTGTGAACTGTTCGTCTTCCTCTAATCCCTGTTATTAATCCACGTTAAGTCTTTTTGAGTCTTTCAACCAGACAGGGATTATTGTGAGCAGGAATGATAGCCCACTGGTTTATTTACCCATCACCACCCTGATTCCATGACAGAAAGCTGAGGGTGGTCCTGTTTGATTCCAAGAAAGAGGAAAATTTGGATTCAAGATATTTGCTGAATCCTTGAAGCCATATTTTTGAATCGATTGATGCACAATTTTCCAAATGTATAATATTTTGAATACTTAATGTAATTAATACCTTGTATTTTTTGCGAATATTGTAGTGAAAAATCTTTAAACATCTATTGGTTATGCTATTTAAGGTTGCAGGTAAAATAATTTTCTTTTTGCTATTTGCAACTGCTTTTAAACCACTATTACACTCTCCCAATTGTGCAGGCAAACTAAATATATCATCAAGTGTCCTTGTGTTTTTGTGGTGTAGATATGAAGTGCTGCTGCTCTAAAATCAGAGTTTATGGAGCTTTCATGCGCTGGAAGCAGTTGGACATGAGGGACTGAAAAGTGTTTCACCAAAGCAGGCTGTCCCTGTATTGATTCTCCCATGAAAACCTCTTTAGCACGAAGCAGTCAAGACTCGTATGTTCTCTGGGTTATCTCAGATTACAGCTGTAAGCACAAGAAGAAAATACTAGAGCAAAGCACAGAAAAAGGCCAATTTCTTCATAGATGAAAATATTGTGGTGGAAATGTAATCATGGTGGCGAGCAGAAAAAGGCTAAATTTGCAAAAAAAAAAAGAAAAAGCATGAGGATGAGACTAAAAACGAGTACTAAAAAAAGGTATAAAGCGTGGATAAATAGGATCAAAGTGAAGCAGCGTCAGGCCTGGAGGAGAAAAACTGCTGCTGAAAAGTCAAGTCATTCATCTTCTGTAACCTTGCCAGCATTCAGAACAGTTTGAGTTCCCTGATGTGAGCAGATTCAGACAACAGGAAGTAGAGGTGGCTGATAGCTACTGTTCTGATCACAAGGCCTGTTTCCATGTGCCATCAGAGCCAGAGATAAGCCGAGAGACTCAGGGAGCATTAAAAGACTTCCACAAATTCATGTGAGTCTGGAAAAGCCAGGTATTGATCATCTGAGGGAAAGAGTGTGGTTTTGAAATTTCCTTCCTGGCATTTGTCTGTTAACAAGTAAAACAGTTAAAGGGTTAATAAAGAGATCACGATAGCAGGAAATGTTTTGCCTTTTTTTAATCTAAAAACCATTTTATTTTCCATGTATAGTAGTCACTTAAACACAATCTGCAGTGAATGTGAAAAACTCCAACTCATAGCCCAAAGTCCCACAAAAACGGTGTGTTTAAAGTTGTTAAAGGTGCTCTGAGTGCACTCCACTGCCACCCAACAATCAAAAATCAGGAAACAAGGAGAGAGCAATTTAAAAGAAGGAAGTGATTCTCATTTGTGAAAGCAGAGTTCTGAGCTTTTGTATTGTGGGACAAAGCTGTCCAATTCAATGCCCTGCATGGGAATAAAATGCTGCCGGATAAACTGTAAACTGTTTTGATTTCCAGCAAAATAGCTAAGCTCCACCACTAAAAAAAAAAAAAAAATCTAGTTCTAGAACCATGAAAAGGTTAAATTATTTCCTAACAAGAAAGGCTAAATCATTTTATCTTGAATATGAGGCAACATTGTGAGGAGAGTGGTTCTCTTGTGAGCTTGTTATTCATATATGTCCCTAAAATGATTGGGCAGACCAATGACGGCAACCTCCTAAAAAGATGTTTTTTCTTTACTTTCTCAGCACTGTGTCGGCTCAGTCAACGTCCCATCATCCATTTGTATACAGTCTCTTGTAGCCCCTTACAACCCCAACCTAACATTACAGGTCCAACAAAAATGGCTGTCCAGCCATACAGCTTTGAGCTAAATGCCAGCCAGGACGAGGAAAACGAAATGGATTTATTATCTACAATTGTCATTAGTCTCACCCCGCCTTACCTTACGGAACTCCTCTATCCCTACACTTCTAAGAAAACGTAGGGGTGATCGAGCCTTTCAAGCCTCCCAAGCTTTGAAATGCTTTGTCGCTAAACACCAGACAAGCCTCTTCACTTTTCATTTTTAAAACTTGACTTGAGACTCATTTTTATAGCCTATCATTTGGTCAAATAGGACACTTTGCTCTGATATTTTACATTTCAAGTTTTTCTTGTACTTTATTATTGTTATTTATTCAAGTTTTTAATGTGTTTTTTTTTACTTGTATGTTAAATTTGTTTTTAACAGTTTTTAGCTATGCTTAGCTTTAATGTACAACGCTTAGTTCAATTTTGAATTGTGCTAAAGCGCTTTATAAACAAAGATGATGGAGTGGATGCACCGGAATTGAACGGAGCAGAGAACTTGTGCCAACTGATTTATTCCTTTTTTTTTTTTTGGACAATAAAGTTTCCCTGAAAAAATTCAAGTTTAGAAAATGTGGGATATATATGGCATGCATTTGCTTCTGTTGATGTACAGCTTATTGATGGAGACATTAAGAGACGCGGCCGACTGTCGGTGCTTTTTACCTTCAGGCAGTCAGCATTTAAATCTGCATGCCACCACACGCTTTTATTTCAGAGAACTGCGGCCATTTCCCTGAAATGCTCATGCTGCCACAGCTTGTGTTGTGAGAATGACAGAAAAAAAAATCTCAAAGCCACTATTTCTCTTTATGGAGAAAGGAGGGCATGAATGGTGTTTTCTCTTCACCCTTTCATGCTGTCTGTTGAGATGATGTTCACCTTGGTGGAAGTATAACAGGCTACGTCCTTAGATCGTCTCTCTGTGTGTGTTGGAAAGCAACACAGAGTAGGAATCAATGAGGAGTTGGGAATGATGAACATTTTCTGCTGTTGCCTCACTCTCCTGTTCAACATCCCTCAGAACTTATGTTCCTCTTTGGTGAAGCTGCATTTCTTTCATGTATCCTCATTTGGCCAAATGATAGTTTTTTTTTGTCAAAGGAAAACAGGGATGCATGCATCAGAAGAAGGAGCGTAACAAAACCTCTGACTCCTGCCAAAGAGAAGAATCAAAGCAGTCTATTCTTCTGGGCTCATCTGGGGCCCGTTTTCTTTTTGCATCTTTCAATCTCCCTCCTGCCTGCTGTCCTCCCTTTCAATTATTCCTGAAAACAACGCACTTGTCAGTCTTTTCCCTTTCAGTAGCTAATTGTCTGTCCTCCTCTCTTCACAGTCAAGGCAATTAATTTGATCAAGCTGTTTGAAAGTCATTTTCCACCACAACAGGAGGGCAGCATCAGACCGACGGTGCTGAGTCAATACATGCATTGTTAGGAGCGGAGCAACAATAAGTACGCTGAGGTAAATTAGCCAAAATGGATCTCGACGCAATTTGATATCTAGACTGTTCAATGATGTTTTTGTGTGCATCTTTTCCTTTTATTTGGTTATTTGGGTTTTTTGTATGGATTATGTGTACACATGTGCTGCTGCAGCCATTTTCTGTCCAAAACAGACTGTGACTCAGACAGAAAACACAAGACCGTTAGTCCATAAGATAGTGCCATTCATAAAAGTCCTGCTTGATTCTGTGCAGATAGAAATACTTTCAACTCTTCAGTGTTGAAGGGGCCATAGCATGCTGTCTGCATCCTGTTTTGACCCTCCCATATGGAAATCTTTGAGAAAATAGACTCAGTCGAACGTGCACTGTAAGATGATGATTCATCCGAATGCTGTTGGAGGAAAATTGTGTGTGAATAATTTTCTTGCCTTTTTTTTTTGCCAATATGAGCTATCAAGCCCCTGATTCAGGCCTTTGATGTGTCTGCATTGTCTTGTGGAGCTGCAGGAAATTGAAAAGGAATATCAGAGGAGTGCTAGAAAATGGAGAAGAGGAGGATGAGAGTGACGTGGAGCCCATCAGGGTTTTCTGGGACATGGCACACGGAAATGAACAAGCCTTGCATGACCTGGGGAAGCTCATTCTTACAATGAGAAAAAAGAGAGGGAAGCAAGAATTAAAAAAAAAAAAAAAACGACTAAAAATAATTATTTCTGGGGTGCAATTGTTCACACTTCAACTGATGAACTTTTTTTTTTATTTCAGGCAATACACTCTGCAGAGTAAAAAAAAAAAAAACATTTGATAAACCCATAAAGTAACTATCTTCGAGTGGTGGAAATAATTTCTCAGCATTTAATTTGACACTCTTTTTGCAACAAGCATTGCAGTTGTTTCTTGTCATTCTCCTCTAGTGCTTTGTCTTAGTTTTCTTTAAAAGATTACTGTTTTCTGAATTTTCTGCTGATAATGTGTAATAGCAGTACATAGAAAACAGATAGAAAAAACTGTAATAGAAAGTCAGATTGTTTCTACTTCCATATTAATAACAAAAGTTAAATTTTCAGTCTTTGTTTTTATCTAAATCCCTTTAAAAATGGAATTTTTATCTCTTGTATAATGATCTCTTGCAGTTATATACAGAAACAGACATTTTAAAGTACATTACAGCTTTTTCTTTTTTTTTTTTTATATTTTCACTCTGTCAAATGTTTCATACTTTCTTTGCCTTTTTTTGTAACAAATGGCTGCAAAAATATAATTAAAATGAATGAGATTAGACTTAAATTCTCTGATTGGACGCCTCTTTTATGATTAAAAAATGTTTGTTTAGTTGTTTATTTATTCTTGAAGATCTTTTTTCCAATTCATTGTTTCCTTGTTTCTTCAACTTCAATTGACTGATAAGCACTAACACAAACAAGGGCAGTTTTACTAAATCTCAGTAAAATCGGTTTGAGCCATTGACAAATTGTACATTTTGTTTGATGTTTGTTGTCGAAAGATATTTAAAAATTCTGCATTAACTGCAGGTTCCATGTCGTCGTTTGGCTTTTAAATGCAGACATTTGTCAGATTTGACAGCACAAAATGTGACTTGTGACATGTGATTGTGCGCTAGAAGAACCTGGTGTATTTCCTTTTGAATGACATGATGAATGTGCATGTATGAGTGCAGTGAAACTGGGTCAGCAGGTCTAATTGATCAGTGATGGAAGCAAAAGAATGAATTCTCAAGCGTGCACAGATACAGTCTCAACTGACTTTTAAACTGATTAAAAAAGCAAATATATGCTAAAATGCGTTAAATTAGAGATGTTTGAGATTTATTTTCTTACATTATGGATTAAATTAAAGTACAAATAAAAATCCTGGAGAGTCAGCAGTTGGTATTGATTTCAGTAGGATCAAGACCTCAAGGGCAAGACTGATTTCTTTGTTTTAGACTTTACACTCTTCTAGAATTATTCACATCAAAAACAATTTAAAGCCCCACTCCAATCATATTTTGAGCTTTTTTAAAAGCGTTCCCAGTGGTCTTTTAACTATGAGGAGGTCGTTTTTCGCCCCAAAAAACCCCAAAAAACTGTCATTTTCTAGGACATCGTTTATGCAAAGCAGCAGTAATTCATTAGAAATTTACCTCTAAGTTGTGGATGGGAATGTTGGCGTGAATCAAGCCCAACCCCACTTCCTCTCCCCTTTCCTGAGGGCTCAGAGAAGAGAGCTTGTGGCCCTTCCAACATATTTTCCACGTCACAAATGCACTCTTTTGTCAAAATGCTTATTCAAATAATAACACTCAGAAATAAAATTATGGGTTCAATTTTTATGTATCTTCCATCATCAGAAAAATGCTACAAGAATGTGTTAAAAATTCACTTTTCTTCTTGAAGTGTACCTTCAAAACAAATTGAATGAATGACTCATCCCACATTATTAAAAAGTTTCAACAGGATTGTGCAATAAAAAGAATCCTAGTAACCCACCCTTTGCTACCACATGTTCATTTACAGAATTATAAAGGAAGAAATTTGAATCTTCCTGACAAAGACAAAACTTTAAACCCTTAAGTGAAGGGCTGTGATAATGTTCAAAAACATGCATCTGAACAACCACTGTTCAAAGTGCTCTCCCTGCTAACCTTTGTGCTACAAGTGGTAAATTAGAACCGAAAAAGCACTCATTGTGTTTTTGTTCATATCTCCCACTCTGGCGTTGGAGAAGGAGGTGGGAAGTGTGATGCGTAACATGACAGGTCATACACTGGAAAGTGGGTTTGCTCTGGCGGGAAATGGCTATTTACGTAGCTGAAAATGGAGTGCGCCTTTCTGACATTTTCATAGCCCTGCAGGCAGAAGTAACCTTCAGCGGAAAGCAGAACGATTAAAGAAATAACAGGCGAGAGAGGCAGAGGGAGAGGTGGGGCAGAAATCAGGTTTGTTCAGGAGAGGTACAATAAATGGAAACAGCTACTGTAAATGAATACTGGCGATGAACAGAACATAATTTGGCTAAAATTGCAATATAGTTCAATGCAAAGAGCAAGCTGTAAAACAGACCCAATTAGGGTTGATGCAAAAGAAGTCATCATAATTAGAATATAAAAACTTAAACTGCTTTAATAAAGCCCTGTTTACTTCTTGTCATACATTTTGGTAAATAACTTTTGCTTAATAACAAACTGTTTATGCAGAAATCTATGAGCTTTAACTGTGTTGCTTCTAAAAAATAGATCACACAAGGATTTTTCATCTATGGAGTCCCTAAAGTGGATGAGAAACTACTGGTTTCTCGTGCACACACTCAGAACAGGATTCTTTTCCACACCAGTAATAAAATTACCTTTGAAAAACCCTCAAAGCTACTTATTTATCATTAAGCTTAATATTCACTTAGAAATGATCAAATATTTAAGTTTGACTTCTCTGGGAAATTTGAAAGAGTCTTTGGTGTTTGGAGTTAAGATTAAAACTGCATTTCTGAGTATTTCTTTACTCAGATTGTTGTGAATCAGGAGCAGATGAAAAAATGCCCTTAGGAAAAGCTTGTTGCTGTGATGTAGGTGCTACAGTCTGTGAGTCACAAGCTCCCTGCTCTGCTCAACTCGGATGCATCCACTTCCAGACAAATAGATCCATGTATGCCTTCATATCCCTGTCTAATCTGGCTGGATTGCTCTAATGTTTTTGTTGCATCTGTAATGTTTGGTTGGGGTTGTGAGAGGCTGTAAGATAGCCAGTGAGAACGAGGAAACAAACGGACGATGAGAAATGAGGGCAGGCTTACTCTGCGCCAACAGTTCTGCCCACAACTTAGAAGTAGATTTCTAAAAAAAGTCCTGCCACTCTGCAGGGACTATGTCATAGAAAACGACACAGTTTTTCCAAATTTTTGCTAAAAACAGCATAACACGAATTAAAAAAACACTGGAAATGGTTTAAAATAGATCAAAAGATGATCAGAGTGGGATCAATATGTAATTATGCACACATGCACAAAATAATCAACACATTTCTGGACATTGAAACCATTTCTTTCATACTTTTTATCAGATTCAAAGAAAAAAAAAGTAACTTAAGAACTTTTTATAGGGAACTTTGGACAATCTACCAACTCTGTTGTTTTAGAGAGCTAAAAACAAACATAAAGACTTTGATTCTTCTTTTTTTACTGTAGAAAAACTAAACCAAGTCTTATGTAAGGGGGGAAAAGGAGACAAAAGCTATGGCGATGTCCCAGGATTCAGCAGAATTTACAGTAGAACATTTCAATCCAGTTCTGCAGCAGCAAGAGGTTGTCTGCAAGAGCTTATGAAGTTAAAAGACCTTGATAATGAGCAACCTCATTTCCTCAAATTGCTCCTTATTATAAGCGGAGCACTTGAATATTATTATCTCTGTATGTACAGAACCATGATGGGAAATAAAGACACAAAAATGAGATTTTCTTTTTAATCTATGAATTTTCTTTGAGGTGCATTAATTTTTTTATAATTACCAGTAGGGAAAGGTTAGAAAATATGGATAATATGTGCAGTTAAAGATGAGAGCAAGAAATCTCCTTTTAAAAATCTTTTTTTTTTCATTCTTACTTCTTGTTCAACAGGGAATTTCTAATCGTTTAAAATATTAACAAGTTAGCAGAAAATTCTCAATCACATAAAATAAAATACAAATGTTCTTTTGTATCACTTAAAAAAAAAAACAAATATCGTGTATTTTTGTTTGATAAATGACGTGTCCTGTACAGTGTAGTTGCAATAAAGCAAATTGTAGTGGGTCAAGATGAAAAACAAAATCCAAGAGACTGAGAACGGTTCAACCCAGAGTTGGACTTGTAAGTGTGAAAGAGCAGGTTTTCTAGTTATTAATATGTATAGCTTTTGCTAGTGCATCTTCCCAGGGGAATGAGATTTTAATAGCATGTAGAGGTGAAGTGAGAGCTGGAAGGCTTTGCTCACACTCTGGGAAAAAGTCACTAAATTCACCAGCAACACCAGAGGTTAATTGCTTGGTTATAAATCAAACGGGACCCACTGGCTGGGGGTTTTGCTGGAATGTAGGGAGATTACAGCGACACGGATGGTTTGACTTACACTGCATCGTCTTTGATTTGTTATTTTGTGGATAAAAAACAATACTAATTTCAGTCGCTTTTGGAGTCCGTGAAAGTTCTCAGTGAGTTCCAGTCTGTGTTATCTGATTCATTTTCAAGGATTTAATTAAGAGATTTAAAGAACACATGTTCAGTAAGCCCGGAATTTTAGAAAAAGTCAGTCGGTAAAAATCCTTCATTTATCGACATTTTTAACGAGATAACAAATTCAATTACCATCACAAAGGAAAGCTTCATTCACACAGGGAAATGATGGCTAAAATTTTAACTATGAATGCAAATTTAGTCTCTAAAGGACTCACTTTGAAAAAGGGGAGGATTGTGCAACCCATGACTCTGGAATCACATGCAATTCTTTTGTTTCTCTATTGTGGCTCTTTGACTGAAGAAAAATGCCAATAATTTAGAAAAAATAAAATTGTAGTTTTGGTTGAATTGTTTGAGTGTATTTACTTTGTCTTTTAGATTTAGATTTTTGACCCTTTTGCTGAATAACAGTGTCTAGTTACTATTCAGAGGCAAAGTTTGAACATGCCTTTACATGGATGGATTTATTATGTAAATCAATTCTACAGGAATGTTGTCATGTTTATATACAATATTAAAACTGAATATGAATGCTCCAAACTCAAAGTGATAGAAAATCCCATGTTTGACTTTCTTGCCTTTTTTATTTCAAGTAAATCTGCTGGACGATCTTAATTAACTCTGGGTGTATTTTATTTTGGAAGGACTGGTCAGGTATGAGAAGCGCTTTTTATAAATAAAGTTTGATTTGATTTGATAAAGGAAAGGATTGATGGCCCCTAAAACACAAATAAAATATATTTTCTAAATAGTGAGGATGATGGTAAAGTGGAACTTTGTGACTCTGTTTCAGAAAGTGAGAAACAGACCCAACTGGCTACTTTAGCATTAAAAGGATTTTTATTTCCAGCATAGTGACTGAACTTATGCCATTTACAACACGCCTAAATGTTTGTCCCATAACCCATCCATCCCACTTTGTCCTTTTCTGGGTCACATGGCTGCTAAGCAATGGATTCGTTTATTGTGTTTGTTAAACTTTATTTTGTCCGGTTTCTTTTGGGCAGGTCATCACAGTAAAGGAGAATTCTTATTTCTATTATCTGAATGAGAGATGGGAAACATCAGATCAACTTTTGTCATTTTTCAAAAAGTCATTTTCACTGCTTGTTTTTTTTCCATTTATATCTTCAGGCTGCATTCACTGAAAAACATGAGTAACCAGCAACAAGCTGTGATGCAGACAGTAAAAAGGCACACGACACACAACAAGCAAGAGACTGGACTGTTTGAGTGTTTCCATACGAACGTAAAAAAGAAGCTTTTCACTTCATATGATGCAACCAATGCTTTTTACATACATTTTTCCTCAAAAATAAAAAGTCATTTCTTTCCTCTTTAGTAAATTTAAAGTGGTTCAAGAGTTTTTTTTAAAGTGAATTATGTAAAAGTTATATAAAAGTCATTTTACCTGAAGGAAAGCCACTTACATTTCCTCGTTTTTTATTCCATTTGACATAGCAAGTTTTTTTTTCCATCTCCATTTGTACCACTTTGTCTCCACTTCACTGCAGTTGATAAGGTGCCTGTGTGACCCCCCCCTATTTTGGCTATGTGCCCCCCAGACGCTCCCACCCATCACTCACTTTTTCTTAAAATGGGTTTCAAAGTTTAGGTCTGATGGACACAACTTTGCCTCTTTGGTTGCCACGGAAACCAGGTTGACGCATAGACGGATGGAGTGGAGTGCGAGTGGGAGTTTTGAGAGGCTATAGAAGCCTGTCAGGATTTATGGATTACTGTATGGCTGCACAGACTTTTTTTTTTCCAATTTTGAACGAAATGTTTTAGCGCAGATAAAACACATTGCAGACGCTGTCAAGGTCAAAGAACTAAAATTCTTCAAATGAACAAAAAACAAGCTGGAGCCTTATTACATGTTGTGCTGCTACATTTTAAATACTTTCAAATAAAGCTTTAATATCAGCTCTAAGCGAACTACTTGTCCTTGTAAAAGACATCGTCATGTTGATGCGTGTTACCATGGCAGCAGTACAAGCTGTGCTGATTGGCACAGGTTTAAAATCTTCACAGCTCTGACTGGTAGTTTTCACTCAGTCACAAGCGATTTTTGGAAATCCCACCGGAAGCGCAGAAATCTTAAAGAGCCGCGTGTTTTCAACGGATCCCCCTGTCAGTTACTGTCAGTGTGATGACGGTTTAAGCAAATACGATTAAAAGATTTTTTTAGGAAATATTTGAAAGGACATTTGGTTGGGTCCTTTTTTTTTTTTGGTTATTTTGAGTGTCTGTACAGCTCTTTTGCTGCTGTCAACATTAAAAGAACAGTCTTCTTCTAACGAGTGTGTTCAGAATCCTTAAGCTACATAGACACAGACAGGGTTTAGCCTGTGGTGTTCACACTGGACAACAGGGAATTGCTTCAGTTCTTTTTCTACGGGTCACAAGTCCTTGTCTGCCACTCGCATTATAGAGTTGCCTTGGTTTATCTTTATTTAGGAAACAAATGCAGACGTCGAGGTTAATCAGATAAACTGAAACGACACATCACTACCAAACCTGAGTCCCTGTTTCCAAAGTTTGACCTGGTTTTACTGGAAGCATGCGTACAATAGCTGTACGCTTTGTACGTAGAGCCCAAAAAACTTGCGTAGCTACGTGTGAACGCGAGAAATTTGACCGCATCATCCTAAAATGCGCGTTGTGGCGCATTTACTCCGACTTTTCATTGGAACATGGTTCGCTGAGGACAGTGTAAACACAGCTTCATGTGAATTTGGAGCTGTGTTCAGGCTGTCAATACGGTTTTTGTATTATTATATTTTATATACTGAACTATATTATTATATCATATGGCAAAATGTTGATGAATGTCCTTTTTCACATGACCATCAGCTCTGTGACTTTGGTCGCATTCTGCACTGATAGTGTTTGTGACGTAAAGCTACACACACATCCAACCCTTTGCAATCGTTCACAAATCCTGAGATTTGCGCCGCTTCGACATTTCATACCAAGCCTCTTCCTAATCTAGAACATGTGCTTGTCAAATTTAGAAAAAGAAGAAGAAGAAGAAAAAGCCCCTCCCTGCTTGTCCAGTGTGAACACAGTTGGTTACATGCACGTTTGAGTCCATGCCGAATTCCTGAGCGTGCGTTAAATGCCCGGTGTTTACGTAACTTGACAGCTTTTATAGTTGGTTTGAGTTGTTTCTCAAACCTGACATGTTTTTTGGGTCACTTTTTGCACCAAATCAGCCAAATGAAAACAGACTTTTGATAAACAGGAGCGCTCACTGCTCAGCCGGTGATAGCCTGTACTTTGTTTGATTATGAATAAATGTCACTAAAGTAGTTCAGTTTGACATAATTAGGGCAACAGCCATTAGAAAATGTCAGAATGGAACATGTGAAGAAAACAGAACTTCTTAGCCACAAAAATCAACACAGTGACGTGTTTAACTTGAACAGAAAGAAAAAGATTGTTGGATGTTTATTGTTCTGTTGGTTGCTATTGAGGAGTCTGGGAATTACTGGGAATGTTAAACAAGAAAAAAATCATTTTAGTTTAATCACTACTTTGTTTATGTAGTCAATTAGTCTACGCTTGATGGTGATATTTGTGAAATGTCAACTAACTTTACATTCCAAATAAAACTCCAACAGGCTTTTTTGGAATCAGGAAGCCATCAAACCCAATAAGTAATGTTTCATGTTTGAGCGTTTTTTTCAAGTAGACTTGTGATTACAGACTACAAACTCTAACACTCCTTTTGCTTCTTGGCGGCGTTCAGATGAAATCTCTGCGCTTCTATTGTGAAGAGGCTTTTCCTGCCTCAGCATCCTCCTCACTTTCAGCTGGACTCCACCGCTGCTCTGGACAGGTTGGCTCTGTGCGCTGGCAGCCTGTTCCACTCATCTGTTTCCTGTGTTGCTGGACACAGACGAGCCCCTGGAAGCTCGGAGACGCAACGGAACCGGTAAGGACGTTCGCGTTTGGATCGCTTTGCTTGAAAAACGACGGTTTTGTTAAAAGTTTGCATCTGCCTGAACTCATTGTTTTAGGCGTAGCACTTTCTGTCTGACTGAAGGAAACGTGTTCTTGTAAAGTTCTGTTTTTCTCCGATTGGAGATTTTACTGCGCCTGCGGTCTGGAGAGAGCCGGACTTTTGGCGGTCGTGCGTAATTGTGCATCAGTCTTGAGCGTAACCGTCATTTCTGCTCTCAAACGAGATGTTTTAAGATATGATAGGTAGTATTTCTAGCGATGTCTAAAATGAGTATGATTGACAAATTCTGACTCATTTTGAATTGTGTTTGTTATAATAGTTGTTTTTTTAGCCTGAGACTCTCTGCCCCAAAAAGCTTTGAAGATGTTTCGAAACTGGTGTGCAAGTTGGATTTGTTTGTCCAGTAGAGCGCAGTTAGTTTTCCTTCTAATCTGATAGAATATCTACGTTTGTCTTTTCTTTTTTTCTTTTACAAGCTCTGGGTGAACTGTTGGTTTTAAAGTGGCCGATGACATTTAACTGTTGGATGATGCGTCAAAACAATATATTTATAGTGTAATCCTTCAAAATAAGAGGTTTATTTATATATATATATATATATATATATATATATATATATATATATATATATATATATAGTTGTTTCAATATTGTTTATATCTTTTGCAATTTATTCTGTAAGTTATATCTTCCGGCAAAAATTGAAATATCCATTTGTGGACATTCTTGGTTTCTTTGGCTTTTACAGGTTAGATCCTGTTTGCTGTTCATATCTACTTTATTAGATACAGAAATACTTTTTTTTTCATCTTTTTTTAAATTTACAAATAAAAAAGTTTCACAAATTAAATGGTAAAAAGTGAATTTAGAGATACGAATTTAGCTTTGAAGTTATGCATGGAAAGTCTTTTCAGAACTCGCTTCTATTGCTGACAGAGCAAGCTGTTGAATGAAGTAAGTTGTTATAAAAGAAAACACAGGTTTTTATTGCACTTATGGGTTTTTTATTGAGGTCTGACTTCTTTGTTGTGAATGCCTGACTACGACATTTGAGTTGTGTGCTTTTAGTTTGATTATATTTAGAAGTGTCATATTCCACACAAAAAGTGTATTTGTTTTTAAATTAAAGGCGGGTAAAATAAGCTTAATTAACTCTTACAGATGACTGCGACACCCAAAAGAATAAACCGTAAGAATGTTGTTTCAGCTGACAAATGCACATAAAGAGTCATGAATGCTACTTGCAAATATTGCTTTCAATAGCTGTGACATCTATTTTTTAACTTGCAATAATAATGTAACTTTTAACCCAAAGCAAAGCCGAGTGATTGCTTAAACTTTTGATTGTTAATTTTCACAATAAAAGCTGGTTAATGTAAAAAAATAAATAAATAAAAAAGTGCTTTTTTCACTCTTTTCCTTAAAGCAGAAAGTGAGTCAGACATCTCTAAAATCTTTTTGAGTTCAGATTTGTAAGAATCACTAATTTACTATAATCATCTTTTCTCGCCATCCTTACATCAGTGATGTCATGGTTAAAAAAAGGCATAAAAAGAATCTGGAAATGCATGCATAATTCATCATCTTACCTGCTGGGTGTTTTAAGGTGCCCTAGCATTACATAATAGCCCAAATGTAACCTCCTGTGTTTGTGAATGATCCCAGCAGGAAGACTTAGTGTAAAACGGAGGCTTTGATCTGTCAAATGTGCATCACTTTTACAACCCAGATTACAGTGTTGGGGCCATCACTGAAAGTTGGAGCTTTTCTCTCTGCAAACCTCCGCGTCCTGTGGAGTTCCTGCATTTTTTTTGAGTATAGCTCTAGTTGTATTTTTGACAGCAGGGTTCTGGATTTATAACAAATAGTCTGTCACTGAGTCTTTTCAGATGTAAGTGTAAGATTTTCTGTAACAGCAGCTGCACAAAACAGTGTGCCATCTTTCTGATTTGAAAACGTCCTTATTCAACGTGTGTGAGAAATTGTTGAACATCTTACACGGAGAAGTTATTTACTCAAATAGAATATTCTTACTTTACGAGTAAAGAAATGAACTGCAAACTACTTTTGGATGTTTTTTTCCTAGAAACTCATCCTCATGTTGCTGCATTCACCTCGCCTCTCTGATTCTGCACTTCTGCCGTTTCGGCGTCCTCTGGTTGTTTGGTTTTGACCTTCTTTCTATCTCGTCCTTGCTGATATGCTATTAAGACCTGCTGGGCTAATCTGACCAGTCCGTTCACACTCTCAACCTCGCGGTAGGAGGGAGGGAGCTGCAACTCGCCAAGCTAAATGCACACAATTTTTATCAGCTCGACCGATTTTAGTCATTTTTCTTTTTCACTGTGTCTGTTGCGGTTGATTTCATCAGGCGGAGCAGCACGGTGACCTTCAGCAGATAACTTTGCAAAATTGTGACACAGTGTTTGGAGCTTTCAAGAACAAAAAACTAATTCCGTAATACCTGGAGGAAGGAATGCTGGGATTTCACATTTAAAGACATCAGCTGTAAATGCAACAAATTTGCAAATCTTTTACGTTTTTGCAGACACTCAGATTGACCTAAAACTTGTAGAAAAACTACAATAGTTTGAGCATATAGTTTTAACGAAGCCTGCTTGATTTTTTGATGGATAACAGATTTTTCTGTGCAGAACAGTTGAATTTGGACTTATAAAAAAGCTGAAAGTCGTGGAGGGATCTCTCTGCAGGTGGAATTGCTGCTTATGATCAGGAATGAACGTGTGCTCTCTTCATAGGAGAGCTAAAGCGTGAGTCCTCCGCTGACCTTCATGGGTCTAAGTCCAGATTGGGGCCGGAGGTGACAGAGACAAGTTGGGGTTAAACTTGCCAGGGATCAGAGATCCTGACAGCTGCACAGAGGCTTGCTTCCGTTACGAGTGCTTTTACTCTGCCCCTGCCTGGTTAACTGACATGGCTCCATGGGTGTGCATGCTTTGCTCAAGGACAGACTTATTTAGTAGCCCCTTTTTTAATATGAAATCCATATCTTTGATGTCAGAGTGTTTTTACCATTGTTAGTTCAGAAAGTCTAAGCCCAAATAAACAGAGCTAGTTTTCTGATGCCCATTTTACTAGTCACTAGTTAGACTTTATGCATTAAAAGCAGAGTCTGATATCAAGGACATGGATTTTATGGTAAAAAGAGCCAGAACAGACTTAGCAAAGGTTTCTCAGAGGGCTTCAAAGGAGTGACAGTAGGTCCAGGGAGAAGGTCTCATCACAGCAACTTAACCGCTCCAGAACAATGAGGGCGGAGAGAGGTTACAGTTTGGGTTTTTTCTCCACCTGCGCCAACAAGAGAGCACAGATTTCCGTTGGTTTTGATCTGATATGTTATGAAATCATTATCCCCGATAACAGAAGGCAGCAGAACTCACTGCCGTTGACCAGAATGCTCATTTGCTGGCGCAATGACTCACGCTTACAGTGGCTCCAGTGTGTGTTGGCTAACGCAAACACACTCACGCACACAGAGGTGCGCTTATGCTGCTGGTGAATAACGGCGCTCTTGGGCCGAACACTGACTTAGTGTTTTTAACCAGGTACACCTCAAACACAACAACACAAACTAAATGGGCTTCTTGTTTGGGTGCAGCTGAACTCCTGATGAAGGGCAGCTGTGGAGCCTTTGGATCAAAAACAGGCTATTATGGACGCTTTCATGAATATTCAGAGCTGGATGTGTCTGTATTTACTTTCTTATTTGTTTGTGCAGGTATGGTTTCATGGATCACTGCTTTTTGGGGGGAGGAACACTCCACTTTACACACAGTTTGTCGCACGCTCACACCTGTGGCTGGCAGCACAGTCCCAGTCTTTCAGTGCAGCTCTGTTGGTCTGGTGTGGGAAACAAACATGCAGGGATTTGATAGTCATCCATCCTAACAGAAGTGAGTGTTACTCATGTTGCTTTCTGTGTGCTGAGATCATTTCTGAGTCAGGGGATTCATTTTCTCAGTGTTTTTGGCTTTTTTTTCTCATTTGTGTTTGTGAAATAATTCTTTAAATAAGTCAGACAGCCAGGATCCAACTGTTTGTGTACTTTAGTAAAGTGGGACAGTTCAGGACATAGTTTGTGCAGAGCAACAGGAGTTCATTTGAAATATGCTTGTGTGTTGTGGGTGGGACTGTTGGCACAGAGTAAGCCTGCCCCCACTTCCCATCATTTTTCCAATGGCTTTTTTTGTCTCCACCTGGTCCACAAAAAATTGAAGAAAGTAATACTCAGAAATGCAATTTTAAGCTTAATTTTCTTTTTATATGTCCTCCATCATGAGTAAAATGCAACAAAAACACACATTTTATTGGAGTGTGTCTTTAACTTCTCTAAGTAAAAAAAAAAACCCACATCTCCTATGATTTTAAAGTTTTAAAGAATTAAAAATGCAGAAATCTTACCATTTTTGTGTCACTTATATTTTTATTGCATTCATTAATTGGTTTATTTGACTGGGACATTGCACATTAAAAATTAACTCCATCCTTAAATGCACCAGAAACAGCCAAAAGGCTAATTTTCATCTGTAATCTCAGGACAGGTGGCAGATTTGTCTACCTTAAAAAACAAAAACAATTAACAGCAGAAACACAGCATAAATGATAATTAGAAGTATTTTGTTCGTTTCGGTGTTCATGGTGGTCATGTGCCTTATCTAGATTATTGCTCTAAAAACCGGGAGCTCTAAGAGGCTCCCGGTTTTTGCCTTAAAGACGATGAAAGATGTGTAAATCCTTTTAAAAGTTTCTTCTCTTTGACACAAATATATCTGAGTCATATTTTCAAGGTGATGTTGCTTTTCTCGGAGCTTTGACAAATGGAATCCTTGTTGCCGGGGACAACAGATGCCTGTTCAGACAAAGACAAGAATCACAACTCTGTTAACCTGCGACACTCTTTATAATTACTGTGTGGTAACAAAATAGTGGTCTCTCGATCTTTCTTTTATCCCGAGCTCTTTGTCTGCTTCCAGCAGTTCCAGATATTTGCTGTCGGGTCGTTATAGGCGGCAGGAGGTGGAAGCAAAGCTTCCTCCACCTCACCAATACTCCATGTCTCATTGATCCCGTTGGAAAAACATTTAATCCATGCCGATCATAGTAACCTCTTCTGTCTGGAGGACAGAGAAACACCCTCGTTTAGTGTGTCTTGTATTGAACCATGTTGTCTGCACAGACAGGAGGCTCGGGGGGGAGCTCAGATCTTCTCAGGCTGCCTGCTGGAACAGTGATGCCTCCACTGACGCATCGGCTGACACACAGCTGCACCCTTTCACCCACGTCTGCTGGGTCCTCACAGTGAAGCAGGGTTTAGCAAAGTGAATTGCAGCATTCTGCACTTTGATTAAAAGTCAGATTATCACCCTTTTACCATATGTGGGCTAAGCAGCTTTGGAAAGTGAGAGTTTTTATTTTCTCGATGTCTCGATTCTTTCACAGTGGAAATCATCGTGTTCTTTTTTTTTTGTGGAACCTTCCTCTGTCTCTTCATCTGAAGCAGAGGTGCTTTTGGTGCTTTGAGTGTGTGGGGGTGATGTGCGTCTGCACTCTGCTTGAGGCCTCTTATCATCTGTGTCAAACTGGTGGGCTGAGAGTGGATGAGGAAAGCAAGGCCAAACTCTGCTCTTCAAGTTCCAGCATTAACTCCACTTCCTCCCGCTGAAAATCCCTCTCAGACCCTCAGCTCACAGCTGACGCACACATCCACTCTCTGATCCGCCCCATCTATTCTCCTAACTCCACCAATTCATTGTGTCTTTCTTCATTTATTACCTGCTTGGCGACTCAGTGACTCAAAGGTACTTTTGCCACATCCTCTTTTGACCTGCTAAGTCAGAAAAGGTTGCCAATTCTTCCTCTTTTTTTAAGAAAAAATAGACCTTGTTTGCTTTCATTTAGCTGATTTTCTCCGAAAGCTTTTAGAGCAGCAGAGGCAGCCTCATTTATTGCATTAGTTATCACCTTGACTGTGTCTCCCTTCTGCCCAATTCAGGCCATCACAAAGTCACGCAGGTCTGGCAGAACCTATAATTGAACCATATATTCTTTCCCCTCAGTACAAAGAAGGGACATCTTTCAAAGCTCTGCTCTAAGAAGAATTTTTGCTGACAGGACAGGAGCAGCTGTGGCCGGGTTAACTGCTGCATCAAAGCTGCTGTCGAAGACGGGCCACTCTGAAAGATAAGGAGAGAAGAGGGCATGCAAGGACTCTTACAGGAACAGCTAGAGAGGGGAAAAAAGGTTGAGATTCTCAGCAATAGATTTTATCCTCTTAAAAATTGATACCTGTAAATGTCATCAATATTTAAAAGTTTTGATTTCATTTATTAAAAACATAAAACTCTAAATATCTCATATTATAGTTAATAATGTTTTGACAGTGGGAGATCTGTGTTGTTATTGGCATGTTTGTTGCAAATCAAATAAAACTTTATTTATAAAAAGTGGCACCTTCGTATATTTATGACCATCTGCTGACTGGTTGGCCGAGTGTTTTTGTAAAGACTAAACTTTATAATTACATTTTTCTTCATTCATCCTTTTTCTGAATCCACTGAATCCCTTTCTGGGTCGAGGGGCTTCAGTTGGACGAAGGTGGGGTACACCCTGAACAGGTCACCGGTCTGTCGCAATGCCACACACTCCACACGGAAAGGCCCCAGCCAGGATTTGAACCAGTTTATCACGATGAAGTGAGAGTGCTGACCACTACACCACCGTGCAACCCCCCTTATTTAATCAATTAGGTGCTGATCCTAATGTTTTGTTAGAATGGTGTTGCATCGTGAAGTTCGATAGATGTTACATGTTACAGATTTTATTTAAACTACTTAAAACCTAAAATGTTAAATGACTGGGGCCATGTCTAAATTACACACCAACTCCCAAACTACTAAAAACTATATATTGCAGGTCTATCTAGTGCCCTGAATTAAAAAGAACTCAGACATCATTCTCACTACTTTTTTCTAAACGGCAAATATGACGCTTACTTCACAAAGTGAAAACCTAATCAATGTGCGCATTTTATGAAGACTATTTATGTATCCACTGTGTTCTGATGATGAAAACGTTGCGGGCTTATTAAAAAAATACATTTAAATATAATTTTTTTTTTTTTTTTTTGTAAAAATAGTTCAAACGCAATGCATTGAGGTTTATACTCCATCAACTCCTTACCACAGTTCAGGCAACGCATCCTTCTGAGTTCCCTCTTCTTCAAAACTCATCACTCATTTTCCATACCTTTTCCAGTATATTGTTTCAATTTATGACATTTCATTTTGATTTTGGGAAATTACTTTTGTTTTTCCAATTTATTATTTTTTTTTGGTATTTGGAATTTTGTTTTGACTTTTAAAATGTGATGTTTTTTTGTTTTGCTTTTTTCATTGTCATTGTGTTATGTTGGTACTTCAGGGCCTCCGTAGTTTGCTTTGTGTTTACAACAAAATGAAAAGATTTTATCATGTTCTTACTTGATTTTTAATTCTTGTTATTTTTGTTTTTCAAGAGATAGAGAATAGTGGAACACCCTGATTCTCAGCTCTCTTTCTTTCTTACTAAAGTACCGTTAAGTAGACTGAAGTGCAAGTTTTCTTATTTCTGTTTGGTGGCTGACCTGCTGAGATGCTGTGCTGAAATAGGAGAGCTGTCTACTGTTCTTAATTCTCCCTCTTGAGTGAAAAGTGTGGTACAGTGATGCCTCAATGATTTTTATTTCAGGCATCAAGACAGGATCAAAATAAAGCACCCCTCTTTGGGTATTTAGGGAATTGATAGCTAGAAAGCGGAGGCAAAGGATAACACCACAGGCTCACTTGAAGTTTGGATGCAATCATAGGGAAAAGGCACAGGGGAGAGCATCTGAACAAGTCAACCTGAAGACCTCTCATTTTAGCCGGCTTTCACTTCCACCTTCGTGACAGGTAAATGCTCTGGCGCCCGAAGTTACAAACAGTAGATTCATAAAGGAATCCAAACACCACAGAAACAGAATCAAAGTTGAACAGAAGTAACAATCCACGTTTGTCTATAAATTATAATTTTGACAAACTGAATCGTTTATTTGTCTGATTTGCCAATATTTTTAAGATTCAAAAGTAACTTATTGAGTAAAGTAGAACGTAAATTCTGGGTACTTTTTCACAGTACTTCCAAGGTACTTTCTGTTTACCTACTATATTGTTACATAAGGTAAATACCATGAAACGTACAATAAGTTGATAAATAAATTCAAGGTATTTCATTTGTACTTACCCTGTTCTTGCATGTGATAAGTACCACAAACGACACAGCAATGCAAAATACCCAGAATATACTATGTAATAACCCAGTGTGTACAACATAAATACCCAGTTGGTACCACATAAGTAGTACCAGATAAATACACAGCGAGTACCATATAAATACCAAGCAGGTACAAAAGAAGTACCATGTAAAATACCCTGCAAGTACTACTGTACTGTAAAAGGAAATTTCCCGAATCAAGATCTATTTATATCAAATGTGCAGTATATTTTAACATACAGCACAGAATAAGTTTTTGCACTCTCAGGCACCGGTAGAAATGTAGAAAAATAATAATAATAATAAAAAAAAACTATGAAGGCATAGCATAAAAATAATACTGTAAGTAAAGAAGATGTTTGGCAATACAAATGTTGAAACGTTTTATTTCTTGAAGATATAACACATATTTAAACATTTAAGGTACCTGAATTAAGGCACTCCTCCTTCATTTTATTTATTGAAGATATAATGAAGATATAAATTCAGTGGAAAAAAACAACTTAAAATGTCTTTGTTATCCCTATGGAAAATTAAGAAAGCACAATGTAAAAAAAACAGTTCCAAATAAACAAAATTTAATCAAAGTCAAGTTCTCAAAGTTCTGTTCTTGGTTTTGGTGCCTGGTAACTTTTTTTTGTTATATTTGTTATATTTTTTGTTTTCAAATGCAAATCACAAGCTCTGGGTTTCTGTTTTAGCTTCTGCTGAAGGCATGGAGGCAGGCACAACTTGGTATAACACCAGGAACTGTGAGCCAAACTCTGCACCACAGGTGGTGTGTGAAAAAGGGTTAAAAAAAGATGGTAATTTAGAGAGGGTATCGTCATGATCCATTTTTAGAGTTTTATTAAGAACTTATTTTTGGGAAAATCCCAAAGAATTGTTAGTCTATTGCTTTACTGCCAAATCTTTTGTTTAGATCCAACTTTTTTACCCGCCTGCTTTTTCATTCCAATTCTAGTCATCTTTTGATCTGTTGTAAAAGTGTTCCCGTTGGTCTTAAAATTCTTTTTTAAAATATATTTTGCAAAAATCAAAATAAAAAATTTGTCTTTTTCTGGGACATAGTTTCTGCAGAGCCGCAGGAATTCATTAGAACTTCACCTCTAAATTTTGAGTTTATATATGTCCTTCATTGTGAGAAAAAGATCAGAAGCAGATGTTAAAAACACCAAAAACACAGTTTTCAATGTAGTGGGTCTTTCAGAAAAATGACCTGAGAACTATATTACAGTACAAATGATGGCTATTTTGTGTAATAAGTCAGTTTGTTATGCTTTAATTTTTTTTAATTTGAAAAAAGTGACTCTAAAAATACAGAATTAGATGAATTAGACGAGAAATTGTTGTACCTAAATGTATATCTGCAAAACTGTAATTCACAATTAATCAATCCCTTTATTTGCGAAGCACCTTTTATCAGCATGCGAAGAACACAAGGTGCTTGACATATAATGCACATCTAAACATAGGTTAAAACAATAAAAAGTTTACTAAATTTACTAAAAACAACAATAATCAATTGACAAACAACTGAACTGTGGAAAAAACACTGTGGCTAGCATAAAAGCCATAAAATACTTAAAATCCAAATCAATAAGTTATTTAATCGAGTTATGCAAATGCCAAGTTTAACGGATTGACTCTTCAATTTACATTCATAAGCACATATTTCTTAGTAAATACATGCATAGTTCAATTTTTATGTAATATTTTGATCAATTGCAGGCCAAATGAATGTCAAAAACTCTTTCTTTTGTTGTACAATTGAAAGTGCCAAAGAACATGAATTTATGCTGAATTTTTCCCACCTATGCTTCCTGTAAGCCCTCCTGACAGCTGAATCAAACACACAGGAATGGGATTTGTTAACACTGAACTCTGTCATTGCCTCTGCTGGACTTGCCTGCCCACTTCACAGACTGTGTTGAAGCGCTCCTCCTTCATGGTAAACTTTCCTATGGCGAGGGGGCACACAGCACCCCACAGAGCTCTCCTTGCGACTTTTCTATAAAAGCTGCCTACAGACAGATTTGCTCCTCAGAAGGGATCAGAGACACAGAGGTTGGTCTTGTTTCTCCTCTGGCTCTGGACAGAGACCTACACTTGAGCCTTCAGAGGAATGAGGGTAGAGGGACTGGATCCACTGGAATCCTGCACA
Organism: Oryzias celebensis; assembly: GCA_014656515.1. Taxonomy (NCBI): domain Eukaryota; kingdom Metazoa; phylum Chordata; class Actinopteri; order Beloniformes; family Adrianichthyidae; genus Oryzias; species Oryzias celebensis. The sequence continues at coordinate 5,886,225 of BNCR01000008.1, read as the reverse complement.
TACAGTAGCAGCTCTGTGTTACTCTATTTACCTGCTTTCATCGCCTTGCATCGCCCTGTCTCTACTTAATCTTGTTTTCCTCTTGTCTATGAATAACATTTTTTAAACCAGTGCCTTATTTTAACTAGTTTTCATCTCTACTTTTGGATCTTCTAACTTCCTCCGTTGTAGCAAGTCTTTCTGGAAGCACAGGAAAGAGAAGTTCTGTTCCAAAGGTATTTCTAACTGAGGAAATACCTTAAAGGAATTCTCTGTAAATCAAAGAACATCAAAAACTTCTTCTGTGCTTAAGCATTTTCTATCATGTTGGTGTTGATGCTAATGAATTTAGTCAGACTTTTCAAGTGCTTGGTTGATGAGCAGCCAGTCTAAAAGCGAAGGAGGGGCTCTGACCTTGTCCCACATCATGGATTGCTCTGGTTTCTGACTAATAGAGTCTGCCCTATTCTTTCTCCCACTACATGAACTCAAAATAGCTCTGGCATGCCCCATTAAGCAGCATTTTAATTGTTAACATGTCATGCGCTGTCCTTGGCACACATTAACTACATCATTTAAATGTCAATTCCAATTAAAGAAGGCCTGACGAGATAATTGCTCTACTGAGGACAAGTGTGTGGCTGCAGCTTCACTTTTTTTGAGGGAGGGCGTTTGTTGAACTTCCGTAGACAGGATATTTCAATGTTTCCTTGATGAAAATGGCAGTTATTTGATGATGAGGATTCAAATTTACAATTTTTTTCACATTAATAAAGAAAATTAAGTTTAATTTTGCATTTTTAAAACTTTTCTTTATTCAAATTGTTATGAATCAGGAGCAGACAAGAAAATTCCGCTTGAAAAATATTGTGTTTGTTACGTAGAAAATACGCTTGTGGGCCACAGGCTCCCTGCTCAGCCCCATTCTGATGCATCCACTCAAAGATGACCAGATCCAGAAGCGTCTTCATTTTCATCGTCTTATCTGGTATCTGGCTAAAAATTATATGGCTGGATAGCTCTGATATTGCTCACCACTTCTATTGCAATGCTAACGTTGCAAATTTCCAATGAACCACTGCTGCTCTGTGCAAACTGTGTCCTAAAAAACAAAACACACTTTAGAAATGACTTGAAAGGAGATCATAGTGGGCCTTAAAGTTCAGATGCCATGATTCAGCTTCAAGATGTCACCTGCATGAATGAAGACCCTCATCAACCATTTGTTTCATAGGCTAGGATTTTATCAGCAGTTCGGACATCATGCTCACTTTTTTTTTTTTTGTTCTTTTAAAAGGAAAATATGACATCAGCAATTTCAGAAACGTTTCAAATACGAGAATTTAATAAATACCGGTACTTTGTATGAATCCACCATGTTCAGGATGGTTTAAAACTGAAATTGTTCAAACGCATTGCATTGTGGTCTACATTTGCCAGTGTAGTTAACATCAGTGCACGCTGTTTTTTTGTGCTTGGGGACCACTGCTCTACATGTTTGTCTTTCGGAAGTAGAAACCTGCTTGCTTGGTAAGCTTCTCTATCATGACCAGAGCTTCCACCCCCTTGTTGTTGTAACCCCCTGTTTTACTCCATGTGACTCGCTCAACTGTACAGGGACACAAAACGCCTGTTTTCCCCCGGGAAGCAATAATGCTCACATTAGTTTCTGCAAGGAGAGATGCCAGCCTGGGGTTCTGCACACAGCGACCCCCCACCCCGTCGCTGCAAACGGAGGCATGCCCGCCACCCCCAGCAGCAGAGGACCAGATGGATGTCAGACGGGGATGCTTTCAGGTCCAGATGACCTGCAGCTGGATGAAGGAGTCCCACACAGGGGAGGGGGTTTGTCCTGTCAAGGACAAACCTGTCTGGAGGTTCCAGCTCTTTCGTACGTGAAACTGTTCCGTTTCAACATGCAGTGTTGGGACCTGCAGATGAGCAATGCGTCAGCATCTCCGCTTCATGACTTGGATAGGTGGAGGTGCTCACGTTGGCAGGCAGAAGCAGCGTTGTCATGGGGATGATGTGTGGGCCTCTCATGTGCAGGAATGAGCAGTGCTTGACTGCCCACCACACATGTACACAATCACCCTGAGAATGTCGCACTACAGGCGGAGTGGAGGAATAAATGAGCTCTCAAACATCTCAGCAACAAGAAGGTAGCGGAAACAGGTTCGGTTGATGTGGTCAGACAACAATAAATAAACGTTATCTTGGTGTTAATCAACACTGTACGGCTGTAAATCCATTTCTTTCCCCAATGTGTTTTTTGGTATCTAGAATGTACTTATGCACAACTCATAATGTAATCTTTCTTTTAATAGCATCTCTCATCCTCTATCTGTCCATCTTTTGCTTGTGTCAGCCCTTCCACCCACCCATCTTTCCCTCTCTTGTTCAAAAGGAGCCTCTTCTGCTTGCTGCCATGCAAGCCTGCTTCCCATTAGGGAAACAAATGAGGCGAGGCACCGATGCAAATATCCTGGACCCATCGCTGATCTGAGACTTATCACCCACAGACAGCAAAAAAAAAAAAAAAAGAAGAGGATGCGTAAAACATAAAGCTGATCAAAGTGATTATAAAACCACAGTGGAAGCAATAATTGATCATCCTTAAGGCTTCTGCTGCAAAGTAAAAATAAATAAATAAACCCCCCCACTCCGCCTCATTTCGCCCACTTTTCTGCTGTTCCATCATTCAGACGTTGTGCTTTGTCAGCTTTTCTGACGGGTCATTTCTTGTCCCCGCCTCCTTCTCTGTCTGTCTTTACTTTATTGTTCGAAAAGTTATTCTGTAAAGTCTGACACTGCAACTCTGAAAGGAGTGGGATTGTTCCTTCTGTGATTCACAAAAGGTAGCTGGAAAGTAAAATACAAAACCACACAAAAGAGAAGCCGAATAAGAAAATAGTTTGGTTTTAAATGCGCTGATATAAATTGCAATTGCAAATCTTGAACAGATTGCAGAAGAATATTCACATCAGGAACAACAATTGATGCTCTCCAAAAAGAAAAGCTGAAAAGGTCAAACTAAAGTCTTGCTTTAAGATGTGTTGTTTTGTCAATATAAAAACAATTTTCTGCCAATGTGGAGATGTTTCTCCCAGCTTGGTGACTGCAGTCCAAAGCTTTGCTGTCCCTTCAGCGTGGCGCTTTTGCTTTAATTACACGGGATGCTCAATGGTTTGTGAACAGCACGGTGGAATCCTTATGAATCCTGGATCGATTATCTCTGTGGCAGGCAGAGCCATTTGCCCAGCTGGACTGTGGCGTTCTTCTGCAGCTTCCATGCTGAAGTTTCATCCGAACAGATGTGGATATCGTTTTTCCCTTTTGTCCATTAAAGGGGGTGAGGCAAATCTATCATCCAAGCAAAGACAAAAGAAGAAGCAGGCTGTTTGTTTTGTGAAACCGTTTGTGGGGATAAATTCTGTTGAAAGTGCAGCTCCAAGTTTGACAGTATCTTCTGTTGAAATGTTTATTGGACTTTTTTTCTGTGCTTGATTTTGAATAATTTACTTTAACACATGTAATGCAAAACTCATTAGAGAAGAGCTAATTGTAGAAAACCTGATCTAATGTCAGTGATTTAAGAGAAATGGACTGAGTGAGTGTGATGTCACCCATAGAAAATGGCTCCAATGAAGTGAAGTCAATTCAGTCGCCAAGTTGGAGCAAGACATCATCAGTAAGCAATGATTGGTTCAAGTTGGTCTGTGTTTCTATGACAACCACTCTCGCTAATCAGGAATGAGTTTGTTGGAAGTCCACACCCCTATCACTTGAAAGGGCCTCATTTTGTGGGCCAGGAGGCGCCACATACTTTAATTAAGGCATTTGATTGGCCAGTTTATAACTTGAATAACTTGTGTAACAAAAATCATGTTAAAAAAGTAGTATTAGCTAGACAATGTGAAAAAAGGGAGCAGAGCAAGAATTCTGACAAATATAATGACTTTAGGATTTTGGTTTCTTGAAACTACTTCCTGTTTGGAATGCAAAAGGGGGAGGGGTCATTTAGTCCCGCTCTCATACAGTCAGTTGATCTGAAACAAGAAATATTGCAGATTGACTATTAATCTGTGGTCATTCATAAATTAGCAGTTTATGAAGCAACTTAACCCAGTTATATCGAAATCAATAAAATAAATTAAATACTTTATCATATCAAATAGTTGAAGAGCAAGCTGAACAAAATGCATTTATTCTCCTCCTCAGTGTAGATGACTGCTCATGTTTGTCCATATCATTTGATGTTGGAGTTGATGTCTGCACTGCCAGTTAAAACATCAACCAGCAGTTTTCTGTTGTTTCTTATAAATGTTAATGAAATCTGGACAAAACTCCATTTCAGAAACTAAGTTTACTTTCGTCTTCTTTATTGATTTGGAACCATGTAGTAATTCTAAACTCAAACACACCGTCAAATGTGACGTTTTTAGTAGAAACACAGTTCTTGTTAGCTGGAGAAAAACGAATATGTGTTCTTTCTCTTTCACTGCTCTGCGATAACTTTGTTAATCTCCAGTGACTCACTCATTTAATGCATATTTGCTTACTCCAGGGTAGGTTGTGCTAAAACTCACAGCCACAATGCATGTTTTCTTCTTGCTGCCTTTCCTGATGCCACGTTTGCATCAGCTGCGGTGATCGTGACGCCCGGAGCTGCTCTCCTCTGTGCCAAAGAAGAAGTGAATATAAAGTAAGAGAGCACTGAATGTGCTGGCAGTCAATACAATGAAGCTGGATGAGTCAGAGGTTTTATCAGTGAGGAACCTTGTCAGCCTCCATTTGGAAATGTTTGTTTAGATCTCAGTACAACCAAAGATGGATTGCTTCACCAGATTCAAATTGATTGGAGATTTTTCACCAAAAGGGTCATCAATTTGTGACGTAAAGCGTAGAAAGCTATATCAACAGCAAGTTTTTAAAGTTGACATGTTTATTTGGTCATGTCGTTGAACATGTGTTTCACTCCGATCAGCATTTGATCTAATGTAAAAGCATTCCCAGTGGTCTTTTAATTATGATTACGGCGTTTTTAGCCAGAATCAAAAACCATGTGACGTTTCTTAGGACATAGTTTCTGCAGAACGGCAGGTGTTTATTAGATTGGCCTCTGATTTGTGGATGGAACTGTTGACGAGTATTTCCCATCATCCATCTGTTTACACTCTCTTCCGCTAAGGCTGCTGTCACATATCCCAAAACAGGCCATTCTGCGCACCATACTCGCTGCCACTGTCAATATTCATGACCATGTGAAAAAAAAAGAAAAAGAAAATCGGACTGCTGCATGAAATCTTCAAGATTCTGCCGATGCCTCCCCATTGCACGCGGCAGTTGCATTTGTGACCGTAGTACATCTTACAGCGCATCACAACCACGACCTTACATTACCGGTGCAACAAAAATGGCGAGCGATAGTTGCTATAGCCTATTGCATGAGGTTTTAATTGCATGGCTGCATTTTTTTTTACTATTTTTGCTAAGTGTGACAGACTTAGCAAAAATAAGATGCGTTTACTTGACAGAGGAAAGCTGTGGATGGTCTTAAAGAGGTTTACATTAAAATGCTCTGAGCGATACACTTTTCACTTAATCCCTTGTGCTTTTGTGTGGCACTGCATCCCTCCTCGGGTGAATCAGCGAGAATCAAACTAATCCGCTAAATTGCTTGGCTTTGCAGCTTTCTGTTGGCAGTGCGTAGGAGTGGAGCATGATGCAGCGCAGATGCTTTTCTAGCATGGAGGTGTCTGAAGTGATGACTTGTGAAATGTGCTTTTTTTTTTTTTATTCACCTTGCTTGAATTGCGGTCCAGTTTCCTCTGAACGTGTGTCTGAATGAAGCTGTTTGTGCAAGCGAATGACTGACTGCTGTCAGTGAAGCAGATTAATGAAGACATTAATGTGGGAGTATCGTGTGTGGTAGGGATTAAGAAAGCAGGTGCCCTCTCCACTCGCTGACAAGTTAATCAGGTGGGCTTAGGCCCTCTGAGTTCAGATGAGATGGAAAATGGTTTGCATTGCATGCAAAGCCTTCAACGGACTGTAAGCCACTGCCCTTTACTTGGAAAGCTCATCCGCTGAGTAAACTGTGTGTTTTCTGCTTGATGGTGGGGCCCACGTCATGCCCACTTATTCTAGTCGCACATCTAATTGCTCGTTCTCCTTCACAGAGTGACTTCATCTGCTTGTTCTGGCAGAGGAGGCACCTTCCTGCAGTGACATTATCTTGTGTGGAAAGATATAGACAGCAATGAAAGCGGGGGAGTTTGAAAGGAGCGGCGACGTGATTGACTCAAGTCATCCCCTTGCTGTTTTCTTAGTGACATCTAATCGACGCATCTGCCCATCTAAGCCACAAATGCCCTGGATGAAGATAGTCTTGCCAGGAAAGCGAAAGATCATTATCTCAAGGCCATCTCTTATCAGCAAGGAGATCAGGCTTCGGCTGATGTACAGTCTTTACCTTTTTTCCATCGTTCTGTTGTCCTTTACCCATTCTAATTTAGTACAATTTAAAAGCCCATGTGACCCCCACCACCTTGGTGCTTATAAGCCACGTGATGGAGGTTACATTATCAGCACGAGAAACAGATGGCGAATAATCTGCACTCTGTGGAAAAAAAAAAAAACTTCTCCCTGTAGATGAGGGAGAAGGTGAAATATTTTATATGGAACCTAGATTCAGATTTAAAGCTTTTAGTAATCCCGAACTGATCTAGCGAAGTCAGATCTATTAGCAGATAAGTCTGTAGTTGGATTTAAGCTTTACACTGTTTTAATTTGAGAATAGCAGCAAAGGTGAAAGTAATGTGTTAAGAAGTCCCATGCACTCATACAGGTGCTGTGGGGTTTTGGGCCCTGTGGAGGGTTGTAGACAGGAGCGGGCGCAAATTAGGGTGTGTCTTGAGTGTTTTTTAAAAACTAAATTACTTTAGTTACATGATGACATTGTAATTAAATTACTTCACTCATTACTTATTTGGAAAAAAATCACTACTTGCTACATTACTTTTTTCCATCCTTATAGGGAAAAACAGAACACACATTACCTGGCTACATTGGATTCGGACAGGAGTGTGAAAAATGACTCAAAGATAAGTAACAACACATGTACCACTGCTCAAAGTGAGATGTGGAAAAAAACCTGTTACGCCTATATCTATGTAGTGAGATTCATATATATGAAATCTGAAACTAAGCCATGCTTTTAAAAACACAAAGAACTCTGAAATACCTCATGCAGTTTGCAAAAAAGTCATTCTGACTGGAAGGGGTGCAGGGTTAGAACTGCCTTTCTTGGTTCAGCTCACTGAAAAGAAATGTCTCTTTCAGCTCCCCAGCAGCAGGTTGTTTAGCTGCTTAAATTAATTCATTATCAACACCATAAAATTATACAGAAAGTGAATTTCTACTGTAACAATTTGTTTTTATTTTATGAACGTTTATTAGATATGCTTTTATATATTCACTGCGTATAGAATGTAAAAAATAGATGGTAAAATGCAAAAAGCAAGTATTTATGACTGAACGTTTTTACAATATGTATTTTTATAAAACTAAACATTGGTAAGTGGTAAGGTAAAATAATAATAAAAAAGGATTTTTTTTTTCTTTAGAAATAAATGTGTTAAATATTTCGATTAGAGCATAAATGGTTGCCAAATGCATGTCAACAGCTGACATAGTTTTTCAAGGTAAAATGCAATTTAGGCTCCAGTCTCTCCAGGCTGTTGTGTGTAGAATCATGCTGTGTGCATATAGCTGTGGCTTCATTTTCTTTTCACCCTGGAAACGCATCAAGCACATACATCAGAGCAAAGACTACCGTGTTCAGACACACATCGAAACACATTTCAAATGACCCTGCCATCTATTCACGAAGCACACGGATAAGTGTTGTCCATGTGACAAGGGGAATTACTGTCCTCTTTGAAGGAGAGGAGTAATTCTTTTTCACACATCATTAACCCTCCTCATCCTCCCGTGTGCTTGTGTGTTCGCCATCTGCTGTAGCCAATCAGAGCAGCTCATCAGTCCCACTCCACATCTCTGTACAATGGCATCTCATTTCTGTCTCATCTCCAAGTATGGACCAGTTCTTGTTTCCACATTTTTCTCTCTTTCTTTACGACGCTCCCCCTTTTTTCCCCCCAACTGTCATTTTTTTTTCTCTCTGCATCTTTTTCTTTTGGTGATGGAGAGCTACAATCAAAGTCTCTCCTGTTTCATGCAGGCAGTCCATTCGATGTTGGAAAAGTGATTTCATTTCTCTTGTCTCGTTCGAACAACCTCGACCGATGTTATCATTTGGTGCAGAATGGGTTGTAATGACTGCACACAGGCATTCTCTAAGCGGGGAGTCATAATTGAATAAATTCAACAGTAGTGAGGCGATAATGGCATAATGAGTGGAAGAATTAATATGTGCTGCCTGGATGTGGATGGATTGTTTGTGAGTCAGGTAGTCATAGTGAACATTTGGAGATTTTCCACTTCTGTTTGCTTGTGCAAAATACCTTTTATCACTTGTTTGCCATCTTTTATCATCATTTCTGTGATTACTGTAACAGCCGCAGTCATCATAATAATTAGTCTGCTTGTTTATCTCTTAGTAGCCAAAGCTTTCTGTCTTTTGCTTGAAGTCTTCTGCATGAAATGATAAATATTATGCAAAAAATAGAAGTAAAGTTTTTGAGCCAGCTCAAGCATACAAGTCTTGCTGGAAGTGTTACTCGTGTTTTGCCAGAATGATGAGTGCTGCAAGCACAGCGAGCATATGGGCAGCAGATGAATGGATTACACTCTAGGAAAACTTTAAGAACTTTCTTAATATGTCGCCATTTTCTGCCCAAATGAACATAATTAAAGGAGGTTTCTGCTGAATAGTTCTATATCAGCATTTTTTTTCTCCATCAAAATCACCTTTCTGATGTAAGTCTTCAAGATACAAAACTGAGAATCTGAAGAGGCCCTTGGTTGGGATACTGTTCTATATTACTAAAGGAACTGGTGATGACTGGATGAAAAACAGAAGGAATACTGGTGTTTGATTAGTTAAAAGTAAAAAAAAAAGACAGGTCCCCCTATCGCCATAGAAAGTAGCAGAAAAAAGAACTTAACCTGGAGATGAGAAAGTCTGGATCCTGTCACATAATTCTGATTTATATCTTTAAAATCTGTCTTTTCAGGAGAAAAATAGTTCACATCATTTATCCTTTAAATCCCCTGGATGTATAAAACTGTGATTTGATGTTTCAGTGTCATCTGAAAATATGCAAGTCTTCTTGATGATGTTGGACAAACCTTCACTGTTCCAGTCCAAGCTAAACTCAATGAATAATCGCTGTTTTTTCTGCATTTCCTGCTTTTAATGTGATTAGAAACTGATTAATTAAGTCTATAATGTATTATATACTGCTTTAAATATATATACTTTTAGGTAGATTTACACCTTGAGAATACAATCTAAAACACAGCAGAAAAAAAAAAGCTTTAGGGTGCCAAAACAACTCCAGTCATCATCAGAAATGCTCAATAGTTTATTTTTGTTTCTTTTCTAACAACTTAGAGTGTTTGCAATACAGCATGCATTCAGGTGTTCAAACGTACTTAAAATGCTTTCATTTTCCTGTTTTTGATTTCAGACATTCACACTAAATAAGTCATCTGTGAGATGCGGTTAAGTGCCCACATGCAGATAAAAATCTGCGGACTAAATTAGCTTCAGCTCACTCAACAAAATGTAGACGGCTAATTCTGGTTTCAAATTCTAACAAAGTTAGTGTCAGAAATGTGTGGGGTTTTTCCTCATTTCTTTTTGTTGTTTTCACATAACTACACGACCGACGACCCCTCAGGTGTCTTTGAAAGATTAGTAAAGTCTATTTACGCACTGGTACCACATTCAAAAGCAGCCGGCATTAAATGTGTAAATCATTTGTGTTGTGTAGAATATGAGATCATAACTCAACAGTTGGACATATTATTATTTTTTTAGATGATTAGAACAGGTAATTCACTACTTTTTTCTTGTTAGGTTAATCAATATGATAATGGATTACTAAAATTGTTTTGATTAGGCAACATTAAATTTTATTGCTGGACTTTATGAACTTATTGCAACTTTCTCATGACAGCTAATGTGTGCGACATAATTTCATGACGGAACCAACATTTTAATCTGCACAGAGGGATTCAGTGAATTGATGGATGGATGGATGGATGGATGGATGGATGGATGGATGGATGGATGGATGGATGGATGGATGGATGGATGGATGGATGGATGGATGGATGGATGGATGAAAAATATTGAGCTGTAGAGATTCAGAAAAACTGAACTTCAGGTGTTTCAACCCGAAGAAAAAATAAAATAAAATAGAATAAAAAATAGTTTTTTAGTTCCTAAAAAAATAAAGTTTGTTTTTGATTGAAATTCCTGCTTTGCAGCTTAAAATCAAATATAAAACAAATTGCTTAGACTAATGTTTGAACACACTGTCACCCTGCTCTCAGCTGCTGCTCCAGACAAACATCTTTACTGGTAAAGTGACAGAGAAGCTCATTAGAATCACAGAGCTGTTGAGTTTTGTTTAATATGGATTAGCAGAGGGGTGGGATGCTGTCACACTCGCTGAATTTCTTGCTTTCCTGGAAGGCTGAATGACTCGAGCCAGACTTAGTTTTGATTTGGAGATTAAAAGTCAACAAGAGGATCCTCCCACACTTTCTGCTCGATGAAAAGCTGTCATAGTTGTCCTGACAGAAAACCTTGTGGGTTTGATGAAGAAGGCATTAGGACTAATTAATCCCATGAAGGAAGGAGAGATATGGATAGCTCTAATTTGTTTTCTCCTACAACAGTTTCTGGACAGCACTGGAGATGAATGTATTGCACAGCCTCTATGAATGACTGAAGAAAGCTTTATTTCTCAAATGCTAAATCAACAGGTCAACAATGCCAGGAAATGCTTAAGACGAGAAGAACCGTTTGACTCTAGTAATGATTGAGAGGTGCTTGTAGAATGCAATAGCAATAACTTGCAAAAATGCAGAGATGTGAAAAAACATAACATGTAGTGAAATACAAGGCAAAGATAGGGTTAGAGTTCAAGGTGGAGGTAGAATCGAATTAAAGCATTTCAGATTTAGGGCTGGTTATTGTACATAACCAGCCTCGTTCATTGGGTACTATCAGGAGTTCAGTAGTAGAGCTCCTGTATTGTCAGCCTTGAGCAGGGCTCTGCAACCTGAGGCTCCAGAGCCACATGTGACTCTCTGGTTAAAGAAAAATCAGTATTTTTATTTTTTTTAAAAGTAAGGCATTTTATTTTTTATTAACTGTAAAAAAAAAAGCCAGATATGTCAAGCTTTTAACTCGTTTAATAACTCGTTGTACATTTCACTCAGTACCCAAAGTGCTCCATCAAGCCAGCTGACTATGCAGTTGACCAAAGTTGAACATCTTGACAGATTTTGGGGTGCCGTGTACCACAGAAAATCAATTTGAGGTCAGTAAGCACAACCAGAATTCATACTTAAAGCACATCGGGTTATGAGGTGGATTGTCTGGAATTGAACAAAATTCAATAATTGTAAGTGTCATATTGTCCAAAAAATACAGTAAGGGTCACTCAATAAGCTGTAATTTAAGTTTAGTTTGGAGTCAGGAGTCTGAGCTCTGTCTTTGTCTGTGGTCATCAGCTGGAGCCGTCTCCTGAATTCTGACACTACATCTCCCAGCTTCCCCAGTGCACAGATCCTGGATGCCGCACACCTCATCTACAATCACCCACAGGACACATAAGCAGCACACAGAGCCTGGCTTGGTGCAAAGTATTGTTTGTGCCATTCAGCCTGCATACCAAGCGGTTTAGCCTGATCTGATCACCTGTTTACCTGACCCTGTTTTGTGTTGACCCTGATTTAGCTTTGTGGACTTTTAGCTGATCTTTTCTTCTGTCTGAGTCAATAAAATCTGCTGCACGTGAAACCGGCCATCTGCCTGTTTGTGACAGGTTGAGGTTCACCAACAACAATAAAATAAAGCTTGTATAGTTTTGATTATTTATTTATATATGTGTTTTTATCACTGCTGATATTACATCACCTATGACACATCTCTGCATTGAGGTGATCCTATGTGGTTCTATGTGAAAGGAAATCATGTGAGTCTTTGACAAAAGTTACGAATAATTTTTTACGCCATGATGATTTTCTCTCTTTATGTTTTGTTTTATTCATGCAAAAAAATTGAAAGTTATTTATCTTTATCATAAAAATGGGGGTTGCAGAGGCGGTTCAAAACCTAATGGGAAGATTACAGCTTTGACTTGATCCACCTTGACTTCCCAAGTGCCAAAGTGTCCTTGGGCAAGACACTGAACCCCACATTGCTCCTGGTGGTAACAGGTTGGCACCAGTGGGTACAGTGGGTAGCCAATACACCGTTTACTATTTTACTAACAATTACATAAATGCTGATATTGCTGATATTCAGAGAGAATGATATTGATGTCTCCTCATCTTTAAGTGGTCTCATCATTGTTGGTAATAAGGCCTAGGATGGTGGTATCATCAGCAAACATTAGAATGATGTTGGAGCTGGGGTTGGCAGTACAGTTGTTCATATTTAGTTCATGTTTATGTATGGAATATGAACTCTCCTTTGGTTCTATGAAAATAAATTTAGTTTCAAACAATGCAAATAGGCTTTTAACATCTGTTATAGTTTAAAAAAAACAACATCTCCGTTTCTGAAGACGCCATTGACTGATGCAACAGAAGAGCTGTTAAAGCACCAAGGATTTTAATCTCAGCTAAGCTGGCTGTTGATAATTTTAGTAGGAGCAGGAAGCCACAAGTATCATTCAGAGCGACTGTGTTTCATAACCGTATATCACTTTATTCCTAAAGATAGGACTGTGACATTCCTGTTTGTCACCACAGTTTACACTAATCCATCACAGCATTTTATGACTTTATAATTTCCAGCAAGGCAAAAATGCTTGTCATTTCAACACACTGACCTGCAGATGAATTAACCTTTGGAGAGGTAACTCAAAGTGGGAAACATGATGTATTTTATCCAAACGTATTTGTAATGTTTTCCAACATAGGAGGTGATGTTATATAATATAATAAGGTTTGTGTATTTTGAATTTATTGCAAAACTCTGATGAATTGTATACTTTTGTGAACTGATGGGCACCGTGGACAGTGGGCGAGTCATTTGTGTGGCATGAGTGACATAGGTGTTTTAAAAGAGTGGTAGGAATGAGTGCCAAGAAACATGAACAGTAAAAATGGACAGTGACTGAGCCGAGGAAGCGTCTTGTTTTCATCGGGATTCGTGCAAAAATGGTGGTGAGATGCTGCATGTGGAAGTGAAGGAGTTTGCTAATTCAATGTCCTATAAGTATTTATTTTTCATGGTAAAATATCACAGCTTGACTGGTCTCTTTCTACAGATTTTTGTATGAAAACGACTTTTCTCACAGACCAAATCTAACTCGAAACACACCTCCTGGTGTGTTTATTCCACTGATTTTGCAGCCAACCGCCCTTACGAGTGGATATGTCTGTTGGTGAAAAATGGGCAAACTTCTACGGGGAACGCAGGTGGCCCGCACCAAATGTCAAGATTGTAGGACGCTCAGTGAGCCGTACAGCGAAAATGTTTGTGCACATTTTTTTCTACAAGCATGCAGAGGCGACACATCATAGGAGACACTTGAACAACACATAAGAATAAGCAAGGGTGAAGCTACACCACCATTAGAGAATTGTCTGTGCAGCCATGAGGTGAGTACAAGTTCTGTTTTCTGCCAAGTGAGTAATTGATATGGTGATAAAACTATTTTCCTGGTGGAGTCATTCAGGCAGTTATGGCTGTTGTGGAGGTCACAGCACAGTGTTTTGTTGCAAATAGCTCCTTAATTATAAGTGGCAAGCTGATTGATTTACCACTCTTCCTTTGAGAGCAGTTGACAAGGCACGCACATAATCGCACATCATAAACAATCAGACAGTCGCGCCTCTTCACACACTCCTCTTATGCATACTTGCTTTACGCGGAGCTGGGAGTGTGCTTCATAATTAACCCAGTTTAACCGTGTTAATGTGTTCCTCTGGGTCTGTTGCATGCTGCTGGAAAAGGAGCGTGTACCAGAAGTTGCAGAGACAGGAGTGTCTGCTGATGCAAGTGTGCATGTAAAATTACGGGGACTGCGACGTGTTGTTGCTAAAAAGTCCCTACAGGGTCTTCCGACCTTCTTACGTCAGGCAGGAAATTGGCTGCACAGGTCCCAGTAAGACTTGTTTGTATGCGCCGAGTCACAGAGTAGATCTGATCAGAGCGCTGAGGGGAACGTTGACGGTCAGCTTCATTTCCACACAGAGGTCAAACTGATTTGTCTTTATTGACAATATTTCAAGTTTGTCTGTTCATAGACATCCGTGTGAGGAGGTGAACACAACATCGGCAATGTTCTGTGTGTTTGTGCAGCACTCTGTAAGTTGCAGTAATTGCACTCTATCAATCACGGTTCAACCACGGTGTCTCCTCGCCGTCTTTCTCTGCACTGAATGATTGCCTGTGACCCAGATACCGAGCAGAGGTTATTGAAAGCTGATTTATGGTTCTGGATGTGTTTGTTCATTTATCTGTTATGTCACTTTAGCTTATTAGCTTTGAATCACTTTATGGGCTGTTTCTGGTGAAAATATCCAATCAGTGAGTGTTACTGCAGTCTAACTGCAGGAACCTGAAGGTTAAAGGCGTCAAACTTCCCTACCAAGTCTTGGCACTCTGGGTTTGCATTATACAGGCACTGAGAACCACCTTCACCCTGCTGGTCCCCATCTCTACAGCTACTTTTGGACCCGAACGTTCATTCAGATTACTTGGTGCTGCAGTGTGAGCAAAGGCTCGGGAGCTGGATCATGAAATATTCTATTCAGAGAAAGAACATAACGCCATTTGCAGGTTCAGAAACATGTCATCCAAGTTTGCAGGGCTTGAAAAAGGCCAGAGGGCCGTGGGAAGTCACGGAACATGCTGGAGAGACGTCTTTTAGCTGGCCTCAGGGTCCCCCAGAAGTGATGGAGGAAGTGACCAGGGAGAGGGAAGTCTGGGCATCTTTCCTAACACTGCTTGTGTGTGAACTCAGGCATTTAAATTCCTCAAAAGCAGCAGTTTCTTTGTAGCTTTAATGCTCAGAACATCTTTCCTTTGTTGCCCTGAGGGTTTCACCGGTGTCATCTCTTTGTGTTTCTTTCTGTAAATCTCTGACTGACCTGATGCTGAAATGAGTGCACTGTAGAGACCGCGCCATCTGTCAGCGTCCTCTTCAGCTTCATCTTCCACTCCAGCTGTTTGGATCGTCTTGCTAATGTTCTGCTTTATTGGATTTTGTGATAAACAAACATGTTGAGTGAAAACAACTTCTATCAATCTCTAACTCATACTCAATTTGAGTGCTTTAGCATAAACATATTTTATCCTTCTTTACTAAGCGTTTACTATGTTTTGAAGTAATTCACTGGTTTTCTTTTCTGCAGAAAAGCCTGTTGTAGAATGGCTTGAACGCCATGCCTACATTAACATTTACAAATATGCATGAAAACGGTTTTACTGTAAATAGACCATCTTCCAGCATGCATATTATGAATTTCCTCTTGCAGAACTCATCAGTAACAAACAGGTAGGAAGGAAGCTAATGCAATCAGAGATTTAAAAGATAAAAACATGCAGCTCAGTGGTTAATCAGAGATTTTTATTTCTTCAAATGTTTTTTTTTTTTTTTTGTGAGGCATAAACATAGATTGAACGCTTTGTATAAAGTTTTGCATCATTTTATCCTTCAGAAACACAATATATAAAGTGCCCATTTTAGGTATTAGATCAATTAAATTATTGGAATAAAAGCTTTTCTCAGGTGAATGTGATGCATTAAAAAATGCTGACAATTAAAAAAAAATATTTGAGTGGTGGATGGAAGTGGCGGAAAAGTCAATACTCAGTATCCGTGCCTTTAATGAAGTATTGGAGTTATTTCTTCATAGCTGTGAACAATTGATATTTCATGTTATCGGACAACAAAGACAGAAACCTGGAAATGAAGACGGAGACTTACTGTTTTTAATATTCTCACTCAGATTCAAAACAACCACTCTGAGATCCTCAGGACAAAGTGGCAGCAGATCTTTGATATGATGAGATGAAGAGGTGAGGCTGCAGATCTTTTTTCCAATATGCCTAAATAGATTTAAAAAAACAGTTCACTCTTTAATCGTATTACCGCTGAAGGACGTTCAAATAATCTTTATTTTTGATTTTATTTAGCAGATGCTTTCATGCACATTAATTAAAAAATGGAAACCAGTTGTAATAAAGGCACAAAACTGCCATGGCTGATTTACTGTCAGCCTGTTCCTGTTTAGCACATATTGTTTCAGGAGGTTCAGGAGGTTTTTTTTTTTTTTTTTTTACAGTTTGTGTGCACTTAAATGGCTTTGTTTTTTTTATAGTTACATAAAATGTAGCATTAGAAGCTGTATTCACAAAGACCAATATTTAATGCTTTATATTTTAACCATAAATCTAAAACACAATTCATTATTTATTTTTACTATAATTTTCTCTTTCAACCGAACCTTTTTTTAGCTAAATGGCTTACTTCTAGTTTGTATTTTTTAATTATTAAAACAAGGATTACTGCAAAAAAAAAAAAAAAAAATGTTTTTAACTTGCTGTTTTTACAGAGGTTTTTGGAAATGAAATTTTATGAAAAAAGGGTTTACTTGAATTGTTATGCTAAAGGTACGTTTTCAGATTGAAGGTCTTAATCTTGATTGTTGATCAGATTTCTGCATTTATCAAACTTCTGTTTATTTGTTTTTTGTTTTTATTTTTATTTTTTTCCATGAATTCTTAATCCCCCAAATGTCTCCACCTCAGGGTTACAGAGATTCCAGATTGTTCAGTTTCCAGGAAGCATCTCTGTGCCCTTTAGACTGTGTTTAAGTACTCACTCTCATCATCTTTTAATCAAATTTCAAAGCATACCCAGTAGCCAAAATGTAAAAAGAAAACCTGTCCTAGAATAGGACAGGTTTTTGCAGAGCGGCTATAGTTCATTAGAAATTCACCTGAGTTTTGGGGAGGACAGCATCAAGCAATACTAATGCAACAAAAATGGATAACAGTATTAAAACTACATGTACATGGATCTAGTCGTCCTCAATTGGATGCATCAGAAGGGAGTGGAGCAAGGACTATGTGGCCCGTCAAGTGTATTTCCTAAATTACAAATATGCTTTTTTTCCGACTGCGTTTTCCCGTTTCCTCCTGACGACAATTTGAATAAAAAAATACTTAGAAATGCCATTTTAAGCTTAGTTTTCCTTGTTTTATCTCCTTCATTATCAGTAAAAGGCCACAAAAACATGTAAAAAAACAAACAAAAAACTACTTTATTCTTTAAACTTCTTTAAATGTCTTTAAACTTTCTAATTCACCTAAATCTGAAAACAGACTAAAAATAATTCAGAACAAAAACTTCAAGCCTTTAACCAGAAACACTGATGCCTAATCTCTAAAATCTCCAGTTTTTTTTTCTATTTTCCATTTTGCCATGAGGGGGTTTATTCATGTTTCATTCACAGCCCGTCTAAAACACATCGAATTCCATTTTTTGTGTGCTTACACTTGTCAACACTTCCTGATTTGTGGAAGAATAAATTGAGGTCCTAAATTCCCACAGAAAGAATAAAAGAAGATTGAAGCAAATGAAACTTTTTTTATGCAGTCTATGTTTTATTTTATGTTCTGAAAATGCTAATAAACCAGGATCGTTTCACTCAAACTGCATGTTTGAACATAAAGAATAATTAAAGTGTTGGCTAAGAAACGACTTTCCTCAAACATGAATCGACAGTTTCAGTCGCAGAATGGGATCGGAATAATTCAAACAACCTTTCCAGGCATTCTCGGAGTTTCCACACTGATGGATTCAGACCCACTGCTGTGCTGATGCGGAGCTGAGAAACACAAAGGTGATTGTTTTAATGTGGAGCCTGCAGGAGTCTGCAGCTGCTCTCGCTGTCAGCTGAGGAGTTGTCATCCGTTCAGGTCACTCTTGTCTGAAATGTGTGCTAACAACCATTTCAGAGCTATTTGGGGTTATAAAAAGCTGGCTGAGAGAATGTCTGCTTCACATATTTTCTTGTCCTCAAAGCCAAACAGACCAGAAGCTAAAACTGGATTTAGTTTTCAGTCTGCTTTCTATTTTATTTAAAGATTTACAGTCAGCCACCCACTTAAGAGACAGGCTGGTGGAATAATATGTTTTCATGGATGGGGGAAGTGTGTTTGCACTTTTGTTTGTATGTGCACAAGAATGTGAGGCTCTTTCTCCTCACATCTGTCCTTTTTTCCTCCATCATCAACATGCATGCTTCTGTTGTTTGTGTTGTCGCACTGATTTGCGTTAAGATTAGATGGTGTTTTCTGCATTTTTTTATTCACAATAACATGCATGTTCTTTTATATGTTGGTTTGCAACACAGCAGCTTCTGAAATACCAAACAGATGTGTCTGTAAGTGATGTTTCCTGTCAAAATAAATAAAGTTTTGAGTCCGAAGTTTTCTTGGGAATGTCAGGCTGCTCTTTTTATCGTGATTTACAGGAACAATGAGTGAGAGGAAGCTAACATTATCGCACAGAAAACAATCTCAGTGATTCTGTCAGTCATGCATGTTGAAGCCAGCGGTGGCAAATGTCTTTGGTGCTATTTTCTGAATTCGTTCACTGGAATCCATTGAGCTACATGCTTCAAACACAGTTTTGGCTCCAGAACCTTCTGTTTTCATTCTCTCAAACCCCATGAGCTGAAGTGGCGCTTAATAAGGTGGAATTGTTTTACAGGAGCTTCTTTAGTTGATGCTACTGTAAGTGTATCCATGGCCTCCAAACCCCTACAGATTTTAGTAGCATTTACTGATGTTTTCAAAATCCATTAAAACGTTTTACCTTACTTCCATCTTTAGATTATTTGTCATCCAACAAGAATCTTTGTGTATTTTTCTAAATATGCAGTATTTTTGGGGATAAGATTATACACAAATGGAAAAAGTTGTTGGTGTTAAAGAAACACAATGGCCAGAATGGTCCCTGAAATAACTTGAAACTGAAATAAGTACATGCTGGAAGTGAATGTTTTACAAACTTCTTATCTAAATCAACAATGGAAACCAGATATTTACTTAGAATTAAGCAAAAAAAAAGTTTTTCTTTACTGTCAAAATCTAGATCAGGAAAACCTTTTTTTTAGATCAAATAAATACATAAACAATTGATACATGTGTACCAAATGCAAAAGCATTTCTTAAAGGGCATTCTTCTTTATATCATCATCATTACATTTAAAGATATACAAAAAGTTTGGGACCTTTAAATGAAAAGAAAACTCCAGATGATTCCATTCTGAGCTGAACAAACATCTAAAATTATGAATTGATCTGTTTAATTTAATGAGGGGGTGCACCTCAAACACAGAACTGCTTTCTTTACTGACAAAATAAATTAACCAAGGTATCAAATAATAATAATAATAATAATAATATTTAATAATCTGGGATCTATTGGGTGCAAATGTTTAGATTCCTGTAGGTCTCTGGGTCATTTGTTTAGACAGTAATAAACAAATGTTAAAAACATAATACATCACAATACTCAGGAAGTAGACAGATTCTGAAGACATTGTCAAGATTTGTCAAAAACCTGCTAGAACTGTCAGTATTCACAGTAAAATGAGTCCTGTAGTACCAAGAGTTGAAAGGTCACTTTTACAGCAGAAAGGTTACTTCCCTCAAAATCACCATAAAACGGCCAGAATGGAGTTCTCAACGAAGCATGGGAAGTTTCAAAAACTGGAGACATGACCTGTGGTCTGACTGAACAAAAACTGTACGGCCACAATGATGAATACAATGATTCAGAAAAAAAGACTTAAGCAAAATTTATAGCAACTTTAATGCAGAACTGACCTGCATTGAAGAGTGATGCAGATTACAAATTACTTTGCACACGTTCAAATTAATGACAGGGGGGCTTAAGGACAGCAAAGATGAGGTATTAGAATGGCCGTCACAAAGCCCTGGACTCAGTCCGAAGGAAAATGTGTGGGCGGCACTGAAAAGAAAAGTGCAAGCTTACAGCAGTTACACCCGCTCTGTTGAGAATGGCGGGCCAAATTCCAGCACACTGTTGTAAGAAGCTCCTGGAAGGTCACCAAAAGTGTTTGTCCAAGTAAAATCACCCCCAAAAAATATGAATTTAGATGTAAAAGTTTGATTTTTGAAAGTAGTAACCAACTGTTTCCTAAAACTGAACCTCAATCAGTTTTATTGTAAGTTCTGTAAATTGTAGCATTATAAACAATGGCCCAAAAAAAACTGCTGACAGGTGCAGAAATGGTTTTATTGAAAACATTTCCTGATAAAGATTAAGGTAAGAGCATCACCTTTGTCCAGATCTGCTTTATTTGTTTTTCCTAAAGGCTTTTTATAAAAATCAGTTTGTTAATTCTTCTTGAAAGTTTTAGTTACTTCAATGACCATTCCAGGTTTTTCTGTCATTCACAATTTCATCCGAGTATTTTAGAATATCCGCTGCTGAATGGAACCTCTCCCTGTGTCTGTGGTTGTACTGGTTGGGCAGTTCTCTCCATCCCAGCTTGTGGTTAAATATGAACAAGGCGAATACGGGCCTGCTTTTGCTGCATTTGCTAACTTTAGCCCTTTACGGAAAACATGTGTTTGGATAGCCAAGCAAAACTGTTGTGGTCTGTTTGGTGTGGTCACGAAAGGGCCCCAGATGATGGAAACCCATTCAGAGGTGTGGTTGTATGTGTTTCAAAAAATGTCTGGCATTAAGTTTTTTCTGCTTGGCTTGACTGGATGCATAACACTCATGCAGGAAGATAATTTTGTCATTAGATAAAATAAAAAGAGCACAAAGTAGTTCACTGCAGGTGCTAAAAATAGCTATAAATGCACTCCCTCTCACAGGAAAGTATGCAACTCAAAAAGGTTTTCTTTTATTGTCTTTCAAGATTGCTCCCAGAAACCGTTTTAGATATTTTTAAATATGTAAAAGCGCACTTTAGATGATTTTGCAAGAATAGCAGCAGGACGGCATTTCCACTTCACATTTTTCTGCTACAGAAATCCTCTGCTTACCTGAAGTGTTTGTTTACGTCCCGCATTTTCATTTTCAAACCATTTGACACGCACTAATAGCTGCTCCCTGAGGGGGGCGTGTGAAGAAATGAATTCATCTGTGAATGAGCAGTGAAGTGAGGAAGAAGAATGGATGCCAACTCTTTTAAGACTTGGGTCAGTTAACCTCTGAAAGAGTAGATGGACAAGTCAGCAGTCATTTACCCATTT
The DNA here is from genome assembly GCA_014656515.1 of Oryzias celebensis. Classification (NCBI taxonomy): domain Eukaryota; kingdom Metazoa; phylum Chordata; class Actinopteri; order Beloniformes; family Adrianichthyidae; genus Oryzias; species Oryzias celebensis. The sequence continues at coordinate 5,864,780 of BNCR01000008.1, read as the reverse complement.
TGGAAGTTGTAATGTTCCATGCTCTTGAGTGTGAAACAACAGATGCTAATCAGTTAATCAAATGTTTCGAACATGAGACCACGCACATTTAATGAGTCATTTGATTGGTCAGTTTATAACTTGAATAACTTGCAGTAAAGAAAAAAATATATTCAAAAGAATAGGATTATCAAGAACATGTTCAAAACAATGTAACAGGGCAAGAATGGTTATTTAAAAAACAGAATGAGTAATAATTGTTTATTTCTCAATAGAAGTCTATGGGATTTTGGCTTCTCTGTACTTCCGGTTTGGAACGCCATTTAGTCCACTTCTCATTTACAATTAATTCTCATAGAGCATTTTCACTGTAACGTCAGACAAAATGGTCATATCGTCGTTGTCGTGTGAAGTATGTATAAATGTCCTACCCAACTGTATTTTTTTCTTCCTTAGAAAAACAGGAATGGTTACCAAGTGGCACAACAAATATTTTTAGTGTGGCTATAAAGTCATGTATTTTCAGCTTTCAAAATAAGAGCAGCAAAAAAAAGTGCAGCACAACGGATACACATATTTAACGATTACGTGTGAATAGTTACTACCTTGTTTTTATATATTTGTTGACAGTTTTCAATTAATTTGATCTTTTTTTAGTTTTATTTTCCCACAGATCAGACACGGTTATGAGCAAAGTGGCCCAAGCAGCCATGCAGTATTCTGCCGGCAGGATTACTAACATTTGTATTTTGATTTGTGAATGATCTAAAAGAGGAAAAAAATACAGTTAGGTAGGACTTTTGTCAAATAAATGTGTAACTTTCTGTTACAATTGGTAAGATTACCTTTAATTAATTACGTAAAATTGTGTTAAACAGCTTTCAGCTGTCAGCTTTGCTTGTCTAAACCCGTAATCTGGAAGTCATGTTACACAACAGAGGCGGTGTCGCCATTTTGTCTGACGTCACATGAAAAGGGTCTATTACCAACTCTTTGCAGGAAGAGCTGGATTATGGGTAACACAATACTAGAAAACAAAGCGGTGCATCAAGAAGAAAACTACTAGACATTCATAGAACTACTCAGGTTACCTGGTTAAAACTAAACGTTATCAAAGGCCAAATGTATCTTAGGATGTGAGCTACATGAATTAGCTTAAAATAAAAAAATAAAAGAATTATGGCATAGTGAAAGTATTTCAGAATAAAGTTCCGCAGCAAGAAATTGTGTCAGCCTCGGATATATCACCTCATCTAAGTAAATGATATCCTTAAATGATTGAGAGAATCTTGATAATGTCTCTGCGTGTCGAAGACAGGGCTGGAAATCAATATTGGGTTCCTGTGATCTTTAAGCTTTCTAGCAACACTGCGTTAAAACTGAATGTGATTCTGTAATGGAAATCCCTGCATGGGTTCAGTTATGCTTTAAGAAATCACTAAAAAAATGTTTTTTTTTATTTTTGCTTCAGTTTGCAGCTGAAATCTCTATTAGTCATAGAAGAAGCCCTATCTGTGGACAGACCAAACAGGCTGCTGCTGCTGTGAGGTCAAAATGTTACCACCTGCGTACAAGTTTCCACCTGTAAGGGCAGTTGTGGCTAAGACTTTAAGCTTTACCCAGTGTTGAACATGACCTTGTCTTAGTATGTGTTGTCACTGCCTTCAATCCAAACCAGCTAATTTACACTGACCAATCAAATGTTTCGCTTTCAATATTAAATATTTGAGTCATTTGGGCTTAAATTCCCTCATGAAAGCGTGTAAACATCCCTGATTCCCCCTCTGCCTGAACAGTTACACATGTGTTAAAGCAAATACTTGTGTTTTTCACATGCACACACACACAGGAAGCATGCGCCCCCTGTGCCCTGCCAAAGACGCAGCGCAAACAGAGATTAGAGCAAACACATCAATTCATGTGCCACTGCGTTTTATTTACTGTCAGGTTTGGGCCCGTGGTGATAAGGACTGCAAACACTCACTTTTAACTCCTGCATTAGCTGCACTACACACATAAAGGCTTCCTTTTTTTTTTTTTTTAACAAGCACTGCAATGATTCTTATATAATTACAATTATTAGAGGGAGGACCTTAGCCTGGACTTAGACTGAACTCTAGTCAGTTTTTAAACCTTTAAGACATGTTTTTTTATGATAATTCAGCCATCATGGTTGTAAGGGTTCCTTGATTATTACAATTATAGAACGGTTTTGCTTTGCCTCCACTGCCTCTACAGGTTTCTTTCTGCCTCTCGGAGCTGTGGTTGACTGTCAGATTTCTGATTCTAATCTGTCTCGGGCAGAAAAACCCATTATCCACATATGCAGTCACATTGCTGACAGTCCTTGTTGCAATGGTGAGGCATACAAACTATTGACTATTCAGATAAGGCAAAGTGAAAGTCCTTTTTATTTTTCTGCCTTGAAAGGTATTCTATTGATTTAATTTGTCTTGCCGGTTTTATTGCTGAGGTCAGTAAAGTATAAACTGAATGCAAAACTGTTTGCTTCTGTTTTTTTGCTGTGCTTGATGCTGTGCCACATTTGTTCCTACACTCAAGCAACTGTGTCTTCTGGCAGTTTGTGCTCCTGACCTTTATATGAATCATCAATTGTATATAACGCCAGGACAAAGTGACCCCTCCCCATCATGTTCCAAACAGGAAGTACCCCAAAGTATCCCAAAAACTTCTACTGAGAAAAAAAACCCCGCGGTGGTTCTCTGTCTGTCTCTGTCGAGGATAGCTCGCAGCGGTGCTAGCTAGCTCTGCCCCCCTGTGTGATGACGCTCATTTGCTCTGCTGCCCACCAGGCGTCTGACTAGCACAGTTAATCACAACAGCGCCATGGGTTCTGTGACGGGCTGGCGACTTGTCCAGGGCGACCCCGCAGCCTCAGTGAGTTCAGAAAATAAATGGAAGTTCAGGACAAAAAACCTTGCATCGTGCGGCGATATGGAATTCATTTTTCTTCCCTTTGATCTAGTCAATGAAAATGTCACATACCCAAAGCTGAGTCTCTGATTTCTGCGCCGCACTGCCTCAGATCACATCTTTACATCGACTTAATATTGAAACTTGACGCTCCTCCCACACCAGCCACGTCTAGTTTGAATGCAGCATTAATTGCAAATTATCATGCTTGATTTTTTTACGTGTTTTTTTAAGTGTTTATTTCTCAGAAAAAGTCTATGAAATTTTGGCTTCTTGGAGCAGGTACTTCCTGTTTTGAACACCAGGGGAAAGTGCAGGCTCAGTCCAGTTCTCATATACAGTCAATGGTAATAATGCACATCCCCACTGCCTCAGACCTAGCTCAGGCCCCTGCCTCATCAGTGTGATTTTGGAGCTGCAGAGTATGCATGGGTGCATGTGAGAGCCAGTCTTCTTTGATCGGGAAGAATCGCTGTTCCGGTTCCACAGGGTGGGGGGGCACTAACAGTTGAATCTGATGAGTGACTAACAGACTTAAGACTGTAAAAAGTCTTTTTTTATTTGAGATGCTGCGCTGGGAGCTCACTGGTCTTTCAGCAGGATGGCAGCAGTGATTGATTGTCTTCATGTGCTGGGGGTGGGGGTGGGGTGTATCTGCCAACAAACATAGATGGGCGTAGCCTTCAACCTTCCTCTGTGCTTCACTTTGGCCAGCCGGTGTGACCTCATGTCTCATTGCTTCAAGTAAGACAGTTATCAAATCCCCGGAAGTCATTTAGCGCCAACATGCTTGTGTATACAGATTAAATTTAAGATTTCATCCAGCAGATTGACAGGTAACATGAAAAGCTTTAATTAATCCTAATTAGTATATTAAAATATATAGAGAGAGATCAAAGCTTTTCATTTAAACTGTAAAGAAACCTTGTCAAAAAGGTTCAAATTGAGAAGAAAATTGCTTCAGAATTAAACATGAAAAATGTAAATCGTTTTTTTTTTTTTTTAGATTCTGACTCTGCTCACATAAATCTGTGTTGAAAAATTCACGAGTTCATGCATGATTTGATCAAAACTCTTGCCTTGCTTTTCTCATCTTTTTCCCACGCTCGTGAAAGCCGGGCTTGCATTCAAAAATCAGATCGTGTTCAAGGCAAAACGACTTTTTTGTCTGGACTTCATGTTTTCGTGTCATGTTGCATCCAGTGACGCCATGGGGTTAGCTGTTTTTGGAACAAATTGCACAAAAGCGTGAATCACTGTGAAGTCCAAAAATAATCTGGGGTCAGGGCTATGCTTTATTTGCAGCCACTTTACACAATAAAATTAAACAATTTTTTTTTAAATAAAAGCATCTGTTGGGATGTTTGTAGTCTCTCATTTGAGTATCAGAATTGTGTTTTCCTGTCTATAATTTGTGGCTGCTGTGCAGAAATGGAAAATGCTCTTTTTGACATTCTGCAGGTTCAGGGTTCTGTTTTTCCACATCCTAGCAAATTTGGTGGCTATCTGGGTTGTATGGCTGCACTGTAAGCAGATTGTCTTGATTAAGGGCTGCAGAGGAGATATATATATATATATATATAATTTTTTTTTTTTGCAAGAGAGCAGCACATCTCAAAGGTTTTCAGAAAACATTTAATGGAACCTCTTGAGTGCTCTAAAATTGGCAATATTGTGAATAGAAGCTTTCATGGGGACCGAGTTCTCTAATGTTTCTCTGAGAACCGTGTGCTGTGTTCAGTTTTTTTATGCATGTGGGTATATATTCATCATGGGCTCTACTTACTCTTTTTCCTGTTTGTTTTGTGTGTGAGAGTGGTTTTGGGTTTTACGCAAATAACTGGAGCCAGAGGCAAAATGCCAGCAGTAAAAATGTACAGCTGGATGAATTTCAGGGGCTTTTTTTCAAATAGTGGCATCTGAATGTCTCTCAGAGCTACTGTGGACTTCCCTTTTCACTTATTTATGGAGCTATAGAAGCTAATGAAAAACATGTTCCTTTTTGTTGCTGTCAGTCTTTTTCTTACTTTGGTGCAGGTATTTCTTTTTGCCGTTTTTCCCTGAAACTCTGTTCTTTTTGGCTTCAAATCCAGTTCAGTTTCGGCTTCAAATCCAGTCTCTTTTTTTATTCATTCAAGTCACCTTTTCAACCATAATTAAACTAATCTGATTTAAGTCTTACAGCCAGGAGATTTTGTCAGAATTGTTTTGTGGGCTTTGAAATCTCAGCTGATTTCTTGTTTGCTTGTTTGATCCAGGAACCGCTTGGCTTAGATCCTCCACACAGTGTGCATATTTCCCATTGTAATTTCTTGGCTTGCAGGGGTGCACAGACAGCAAGCAAGCATCACTTGTGAAAAAGCTTGGCAGTAGACTCCTCTGTGTTCTTCAGAGAGCAACGCAGCAGCACTCTGTCTCCCCCAAGTGGCGCCTTGAAGCATCTCAGAGCCAACTTTTGCAGTCGTCTGTGTAACTGCACATAAGTGTACCTTTCAGAGTCCTCATGCAGCCAGAATAGGTGTCTTGAAGTCTGGAAAGACTTTATCTGGGCTGGTCAGATTCCATTCATTCCTGCACAAAGCTTCAGGAACTTGGAGTATTTTTGCACATGTGTCCTCTATGAGGTTTTAAGAGGAAAGCTTTGTGATCTGGATCAGCCAAATTAGGCCGAAGATGACCCTCAGAAAAGGAGAAGCACAAAATATCTAACATTTTAAACCCTCTAAATCCGATTCCATTCTCTGTTCTTTCATCTGTCATCATAGGTATGAAACATCCTTTCAGTCCAACATCTCGGCAGGACACCGAGCGGAACAGGAGCGGGAAACAAATGGACAGCGAGGCTTGCTGTAACATCGAGGATCCCAGCGCAGAACTGGAGCAGCAGTCACCGGGAGGCGCTCCGCAGTCTTCACTTTTTAAGCCAAAAAGGGAGAGGAAACAGCGGACCTACACGCTGTGTCAGGTCTGCAACATTCAGCTGAACTCGGCTGCGCAGGCGCAGGTCCATTACAGCGGCAAATCCCATCAGAAGAGGCTCAAGAAGATCAGCAGTGGCAAAATACCAACGAGCACAGGTAGGCCCCAGGTGCTGCTGGGATTTCTGAGCTGCAAAAACAATGCATAAGTGTAGAGAAACCCTGGTCTGCCACTGGATTTTGGATTGAGGCAGTCATGCAGATTTTACACAATCCCACACACACTTCCTGGAATAGTGTCTCCCTCTGCCAGTGCTTTTGTATTCCATAGAAGTTAAACAAATTGGATTCTATTTGCTGAAATGTTTTCAGACAGAGCCTCGGGCTGAGGAAACATGCATTCACCAACAGGCAAGTGGAGCAGAGGAAAGACTGCCAGTGAGAATCTAATTAAGTGCTGGTTGTGTCATGATGTTGGTGAGAGTCAGGATGGAGGATTTCTTTTTTTTTTTCATTCCAGTCACAGGCTGGTTGAAAAGTCAGCGGCTGGAACTCAGCCTCTTAGTGAAGTTTGACTCCATCAACCCTCGCCTGCTTTCTTCTCAGCCTCTCTGACGCTCACAAACAAAATCTGTCGTTAGATTAGAAGACTTTTACCTCTCTATGAATAAAGCATGCAGACATCAAAAATGTCCTGGAAACAGAGATCAGACACACAGCGATCTAAGAAGCACTGACAGGTAAAAGTCACACTTTTACTGCACAGAATTAACTACTGCTTAAAAGACACTAAGCTGTGAAGGAGTGTGAGGACGTCTGCTCTCCAAAGAGGCACACGGCAGTCGAAAGTGTGGTGGATCACTTGCGTGCTTGCTTCTGTGGTTTTTAGGAACCAACAATGAGTGAAGAAGGTGGAGAAATTTTGACTGCTGGGAAAACATTGAGTTATGTCCCAAAAAGAAAGATTTTTAGAGAACTACATCCCCAATGCTCAGGTGTGTAAAGCGCACATGATGTGCCATTACAGAAAAGGTTGTTTTGATTTTAGCTAGTATTGGAAGCACTTTTTCAGATTGCTATTTTCATTTCTCCTCAGTTTGTTTCTATTTGCTTCTTTAAAAAAAAGAAAAATTGATTTTTTTTGTCCAAAGACAGTCTTTAAAAGCTTAGGAGGTAAGACATATAAAGGTGGAACTGAAGTTGCTGCAGATTCTCTTTCAAAACTACCTTATGGGTTCACTTTTGGTCCGTTTTTCAGTTAAAATAACCGCTTGCATCCATGCAGATTTCTTTAAATGTATGTAAGGGGTGGAGGGAAAAAAATCCGTCTCTTAAATGAGACAGAAAAGCAGCCAATTACCTGAGCTTTTGTTATATTCTATTCTTTTGTTTTTGTGTGATTATGGAAATCAGCAACATAAATTAGAGCAGAAAGGCTGTTTGTTTTCCATTTTTTTCTCTTAAAGTGCTTTTATTCAACATCAAAATAAATGTTTGGTTTTTTTTTTAGTTTAAACTATTTGCAGTTTTTTCCGGTTATTGTGTGAAACTGGTAAATGTGTCAAAAGTTGCAGGTCTTTGCTTGAGAATAGAACAAAATTGGGTTTAAAAAATATGTATTTTTATGATTTTTCTGCTTCTCTGTATCTCACTGAACATGTTCATAAAAAATACGCAGAAAACATAGACCCCAGAGATCCTGTTTGCTTTCATCGGACATTAAAATATTTAGATCCTGACAGATCATGATCAATCACAGCTTGATAGTAGCAACTGTGGATAAAAACACATCAAACAGGGCCAGTTTTATAACCTTATTTTTTCAGCTGTACATCTTTATTTAATGCTAACTATAATTTAGGTATTTATTTTTAATAAGTAAATAATATAAAATCCTAATGCCTGATTTTTTATACAGGACAGTTTAAAAATATATGTATTATTAATGCAATATGGATGAATCGATACATGTCTTTATCTAACAGTTATATTTATTATATTAAATAGCTTTTCTGTTAGTGTTAATATTGCAATTACAAATGTTTTGAACTAGTGTTTCAGCTTTCAAATATTTGTTTTGTAAAATCATTTTTTTAAAACCAAACAAAAAATATTTTAAAATAAAAATTGGTAATTCAGTGTAAATAAATCACATTGAGTTGATTTAGCTGTAGATCTCCAGTGATCTCCAGCTCTGGACTTCGCTCTTGAAAGATCCAAATTTTGAGACGAAGGTTGAAAATGAAAAAGCAGCACAGAATTACCTGGATTTACAGCCACAGAGTACATTGGAGCTCTGAGATGAGGCCATTTGCTGTGGAAACAAGACAATTCTGAATCTAAACCTTGATGTCTTTTAGGTATTTATGTTTCCTTTATCTGTATTCCCATAAGCCATTCTGTTCCGCCCTCTCACAAAGAGCAGAAAACACAGCAAGTCAGCCGTCAGTTTGCATATATTTGCCATGTTTGTGTGTCAGTTTGTGTTTTGGTTCAGCTTTCAACAGATGATGCGCATTAATGCAAAGTGGCATTTAGATGAAGCAGATTAGCAAGCTTAGAACAAATTTACTCTTCCCTTCTTGACTGTGTTTCCAAAACTTTGTTGTGCTTTTAGGCCATGTGTTGGAGTCTGAGTTTGCTCCTTTGGTTCACTGCTGCAGGGAATGCAGACTGCATGCATAATGGTTTATTTCTGTGTGTGCGTGTTTTCTTTTTTTTTTTTTTTTGGTGCAATGTGTGTGTGTGTGTCAAGTGCAGCGCATGCTGCACCGTTGTGGTGTGCTGATTCCCTCTGACACACAGTCACAATCACGCAGCTTTATCTCTGCTCACCTTCTGCTGACTCCCTGAGGCAGCCAGCTCTGCTGTGTCCTGAACTCCAGCTCAGCTTCTCTCCTGTGTTTGTGTGTCCACGTATCCATCCTGCTCATCTGTGACTGATATTTTTAGATTTACTAAATGCTACACAACTTGTGCTGCGGAGACAGAAATGCACGCTTCGGTTCATTCGTGTTCATGGCGGGCCCTTGCACTGTAAGGTAAGGCATTTGGGCCCTGTGTGTTGTTTACAGGTTTGCATGAATAAATGAAATAATCTAAGTTTGTGGTGTGTAGACCCGTGTGTGTAACTCCCAGCGTATTGTCTCTATGTCATCTTGTGTTTCACTTCCTCTCTGCTTCACTGAACTGACAGTGGGTCCTGGCTCACCACCCCCTCCCTGCTTTCCTCCCTCTGGCATGGACAGTGGACCCTTGGAGCAGCTGGTCAAACATAAAGAGGAATATGACCATGATGCAGAGAATTTACTTTATTATGGAGAGTATGTTAAAAATCTCACTTGAATTGTAGGCAAAAACTAAATCCTGATTTTTGGTTTTCTAATGATTGATACTGATGATAACATGAATTGGTTTTGTTTATTAACACTAAATTGCTTAAAAAAACCCATCCCGATATGATGTTATCTCTCTATTTGCAGAGTCACATTTTTACGATCTTTAATAACCATGTTTGTGATATTAAAATATCAAAACAAAAGGATTACTTTAAAAAAAATACTGTCTACTTTGTGACTATAAAAAATTAAATTCTCGGTTGATCTTTTGAAATGTCATAAAAAGCTCAGATTATTGCATGCCGTTAAAAAAAAAAAAAAAAAAAAAAAAAAAAAGAAAAAGAAGAGCCCAGATGCTGTTTTTGCTCTTTTCAGCTCATTAAACTTGACTGTTAGGGAACATCTTGCCTGATGTTTTCCCTCAGCATGATCAATATTATGTGTGAAGCTGCAGCAGATCCAGACAGAGAGGCTTTGACTGAACATAATGACTATTTGTCATTTGGAACTTGGGATTTTCTTCTTATTCTCCAACTGCATTAATGTAAAACGCATCACTGTGCACCATTTCAATAATTTTACACACTGTGTATCATCGTTGTTTAGGTCATGCACTTTTTAAATGTGAGAAGGATGTCCAGCTGCTCCTTTAGAGCTGCCGTTTTCATGCCATCAGTTGTCCTGTGACTCCCTGGAGTCCTTTCCATTCGCTTCCTTGGATTGAGATAAACCTTAATCCTTTACTGCCTGTTCTGTCATCAATCTTGGTTAAGGAAAGGCACTAAAATGCAGAGAGAGACAATTAAGGTTCACTCTGCTCTGAAAATGCCTCGTAAAGCATGCAGCTCATACTTTAGCTGCAACTCGTATATGAGCGCTGTGGTGCTCTAAATCACTCTCCTTTTCATTGTGGTTTATTAAACCATGATGGAGGGGTGTGGGGTGACGCAGCGGGGAGATGGCAGGCTGGCCTAATGTGACCCGGCTGTGCCGGTGGATTTATAAACCTAACATTCTGACAGAGAGTGGCAGCACGCCACGTGTGGCTGTTTGTGCTCTTTATGTCTTTCTTCAGGTTGGTAGATGGGCATTGATGTGCCCTTTGGGGCCTTTTTCTGAGTCATCCAATGAAGTGAGTTGGAATGATCATTTTTCTTGAGGGTTTTCTTTTTTTTTTTGCTGCTTCTGTAACTTAGTTTTGATTTTTTTTTTTTTTTTTTTGCTGTGTTGTGTGTCAACACGTTTGTAATGTGAGTCACAGTCAAAGTGTTCCCAGTGGTCTTCTAATTATGATTATTCAATCTTTTATGCAAAATCAACTTGTGTCGTTTGCTAGGACGACGTTTGCTAGGATGTTTCTGCACAGCTGCACTAGTTCATTAGAAATTTGCGTCTGAGTTGTTTGCTGGACTTTTGCCGCAAATTAAGCCCGCCCTCATTTCCCATCATTCCTTTGTTTACACTCTCCCCCACTAGCTTACAGCCCCTCACATACCAACCTGACATTACTAGGGTCACAAAAAATGGCAAGCGCTATCAGAGCTATTCAGCCCTAGAGTTCTGATCCAAATGTCAGCTCGGACTAGGAGAACAAAAACATAAACAAATCTATTTGTCTGGAAGCGGATGCATCAGAATGGAGCAGAGCAGGAGGCTTGTGACCCACCGATTATACCACCAATGTCATTGCTACGGGCTTTTTCCAAAGGCATTTTTTTCGTCTGCCCAGATTCACAATAAAAAAAATGCTCAGATGCAATTTTAGCTAACTTTGCTTAACATGTGTCCTCCACGATTAGAAAAATTACACAAGACCATGTCAAAAATAATTTTGTCATTGGAGTGGGTCTGTAAAACTGGAGTGTGATTTTATTTCATTTTAATTAAAAACTATGAGAATTTGTATTTTCCTGGTAGCAAAGCAAACCACTTTTTTTCTAAATGAATGCAATGAAAATACTGGCCTTTTCATCTTTTTCTCCCTTTTGTTCTCGGTCTTGGACTCCTCTCCTCATCTGCGTTTGAAATCTCCTGAAATGTGATGCGGCTGTGGAGTCGTTTGCTCCCATTTCTTTGCCTCTAATCCCCTCACTGACCTTCTCTCTCGCTCGATTCCTCTTTGCCCTGGGGCGCAGCCCCATTTGCGACATCAGTTCAAACTGTGAGAAAAAGGTCAGTGGTCAAGCCAGGCCAACGCACAGGGCTCAGCATAGCAAGAGGAATGATATGTCGCACCTATAAGGCCACAAAAGGGGTACGCGTTGTAAAAATCCTCCGTGACTGGTTTTAGCTGCAGTCTGACAGGTCGGCTGGTTGCTTCTGTAGAGAAGGGCAGGTGAATCTCACGATCAACTCTTATCTGATGCACAAACCCACAACTGCTGCACACATATCAACTAGATGAGTTTAACTATTTGTGTCTTTGCTAAATGTCAGAAATAAATAAATTAAACCTTTTGCTTATTTACACAGTTGTACATATATGCAAGGACGTGAGATAGCAAACAAATTAACATTTGATAATACACATTTTCGGTTGCAAAAACAATAACAGAGCTAGATCTGGACTTGCATGTTTAAAATAAAGGGGAAAAAATGAACAAAACTGCATTTATGAATTAAATAAGTTCCACCACAATGATAGAAATGATAGCACTTAAAAAAGCACTCCAATCATCTTTTGAGCTCTTTTAAGAGCATTCCCAGTGTAGTCTTGTAATTGTGATGTTGCTGTTTTTAGCCAACATTTTTAAAGTGTCATTTTTAGGATATATTTCAGACATATGCAGAATTGTTTTAAGAAGTTTTTATTTTCAATTATTTTTTTATGTATCCTCCATAATGAGAAAAATGCAACAAGAATATGGTAAAAACACAGTTTTCATCGGAGTGGGTCTTTAAAGAGAGGGCTTGTGTAACAAACCCCTGTAGGTAACTTGGATAAATGCACCAGACCCAGTTGGTTGCATTTTGGATTGGTGTCCAGTCCAAAAGCCAAAGAAAACTGCAAGTTACTCTTGATATTTCCACTAACATGGAGTTTTCTAGTAAATGACAAACTGATCAAATAAACCACACTACCTTAACTGAACACAGAGCATGGAAAAAACTCAGTTAATAACAAAATATAAAAGCACATCTTCTGGTGTACACAAATACTTTACCAACTCATTTATTTTTAAAATTTAAAAAAATGCATACAGTATGATATGAATTAATAAATAATAAATTTGAGGATAAAAGCTTCAGAATCAGATGCAACTTTACTCACTGCTTGATCATTCTGTGACGCATCACAGACCCACACGAGTCCAATGGATGTTAAAAATGTCATCAAAAGTAGAAAAAAAACGATCAGAATTTATGTTCTGGATTTGTTGTAGTAAATTTTCTTGTCACAGTAATACAACCAACGTTCCACTTTGGAACTGAAACCATTTGTGTACACACACAAAAATAAAAGCTCGTGCCCTTCACCCTGATCCTTTCGGAAAGATAAATTATTAACAATTCCGCAACACCTTCTTGAATAATTCCTTTAAATGTTCAAATGTTTTATTTAAGACTACAACTTATTTAAATATCCTTTTGGATTCTTGAATTTTGGGAGAGCCCAACTCTTTGGAGGCTCAACCTTTTCCCCCTTGTGTTTCACAGCAAAGAGCTTCATGAAAGGTTTTCATTCTGGGCAGAGATGAGGTCCTTTAACCCCCCTCACCTCACCTCAACCGTAGCCATCTTCTGATCCCTGTCATTACAGGTCCTCGGAAGGACTAAATTACAGCTGAGTGACTTATTACCAGCCATATCCAGGGGCGAAGGAACTTGGAAAAGGTAGGGAGGAATAAAGTGGGGAAAGAGGGTAAAAACCTGAAAAACAGAAAAGGAGAAAGTAAGATGGAGGGGTTTTTTTAAGACTGGGGAAAAAAAAATCACATCAACAAGACACTTTGAAAGTGGCTTGTAGAGAAAGAGTATTGTGCACAGGAGGGGTGTTGAGAGGCAGACACAGAAAAACACTGTCATTTAGATGCAGAGGCTGAGCTTTCTGCTAATGGAGCCATGATAGATGGCCCTGGAAAGTTTGCAGAGCCACACAGTTTACAAAGTTCACATGCACCCTCCTACCATTCCGTCTGTGCCAACACAACTGATACAGTTACCAGTTGCAGAGGGTCAGTTTGGTGTCGGCGTTGGGATGTTGGAGAGACGGATCTTCAAATCCGTTGAAAGGAATAAGCCAGAAAACAGACGAACAGTGTTGGAGTTTCTGAGCAGCAAACCTCCAGTGACTTTAGTAGTGTTGTACAAGCTTTGGTAAACAGATGTAATCTGGGCAGAATGGGATGAGACTGAAGGTTGGGGGTTGGTTCGATTCACAGTCAATATTGGATCATTTTGAACAATCTGAGTCAGTAACCTAAAACTGAACCAGAACATCTTTAGCCAAAACTTGAAACACTGTAATTCAGAGATAAATGCCTGGGTACTGAACAGTGACGGTGAAGTTTTCCAGATTTCTTGTATTTCTTGCAAGATAATCAAGTATAGAAAAAAAAACAAACACGTAAATACTAATTAATGGCAAATCCATTCACATTTAGATCCATGAAGTTCAATCCTCTCTTGTTTTTTTTTACATAGGAATAACACGAACAGGTTTTAAAACTTCATAGTTCGTTGTTTGCATACATTGGACTGTAATGATGGCTTGACCCTTTTTGCTGCCATCATATGTGTGTTGCCCACTGTGATAGCACTTGGTTCTTTGTACATTCTAGTAAAATTAACCTACCATGTTTCAATCCAAATGGTATTTTCCAATATTGACATGATCGCTTTGTTTTATTTTGAAATGATTTTACTATGGTATCGGTTGGATGCGCAACTTACTTCAGACAGATTGATCTGGTTGAAGTAAAGGAATAGAAATTGATTTATCAATTAATATGCAAAAACAAATTATATGACAACATCATAAATGCCTGTCTACATGTTGAAAGAACATACTCGATCATTTTAATGAGTTTTCTGTTATATCTGTTTTTGCCATTATGGTACTAAACAAATCAATCACAACATATCTTAAGTTAAACTTCCAATAATCTGGTCAAATTTGACATTTTGCTAAAAATCTAATAAATCTCCATCATCTTAAGCGGAAAATTGGAAATGTTTGTTAGGCTTTAAACATTTACTGACTTTTGGTCTCACAAACACTTCTCCAGGTTTGCCTGATCTTTGATTTTATGCTAATTAGACAACTATGGTGACTTTTGACTTTCACACACCAACAAACAAACACACACACACAACACCATTTAGAGAGCAGGAGAGGTAACTCATGGATGATTTTCATTGTTATTCATGTATTAATTTATTCGCTCATGGCAGACGTGAAACAAGGCTGTAATATGCAGATGTGGGTTTGTTTTTCGATGGGAATTTTCTGGTCCACTGCCTTTAGCTGCCACTAATAATAAAGACAGGCAAGAGAGGTGGGGGATGGAAGCAGCAGAGAGGGCTGGAGAGAAAAAAAATAGTTGGAGAAGGAAGACTGGAGTTTGTCAAGATGCCTCCAGTCACACAGCGGCGCTCAGATCCGTCTCCTCTACATTCCCGCAAACGCATGCGTGCAGGTGTGATGGAGCTATGAAGGATCATGTCCTTGACATAAAGGTGAGCAAGTACAGTTGTTGTCTCTGTTGTTGACAAGCCCCCCGAGCTGCTGCAAGCTTTTGTTCTACTCAGTTTTGGCAATAAAGCTGATATTAATCTTATGTTTGTACAGGATTAAACATGTTGTACTTTTTTATATCTGAAGTGCTTTTTATTTATTTTTGAGGGAGGCTATGGTTATAATTGCAACTCACCTCCAGTGAGGCTTGATTATTGACTGTATATGGAGAATGGACCGAGTGACACCCCCCCACGCCTCAAAAAAGAAGCACCTGCTGGCTTCAACATGCCAAAATCCCATAGACTTCAATTGAGAAAAAAACAACTATTGTTCAGTCATTATATTTGTCAGAATAACCATATTTGCTCTGATGCCCTTTTCTCAACACCTTCTTAGCAATCCTCATTTTTTTCATGATATGTTTTCCTTCATTCTAAGTTATTCAAGCTATTAAATGACCAATCAGATTCCTCAGTAAACATGGTGCCCCGACGGTCGTAACCTTGAACGTCTGATTAACAGAATCTCTGGAACCCGCTTTCAGTGGAAAGAGTGTGGACTTTGAACTAGCTTACTTCTGATTGGCAACAATAATTTACAGTATTTAACTCAGATTGACTTGGACCAATCACTGTTGTCTGGCTCCAAATGTCCGTACAGTGGAAAAATTCACTGGAGCCGTAGGTAAAGCCTTTTCTATGGTTGACTTCACACCTGTTCTGTCCAATTCTCTATATACAGTCAATGAGCTTGATCTTTTAACACCGGAAAAGTTGCCACTTAAATAAATAACATTTAAATGAAACACGCTATTTGACATGCCGAAAGACTTAGACTGTTTACATGATCAATGTGAATTAGCTGATACTGACTTGGAGAAAAGGGCTTTTCTTACCGGCTTTGGACTGATATGCAACACAATACTAAAGTAAAGTCTACTACTACTAAATTGGTTAAAAATGTACTTGGAAAACAAGAACTATTTTGGATCAATGGATAGCGCAACATCGGAGCCAACAGAAATTATATGTGGAGGCTCCGTCTTGGGGCCAATTGTACTTAACATCTGCCAAGATGGACTCAAAGACAGCCCTGGAGTTCCAGTCCCAGGTAGAGGGTGGCTTCAGAAATCACAATATGACTGAGTTGTCTGTGTTAAATAATCGAAAAACTCACTTCTATGAGCATATCACAAGGAACCCCTCCTGCTACCATTGCAAAACCTGTAAACGAACCCAAGAAAAACCCTCCGGAACGACACAATAAAGACAAAGACAAATTAGCAGCACATGAACTAGTCGCATCAAAGACTTATTGACACTGGCAGACCGTATTGTCAGATGCATCCAAGAGAGAGGAAAAGGGAAACCACAAAGATCATGTACACCCAGGCTTTCTCAGGAGCAACAGTCTTTTTTTTTATTCGAAGTCAATTGAGGCTTATTGCACCACTGCCAACAGACGACGTGATCCTGCCCCTCCCTACCAGGTGGGCAAAAATTTTGGCTTTCCACGTCTTGCCCTTTATCTGGATAACAGAAAACTGGCGGTCCCTTGCGGACCTCCAAACTCACGTAGGTTCACGCAATAACCCACCATTTTTGTCGGAAGCACTAGTAAACAAACCCTCGTTCTGCCGTGTTTTTGGGTTATATGTTTACAACACTTCTTTTTCTGTGTGACTCATCTTCATACAGTTGGTAAGCACGGAACTTGTATTCAGATTTTTGTCTTATATAAGGCTTAAATGTACGTATTTGACGGTGTTACGCGCAAAATAGGTTTAATTTTGAAAAAATTACAGCATGCACTTTACACTTGCTCGCAGGATTTCTGGTTTAGGTAGTTTCATTTGCCCCAACTTAACCAAAAAAGTACTTCTGCTTGCTTTGGCGTCCGGCAAAAATTTGAAGCCAGTGAAACAG
This sequence comes from Oryzias celebensis, assembly GCA_014656515.1. NCBI lineage: Eukaryota > Metazoa > Chordata > Actinopteri > Beloniformes > Adrianichthyidae > Oryzias > Oryzias celebensis. The sequence goes on along the minus strand of BNCR01000008.1, from coordinate 5,848,006 downwards.
ATACGGAGCCAGACCGCAAAGGCCAGACAGGACTGGATGCAGTATGAGTGCCTTTTGCACCTTTCAAGTCATGTAAAGACTCCACACCGGAGCCGGACCGCAGGCAGCGTGAGCCCGGGGTAAAAAACATCAACAAAGATGTAGTCATGGTCACACACTTAAATGTTGATAAACACGTAAAGGAAGTCACAAAATCATCGTACAATCATCTTAACAATATTTCAAGGATTCAAGATATGACTTTTAAGCAGGACCTGGAGAAACAGGTTCATGCTTCCATCTTTAGTTTACTTGACCACTCTACCAGATTTTTTTACAGGATGATCAAAAAAATAAACCAGAAAATTGCAGCTTTTTCAGAACTCTGCTGCTTGGGTTCTCACAAGGACCAAAAAAGTAGGCCAGTCCAGTTCTGCAATCTTTACACTGGCTGCCTGTCTGCCAATGGATAGTCTTTAAAGTTCTGTTGCTGGATAATAAAGCTTTGAATAGTTTATCACCAAAATACACGACTGATCTCCTGACCCAGTACAGTATGTACCAGCCAGACCTCTTTGATCATCTGGATCAGGTCTTTTGTCAGTTCCTAGAGTCAAAACCAAAAATGGATCAGCTCAAGGCCGCTTTTCGCCTCTTCAGAATCTGCTGGAATTACGTTATTTACATATACAGTTGAAGAATTACTGTTAAAGAAGAGTTCCAAGTTCTAAAGTTAGAGGGTTTAAAACATTCCAGCTAACTATGTTCTGACCCTCCTCACCTGTAGTGTTTTTTTTCTCCTCTTATCACGAAAAGCAGCTTTTTTTATTTGATTTTGTATCGGAAATCAATCCCAAGTCTCAGGACCAAAATAAACAGTTGAGGAAAGTGACTTTGTCACTTCCCAAGACATAAATAAGCAAAGAAGCAGCCTGTGGCCAACTGGCTGTGAGACACGATGTTTTCTGCATGTGTTGCTGGACCAGGGCGAGTTCCTTTGGGAGGGTCACAGGAGTGGAACGCTGACATGCTGGAGGAGTAATGATGTCAAGGACAAGACGCTAACGGGCAACGAGTGATTCAGTCTATTTTCTCTTGGTTGTTACATCTATAAGGGATGTTAACCCCCTCCTGTCTGAGTGATGAAATAGCAGCTGGAGGAGAGGAGGGGAAGTGTTCCTGTGAGACTTTATACGAAGATAAATGAAGTCAAAGACAGACAGAGAGCAGCGCCTTGTAAATCAAATGCAGTCCCAAAAGAAATGCATGATGGGAGTGTTTTAAAAGTGTCCCAACAAAGGTTAAGAGGTTAGGAGCGTTTCCCATTTGACATGTTTTTTTTTTTTTTTTTTTTTTTCAGTGTGATGTCAAGCTGTTGCCATATGTTTGTGTCAAGCTAGGAACACTTACTTACTGAAACATATTTAGTCTATGAATTCTGAGGATCTTTATAAAAAAAAAAGGATAATGTTGCTGCCTTTTTTTATTATTGATAACATTAGCGTACAGAAATCATATTATTTTTAGAAAACATAATAATAGAAAATATAAATAACAAAAAAAAAAAAAAAACAATGAGTCACTATGAGAAATTGTGGAATGAAATAGAAAAAACATACAATTAAATCTAAATAAAATGATGATTTGTTAGGAATTACTGAGGCTAAAAATTAAAAACTTTGACTACAGACTAACATAATTAAGAAACTTAAAGGACATGTATCCCCTCCTAGAATAATTTATGATTGTAATCTAATTATTCAAATCTAATTATTCATAGAAGCAGGTTTTTATCTTCTCCCTTCTAAATTATATAGTATTTTGGGTGTGAATTCTAAGATGTAAGACATTCCCAGATTCACTGGTGCATTTAAAAGTATGCAAATGAATCTTATTCAAAGCCTTTTTTGATGCAGTTTGTTAAGTATTTTTATTGCTAATATAAGTATAAGTGGCTGAGGAGTTACTGTCAGAAATACACTGAAAATGAGGTTTGTTAGCAGGACTTACAATGGCCTTGACTGAGAAGAAACCATGCCCTGTAAGCTTGCTGTGCAAGGGTTCCAATACAACAATTAAGCCTTTTTTTTTCTCAAATATACATTAAGCACAACTTCAATTCCCAAATGCTTTAAAAAGCATTCAATTTTAAGGGAAATTAGTTTTAATGAAAATGTTTATACTTTTATAATTTGAACCCATCTTTGTTTCCTGGATGTTGCATCTTTAGATATTTGTTGCCAGCTGTCATCTCATTAACAAAAACATAAGAAATTGTCAGAAGAACTGTTTCCACACACGTGCACATCCACACGTGTGAGTCTGACACCGAGGGGATGGCCCTGCACAATCTGCGCTCATGCAGCAGTACTCAATCTGACAGCTCACACAATTATCGCTGTAATGGATCAAGAACTCTAATGGAAGTATGCATGGAGAAATTAGCAAGCAAGATATCACTCAGATTTTTTTTGTCAAACAGAAGTACACCGACATCCAAGATAATCAATAGTGAGTAACTAAATGAAAGGATGTTTGTTGAATAGGAACTTGGTTATCTTCCAGTGGCATAAGCACAAAGCTCACAGCGGCCACGGTGCACGCCGACTTCTAGCTCCCCTCTGATTTGTAGACTTGCCTGCATGGCTATCTTGGAGCCGATGCCCACAGGCACGCACTGAGGCCAGAGTCCAAACCGTGTCGAATCAGCAGAGTCTTCACCAGAGGCCAAATCTGTAGCGTATAATTAGCTTTTAATCAGCACCCTCATTCAGGCAAGCAGCACAGATTAGCCCAGCTTGGGTTGTGCTTAAAATAAGCATTCATAAATGCATGTGAAAGCCTCTGACCCATCGCATCCAATCACACAGGCACAATACAAGCTCCCTCCCTGCAGTCCTCGCTCATTTTCCTCCACTGTTGTTTGACTTCAATGTGTCTTTATCCCCCCCACCATTTTTTTTTTTTTTACTGCTTCTGCTCTAAATTTATTGGTGGATTTATTTGACAGGAAATGCACATTGTTCTGTGGTTGTTCTGTAATCCTGTCAGTTTCTTTCCACCTAACAAGAACACAGGGACAAACAAGCTTAGGTAAACCCACAACAAACTTGATCTTAATGACACCTTCTGCTCTGGAGGGTCTATTTGGATAATCCAATATTGCAAATTTAAAATTAGCGTCTTTATTAAAAAAAAAAAAAAAAAAACTGCTGGGGTTCGAGAGCGTAACATTTTTGATGAGCTAGTTTCGTCTAATCCCCGCCTGTCTCTGGGGCGAGCCGCAGCATTTATGCTGGTAATGAAGTGCAGTGAGATGAAAGCCTTTTTAATGGGATTTAGTTAAACTGGGACACAAACCAGAAAGTCAGAGGAGAGGAGCAAATCTTTTCCTCCTCATCACTGCCAGCGTCATTGTTATTTCTGCTCCCGTGGATTCTGCGGCTCATTTAATGAGTCTGTGTGCCATCTTTCTTGTTTATTGGCTGCGGGAAATGTCAATCACTGAACTCCTGTTCTAACATAACCCTCTGCTTTTGGACAGCACAACCCACTCCGATAAAAATTGTGTTTTAAGCATGTTCTTGTGGCATTTTTGTAATGATGGAGGACATGCTGCATAAACAAAACATCAAACTCATAATTGCATTTTTGAGTATTTCCTTATTCAAATCGTTGTAAATCTAGAGCAGATGAAAAATGCAGTTTGACCGCTACTTGCGGGGTCATCGCCAAGGTGACCTGTGTCAGCACTGCGTTTGGAGACCCTTTTTAGCCTCACTAAAATGTATCTGTCACGCATCAAAATGGTTGACGCGTGCAGGACGCAATCTGTGTGGAGAAGAAAAGCTTTTTCCCTGGAAGGTGAGAAACAAAGCTTTGCAGCCCGAGGCAGTTTCTTTCGTCAGCGATCAAGAAGAAACCAGAGGCAGAAAGAATGCTCTACACAATAAAAGTACATGGCTGCAAAGCTGTCCATACACAGTAAAATTGTTTGAGGCTAAATAAAGTTACGTTCTGAGCTCACTTAGATTTTAAAAAGTACATAAAGAATTGTTCTCAGGGATGCAGCTGTGTGGAGGTGATATGTCATGATCAGGCCAAGCACATGCAACATTGGGTCACTACCAGAGGGTAGAAAACATTAAAGGAGACCATGCAAATTGTAAAACATCATCACCACGTGAAATATCAGCTCATGAAACAGCAATGATCATTTCGCCTGTTGACCACAGAGCTGCTATGTGTTTCTCAATCATGATCAAAGCCCCGCTTACTAACCTGGACAGCCTTTTATTTATTTATTTTTAGTGTACTTGCTGATGCAAAGCAAGAAAAATGTTGAGATTGTTGTGCTAGAAAAAAATATGACATTAAAATGTGTACTTTTTCACCATTTGTATATTCTTTGTTTATATTTTTCAAGTGTTTTTCTCCTTTTTTTTCCAGCCCACAACCTACATTTGAATGAAAGTTGGAAGAAGGAATCCTATTTCAGTCATTCTAATTCTCTTCATCGGAGTCTGTTAAGCTGAATATTTTTCAAAACTCTTTTACCAACATGAAAGTTTTAAAATAGGAATGTTCATAGTTTCACATTTGCCAAACAGAAACACTGTCCTCAGCCTGCAGGGTTACGAGTTGCTCCTAGAATTTCCAAAGCTAGAAAGAGGGGCTGGTCCTTCAACTATCAGGCTTTTCTTTTAGGGAATCAACTTCCTGTTTCTGACTCAAGCTATGTCTTAAGAGAAACTCTTGAAATCTTTCTTTTTGACTGATAAATGGATTAAAAAATGTTTTTGACACAGCAGGAAGAAAGAAAGACAAACAGAACATTTTTCCCCACCAGAAACCGAGTCGCTGAGCGGTTGTTGCAGTGAGCCGTTTAGACTTGCATAATCTAGTGTGTGTGACCAGTACAGAGCCTGGCTTACTCTAGTCAGCCAGCAATCCTGCTGCTGCTGCTGGGATGAGTCTGGCTCATGACCTCCTTGGGGCCACGCTGCCATATTGGCCCCCTGCTTATTGTTCTGTCAACAGCATCTGTTGGGCCCGATAACAGGATTAGACCAGCCCCCTGTAGGCTTGCTAGAGCTAGCCCGGATTAGCGAGCAATCCTATCTTTTCATACATTTGAGTGTCTTTGTCAGTATTAGTGTGTTAATTCATTTTAAAGTCAATCTCTTTTGTCCTATTAGAAGAGGTATGCTGTGAAAAGAGAGAACTTATCCCGTCTTTTGTTCTGTGCAAAAAAAAAAAAAAAATTCCTGCTTTTTTCCAACATTTAACCACAACCAGTTGCAATTCCAGAAAGATAAAGGGAAGACTTAACTTTGCAGAGATCTATTGTAAAGCAACATGCACAAATCGTGAAGGCATAACCATCCATGAACGCCTGCCCTGGATCATTTCAGTGTGTTGGCAGTGAAGTTCAGAAGTTGGATGTGAACAGAGATATCCTGTTAGGTGTATCTAAAGCCTTAGTCACATTGTAGGAGGGTTGACCTGTACAAGCACTGCAGGCCCATAGAGAGAGGAGCGGCAGCGCAGGAGTTTCTTATAGTTTCCTTAAAGCTCGTGCAGCAAGTATATTATGAAGTATCCATAAGGCTCCTATGACACACAAGGGATTCTGTTGTACGATGGGTGCTGGCTCTTTACTGACGTGTGATACTTCAACATGTCTGCAAGAAAAATGTCTTGCAGGCAGATATTCAATGGTGCAGATGATCATCGTTATGTGGTCGGAAGAGAATAACCTGCGTCCATGACAGGTTTTCTTTTTCCTCCTTTTCCCTCTTTCTCTGCTCAGTAATAGTTTTAAGTATAGCACCACTTAGCAAGCAGATACTGTATCTCCGTGAAAATGCCCAGACGGTGTTGTATTTGCGTAAAAGTGCTTTGTGACAGAAAACCAAATCAAATAAAGTTGTGAAATGTTTTGGCATTTCTCACCAAACCAAGTCCACTGGCTACGTGTTACTCGTGGAAAATAAGCATCTCAGCTCTGTAATGGAATAGGAAATGCGTTGCCGTTTTGTTTTCAAATGAAACAAAGTGCTTGTGCTGATGCGTGACCTATTCCGTTGTCACTCTTGGGAATGGCACATTGTTCTGGAACTGTCACACTGTGGCCTGGAGATGACTGTAATTCAGCCTTACATAATCCTTATATCACTTCTCATTATTGCCTGTTCTAACAGCTGTGGGTTTAGATTGTAAGCCATCACAGGGGAGTGCCTCAAGCCCCGGCGATGATGTCTTGTGAAAACAGTTTGTCCCTTTTCTTTCAGGTGTCACAAAACTGCCTCAATGTAAATGTCAACAAAGAATGAATAAGACGAATACTAGAAGCACTCCCTCTGCACAGAAACCTGGTCCTGAACCAGAGATTTGAGCATTTATTTATGTTTTAAAGACTCTCTCCGAGCATTGTTTAAGCAATTTAAAGAGTGTTCCCAGTGGTCTTTTGACTATGATCATGCAGTTTTTGTCCAAAACTAAAAAAACTGTCATTTTCGTTCGTTTCTGCAGAGCAGCAGTAGTTCATCAGATATTCTCTGACTTCTAGGTAGAACTGTTAGTCCAGTGGCACCCCGACCCCTCTTCCCTTCGCTGTTGCTGAAAGCTCAGAGCATGGAGCTTGTGGACTCACCCAGCATATTTTCTAAGTCACAAATAAGCTCTTGCGAAATACTTAAAAATGCAAATTTTAACTTTATTTTTGCCATAAATGCATGTTAATGGCAAAGACAACACATTTTTCATTGGAGTGTATCTTCAAATTAGGATTATATTTCATATTTTCTTTCAATTTTTACATGAAGTGAAATTTAGAAATTTCATTTTAGCAAAAATTGCAAGAATTGTTGGAAACTTGCTTGGTAGTACTTTGAGGTCTTGCATGGAAATGTTCAAAAAATAAAAATGTTGTTATAAAGAGAAACAGACCCTAATCTAGACCAGAGCTGGGCACATTTTTTTGACTCCTGGGCCACAAAGGCTTCTAAAATGGCCGGACCAGGATCAATTACACGGAGTGTTTTGGTTATCCACCTTCAAGGAGAAAGATATAACATGGATGAAAACATTCTTTAAAGTTGATTGAATATTAATATATAAATGTACAAATTAAAACAGAACATTTTGTAGTTTTAAAGAAAACTTTTTTCTCATTTTAGTGCCAATTGCTCCAACAAACTTAAAGAAATGCTGCGTTCATGTGGTGTTGGAATGATCGGAAAAATGAAAACCTTGAAAGCATGCATGACAACAAATATTCCAACATCACATAAATGCAGAATAACTTTCTGCACATAAACAAAGGTCGACGTATTTGTAGTGCACCATCTGGGGAGACACCAGAATGACAGAGGAAATAAGATATTAGTAAGGATTACCAGAATCATTTATTCTAGTTTGGCGGACCAGATTAAATTGTTTAATGGGCCAGATATGGCTGTAGTTTGCCTACCTCTGAAGCCATGAAACCATGACGCGTCATGTTTATTTTTTTTGAAACCCCACCTTAGTTTGGATTAGTACTTTCCACTTTGTCATAAGTAGCATTAATCGAACATCTAAAAAAAAAGGTCAGCACTGGTGCGGATGTTGACAGAAGGCCTGGCACCTGACTGTGTGTGAAAGATCCACAGAACTGGGAGACTGCTGTGGAAATCTCACAGCTGCATGGCAACAACGTCCCCAGCTCTCTCCTCCTCCCACTGGAATAAGCACCCCTCCACATCGTCCCCTCTGAGAATTTACCTGCCAGAGTGGTCAGAGTTGTGTGACATTTCTGCAAAGCTCTGCACCTGCTATTGTATTCAGTTCCAATGGAATCAGGAATTTGGCAGCATTTTGATGTATAAAAACGAGATTTTTTCTTTTCTCTATCAGACCTGATTTAGCGTGTTTTTCATGTGTGTGCGTGTGCATCAAGCAGTATCTGAACTCTACCCTGAAAATGCGCCTACAAAAAGTAGTCGGCCTCTTGTGCTGCTTCTGTGATCTTGATTGCACTCCGTTTCTGGAGCTGGAATCACAAATAAAAGACTTCCTGCTGTCTAAAGGAGGCTGCAGCTGCATATCAAAGTACATCACCAAATCTCACAGTTTTCCTCCCATCCTACCATTTTTCTAAGTACAAACGGACACAAAAATGATTTTAAACATTTCACAGAAAAAGGAAAAGAAAAAAGCTTTCATATCTTGCTTTTCAGTCAACAGTCACATTTCAAATAGAGGGCAGATGCCGTGCAGTGTGGAGATTGTCACGTGCTCAGTGTGTCGCCGCGACTTGTGTCAGGCTGCACCATTCATTTCCGATCAGTCAGTTTAGTCAGACACTCTTTGGAAGACGCTGCTGGTAACCGTGACTTTATCTCACGCCTTCTAACGGAAGCAGAGTAGAGCCAGAGCTGCACAGAAATGCACTTAATTTTTTCAGGCTTGTCCCTCTCAAACAGCCAAGCAAGTTTTTGTTTTTTTGCATTGAGTGCACTCAAAATTAAGCCTAAAACACAATTTATTTGCAAAAAAACAGTGTATGTGTAAGCCTTGACAGATTTTTGTCAAAAAGAAAAAAATCCTGTTTGGGATATATCCTTTGAAGAGAATAAGTATGGCTTATTTTTATTTCAAAATAAGCTGAAGTGACAGTAAAATTAAAGGTTGGAGACAGTCAAACGCATAGTTGAGAGACAAGCTCTCGTGCATGAATGAGCATTGTATTGTGCTCACATTCTGAGAAAGTGAAGGCTTAAAAAAAGTAGCAAAAGGAAGTCAATAGAAACTAGTTGCTTTTGTTGTGTTTTCAATGCAAGTCCGTGCATCAATAATCAATTAAACCGAGTAGAGCCTTTCTAAAAGGGATGGATAGATCTTTCCAGTGTAAATTGTGCAGAGTTGAACTCTTCACCTGGTAGCTTTGACAGAGCCTTCCCATCTGACATGTCGTCATCATCACTTTTTATTTTCTGAGTGCTGTTTTCTGTCAAATGTTTGCCTATTTCCTCCTTGTTTTCTTTATCTTTATCCTTCCTTTAAGCTTGCATTCGTTGCAATTATACATTTTTATTAATAGAGCCACCATTATGCTTTCTGCTATGACTCATTCTTACACTAAAGTGACACCGCCAGGCATGCATACACAGTGCGTTTGCACAGTTATGTCCAGACAATGTTTCCACAGACCCTTTTTTACATGTGTTTTGTCTGTGTTCGGATGATGCGTGGGAGGGGCGGGGGTTGTATGCATATTGTGCTTGGTCCACTGGACCCCTCCAAGTCAGAGTGGAGCTGTCTAAATACGTCAACATTAGACTCACTTGGCATCCTGATCCGCCTCGACAGCCAGCCCCAGGAAATGATGGAGCACGAATCCACCCACAGCGTCCACGTGAGCTGGCGTGCAGGGATAGGCGACCGTGAGGAAGGGGAGGAAACACAGAGGCAGAGGCATGAGATGGAAGCAGACAAAAATGGACAACAATTTGACACAAAGACAAAACACAAACACGCACTGTGGCTGTGGGTGGAGGACATGGCCGCTGTGACAATTTGTTCAGAGAACCTTCCACTCGATGATGCTATTGGCTTCAATTAAAAACTATATGATTAAACATACCAGCTAAAAATTACATTTGTAGCTTTTTTTAAAAGCATTCCCAGTTTTTTTTTTTTTAGATATTATTGTGCAGTTTTTAGCCAAAATGAAAAAGCCTGTGTTTTCTGGGACATAATTTCTGCAGAGTAGCAGGAGTTTGTTAGAAATTCACCTCTGGACCGTTGGCACGGAGCAACCCGTCCCCCCTTGCTGAGAGCTTTCTGTTTGCACTCTCTCCAACTAGTTTACAGCCCCTAACACCCCAAACCTAACATTACTAGTGCAACAAAAATGGCTAGCGATACTGTGACTATCCAGCCTTACAGTTTTGAGTCAGATTGGACGAGAAAAAAAAAGGCGTGCATGGATCTAGTCATAAACAAGCGAATGCATCAGAATGGAGAAGAGCAGGAGTTTGTGGCCCGTTTACGGCATTTTCTGTCACACATGCAATCTTTTCCAAACGGCATTTTTTTCATCTGTTCCTGATTCACAATTATTTAAGTCAGGAAATAGTCAGAAATGCACTTTTAAGCTACATTTTCTTTATATATGCACTCATTCTTCAGAAAAGTATTTATATTTATTAAAATATGTAAAAATAATAAAAAATGCACAAATGTTATCTAGAAAAAAATAATTGTTGGAAAAGGAAACATTTGTTAGAAAAGTTTATTGTCATCCTTGATACTTTAACATTAAAGGTAAATCTACGACATAATGAGCAAAAACGGTCGGCATTTTTCTCAGGCAGGATCTCTTAATGTGGACTGTTTCTTTCCAGCAGGCCTTCACTGACAGGGTGGTGAAGGGCTTTCAGTTCACATCAGGAATGAGCTTTGAGTGCAGAGGGATAACTTTGGATCTAGTGGGTCCAAATCTTGCAGTCTTTAACTATCATTGATTATTTCTTTACAAATATTTCATGTTAAATCATCGTATTGCGTCTTTGCAGTGGGTCATATTTTAATCATTGCTTTCCTCACATCAGATTACCTTCCACGCCCCTTGATGGCGCTCAGGGTAGAGGCAGATCTTGAGGCAGAGATGCTCTCCCTGTGACATTCTGCTGTTACATTATGAAACAATCAAAGCAGGTTGTTTTCTGTGGTCAGTCAGGGTAAAATATTGAAGCACGCCCTTGCTATAATAAGCAAAACTTGTTTTTGCCAAAAACGATATTTTTAGCATTAAAATGCAAAGATTTATCCTCATAGTATCACTCCATAAAGGATGCCATTATTTTACAAGCATTAAATGAGAAATGATTTTTGTCCTTCAATTTCATATTAAAGTGACTGTAAGTGCAAGGTTGGTCACTAGTCACATTTATCATGTGAGAGCTCTTGCTTTTAACTCTAGAAAGCCTTATCTTCATTGTACAAAAGCAGTATTGCGCCATCACAATGACTTTCTTTATCTGACTCCACAAGCACACTCCCTGACTCACTCATTGTATTATTTATTGGGCTCAAAGATGCAAGCACTTCCAAGGTGAATACCGGAACCATGTACGATTGCTTCTCGCGGTGCCTCCTCCAGAGATAGGGACTTTTCACACTCTTCATCTTTTAACGGAGTCCGCTCTCACAGGGCCAAAGTGTGGCCCACTATCAGGCGTTGTGAGCGGCACTCGATTTCACAGTTTGCTGTTTCTAAATAAAAGTGAAAAAAAGATATTACACCTCGCTGCTGATGAAAAAGAGCCTGATTTTTTGGCATTTACGCTTCACAGCCGCGAGCTAAACTGAAACATCTTTTATTTCTCTTCTTTGGAGTTTCACAAATTACATGTTAAAGTAAATTAAACATTTTCCCTATAAATAAAGCCGTAATTGTGTTGGAAAGTGGCAGCAAAAACTTAAAACGTCTTTAATGATTTCCAATGTGATGGCAGCACAGCCGAGTTTACTCTGAAAGAACTTTCTTTAATTACAGGCCGCTATGCCAAGGCAGCAATTAAGAACTAAAAGTATAATCCAGTTTTATTCCTTCTTTCTTCACGTTACTCACTTTCTCTGTCCAGCAGCAGCAGAAAGAGGAAATGACAGACGAGTTCAGGTCAACTGAGTCAGACAGTTTAATAATATAGAAAATCCACTCACAATGATTCAGTGAAATAAATGAATGCTTGTGGTGTTTAAGTGCAACATCATTTGTAGACTCCTAGACTTACGTCTATAATTTAAAGTACAGAAAAAGCTGACTTTTCTTCAGTTTTTCTGTTATTTAGAGATTAATTCAAATCTGTTAGGTGGTCTAAGATTGATAATTCGTGTTTTGAGAAAGTTTAGACATTTCAAATAAAAAGGACTAGAGGTTGATGGCGTGTGTATTCTATAACCTCTTAATTTTTTGCGATCCTACAGCAGGTGGAGATATTTTCATGCCAACTGTGCTGCTATTTCTCTTCTTCCTCCACGCTTAAATTGTCAGGGTTGACGTGCGGACACAAATGCAGACGGACTCGAAATAAAGAAGAAATAGATTTAATGACTCGAGAGAGGAACATTAAATCAGAGCAAACAAACAGAACCACCCGACAACCCGTGCAAGGGAGACGAGGCCATATAACAGGGAGAGAGGATTGGTTAACCACATACAGGTGTGCCAGGAGGGAGGGAACACACAAGGAGGGAAGTGTCAAATGACCTCGAAAGCAATGGTGAGCACAGGAAATACAACAAAATAAAACAGGAAGTGCCAAACACAACAACAATTAATGTCCTGGGTCCATAACCCCTACAGTACCCCCCCCTCAAGGTGCGCCTCCTGGCGCAGGGGGAAGTCTGTTCCGATGCCGCCGATCGAAGTCCCTGATGAGTTCAGGGTCCAGAATGCGTGAAGCAGGCTCCCAGGACCTCTCCCCAGGCCCGTACCCCTGCCAGTCCACCAGATACTGGAGGCCACGACCCCGTCGCCGAACGTCCAGAAGGCGACGGACAGTGTAGGCCGGTTGGCCATCAATGATGCGGGGAGGGGGTGGCGGAGAGGATGGCCGCTGCAGGGGACTCGTGACATGTGGCTTTAGCTGAGAGACGTGGAAAACCGGGTGGATGCGCAAGGACCTGGGCAAGCGCAGCCTGACTGCCACCGGATTGACGACCTTGATGATCTCGAAAGGACCGATGAACTTGGGGAACCGCTTCTTTGACTCTGTCCGGAGTCTGAGGTGCGAGGTGGACAACATGACGAACTGACCAGGTAGGTAGGATGGTGCTGGCGTGCGGCGACGATCTGGCAACCTGTTGTGGGAAACCCCTGAACACAACAGGGCTCGTGACTCGGAAAACACAGTCAGGTCATGACATTCAGACGGATCCCTGAATGGGTCAGGTGAGGGCGGCCGCCCTACTGGGACGGCGGGATCTCCCCCAGGAGGCCGAGCTGAACGCAAACATGTGGTGTGACATTTCTCACTCCAGCCGGAGACACGGCTGGAGGGCCAGTCGATGACTGGGTTGTGAGCATTTAGCCAAGGGCAACCTAATACCAGAGGGTTTTGTGGGGAGGAAAAAAGGAAAAAACGGGTGTGCTCGTGGTGATTGTCTGACACAATCAGATGAACCGGCTCAGTGACTCGTGAGACGGTGGCTAATTCTTGGCCGTTGAGGGAGACCACTCGTAAAGGACGGGGCAAAAACTCAGACTTCAGACCGACCTGTTTGGCTAGCTCGGCGTCCATGAGGTTCTGCTCTGCTCCTGAATCCACCAATGCTCTGACAGAAACTCCCCCTTTCTGGAACATAACCCGAACATCCAAAACACAGGAGGCAGGTCTCGGGATAGTGGGAGCCGGACCACGGCTCTTAAGCGCGCCCACTCTTATTGATGAGTTGGGGCAATCCCTGCAGAAATGACCCCGGCCGCCACAGTAAAGGCACTCACCTGCCGCCATCCGCCGCCGTCGCTCGGAAACTGTCAGTCTGCCCCGGCCGAGCTGCATGGGTTCCTCTGTGACTAAAGACGGAGGTTCTGCGGAAAAAGCAGCAAAGTCAGGTGAGTCCATGATCCTGTCCTTAACAGGACTGCGTCGGGGGCGGGGTTCCACCCTGCCATGCTCCTGCTTGTGGTCCTGCAGGCTATTGTCAATTCTGATGACCAGGGCGATGAGGGGTTCCAAGGAGGAAGGTAACTCGAGAGCGATTAGTCTGTCCTTTAACTCCTCGGAAAGTCCCTCCACGAAAGCGTCCATGAGCGCAGTGGTGTCCCAACCACTAGTGGAGGCCAAGGTCCGGAACTCGATGGCATAGTCAGCTGCCCTTCTGCCCCGTTGCCGAAGTTGCATAAGAGCTCGAGCTGCCTCTCGGCCCGGTTTGGTGTGCTGGAACACCTGCTGAAACGCCTCCAGAAAAGCCGCGAGAGATGCGCAGGTCGGTGCTCCACGCTGCCATTCAGCCGTTGCCCATGCCCCTGCTCTCCCGGTGAGGTGAGATATGATGAAGGCCACCTTAGCTTGGTCCGAAGGATAGTGAGGCGCTTGCAGTTGAAAATGGAGCTCACACTGAGTGATGAATGCTCGGCAGTCCCCGGAGTCCCCGGAAAACCTCTCCGGGCGGGCCAGCTGTGCAGCAGGGGCGACAGGAATCCCATCCTGGACTGGCGTGGGAGGCGAAGGGTGCGGAGAAGGAACGGACAGCGGATGTTGGATCCGCTCCGCCAACTGCTCCAATCGCTCACCCAATGCGGCAAGTTGTCGCTCGTGACGGCTCGACATCTCCAGTAATCCTTGTCTTAAGCATGACATCTGCTCCTCCTGTTGGCGGAGTAATGCCCGTAACGTCTCCGCGTCTGCTGCGTCCATTATACTGGTCGGGTGGTAATGTCAGGGTTGACGTGCGGACACAAATGCAGACGGACTCGAAATAAAGAAGAAATAGATTTAATGACTCGAGAGAGGAACATTAAATCAGAGCAAACAAACAGAACCACCCGACAACCCGTGCAAGGGAGACGAGGCCATATAACAGGGAGAGAGGATTGGTTAACCACATACAGGTGTGCCAGGAGGGAGGGAACACACAAGGAGGGAAGTGTCAAATGACCTCGAAAGCAATGGTGAGCACAGGAAATACAACAAAATAAAACAGGAAGTGCCAAACACAACAACAATTAATGTCCTGGGTCCATAACCCCTACATAAATAGATTCGGAGCTGCGCTTTTTGCATTCATGTGTGGACAGGTTTCTGCCAAAAGTTTGGAGGAAGGTTTTCGTGATGGAAAATGTGGTACTTTACATTGTAGATTCAACTTCACTTCGATTTCTTAGATGTTTGTCCTGTGCAACACGAGGAGTCAACTACTGAGAAGGTTTTAGTGGAATAGCAAAGGATGACAGAAATGTCAGTGTCATAAGAGAACTGGACGGCGTGACCTCTTCCCCCTCGCGTTCAAAACAGGAAGTACCAGCTGGTTCCAAGAAACCAAAATCTCACAGACTTCAATTGGGACATAAATAGCTATTTTATTAATTAGTCAGAATATCAAATCTTGCTCTGTTACCTTTTTGTTAAGACCCACTCCAAAAAAAATAGTGTCTTTTTTGTCTTTTTAACATGTTCTTGAGGGATTTTCTAATGATGAAGGACAAATATAAAGAAAATGAAGGTCAAAATTGCATTTTTGAGTATATCTTTATGCAAATCATAATAAACACAAGCAGATTCCATCCATTCTGATGCATCCACTTGTAGAAGACTAGATCCATGTACGTCTTTCGTTTTCCTCATCCTAGCTGGCATCTGATATTGCTCGCCATTTTTGCTGCATCGATAATGATAGGTTGGAGTTTAAGAGGCTGTAAGCTGGCAGGGTAGTACGTCATCAAATGGGTAATGGGAAGGGGGTATGGGATTGATCTGCACCAGCAGTCCCCCCCACAACTCTGAGGTGAATTTCTAATGAACTATTGCTACTATGCAGAAATTATGTCCAAGAAAACAACAGTTTTTTATTTTTTTACATTTAGTCTTAATCATAATTTATAGATGACTTGGAACGCCTTTAAAATAGGTAAGATGATGATCAGAGTGGGTCTTTAACAAGTTCTTGCAGAGCTCTTTTTTGATAGGGTGGTGGACTTCCAACAAGCTCACTGATTAGAAATCACTGCTTACTGACAACGCCTGACTCTAACAAGGCGGTGTCCGTATTGCTTAAAAATGGCGTCTTCAGTTTGTTGGATCTGGAAGTGAGCCATTTCTATGGGTAAAGTCACACTCACTCGGTCCAGTCCTCATGTAAAGTCAACGGTTGCCATCAACAACAGTGCGAAGCCTCTGCTCCCGTTTAAAAAAAGACCGTATTAACCACTGTAACAACAGAGAGCTGCAGATTCTGCTGAAAACGGATTGGATTCATATGTTTTTCTTTTAAATTTACTTGATTTAATTGTCATTTTCCTGCAGAACTCGTAGAAAAGAACCCACAGTCACACGCTGTCGACCAGAATATGCAGATTACTCTTCTGTGACTCTACACACCTGTCCAACAGACTTGATCACCACCATGATGGAAACTAAAGGTCATTACAAGTTGTTAAGTCAAGTGTTTGGGATGACTTGTTAAGAAACCCTTGATGTGCTGTAAAATAGCGTTAACATTTCTGTGTCCCTTTTGGATGTCTTCAGCAGAAGTTGCATCATGTGAAAACAGATATCTTTGTTTATTCTTCTGTGTTCAACCTAAAGCACACATCAGGATTCCCGTGTGCCTTTTGTTCCTCTCAGCTGGAAGCTTTCCTCGCTCTGTTTCTTTCTCCTTCAGTTCTTCCTCCCTCATCGGTCCTGCTCTTCATCTCACCGTGTGAACTCAGTCAAGATGACGAAACACATTGATGATTTATTTATGTTAGCCCAGCTTTCCTCTGTCGTCTTTGTCACACACACACATACATACACACACACCATCAGTCTGTCTGCTTTTGTGTTTGTCTGTCTGTGAAACCACATGTGACAGTGATGCTAAATGGGGTGTCACTCCCCTGTTGTGATAAGACTGAACGTGCAGGTGCGAGAGCTCGCAATACCCACTCACACACGGGCAGTGTCATGTTGACATGATGGCATCTTTGTGCTCTGGGTTAACTCAAATAAACGGAGTGTTTGACACAACCGGTGGAAAATCACTTTCAAAGAAACCCCAGTTTAGAGGTCAATATGTGACAATAAACAACGCCCTCTAATGTAATAAAAAGCTTAAAACTACTGGTCACAAATGAGGGTATTGGAGGCTTATTTGTAGAGCAGCATTTGTGGTGTTTTCTGCAAAAAAATTGTAAATTTGAACTTTATTTTGCACTAAAAACCCTTCAAAATCCTCAACTATTGCTTTGTACAGTAGGAAATATGGAAAGAAGTTTTCAAAAAAGTGAAAGTTAATGGCCTGTTACCTCTTCTCCACAGAACATCCAACTAAGACTACAGTCACATACTGTATCCCAAAATGCCGCCTCGCTGCGCTTCTAAATGCAAGCTTTTCAGCAAAATTGGCAGGCGGTGACATTTGTAATCCGGAGGCAGCAGTCGCATTTTTACACGCCGCGCAGAGGCACAGGTTTTAAGAAAAAAATTAACATTTTATGGCGACCCGATGTTTTTTAGACATCGGTCAGTGGCTGCCCAAGGACATTTGAAGGTCATGCCATGGCAGTCCAGTGACAGGTGGGTGACAGGAAGGCAGTAGTGCCATAATTGAATGGTAGGAGGCTCTCCAAGGTCCCTAAAAATCATCTAATGATTGGCTGATTTCAAACTGCTACTCTCCAGCCACCCCCTGCCCCTGTGCTGCCATCCTCCTGCCACCTTTTGATTTTTAGAAATTGTTTGGTAGCAGCGAGGGCACTCGTGAGGGCTGCTGACATGGGCTGGGGGCCTGGCGATGATTAGAAATCAATCTAGCGATCCCGTCCACCCTGGGTCCAGCTGGGTGAGACGGCACTGATGCAAAAATAAGCATGACGTGGATAACACTACAGCAACTCCGAGACCTGTGTTTTGATGAATTGCGGTCGATGCTGAGAAGAATGCATAAAAGACAGAACATTGTGCTTTCTGGGGGGCATGTTAAAAAATTTTACATTTGTAAATTGACAAGAATATAATGTGTGCTCAAAATATGAATTGCAGATGACCAGAATGCAGAATGTCCCGCTTTTTATATACCTCCAGGGGCATGGCCCCATCCCCAGGTCCCCAAACCAGCTACTGTTGGGCAAAGGCAGGGGTCACCCTAAACAGGTCACCAGTCTGTTGCAGGGCCACACTCTCACATTCACACCTGAGGACAATTTAAAGTGACCAATCAACCTCTGAAGAATGTTTTGGACTGTGGTAGGAAGCTCTCGTGCCCCAAGAAGGCCCACACATGCACAAAGAGAACATGCAAACTCTTTACAGAAAAGTCCCAGCAGGAGTTCAAACAAGGGCCTTCTCGCTGCGAGGTGAGAGCGCTAACCACCACCTAACTGTGCAGCTTTAAGGAAGCCCTAAAAAATCAGCCTTTCATATGTGTAAGAATTGGTTAATGTGATTTTATTTTATTTTTGATCATGTCAGTAACCTTCAGTGATACGAGGATGCTCATCTGGAGGAAAACTGGAAAACATGTTATCTTTATTTAGTTTAAGAGAAGCAGTTATTGGTTCTCAGGTGCTGTTCCTGGAATGGGTGTCTAATGCTGTCCACATCAGTATCTGTCTTTTATGTGCACCAATCGTTAAATTACTGTAGCTGCTCGCTGTGGATCCTCTCAGTGCTCAAGCCTGCTGTCAGTTTCTCTGTCACTTAGTTAGCCTCACTGTCAGTCATTCAGTTAGCCGGACGGGCCGTTCTGCTCCGAGGGCGTTCCCTTCCAGTGCACTTCAATTCGTCCGGGTTTGTTTGTCCGGGTAAAAAGCTGAGGTCTGCTGAGAGATGGCGAAGAGCAAAGAAGGTGAAACTGAAGTAAGCAAATCGACTGATAGATTGGGAAAGAAAGAGATGGGTAGATGTCAATCAAAGAGAAGAGCGATGGAAAAGCAGAGTGGTCAGAAGTTTACTTTAGTGAAATGTGAGGCTGCTGGAAAAGAAAATGATTAGTTTAGTGAAAGGGAGACAGATAGTTGTTATTCTCTTCAGCTGCTGCCAGTCATTACCTGCCTGAGCCTCGGCTGCAGGTTGACACTCAGCTTTAATGAGGAAGCCGGTGGCTCAGAGCAGCAGAGTCGGGGCTGGATTAACTCATCATAAATTAACCTTTCACTCATCTCGTCAGGACATGGGATTTTTGATTGGTAAACAGCATCTATTTGCATTTTTTTATGGTCAGGTTATTAACATGTTCTGCATTTTGCTATAATAATATGAACCTGTAATAACTTGTAATTATTGCCAAGCAGCTGCATTTGGAAACATTCTGCTTTGTTTGTGCCAGCAGGAGTTTATGCAGAGTTAGACAAATGAATGAATTATTGACCAAGTTCTGTGTGCAAACATTTTCAGTAAATGCAGGAAGAGATTTCATCTTTTCTTTACCATCATGTCTGACTCCTGATGTCACCCTTTGCACTTCAGCTTTAAGAAAAAGCTGAAGGTAACAATGTCATGTTTAAGAAGGTTAAAATTGCCCCTTCTTTGGACGCTCCTAAAACTAGCTGGATTCACAGATGCCTGTCTTATAATGACAGACGAAGATGTTACTTGGGATAGGGTTTTGATCAGTCCGCTCCTAAATCTACAGACAGATCGGACATGTAGGACGCGTTCAAGAACGCTTGAGCGCATATTTATCAAGATGGTCACCCTGGACAAGCAGCTTCTTCCTCCTCTTTTTCTACTGTTTACTAGTGCATGTCCACCACCTATGTTGGAAAAAAATGGGTTCAAAACATCAAAGCGCCGCAAATCTTGGGAATTTTGGCAACTATTGATGACGTCATTGAATTTGAATATTTTTCTCCCTTGAAGGAATAAATGTAGAAATAGGGAGAAGCTGTAAGGGTAGGGAAGCAATTTGGATTTGGCCTTGGTGTTATATAATTCCATCCAGCCACAAACCGCAGTCATTATTTTCTCCTCCATGGTCAGCTTTTGAATGGTTGGCACTCTCATGAAATAAAAAGAGCCAACATCTTTTCATCGCTACCAAATCCAAGTCCCTGATTGATCAAAGTTCCACCTGGTTTAACTTGCTACGCGTGTTTAATGGCCGTGCATTTTGTACAAAGAGCCCAAAAGCAGCCGTAGAAACTTGCATTGCTATGCATGAACACGGGAGAATTGAACGTGAACAATGCACGTTTACATAAGTTTACCCTGACTTTTCGATATAAGTGGTTACATGAACGCGCAACGCTGTGAACGGTGGGAATGTAGCTTGGCAGAGAAGAAGTTCACAGCAGCTTCTCTAAAGAGTCTGTCAACATTTATGACAAACACAAATGACTTTAAGGTTTGCTGCAACAGTCTCATGACAAAGCTGTCGTTTATGTTTCCCAGACCCTTCTGTGTTTGCAGGTAGCAGAATTTCGCAGTTAAATGTGAAGGCAACCCTCTGAAAACAGAAAAAAAAGGCTCTTGGCTTAACATTATTCTTTCTCAAAGTTAAAATGTAGATTTAATGTGCTCTGAAGAACAGGTGAACAGGAGTCTTTTATTTGTACTAAAGATAATACTATGTGAATGTGTCATCAACTTAGCCATTTTTTTAGTGTCAATGAGTCATTTATTTTACTACTCAAGAAGTAATGATTATTTGCTCTGCATGGGTGAATGTTGCTGCGACAGGTTGACATTCACAGTAGCTGTTATAGGCTCCAGCAACCCACTGTCTCCCCTCAATGGGTTAGGAAAATAGTTAGGAAAATTATTACTGACCCTATTTTTTAAAGATTTGTTATCAAATAATCCAATAGGCTGTCCAATAAAATGATTGACTTTAACTAACAATGGGGACACAGTTCATAAATGTGCTAATTTTATTATAATTTGTTTTAACCCATAATGTTAATGTATAAAATGTAATGCATAATTGTTTTTGACTTATTAGTTGACACTCAAAAATAGATTAAACTTAAATAGAATATTTTTCAGGCAATTTACCCAGTAATCATTTAGAGGTGTTACACAGGAAAAGCCCATGAGAAGACAGTGACCTTTAATTTTCTTATTCGTATTTAATTTACTCGAAGTTTTGATTGCTTTGTCACCACAGAAAAGTATAGGGACAAATCTAACCGTCCTGTGTGAAAACTGAAGATTGCAGTGTGAAAATGTGCTAAATCTGCAGAGTTTGGAAAGAAAGATGAAATCTGGCAGCGAATAATTACAGGGAAACTGGAGCCTTTTTAAGTGTGAAGGAATTTCTACTTTTGAGCATTAAAAACAGCAAAAGTTGCTTTAGAATAATAAAAAGACTGTTGAATATTATCTCTACTTGGGTGGATTTAACTAACAGAAA
Organism: Oryzias celebensis; assembly: GCA_014656515.1. Lineage (NCBI taxonomy): Eukaryota > Metazoa > Chordata > Actinopteri > Beloniformes > Adrianichthyidae > Oryzias > Oryzias celebensis. The sequence goes on along the minus strand of BNCR01000008.1, from coordinate 5,826,982 downwards.
CAGGTCATCTTTCAAGGTTTGAAAATCTCTTCTACATCTTGTCTGACCTTCACTTTGAGGCACCACAAGTGCAGTAATGACAAACAAGTTGTCTGTTGTTTCACAAATGATCATATATCCTGTGCAGCTCTTTTAAAGTTTGGAGTAGGAACGTGAGAAAAACACACCAAAAGAACATCTACTGTAAAGAAACAACACCATTTCATTAGACCAAAGAGAGACAGCTTGACCTTCTCCTCTCTTCAGGGTTCGTCACTCATCACCATAGATACTTGGCTCACAGCAAGTCAGCCATCGTATTAAAGGCACCCCAGTGGAAACTGCATACTCTCTGTCCTCTCACATTAAGAACATTCTGGACATTAATTCAATTGCCTGATTTCACATCAATCTAGAATGAACGAGGACAGATATGTTATTTTCTTCCAACGTTATTAAGACATTTGAAGCCACTTGGATTCATATTTCTTTTTACTTTTAAAAGAAAATCACAATAAATGTCAATCTTACACCCATCACAGCATCTTGGCATCACCTAAACCACATAACTACCACCGTCCAAACTCAACAACTTATTCAAATAGTAGACAATAATAGATGCAAAAATTGCATGTGTTTTCTTGTCTTTTTATGTGTCTTACAAATATTTATTCATGTGATTTTGACGAATTAGTGAAGCAAAGATAGACATTAAAACCAGGAAAACAAAGACGTACATGATCTAGTCATCTACAAGTGGATGCGTGCGAATGGGGCGGCGCATGGAGTTTGTGGTTCACCCAGCATAATTTCTATATCACAAATACAATATGTTTCAAACAGCATTTTTTCCTTAGAAAATATACTCAGAAATGCAGATTCTAATCTTAATTTTCTTTTTATATGGTCTCCATTATCAGAAAAATGTCACAAGAATATGTTAAAACCACGTTGTCATTGAAGTGGGTCTTTATTCATTCAAGATTAGATAATAACCTTAAAACTAGGATTTAGATTACCTTAATTGTGCTACATAATAAGGTAAAACAGCTGCATTAGTTCATTTGTTTTTAGGAAATAACTTCAGAGGACATGTTTTGCTTGTCACTTAAAGCCAGTTGTTCAGGTCTAAGCGTGATCTCCAAGCTTAACCAGTACTTCTATTGAATTACTGGGGACCAGTGGGACATCAACTGTGTCTTTTGCACTAACTTGTGATGAATGAAAATAAAGTGTAAACATGTAACCATGGTAACTGATCCAAAAAGTGCTGCAGCTGCAGTTGCAAAATGCTTTGGGGACATTGGAGCCACTGATGGAAAGTTGATTTAGCAGTTTTGGTAATAACTAAAATAGACTTGAGTGAGTTTTTGAAGTATAAAACTATGTCAAAAACACTCAGAAATTTCGTTTTAGGTATTTTTTTGTTTTGTTTTTTTTATGTTAAGACTAAAAAAGTTGTCTTTGCTTCAAACCTGTGATTTTGATCGGAATTTAGACAGTTTGACATCAAGAAAATACAAATTTTTGTTATCTGAGCAGCAGAATACATATGCTCAAAAATGATGAGAAAAATGGTTGCAACAACAAACTGAGCGTTGCTGTAGACGCCCCACTGAGATGTAACCCTTTTCAATCATTTAACATATAGAACAAATAGGGTAGAACAAATCGTCTTGGCTGAGGCTGGCTGATGTCAAGCTTGGAGTCGTTCCTGTGTTTCTAATTAGCCTGAGTCCTGACATGCCAGGCGGCCGGTTGGCGTGAGGCAGCAGGACAGCCCAGCTGCCCTCCTGTCCTCCACTTTGCCCCAAGGGAGAATTTCTAGGTCCACTGCTGCCACGGCGAATGACGACAAATCGAAACCTGGATTGGAGGAGAAAGGCAGCTCACATAACGCCCTGTCAGAGGCAATATTTCATGTTTAAAAAGAAACTCCACTGCAACCTCTTGCCGCTGTCTTTCTCCACTCCTGCACTTACAAAAACTGTCTAACAGCATGATAACGAGCTGACTGATAAAAAGTGTAGATGAGATGTGTACAAGTGTGAAATTAGAGCCTTTAAACGGTCAGCAGAGACAGGCGATGCACATTTTATTGCTTTACCAATTTCACACGAGGATGTCTGAAACGACACAAATGTGTTTGAAGCTGAAACCCGAGCGGGCATTTCTACAAACTATAGCAAGTGCAAGAAAGAGTGACGAGCGTGGGGACACAAACACAGATGGATACACAGTTCCAAAGGAGGAGGGGGCAAAAGAAAGAGGGAGAGTGCAGGAAGAGGGGGAGAAAAAGGGGAAACGAGTGCAAGCGAGGCGAGAGGCGGAGAAGGAGCCGTTTAATGGTGTAATTAGGTTCTTGATAGCACCCTGGGAGATGTGCTTTGGCGTAGCTCCAGGAAAGCTTAACATTGCACCAAGGCTCTCCCATATATTGGAACAAACCAGATTCTCTAAAGGCTCCATGGTTTCAAGCCAGTTTCAAACCGCAGAACATCCAGAGGATGAGAGGAGTGGCTTATTTAAAAAGATTTATTCTGACAAAAATTGTGTTTTTAGCATGTTTTTGTGCCATTTTTCTCACAATAGGAGGCATAGCTCCCTGCTTCGCTCTATGCATTCACTTGACTAGATCCGTGCACGTCTGAGTTGGCATCTGTTCTACATGTTTTCCAACCAACCTGTCATTGAAGCTCCTAATTGGCCAAACACACCTGATCCAGGTAATCAACAGCAGATGAGACAGGATTTCTGGATAGCCAGCAGCAACATTGAGTTCATTTTTTTCCCCAATGTCTTTAAGAAATTCCTTTTTTCAAAGCGCTGTGCAAAAGAAAGCATTAGAGTTCTACTAATGGAATGTTTTGGTTTTTTTTTCATCCAAACTCGTCCAGCTCTCCCTGCTGTGCTAAATAGCCTATGCTGTCCTCAGAAACAAGGGGGGAGGTTACAAATATCAGCTAACTGCCCCTTCTGTGCAGTCCTGTCAAGTTAGGGTGAAGAGAGGAAGGAATGACAGGGAGGAAGCAGCGCAGAGAGAGAGCAGGAGCAGGAGTAGGAGGAGGCGCTCCCCTCCGACAGCCCCAGTCCTCGCCTCCTTCAGGCTGAGCGGAGCAGGAGCGCAGGATTTTAACATCAGCTGGATCTGACATCTGGGTTCTTGGAGGGAGGAAAGGATACGGCAGACGAGAAAAGGGACCAAGTCACCTCCAATCTTCTGCGCCAGATCTCGAGGCTCCTCCGATCACAGTTTTGCGCGTCGCGCGAGTCCTCTGTCCGGAGATAAAAGTGCGTTATTATTGTTTTTCATCCAAAAAAGAAAAAAGCAAAAAAAAAAAAAAAAAACAAAACGTCGCAGGACCAGGTGATACTGAACTGGAAACACTGCTGGAAGCACGATGCTGATAGGTAAGTGCAGAACACCTCCAGCCTCACTACTCCTCCAGCGTGTCTGCGCTCAGAAACTGAAGCACCCTTCAGCTTCCAGGTGCGTTCAGAGCTCTGATCTACTGGGAAGCTGGATCTGACTGAACAGATGCCCTCATTTGGCTCAATCGGAGCTTTAAATTGGCAAATGCCAGTGAATGGAGATGGTTTGGAATAAATCTCTTCCAAAACGAGCGCGCGTCCTGATGTGCGGAGTTGCTGCCTCTCCATAGTCTTCCCATCCATCCTGGAAGTCCGTTGGAGCAAACGGAGCGCACCTCCTCATCAGGATGAACATCTTTTTTGATATCTCTAAATATATTTACATGTAAAGATTCACAACATTCAAAGAAATATATATATACATATGTTATTTACTATGTTTGTTGTAGTGTTTCTTTAAGTTAAAATAAGGATTTCATGTGTCACATGGAGGTCACCTGTTCATATCGCTGTGCGGTTTTGAAGACAATCCTGCGTTTATCATATTAGAGGGAAAATCAAATGATCTTTGAATTCTGCAGCAGGGAACTTTTCCCACTCAATGTTCATAATTAACTCGGTCTGATCTGCAATTATGTTACAGGACAAGGGTGGGCTTTTCCTCTGCACTAATGGACCTGCTCTGCTGGGCTTCAGCTCAGTCCCCCTTCAAAAAATTCTAGAAAATTAAGGTTTTTCTAAAAAACATTAAAGGTGAATAGTCTCTTCTAGTGACTTGGATGTACTGGCTGTGAACCCACCCTTACAGACCTCTGGCTTTGGAAATGATGGATTGGGCCATAAGTGGAATTGTGCGGTGCGGTTGAGGTCTTGGTGCTCTTAAAATGGCTTCGGTGCTTTGGCAAATGACTCAAGCAAATGGATGCCGCATTAGCATTTCTCAGGATATTTACGTTTTCCGAAATCCCATGCAGCATTGATGTAAGCACGTGGGCATCTCGGCCTGCAAAGTTCCTACTTGTTCTGTTTATCCGTTTCTTTGCGCTCATATCATTGTTCTTTGTTCACGCTCAGCTAATGGAAGGTTACTCCTCACCTGCAGTTTGGGTCGCAGGACGGCTGCTGCTGTTTTTGCTTCTTCACGGCAGAAAGGGATACTTGTTATTATTTACTTGGTGTTTTTTTGGTTTTGCATCAATGCAGCTGTGGGAAAAAAAAGGCTGTACAGGCTTGACTTTGTCCCACTTCATCCTTTCTTTGGCCTTCTAACAGATGGTCGGCATTGTACAATCCCAAAAAGGCCCATAAAGGGTCATTTTCGGGATGGGGGAGTTATATAAGGTCAAACGAGCATGGAAGCTTTGATTTTCAAAGACATTTTATATGATATCTCGATTAAGCCCATCGTAATGGGAAAAGGTCTGTTTTGTCTATGTTTTATTTCTGATTTTTTTGCAAGTAAATGCAAACATCTACCAGTTCCCTAATCGAACCGGTAATTCTTTTTAAATAAAGACTGGAACATACAATGACTTCAAAAAGAGGGGCTCCGTTTTAGGTGGGATACATTTCAACAGATGCCATTTGTAGCCTGGACTTAAGGGAAAGAAGGTTTCTCTGAGAAGATCCCTTTTGGGTCTTTGTCTTACTTCACTCATCCATCCACAGACCCCCACATGCACGCCCCTGACGACCCATCCAGGCAGGCGACAGGTAATGGGGCTGATTATAGGCCTACCCCTTTGGGAGTGGTTGTCATTCTTCCGCTTCCACTCCTTTTTGTATCTGTTGCATCTGAGGTTTGGAGGAGGGGTGCATGGGAAGCTTGGCTAATCTGCTTTGAACAGGGTCCCAACCTCGATCAGAGGTAATTACATGTGGCTAGGATTACAGTCCCTGACCCTGCTGTGGGGGCTGGCTGCACCTTGAAATCAGAGCTGGGGAAAGATGAAGAAGAAAATAAGATCAAATTATTAAATACAATAAATAAATAAATATATGAACATGTCTTCCTTATTTGATGGTAAATTTGCAGATTTGGAGTGGAGCTACGTTCACACCTCCCTCAGTAATGAATGTTCAAACCACCACTTCCAATGAAAAGTCTGTAAAAACTGTAAATTTGAGTAAAACATGGAATTTGGGCTTCCAAGGCCAAAACTACGCCCGTTTCTTTGAACATTTTCGGGCTCAAATGCGTGGCTATTGAACATGCGTTGGATCTTAAATCAGATTGAATGTTGAGCAATCAGATAATCTGATTTGTAGTGACGTACGGATGACGTTCTTTTCAAAACACGGAAGTACTAGCTGTTTAAAAATTGATCAGTGTCTACCCAGAATTACTGTAAATGAGACCAAGTATTTTGTTTTTGAATAGAGCTGTAAAAGGAAAAGCCTTGAGAAAAAATAAAGTGAAATTTTGTCCGTTTTCCTTTTCCAATTGTAGGTGAGCATGTGTTAGTAAACAAAGAAAAACAATTCCCTCCCTGCTCATCCAGTCTGAACACTGTAGACCAAACGTGGGTTCTTGAACGCCTCATGTTCTTTAACACACATCACAATTCACTTTGAGTATGTAGCTGAAGATGGTTGCATTCACTCAAACGTGTCTTTTAGGTTGAAACAAGTAGGAAAAAGCACGTGGAAGAGTTGTGAGTGAATGTGGCAGCCTGGTTGCGCCGTAGTCTTTGGTCTTCTCCTTCTGCGCATCGTCACCATCAAACCATTTGAGCCAACAGGATTTTCTCAAAGACTCCTCTGCTGAACGCCTGCATCTTTTTTTGTAGAGCAGCTGTTTGCTCCAGTCTGCACCGGCGTGCCATGTGTGCGTGTGTGCGCATGCGTGCACATCGAAGCAAAGCGTGAAGCCCCGAGACATCATGATGGATGGATCTCCTAGGTCTGCCGTCGTTTCATTCATCGCTCACAGACTGTAGGGATGAAGGTGGCAGCTTTCCAGCTCCCGTTCAACGTTCCTGTGCCGTCTCCCACACACGCAAACACAAACACACCAAAAAAAAAAAAAAAAAAAAGACAAATAACTCACTCTGTTAGCTCCACAAAGGCCTCATCTTAGATGACAAATTCATAGTCAAACTGAATTTTATATTTTTTCATTACTCCATCTCCTACTAGGCTGCCATCTGCATGCAGAACTGTCATGTGTAGTAGTGCTGCTGACAGTTGTAAAGCATTATTTCACATTTATTGTGTCTAACCCAACTCCATTTTATATCGTCTCTCTGGAGAAAAATTATATTCCACCAGTACGCAGTTGTCAATGTCTTTGTGGCACTTTCTCCTTTTATTGTGCCGGTTTGCTTTTGCCTCCAGGTAAAAGCAGCAATGGGATGTGTTATGACTTCAGAACTGCTATTCTCCAACAGTCGGCACGCAGCCTTTTCTGTTTTATGTTTCCGGCCTGAGATGTGTCCATGAGGTGTGAGTCTGAAGACTTCTTGTTTTCAAAAACAATTTTAAAAAGGGAAATTTCGGTTGTAAAGTCTCACAGCAGCAGGTAGGAATGACCTATGAGGGGCTCCTTTAGGCACCTTGGGTGTATCAGTCTGTCACTGAAGGGACTGCTTAGTGCTAGCACCGGGTCACACAGTGAGTGGCCATCATTCTTCATCACTGATGCTATCTTGGCTACCATCCTCCTTTCTCCCACCTCCCGGACTGAGTCCAGTGGTAACTCCACAATGGAGCTGGCCTTCCTCACCAGGTTCTTTAGCCTCTTCATTTCTGCTGCAGACCACTCCATGTAAGGTGGCTGATGCCACTACAGAGTCATGGAAGGTCTTTAGGAGTGGTCCCTGGACTCCAAAAGACCTCAGTCTCCTGAGCAGAAAGAGTCTGCTCTGCCCTTTTTTGCATAGAATATTGGTGTTGTGGGACCAGTCCAGCTTATTATTGAGGTAAACACCCAAGTACGTGTAGGATTCCACTCTCTCGATGCTCTTTCCCTGGATGTTCTCCTGTGTTACAACTAAGTATGAATGCCTGCAAAAGTCCACCACTAGCTACTTTGTTTCTCTGCATACTTCTGGAGGTGGTTCCACTCGCACCAGTCCACAAAGTTCTTAAGTCTAATAGTAGTTTATTTTGAAAGGACGAATGCTACGGTCTTACTGACGACGTTTGGCTCTAACATTGTGGCAACCATATAAAAAAAAGACGACTGACTTGACTTAATTTCATTGAAACCAGGAGTAAACTGTTTATTGGGTCAGTCGGTCTCGTTTTCATAAACAGTCAATATTTTAAACAGTTTTTGTGACATTTTAAAATAATTAATTATTTAGTTGTTGGAGGTTTTTTGCCGAAGCATCAATATATGAACACAACCTTTAAATGTCTTTTCAACAGTACACTTCTGGAAATACATTGGACTGGTTTCAACATTTTCCTGGTTTCTGTTTGTCCCATTTAATTGTGAGTTTTTAGACCTTTTTTGAATAAAAATGAGACATGTTGGTTAAATATAAAGTAAACGTCAAATGTAGTTTGGAAGAAGTCCAATTTTACCATTAATAGTAAAAAAATAAAAAAATAGTAAAACAATTTAGAAGCTGCAGATATTTTCATTCAGAGTGGTGTTTATTTATTTTTTGGTCTGTGTTTCAGTTAAAAAACAGACATTATAAAGACAAACAAGTGTGTTGTTACAAAGCTTGGCAGCATTATGGGCATGGACTTCACAAATAAAGATGCCGTCTGCTCTGATCAGCTCAGATCTTTTTTCTGATGCCACACATAGCTACGCTCTATTTATTTATTTTTTTGGTAAAGGTTATTCCCTAAAAGAAAGAGGTATTTGTTCTGTGGCCCAAACTACATGTGTCTGCTGTGGCACATACAGCGTCTGACATGGTTCCTACAGTATCTGCCTCTTTCTGGCCTCAGGCCCCCCCGTGGGGAAAATGCTTGTGTGTGAGTGGCAGTTCAAGTCATTTCAGAGAAGTGACAGCGTGCGTTTGATTGGACTGCCTGCTGAAGTGATGGCTTCTGGATGCTGAGCGCTGAAGGCATATGTGAGCCCCAGCAGGAGTTCTGACAACATGAGAAATGTCCCATGTTGTTCTCTGCACCAAAACCCTCACCACTTAGCCCCTCATTCCCCGGGTGCTAAGGCTAAAGACAGAGGCCTCTGAGGGAAACGGCACAACTTCCCAGCGCTGCATGTTTAGGTATGTTTTTATTTTTTTCTGCACCGCTAAATTCTTCAGAATGACAAGGATGCTGAAGTGGACATCTGTGAAAGCAAAGCATTTAGAGGAATAAGACTAGAAAATGAACATAAAAGGAACAACAGGCACAAAAAGGAAATGCAATAAACAAAGAGAAGTTACAAAAAAAAAAACATGAAGTGCGTTCTAAAAAACATCACACCTCTGGTTTTCATGTGGTTCTTCTGTCTCTTAATGCCTGGAGTGCTGGATATCAAACCAGGCTGTCTACATAATTGCAGCAGCTCTCTACGCCAGCTGTGAAAGGATTTGAAACTAAGACAGGCCATTGATTTTACAGCCAACTCATGCCATGAGACCCTAATTCCCTGACCACCTATCTGCAATACCCACGGGTCCAATGCACATAATGGAGTGCAGCTTGTGAGTAAATGGTTGCGAGTGTAAACAGAAGAAGCAGCGATCCAGCAGTAACGGCTGTCTTTGCTCCAGCACTTCATTCCCCGCCGGGCTTTTGACCTCCACCTGTGCTGCACCCCATCATAAACGTTTCACAGCCCACTGCTCTTCAGATTAATTATAGTTGCTGGAATTTAATAGCTAATCAGTCTTCTAGATGCACGCAGGCAAAAATTATCCCCCAAAAAATGCAGTGTGCACACATTGATAAACTGCCCTTGAATCAAAGGAAAAGATGAATAATCCTAAACAAATAATGTTTTTTTTATTATTATTATTATGGCACATCAGTGAAGGTTTTAGTCCTCAACCTTTTAAGGGATACGCTTTATGAAGACAAAGTTAGCACTTTATTTTTTTAAGCTTCCAGTTTCTGAAAAGCCAACTATAATTTATAGAATCTTCATTCTCGATGACTAGAAGAGCAACAACAATGGATGTCATCCAGCAGCTTGTTTTTTTGTTGCTTTACTTCTGGTACATCATGTATAACAGGAATTTAATTTTGTTTGAAAGAAGATCACAGAAAACAGAGAGCACAAAAAACAGAATGCTTATTAACATAGAAATGTTAGCTTAAATATATTGGCGCTTTCTAATGTTGTCATCACCTTCTGCCAATCAGTGGGTGGCTACTGTTCCATTCCACTTTTCAATGGACCTACAACCGATGGGAACTGTACATGGAGGTACGGTTTAATGGATCCATTTTATAAGGGAAACGCTCAAAATACCAGAGCGGACCGTTTAGTGGAAACAAGGCTTTTATCTACAAGTGGATGCAGACTGAAGTATAAAACTAAAATACAAAAGTCTGCTTGATACCTCATCAGTAAATGTATTGAAGCATGCTTCAAGGCAGGTCATCCGTTTCAGCTGCGTTTCCACTCGGGTATCTGTGCGTTCACTTGCATGGAGTGAAATTGGCCTCCTTGTTTCTTTTTGTCAGCGCTGAGCCATTTTGGAGAGCCTGACTAACAATGATCAGCTCTAATGATTTTATGAGAGTGTACATGATTAATGTTGGCACAGCAGTGTGTTTGTGAACAAACCCTCTCACTCTCTTCTGTTCATCCCCGCCCACGCCACCTTTCCCTCCTCCCCATTTCACAGAGACTGAGAGGAAATCCAGTTTCAGTGAGTGCAGATTTTTTTTTTTTTGCGCTGGCTGTCGTTTGCCACATTAGTGCGTGACAACAGCTCCCTTTGAAGTGGGTTATTCTAGCACGGCTCACAGCTCAGCACAGCGGTGAAGATGTGCCAGCTCACTGTGCAGACAGGGCCAGCTCTGAGCGCACAGATAAACAGGAGGTGTAGACGCGCACACGCTCGCCTGCACAGGCTAAACACCAGGGTCAACACAATAGCTTTCACACCCACATCCCCAAAAACACTCTTTATGTAAGTACTTTCACCACAGATTAAACGACACACAGTCCTGCTCTCTATAATACCACCAGCATCACAAAGTGCCTTAAAAACCCCCAACAATCACCTCGTCAATTTATCATTCATCCATCTTTTTGTCTGTTCGGGCATCCATCCGTCCATCCATCCTCTTTGTCTCCGTCTTCCTCCCCTCTGTTCCTTCAGTGGGCCCAGTGCAATCTGAAAGCTTAGCAGGGGCTTCGTCTCTCTCGGCTTATCTCCAAAAGCTGCCTCTTTCATTTGAGTAAATGCCTTCATTCCCAACTCCTCTATGAGGAAGCTGATAAGAGAAGTCTTTTCATCCACAGCAGATAGACCCCCCTCCCCATCCCAGTTTGTGTGTATTTCTGCGTATTCATACGCCCGCACTGGCTTATGCAAAAATTATGTATGGAAGATTATTTTCGCAGTTCTTGTGTGGAGGCTTTTTCATGTCTTTCTGGCACGTCGATAAATACTTTTTTTTGTATTTGTGAGAATAGTGAATAATTATAGGCTGTAAATAAGCAATGCATCATGTTTTTTTTTTTTCCCCCTCGTGTTACTTATCATTTCAGTGTGACATTTCTATGATTGCGCATAATCACATAAGACTGTTGCAACCTTGCAGGTGTCTGTAATAGGACTTGATTAAGTGGGACAAGCTAATCATCGCAGTGACTTGCATCTGCGTGCGCGCACATGTGTGTGTGTGTTCCAGTAGCCTAACGAATTGATTAAGGCTGCAGAGTGGATTTGTTGCCAGCTGCGGAGAGATTAGTTTCTTTCTGTTTCATTCAGATTCAGTTGTTGCAGAGTGCTGCACTTATGTGCATGCTCTTACACAACAAATCCATCGATTGGCCTTTGATGCCGCAAAGGCCACAGCCTCGCTGAAGACATTTTTACAGGCTGGGGAATGCGACTCAGGGCAAAAGTAAGCGTACTCTGGATCATGTCAATATTTAATAATTACAGCTACTTCTGGTCAATATTTGGAACAAATCTCAATTCTTTGAGTTTGCGGCCCCAGAGGGATAAAGTAGTGCAGGAGTTGGACCCAGAGGAGATGCGCCTGCTGCATGTTGGAGACACAGCCCGTCTCCTTTTATTAGCGTTTTCTTGCTCCCTGTTTGGCTTTACTGTTGAACACAAGCATAACATTTTCTCATGGGATGTTGGAATATAATTTGTAAAGCTGCTGGAGCCAATACAGGAAAATACTTGTCGCCGCTCCCCGCAGAGCTCTAACCTCATCAACTTTGGTTAGTTTGCTTGAGGCCAACAACTGGTGCTTGGGTGGATCTTAGAGGAGTACACAGAGTTAACGAGAACGATGCATTAGCGGCTCTGCTCCCATTAAAGCTGGAGCCAGACACCACTTTGCTGGGATTTATCAAGCCGCTTACCATAGATGTGATTGAATTCATTTGCTTACTAAAGGGGCGGGGGGGGTCGGGGGTGAGTTGAATGCTTCCTCAGTCGCACTTCCACCTGGTAGTCCTTATTGCAATCAAATCCAGCATTTCCTCTCAGCTACAATCAAGCAAGTTTTTGTCACTTCATCAAGCGCCTTTGTCCCTTTTTTCCTTTCCCTACAGCTTAACTGTGAGCCACATATACTTTCAATGGGGGAGTTTAATATTACAAGAAGGCAGAGCGTACTGAAACCGTGAGCTGAAACGTTGTGAAAAGGGATTCAATTGTTCCAAGGTTTCAAGCCAGTTTTGATCATTTATTGAGGTGATTATGTTACCTCCCTATGATCCTTTGTGGAACACTTAAGCACAATCACATCCAATCAAATGTCTGCATCAGCTCTCTTGTTCTGTGTCAGTCAGAAAATGAGGTTTTATTAAAGGTATTTGTTTCCTGTTTGATGTTCATGATGACTTGATTAGCCCTATTGTCTGGAGTGTAGTTGTGGAGTGTGGGCTCTCCTGCTGTTAAAGCCAGATTAACAGTTAATCCTGTCTCAGCAGACAGAAACAGATAGAGTGAAGCAGTTAGCAGACTCTACAGTCAGATGAGGTTAACGTATGTCATCCAAAGGTCAGTGAATTTCTTGCTTTTTGAAACCTGGGGATGATTCCTTCAAAGTTCCGAAAGTCACATGATCACAATTATGACTCCACCAATCAGCATCCATTATTTACAGCTTTCTGTTTAGTATTGAAATATTAATTGAACACCTTAAATAAACTTTTTATACAATCTTTTGATCTAATTTAAAAGTGGTTTTGTGTTTATTATTATGCAGTTTTTAACCAAAATCAACAAACCTGAATCATTATCTTGGACATAGTGTCTGCAGCATGTAGGCGTACAGTAAAAATTTGCCTCTGAATTGTGGGTGGGATTGTTGGTGCAGAGCATTAACTATATATTGAAAAAATGGACAAAGCGAGTGTCACCCATAAAAAATGTCTTACCTCCACCTCCAGCAAACTGAAGCCAATTCATTCGCCATTTCTTCATGATGTGGATGTCGCCCTGTTGGTGCCAGACGATGGTGATTGATCCGAGTCAGTCTGAGTTACTGTATCTATGTCTACATATATATATATCTATATATATATAGATATATATATATCTTACTGTTGCCAATCATGAGTAAACTTTGAAAATCCACACACCCTTCCACTGAATGCAGCGCGGGAAAATCTGTCAATCAAACATTATCTGAGGCATCTGATTGGTCAGTTTGTAGCTTGATTAACTTGTGATAATAGAGCAGGGAGTTAGGCCCGACATATTTTCTACATCACAAATACAATCTTGTTTGAACTGCATTTTTTCGTCTGCCTCTGATTTACAAAAATTTGAATTAAAAATACTCAGAAATGCAATTTTGAGCTTAGTTTTTTTAAATATGTTCTCCATCATCAGAAAAATGCCACAAAAACATTTTAATTGTTGTGGGTTTTTAAGAAACGTTCACCTTTTTGGCAAATTCTAATCATTTCATCCTCAATCAATTCTCATTTTACCATTTAGTTGCATGCATGTCTGTTCAAGCAAGTTCCAAAAAGTTGTCATTGTTAAAAAAATAATAATAATAAAAAGGAAGGAAACACTGTCAGGTAAAAACTCAAGTAGAACCTAAATTAATATTTTACATCAATGTGTTGAAATTAATCTGAAATAAAGTGAAATTTCTATTTTAAAAAAAGCTTTTACTTTTTTTAAGGTTTTGTTCTAAATCCCCATGGTCAGACTGATGTTTGGATTCAAACGGTTCTTTTTTTTTATTTAAACCTTTTTCATTTTTGTGACTTTCAAAGAAAAGCTGGTTAATTTCACAAATCATTCAGTTGTTTTGCATGCGTATGCCAACTAATTTTAGTTTGTGTTTCCCTCCATCTCCAAACCAAGGCCTTACAGTGAAATGGGCTGAGAACGGAGCCACAAACCCTGTGATTAGTACAAACCGCGTTCCACAGCTTCCGAATGAAGTGGGCAGGAATTATCAATCAGGGACATTCAAATCAGAATTTCAAAAATCTTTTTATGCAGCTAAAGCTCTTGATTACATGGTTACAAAAATGGCACTTTTTTTTCTCATGATTTAAACAATAAAAACTATTTTTATAAATAACATATCTATGGAAAAAGAGTTTTTTGTGATGCAAAAAGATGTGAAGAAACAAAGAAGTCCATCATTTTTTGGAGGTTAGGCTCTGGGTTGATGGCATGTTGCATGCGTGGGTTAAGCCAGACCATAGATGAATAAACCCCAGTGTCTAGACACCAATGGTGGTTGAGGGCCAAACCATGGAAAAGAATTGTTCCTGGTGGAGAACATGGTGGAGGACCGGCTAAACCATCTGGAATGCAGTGAGATAAACATTCATAAATCATAAGGCAAAAATATGATTGTGATTGGCTGAGAAGAAGGTAGGCTAATGGTTGGTCATTGGTTCAGAATAAGAGCGCGTAGAGTGAAGTTGCAACATATCAGACTTTTCCACATTTTGCTTCATGTAGCCATTATTTTTTTGATATCATCTGATGTGATTAAACATCTATTCTTATTTTTTAAACAGCATATGAAATGTCTGAAATTGTATAAATTCAATAACTTTGATCCCAATACTGCATTCAATACTGAAATTGAAGCCTGAATTGAAACTGTAAAACGAGGATCAAAAGAAAACAATGAGACAAATGAAAAAGCAAAACAACAGCTGTTTCAAATAAACATTAGTTTTCATTTGGCAGCTTTAAGATGGATATTTATTTTTTTATCATTAAGTGTCCATTTTTTTTTAATTTTCAATATTTTTTTTAATTTAAATATATTTCTTTGTCAAATTTACCTTTTTTTAATTTCCAATATTTTCTTCAAGTTTACAATATGTACTTTGACTCCACACACCAAACACTACTGAAACCGCTTAAATGTCAGTGTATACCATCCATTCATCCATCCATCCATCCATCCATCATCTATCCATTCAGTTTTTAGAAGCACAGTTTGGAACAAAGTCAGATTCTTTAGGAGAAAGAAAAAAGATTTGTGGGAGAGGCCCTGACGTGATCAAGCTACGGTAACTTCTGCAACCCTTCCTTCAATGCGGAAATGATAGTGTTGACAGGCGGTCCTTAATTTCAGAGTAACACATAAAGTGTGGCTTTAAGGTGTTATGTCTGTGGGAGAGTTTCCATCAACAGTCAAAGCTGCAATCCTCTGGTCTGCTTGAAATGTGGAATCATCCGGGCAGGTGCAGCAGCAGGGGCAGTCCTGGGCTGACTGCAGGTAGACTGAGTGGGCAGAGGTCTGTAAAAAGAGTTTACATGATCAGCCCCTTTATCTACTGCGGTGTTTTTTACAGTTCGGGCAGCTTTGCAGGCATCCATCCATTCCAAATGACCATAGAGATCATTCTTTTTAGCAGCCTCCATCACGCTCACTTGATAAGTAGTAACACTTTGACGCTTGAGGACACTTCAGCAACTTTCAATCGAGATTAGCCTGTCTGTGAAACCCACCAAGGTCTCTGTGGACACACAGCGAGGGGACTGGAAGATTGTGGTTATAGAGACGGGCCATTTGTAGCTGCTGTCTGAGAGATGTGGTTCTTCTCCGCTCTGCAACCAGAGGGGACAGCTCACTACATCATTCAGCTGTTGTTGTTATTTCATCTGAAGCAGCAGTTGGCTGAAGGCGAGAAATGTCTGTCTGTTTCCCCAGTTGCCTGGAGGTGTAATGCATTCGTCATTTTTGCTGGGAGCCTGTTTGCTTTTTACATGCATTCTTGCAAGTGTGTGTCCATGCAGATGTCCACGAGGATAAGAGAGCAGAAAATGGGAGGCTTATGTTACACTGTGAGGTGTCACAGATCATTGTTCAGCCTCAGTGAACAGATTAAAATCCCTGAGAGTCAGTTTTCATTGGTGTTAGACTGATAAAATCCAACTTTGGACTTATGTTTATGAAAAAAAAGTTATTTTTTCAGTTATTGAGTTGATGCTTTACCTTTATATTATCACCTTTTAGAAGCAATCCAGAAATACTATTCACAACAAAAGAATCTAGTAACTAAACCACAACAAATACAGACTATAGGTTCAGTAAAATATTGTTGAACTCAACTAAAAATCACATTTTATTCAGTAATTTATTCCGTTACTCATCGACAGTCAAATATAAGCTTTGTTGGCTGCTGGCTGTGTGCCACAGGATATTTATAATTCTTTGTGTTTTTATGTTTTGAACCTTGAGTCATTTTTATCAGCCTTTAACTTCTACGACCTTGAGCAAATACTTTAGTCTTAAAATCTTTGCGTTCAAAGAAAATAATTATTTATATATGTACATTTAGATACAATCTTATCAGATGTTTTATTAATCTTTGAATATTTTTTTTATTAAACTCAATGAATGATTTTGAGAAAATGAATGAAGACCATCAATCTCTTACCATAGTGGATGTGATGGTTTTTTTATGAATGACTTCTACGGTGGCCCTGAAGTGCCAATCACATCATAAAAATAACAAAAACATGCATATCTATATGACAATTTAAAAAAAGCAAACAAATTAAATCAAAATAAAATTACAGAAGCAAAAACTTAAATAAAAGAAATAAAATTGGATAACAGATGTACTTTTCAGAATTCAAAATAAAAAGTTAAAAGATAAAGCAAAATAAGAAACCAGAACAGGTAGGTATTATAGGATATCACCGACTGGATAATGATGTTTGAGTTTTGAAGAAGAAAATAGAAGGATGTTTTTACCTGAAGAGTTGATGTACCAATCATCAATCAAGGACCATCATCCAATCAGAAACGTCTCACAATAGCTACCCTTTGTAGTTTCTTATTTTGTTTCAGTTTTTATTATTAATATGTTGATTGCTGGAAATTATTTGTTGTTTCTGAAATTCCTGATTTTTCTTCATTTTCTTGCAAAATATGTTGTGGAATACATTTGGATTTCTGGAAAAAAAAAGATTTCTCAAATGTAATCGTTTTTTTATTACTCATATTGCTTTTTGTATTATCATTGTGATCTTTCAATTCAATTTCTTTATTTCTTGTCATTTCCATAAAATAACAAAAACAAAAGATTTAGCACAAGTTCTTAAACAAGTGAAATGAAAGGAAACAGGAAGAGGGAAGCTTGTTTTTCAACCCAATTTTATATAAAATACAAAATATTAATATTACAGTAAAAATAATGAATACATTTATTGTTTCTAAACATACTTATATCATTTCTGCAATAGAGCACAAAGGGCAAAGTATTGTGTTAAAATAATCCAGTTACTGGCTATTTTGTGTCTTACAGTATTCCCAATCTTGTGTACCTGGAACGAAGCAAAAATGGTTAATTAAATTCATTTTTGAAGCAGTTATTTTTTTAACAAATTTGTTAAAGGTGATTTGATTTCTTTAATTATTTTTTTTCGATTGTTCCGTATCTTAACTCCTTGAATTGAAATACATCTCTATTTTGTTTTTGTTCTGAATTTGAATATGTTTTTTCGTTATTATACTTCTGTGTTTAGTATGTTTATGCGTTGAGTAGAGTAAACTGTAGAAAACAGTTGTAAAAAAAAGATGGAAGTAAAAACAGGAGAATTTTTTTTTTTTTTTTAACTCTGCAGCCACAAGCCATTACACATTCGTTTGCAAGAATCTCCTGCGAATTGCAGTGATCCGTGTTTCTGCACCAGTTAATAAAAGCCAAGGGAAAGGTTACAGTAAATGTCACTCAGCTGTTGTGCAGCTTAAGGCAGATATTCGCCCAACATATGTCTGCATGAGTTTCTCTCCAAATTCAGAAACTGTCGTTTCACATTATTTCCTGTTTTTTGTCCAAATATCCCCTTGCAAATTCTCAAAACTCTTCATGCACGTATATTTAGGCATATACAGCTTCCAACAAAGTTAAAAAATGAGAGAATAAAAGTCCAAACATGCATCCAAGTCTGAAATATGATGTTTTATATTTGTAAGTCCCGCCTTCCTCATTTGAGCTCTTTTCCCTCTGAGCGATTCTCGTTTCCTCCCCTTGTCAGACGCCGCAGCGCTCATCGCGGAGGTCGCGCACCTGTCGCCTGCTGTAAACAGGAAATGAATAATTCAAAAGTTAGTGCTGGTTGACTGCAACAGCTGATGGTGTCCCTGTGATGGACAAAGATTTAACCAAAGGATCCACTGATAAATCCTCAGCTGCAATCACATTAATGAGAAACTCTCTGCACTCATAGCCAGACTGCATGTCCTTGACCTGTGCTGATAAGGTTAGTTTGTCCCCTGCGATGCTCCATACTTTTGCTGCTTTGCATTGTCATTCCTGCAGAGTGAAACTGATGCTGAAGAATATCGTAGGTACATGATGTACCAAAACCTGCATCTCTGGGTGTCAGCAAACTTAAGCCTCATTTCTGCTTAGAATGGTCCATCAAGGCATTTCAGGAGAGTGTTTCCACTTCAAGTCGGACCATCATGGCAAATCGAGACCGATTGCGTAGCTTTGCATCAGTAGTGCGACAACAACAAAAGCAAAGCTATCAGCTACAGCAACAATCTAAAAACCTGTGTTGTTTCTCCAGAGCAACAGTTTGTTTGAAGTTTGCCTCTGAGTTGTGGGCTAGACTGTTGGCACAGAGAAACCCCGCCCCTCTTCCCCTCCTTGTCTATGCACCTTCCCGCTGGCTTACAGTCCCTCACAGCCTCAAACCTAGCATTACTAGTTCAGCTAAAATAGTGAATATTATTGGAGCTAGCCAGCCGTACCGTTTTGAGTCAGATGCCAGCACAGGCGAGGAAAACAAAGACCAACATGAACAGCACAGTTTCTTTGCTTATGTTTCTATGTTCAAGTCAGCTGTTCCTGATTCACTGTGATTTGATTCAAGAAATATATATATATTTTTAAATAGTATATCCTCCATCATCAAAAAATGCCCCAAGAATAGTAAAAACATAATTTTCATCGGAGTGGGTCTTTAAAGAAGCACAATTGCTGATTCTTTTATCCTTCATCACCACACCGGCTGGTGGGAAAGATGTGGGACACTCTGGCTCACAGGGCAGTCACATTTTTACACACTATTCACCTGCAAACATCATCTACTACACGACACGCCACCCTCACCTCCAACCATCCGCTCCTCTGCACTCTGCTTCTGCTCTTTTTGTCGAGTCAAATCCTGCAGGCCAGCAGCAAATCTGGAATCCTGTTATGGCTGAGCTCCAGCAAACACCTGCACAGGCTGTGATAAGAATCCTTATCTGCTTAGTCCCACGTCTCCTCCCTGCATCCAGACAGAGCAGGAGCCCCTCGCAGCGCGGGTGGAGGCTTCGTCATCATCGGTAATGGTGAGCTCATTGATTGTTCTTGCAGCCGAATCATCATGTTGGATTCGGGCTCCAACACACAAGGAAGTAGTGGGCTGTTAAATCCTTGACTGATGGTCAAGTTTTTAAAAACACGCCAGCTGCCGCAATCAAGCTTTCACAACACAGGCCCTGGTATGAATCGAATGAATCATCAGCATATTGTGTTCAGCTTAAAATGAGAAACGAGAGCAGAGACATATGCACGCCACCGCTCTGAGGGGAGGAGGAAGGAGACAACAAAGGGCAGAACTGCTTCAGCACAGCTTTCCAGCTCTCAGCTATTTTTTTTCTGTCGTGTGGCCCGTCCTCTCTTAGCCTTGAAGTGGTTTGCAATCGAGATTCCTCAGCCATCGCCTGCTCCGTACATGATGACACTTTCACTCTTTTGTGTGACTTTGTTTGAATCCGTTCTGTCGGAACGGATCTGGCATCAGACAAATCGCTTAACAAACAGATGGTCATTGGGATGAGGATTTCTCTTTTTTGAATGACACTAACATCTGCATCCGTGCATCTGCAGCTCTGTTTCCCTCTATTGTTGGTTTGTTACCCACTATTGTGTCACCTTTGTTTAGCTGCGTATGCTGCACAGGACTGCTAACCAAACAAGCCTAATGGATCCACGAGGCATGGCACCGCGACCTGTAAATTAAGTCCCACAGATGTGCTTCTGGAGATTAATCTTCCTGCTCACGAGCAATTATTCTGGCAGTGATGCTGACGCATGAGGCTAATTTAAAACAATTACAGCCCAGGTTGGGCAAAATTAACTAGTTCAGCTCCCAAGGCTGCTACTGATTGAGAGTAAGGACATTTTAAAGAAGCAGCGGGAGGTAATTGGGTTTCAACATCCTTCAGCGAACCTGTAACACGAGCATGGACACTTTCTGCTTGAAGTTGTTAGAGAAATCATGTTTGCTTGGAAGATATTTGTCCGGTTTGTTCTTAATTCTGCAAATATAAATTATAAATGAGTTTCTTTTCTTTCGTTCTCTGTGATTGTGAAGATTATGAAGACTTGCTGTGTTTGCCGATGCCTCCTTCATACATGCACCTCCCTAATAATTTAACATGTGTATGTTGCTGTAAAAGCAGAAAAATGGCCCTAAAGCAAGAACTTAAAAAGAACAGGAAAGCTTAGTCTTTTTATAACCAGCACCCATTTCCATTAGGAGATTTAATTGACTGTAGACACACGCCTGAAAGCAGAATTTAAATTAGGTGTGTTATAAGAAATGTCTAAAACAAAGAACCTGAAAAGAGGGAATGAGTAAAAAACAAATGAACAGAATGGATTTCCATGATCAGCCGGCCATTTGATTGCACAACAAAACTCTGCTCTGGAAGGCAATTTGCATAGTTGCCTCAAACACAACTTGTGTCACTTTATTTTTGCATAGCAATGAAGGTAATGGCACACGAGTAATGCATGGTGCAATTTTCTCTCCGAGACGTTTGCTTTTCTCATTTATACACATTTAAGGAAGGGTCCTGGCTGCAAATTTAACACTGTGCGTAACTGTAAATGCATGGGTAAATATTGTGATGCAGCACACTGTTTTGAGGAGAACTTTTCTGCTTATTTACCTGCAATTTCATTTCCTTGTTACCTTTTTTTTTATTTGTCGACGTCTGTTTTCATCTCCTTATGTCATCAGCTGAGGAGTTAAAATTAGAAAGCAGCCTCTGTCTTGTGCCTTCCAACATCCAGCCAGCTCACCTACCATATCTAATCAGTTTGAAATGAGTTGTCAAAGTCAGCATGATGGCTGCATGATGCATGGCTGGCCAGCCTGGTATTTATTCATGTAAGAAACGATGTTGTACTTAGAGCCAATTATACAAATGACTTAATTTGTTGTGGAAATGAGCCTCATCTGACATCCTGTCAATCCCATTGGAAGTTTTTTTTTTTTTTTTTTTTCTTTTTTTTCACAAGAGCAGGAATGTAAACTGTTGGGTTAGTTAGGGTTTGTCTCAGCTCTGCTCACAAGGCCACAGGTGGCCTGCACCTAATATCGAAGTTGTAATCTGCTTGTAGTGCAAAAATTTTGTTCATGACATTGTATTTGAAAAGTGGACCAAGTGAGTGTGACGTCACCCAAAGAAAATGGCTTACTTCTGGCTCCAACCAAATGAAGCCAATCCAGTCTCCATTTTTTTTTTTTTTTTTCTTTTTTGCAATACAGTCATCACTACATCAGTAAGCAGTGATTGATCGGGTTTGAGTCAACATTTCTGTGGCAACCACTCTCACCGATCAGGAGTGACCTTGTTGGAAGTCCACACCCTGACCACTGAAAGTGTGTCCGGGAGATTCTATCAAACATTTCAAACGTTCAACGTGTGGACCTGCGAGAAGCACATACTTTTACTGAGGCATCTGATTGTCAGTTTATGACTTGAATAACTTGCAAAAAAGAAAAAAATAGGATTTGCAGAATAGTTTTTCTGGACTTCATTCGTTGCCACATCATGGAAAACAGGGATGATGCTGAGCTTGGGTTAATTTGTGTTGGAGAGCTCTACAGAGGTGCCGGCAAGCACGTTGTCTTGTCCGGGTATCCCAGATCATTCCGTCTCTCCAGGTGCAGTGTACTCCATTAGCAGGAGACGCAGGAGCAGCAGTAGCTGCTTCTGGATGACTGGCATTGTAAATGTCACTTCATTCTGTCTGTGACCCAGTTTGAAGAATTTCTGTCTTGCATTAACTGAAGAGAGGAAAAATAGAAATAAAACTGAAGGATCGTTTTTTTTTATCTCGATGATAATAAGGAAAATAGAACCCCATGAAGCTGGAGCGATCGCGTGCACTACAAGGACACCCGGAGAGGCTCTCCGTTTGCCAATCACCTGCAGGCTAGCGTAGCTCGCTCTGCCGGATCCTGGGCGGCGGAGCTCACTACTCTGTCCAACAGGCAGCTGGCCAGCGTAGCACGCTCGATCACTCCAGCTCCATAGGCTCAGCGACAGGCCGGTGACCTGTCCAGGATGTATCCTAACTTCTCCCAGCAGTGGCTGGGACAATCTCCGGCAATCCCATGGCCCCGACAAGTTAAGAAAATGGATGGATGTTCAGGACGAAATCCCTCACATCCAGTCGCCATATAGTTTTCTTTTTTTTGTGGTGTGATTGCTGCATTAATCTTTCAAATACTTCACAATACACTTACCACACCCACGTTCCACTTTCATGACCCAGAAGGTGGCTGGACAAGCTTCAAGGGAACTGAAAGACACACCTACGCTCCCTTTAAGATGCGACCACTCCTCTCTGCGACCCTCCGTGAGCCCAGACTACCCAGAAACCTGTGGCACCCTGATGGGTCAACCCCGTATAAGTGCACCTTATAAGAACTAAGCTAGGACTGTTTGTGGAACTCCAAAAACGTTTTGATTTTTAACTTAAATTACAGTTTTTGAAGAAAAGATGTTTCTCGTAATAGACAAACATTATTTTTTATGTAATTTTCACACTTAGATCTAGTTTATTATGACTTTCCTTTCAGTTCTCTTTACATCTGCTGCTTCCGAGCAGAGGCTTGCCACTGGCACCATCTGCATAGATTAATGGGTTTGATACTTCCCTGCTTTGCCTCCTTTTTCCTGTGTAGCATCAGGAGTCGGGAGCATCTCTGTTGCCCGCTTGCAGCCAGGTGCCTGGTAGGGCTTCACAGTGGGGAAGCTAAGCAATTTGTTTCTGGATGGCTCCGAGCTTATCTTCTCTGCTTGACAGATGGGCCTTCGCCTCTGCTCGGGTCGGGTTCGGCAGCGGCGCGCTGCTCTCTGCTTTTCCTGACAGAACTCATTACAGACTCACCCTGGGAGAAGAAGCATCTCCACGAGGTCCCGTTACTGCTGACGAAATGCTGCAGACCCAGACATGCAGCTGAAAGCTTCTCTGTAGTTTAAGGGGAAAATTTAGGAATCATTTGTTCAAACCTGCTTCCACCCAGCATGCACTTTCATGTCAAAACAGCAGCCATGAATGTAGGAAAGAAAAAAGCTTGAAACTATTTTTAGCAAGTGTACTCACGTTCCCTTTTTACCTTGCAAGCAAGCCCCAAGCTGTCCACCTGTTCAAGACACTAAAACAAGACAGAGCTTTGTCTAATGAGGTCACAACACCAGAGACGTACGTTGATCTGAGTTTTGTGCCTACAAACGATCAATCTTCTTTTGATCTATTGTCAAAGTGTTTCTATTGGTCTTTTAATTATGCCTTTTTTTTAAGCTAAAACCCAAAATACAGTGTTGTTTTCTAGGACATAGTTCTTGCAGAGTGCCAAGAGAAATTTGCCTCTGAGTTGTGGACGGAACTGTGCACACGTTGTAAGCCCACCCCCATTTCCCTTCATCCATCTATTTACCCTCTCTTCCACTAACTTACAGCCCCTCACAACCTCAACCTAACATTAGCGTTGCAATAATAATGCTAAGCATATTTGGAGCTATCCATTTTTCATCTGCTCCTTATTCTCACTTGAATAAAGAAATACTCAGAAAAGTATTTTTAAACATAATTTTATTTATAAATGTTTTTAATTATCAGGAAAATATCATAAGGACATGTTAAAAACTCAAAAAAATGCTATTTTCATTGGAATGGGTCTTTAATGCGAAAAGAATAAATAAAAACGAAATCTGAGGATTTCTCTTAAACATCTCTAAACGTCCGTCTATTATCATGCAGATCTTTAGATCATCTTTAGAATTTGTTTAAACATAAAATAATGGGGTTTCAGGGCAGAAATGGATCAGAATACAGGTGAGGTTTCAGGGACGACAAGTATCTTGCCTCCACCGTTTCGCTTTCTGACTTTGAATCTAAAGTTGCACGAAAAAAGGACAGAACAAGTCATAAAGTCATCTGCCTCTCTGAGAGTGCTCCATTTTCAGTGGTGGGTCAAACTGTGTTTAGCCTTGCATATAATCAGGCCACATGGAGCAGCCTGCCAGCTTTGGCAACCCTTGGAAAAAAAGAGAAGAAAAGAGAGCAAAACTACATGGGAGATTTTTTTTCAAGAAGATTGTGTAGAAACAGTGTCACAAAGACGAAGTAACCATGCTGAGATTAAAACAAATCCTCTGAAAAGTTCTTCAAAAGCTTATTAGACGTTTGCTCAAGTATCCTGATTTGAAATATCCTTGCAGATGTGAGTTTTTTAGATCTCCATTTGGCTCAAAGCAAAGTGGGGACCCTCTCTGCGCAAATATTCTTTGCACATTTTATTAGCATATACTACAGTAAATCTGCCTGCTGTGCACACAGCAGCAGACACAGACAAAACACACGTCAGGACTGAGGATGCAGAGCACTTCCTGAAACAATTCACACAATTGTGTTTGATTTCTGTCAATTTATTTGTCAAGTTTCCACTCAGAATTAAGTTTTCTGTGGGAAAAACAAACATATTCACAATGCTACTGACTTAGGCTGATCAAATGCGGAACTTTGAACAATGAAATTATCAGTCCTTGCATGAGAAACAACCACAAAGTGGTTCTTGTCAACGAATAAGAAAAATATGCTTTTAAGGAAAATCAATTCATGGATTTCATGAATAGCATTTTCTTATGAAATATGGCTTTGATTTGGTTTATGGATTTTTTAAAAACTCTGTTCAGGTGAACAATGCAGTGAAACTAAAGGAGAAACAAAAGTATTTGTTTGGTTCAGAATGACAGTTGCCCATACTACTTAACAGGAAAGCTGCTTGCTATTTCAAGGAAAGTTAACCCTGGAGAACCTGTGGGGTCAAATTTGGTTGCTTTTTATCTTTTTTATTAATGTAATTTTTTTATATATTTTTTTCTATGTTTTACTTGTGTATTTATTGATTTATTTTAGCTGCAGTTAATTGCTGTTGTCTAAAATGAGCAAACAAAAATGTAAAAAATGTCAAGTTAACTTTAAACACCCAGAAGAAAATTGTTCTTGGGTTCTCCAGAGTAAAAAAAAAAAATCAAATAAAACCAGATAAAGCTAAAACTTCCCATTATTTAAGCCCTTTTTAAAATAATCCTTTAAGGACTGGAATGAGATAGTTACTCCATTGAAATCTTCTTACTCCTTCAGTTTCAAACTCAGGTAAAGATTTTAGCTTAAAGAATGAAGAAAAAAAGGTCTGGATGCAGTTGGATCTGTAACTAAAACTATAATGGCCAGCAATTTCACCCCTGAGTTTTAAAATAAGCAACACTGTTGGAATCAGCTGTAGGGTTCATGTCAAGACGAGATATGTGCACCTGGCAAACAGCTTCACCCACACGGTGCACGGCAATTATGATCAAGTTTAGCCTGAATTATGGTTCCTGTCAACAACTTAGCCAGCAAATTTTTTGCTCTGCTCTGCTCCCATTTACGTTTAGATGCTTAGATAGTCATTATCACAGCTGGATTAACGGATCGAAAGCCTGATTATGAGCATCGGACTGGATACCCAGCAGGTGGGGAGAGCAAAGCATCGTGAATTTGATGCTTGATGGCGACAATTCAGCAGGAATCCAAAGAAAACATGAAAAGATGTGGAATTCAAAATAGGTACACGCGATGGCTTTTGCATTTTGGATAAAGCGATGATTTTCAAATGTGCAGCAGAAAACAGAATGGAAATTACCAAGAAAGTATTGCAATATGTGAAAACTTTAAACCTTAAGGATGAAAAAACAAAGGATTTGAGAACCTAAAACTAGATCTTATATATACTTAGGGATTCATTTAAATAGTATAAAATCAAAGTGTAGTGCTTGCAAATTTAAACACAAAAAACTGATTTAAAAAAACAACAAAGGATCATTCATTAGAATCCTACATTCGTGCAAGTAACCCAACTGAAGAAACAGCATGATATATTTGAGAGTTTATTGGGTTTTGTTTAATATTATATGTGCATCTATTACCACATAAATCTATTTAAATATTGTGTATTTAAATAAATCCATACTGGTGTTTATTATTGACCTTATAGACTGTAGTTTACCAAAAATCCATCATCATGTCTCTGTAGCAGCAACTTTCTAAATATATTTTCATCAATCTCTTCCTTTGTTTATTCCAAATTATAAAAAACAATGTTTTTTCTCACCTTCATGAGAAGCTGCACAATATAAATCTGTATTTGTATCTGTATGTCTTTAAATATCTCTTTGTTTCGGTTCCAACCAAAATGTTGGGCTTTTAATGTTTTGTCTTTAAACGGTGGTATAAAAGCTGCATTTAAGCAAGGAAAACTGCATTACAGGATTTATGCAGTCACAATGACGAAGGTTTGTGTGGTCTGGCACCTTTTTAAGTATTTTTTACTAATTTTTACTCTTTACTAATAGAAAGAAAAGAATTTGAAGAGGCAGCTGCCAAACTCTAAAAGCCGCCGGTGCCAGCAAATGTCCCGCATACTGACACTGGGTCACAAATAGAACGGCAGTTTTCCCTCAGTTTTCCCAGGCTGCTCTTTTTCTCCCCTGGGTGCCACTGTGCAGCAGGAACATGCAGGGCAGGGAGACGAGCTGGGGTGGGATTTCAAGGTGAAAGATAAATGATTTTCGGCTGAAGTCATTGGGAGAGTGGCAGAAAAAGGACGTTCGCTCTGAGACCGGGATGTAGGGGGCTTGTGCACATTGGCATTTATTATTTGCGGAGTTTAAGTGTTCCCTCAAATGCATCGCATACTCTCTTCTGAGGAGATGCAATGTGGCGGTTGCTGTTGTGTAACCAAGCTCAGTGAGTCATGAGGGGGACGAAGGCTTTGCTTTGCTGTGATGAGAAGAGAAGAGGAGGAGGCCAGCCTGGGGACGGACTGGCAGATCCATCCGTTAGCAAAGTCAACAGGGAGAGGGGAACAGAGGCTCGATGTTTGGTTGCAGGCCTCCGCTGCCTGTGGCTGTCTGGACATCATGCCACAACTGAGGCGTGAATAAATCTGAGCTTTGATGCAGACATAACTCTAGACAAAAAGAGCATATGTGCAAAGGACACGAGCAAACTCCAACGTCAACAGAAGATACTTAAATCCAGCCTCATTTCATGCACATTTCCTGACACAGAAGTGCCAGTTTAAGACATACTCTCACCAGAATCCTCCTCAATATATGCCAAGTGTGGAGTTATACCCTATTTGCTTTGGATTTGTGTGTGTGTGTTGTGTGACAGTGTGTTATTGACTTCCTTCTCGCCCCGGGAGCTATTTGTTTTCAGAAACGCGTAGGCAGCGGTGCTTGTGTGTCTTGTGCGCAATGCTCGCCTTGTACATGCGGACTGAGCACGCTCACTTGCACGCTCGCTGTCGTACATGCCTGGATTCAGGCTGTGCCTCCGTGGCGGTGTTATCATCCAAAGAGGCAAACAGCCAGCTCCTGATTTAATAAGCTGCCTAGGGACTCGCAGAGAGGTGGGAAAGCACTATCAGCTGATAACCGTCCTCTCTGCAAGCCCATCTTTTTCCTCTGATAGCCCTGCCAAGAGAAGACTCGGCTTCTCCTTGCATTTTGTGTGGAAGTGTGTGTTGTGTGCGGGAGCGATCCCCTGCCGGCTGCTGCCCACGTGTCTGTAGGCTGCTTCCGTGCTGAGCTGCCTGGTTCTGGGTGTCAGACAGACAGCAGAGGAGAACCCACACATGGCAAAGGAAGGCCTAATCCCGACGCAGAGGAGCATATGCTCTGAGCTTCAGTGTCTCAACCCCACACACAAATACACAAACAACTTGCATCATGACTGGCAATTCTGCCAAGTTGGAGAAGTCTTAGCAGACTTCTGAAAGATTCTCCATTTTTCACTCCATTCCGAACATCACACAAAAGTTGATATCATCAGAATCCTGACAGGAATCCAAAAACATGGCACCACTGCGCCGCGTCAGCTAACAAGAAATAATACAAAATTTTGCAAAGCATCTTTGTTGCTTCGTTTTGACAGCTACTGCTATTTTATTGCTGCTGATGGCTTTGTAACTGTCGTTGAGCAGTCGGGGTGAACTCCAGGGGATTATCTTTGTACTTCATCCTGCTGCACTTTGTAGGAAATCTGTCTAAAGATGAGACACAATCTCTTTTTGTAGCCCAACTAAAAATATATATGTGGAATTTCAGTCATTACAGTGAAATCTAACTTTAAGTAACCTAATCTCCAAAAGTTAAATGATTTTCAAACTAAGCTTTGAAGTTTGGATTAAAAAAATAAAGGTCTGAGGAGTACCTCTGTTGAAAAGTTATGATCTAAAAATCCATAATGAATCCATAATGAACTCTTGGGAGAAATGCATCAAAAAAGAAAGAATAAACAACATTTTTTGTTGGAAGAACAAGAAGAAAACACACTTTGTTGTTACAATGTGTGCCTTAAAGCTCTGCTAAATTTCCCAGTGAGGCTGTGATTTAACAAAGGCTTTTTAAAGTTTTGCTGCAGGGTTTTTTCTTGTAATTTCGAAAGGGAAAAATGGGAAAAAATAAATATTGTCCTAATGTTAGACAAGTATTTTGAAAATCTGCTGTTTAAGAAATTTCACCTTTTATGAAATTCTTACCTGTTTAATATTTTAATTATTCAAATTAAAGGTGCAAAAGATGCACTCAATGTTATTTAATCTACAAAAACACCTCCAATTGACTTTTTATTTTTAGTTAGTTTTTTTCTTAGTGTACAAGAGTATTTTTATGGTTTAACAGAAAAACAATGCTCTCTTTTTGTTTTTCTTGGCCAAGCTTGGATATTTTTTTAGAGCTTGTATTTTTGTGAGGTCAGTGATTGCTTTTTTTTCTGCTGCGATTGTTGTCACACAACAGCTCGACCACGCAGAGGTCCTTTGTGTTTGGTGCGCAAGAGCCCAAACGATAAGTGCACTTTAGGGCGGCCACGTTGACCCGCAGCTGACACCGATGATTGATCCTGGTGCGAGAATAAGTGCCTTCGCACCACCGGGCCCACGGGCCCCACTGAAATGCAGCCAGGCGGAAAATTAGAAATCTCTTCATTCCTGGTTCATTTGAAATCCGATATCTCCTATCTTCTCCTTTATGCGGCCACCTTTTCCCCGCCCAGTAAATCAGTAATTAATGGTGTTTATGTGTGTCCGTGCAGACGTGAGGTAGATGTGTTGTGAAGAAGATTATCCCCTGACCTGCCTGTGAAAACACTTCCAATCACTGTTACTCATTTTTCATTTTATCTGCATAAATATGCATTACCGGTTTGTCTCTTCAGTTAAAAATATGTTTAAAGCCCAGCCAAACATTGATAGTAAAAAGTGCCATGTAGGTTATGGTATTCAATTGAAAAATGGATGCATACCATATATGTTAAATATCAATGCATCAAACTGTTTTGGAGAATTTCAGCCGTTTTGTTTACCTTTGCAGTTTACATTCTACTTGTCAGCATCCTATGGTTTTGAGTGTTGGAGTAAAACCAGCTTTAGTAAGCGATTGCAGCTGTGAGTGTTTACATCCCAGCTGTGGAAAGCTACAAGGAAAAGATGTCCGGTTTATCCTTCATAGTGATTTGTGATTGCTTGAGTCGCATTGGTCGGAAGGCCATCGGAAGGGAATCGCAACAGTCGCTGCGAAATGGGACACAGGCTGATGACATCATCAGCAGTTGAAATGGTTCACCCATCATACAATTACGTGCATATCGCAACATTTAGCCCATGCTTATTTTGAGCAATTCAAATAAGCAATGGCAGAGACAGTTTGATCCAGAGAATTGGCAATTCCACGTCGAAAGGTTTTGAAATGCAAAAAGATTTCATTTTTAAAAAATAATATTAAAACTGTATATTTGCTTTTGGTGCAGCTATAACGTGGAGCAGGTGGCCAGTCCTTTTAAGTTGAACTTGTTTTTTTTAAATAAAGTTATTTGATATGTTGGAAAAAAAGGTTTCATTTTGAAAGGGTTAGGGTCTTAACACTCACTTGCATGATTCAGGGTTTAGGTTGTTTCATTTGCCCCAACTTCAGAAAAAGGGCTCCAGCTCGCTCTGGCGTCCAGCAATAGTTTGAAGCCAATGAAACGAATATGGAGCACCGGGGATGCCGGACTGGACTAGATGCAATGTGAGTGCCTCTCGCACTTTCCAAGTTACGTAAAGACTGCGCCATATGCACTGGAGCTGGATTGCATGCAGCGTGAGCCCGGGGTAACCCCGCCACTTCCCATCATCCATCTGTTTACACGCTCTCCCTCAGCTCCTCACAACCCCAACCTAACATTACAGGAGCAACAAAAATGGCGAGCAATTTTGGAGCTATCCAGTCGTACAGATCTGAGCCAGAGGTCAACTCAGACAAGGAAAACAAATATGTAGACGGATCTATTTGTCTGCAAGTGGATGTGTCAGAATGGAGCGGAGCCACAAGAACATGTTAAAAACACCCAAAACAGGATTTCCATCAGACTGAATCTTGAAGGTTAAAACTGGAAATGTCATTATCTACATAATTTCATAATCCACAATGCAGTTTTGGGGTTTTTTTTCAGGTGTTGAGCAGTCCCTCTCCTGTGAATGTCTGTTCTTCTAAAATCTCCTTCATTTTTCCTCTGCAGGTACGTCAGCCCAGGGCAGCCCTCTCCTTGCCTCCCTACCTGTCCCGGGACGGCCTGTTCAGCCCCAGCTCGACCTCAAACACCTCCTGCCCTTCAGGCTCAATGGAACATCCCCCCTTAGCCTCTTCCCCAACTTCAACACGGTGAGCTCCAGATCATAGAACGTATTATTTACTTCTACGTGTCAGTTCGTTTCAACACTTCTTCAAGGTCTGGGACGGTCTTTAAATACAGGAAATCCAACAGAAACATTTAAAATTAGATTTCAGTTTATGATTAACTAATATTTAGGAAAATGTGCATATTTATTAAATATTCGTTAAAACTGATATATGGAAGTGTATTTAAAGAACTGTCACTCAGAATCAAGGATGAGCTTAATTCCTCAGAGTTCTCATTGACACATGCTCATAAGCTAACACTTAACTTTGTTTCAAGCATCTGAAACAAACGCTTTGCCCTTTACTGGCCTCAGCTCTGCGCTTGCAATTAAAATTCTCTTTGTTCCTTTTCTTGTGAGCTTTGCATGCATTGTTGTCTGTGTATGTGAGTGAATATGCACTTCTGTTTGCCTTTGATCCTAGTTTACACCCTATTCATGTGTGTGGACAAGTCTTTATGAGCTGGATGGAAAATACATGCACGCTTTTTAATGAGATTAAGTTGTTTTTATGGTATTTTTTAAGCATGCAATTCTGTAATTTAAAAATAAGAAATGTAATCTTTTTGTTACTCATGGTAAGTCTGGATTTTTCCAATTTTGATGATTCCATGGAATCTCTTTTGTCAGAGTTGAATTCACTAGATGTCCACACTTGGGACACCTGAACAGTGAAGATCTCGCAGATTTAACTGAATCAAAGCAAATTCTGGCATCTAAAACACTATTGTCTTCTCACTCTGGGCTTTTATCTTTCCCACATATATTACAATAGAGGATGATACCTCAAATTAATCTTAGCTGCATATAAGTGAGCATCTTTCAGCTTCTGCTTAGAGTAAAGCAGACAATCAGGATGAAACTGAACATCAAAATCCTCTGGAGTTGTTATTTCTGCAAGTTCTTCATACAGGAAATGGATATTTTTGAAATGTTGAACATTTGTCAAATAAATTAAAGAGTGATAAATGACTTTCCAATTAACAAAAAAAAAGAGAAGTCAAGTTTTTGTACACTGTGTTTTTATTTCGGTACTTTTCGATTAATTTGAGTTTTTTTCAAGATATCAACAGTTTGACTGAAGCACACATTTTTGTACTTTTGTACCCTTTAAGTAATTTTCTTGTCATTTCAAACACTTAAGTCATTTTTTAGGATTTCAGGATTAGTCAGATCTGTTTCCAGTCCTTTTTTTTTTTCGACTAAGCAAAACAATGTACGAGAAAATAGTTAGGAAAAAGACGTAGGGAGGATGCAGACATCTGGCTCACCAGTGGAGGACATGTGTGAGGGGGTGGATGAGACATAAACCTTTGCTGTGTGATGTGCTTGTTTGGGGTCGCCAACCTGAGAAGTTCCGCATTCTCATTTGTTCTGCCACCCACCACACTGCCTCGTGGAGGACTGAGTGTGCGAGCATCAAAGACAGAGAGGGAAACAGTCGCTCTCCTCATACCTCCACTGCTGCAGGGGTTTGGTCAGAGTTTTGTCTATTTTTGCTTCGGGAATATTGGTATTTATATTCTCAAACCAGGGTATATGTCTAAAATAATCTGTGGCTGCTGCTCCTGTCTATTTTTGCCCGTTCTGCCTCCCATTTAGACACAACAGGAGTCATATTAGTGGCAGAAAATACATGCAGTGAATTGAAAAGGAATGCAGGGAGCTAGATGAAGGAAAAGAGGATACAGAACCTAGAATCTAGCAGAACAAGAGTGGAAAAAAGGTACTTTTCAAAACAGGTTAGAATAGAACTAGGAGATTAAGATTTCCTAAATTGTGATGTCCTGCCTTTTTAAGCCAAAAATTAAACATTGAAATTAGCTGCAAAATTCATATTTAATTCTTTTCTCTTAGTAATTGAAAATATGTCTTCAAATATGTATGCATAATCAAAATAAATAAATAATCATTTTAAACCCTAAACTTTTAGGACCCAAGCTAAGATCCAAGTTAGACACCAGGTCTTAAGTGTTTAAAGTGATTATATTTATTCACTTTTACCAAAATATATCCTTTTGTAAACCCTACGACAGTTCAATTATCCATATCTCTAAACCAAAGTCATAGACTTGAGTTACAAGATCAGTTTTTCTTAAAATTATGAGTCAAATGAAACGTCCCCGTTTCCTGAACTAAAGTCTATTAATCCTATGAAATTTTTTTAAGCTTCAGTAAAGATGTTGTTTGAAATGAGATGTTTTCCAGATCATAAAGCTCAAAAACTCTGCAGTCTCAAAACTAATTGTGACATCTCACTAAAAAGTTCAGTGTTAGTTAGTTTTGTTTACATGTTGAGTGTGATAATATATGTACACTAGAAATTAGATTTAAAAAAACTTGATGATAGTGTGTAGAAATGAATGTTTATGTGAAAAAAATAACATTAAAGTCCCGCTGCAATCCTCTTTTGGTGTATCATAAAACAATTCCCAGTGGTCTTTTGGTTATGATTATGCCTTTTTTTTTAAGGAAAATGTAAAACCAAAAAAGACAAAAACAAAAAACGTTTTCTCCAGAGTGCCAATAGCTCATTAGACATTAATCTCTGAGTTGTGGGCAGGACTGTTAGCCTGCACTGATATCCCATCAACCCTTTGTTCACACTTTCTCCTTCTAGCTTCCAGCCTCTCGCTACCTCAATTTAACATTAGCAGAACAAAAGAAAATGGCAACCAATGCTGGAGCTATCCAGCCGTACAGTTTTGAGCAAGATGCCAGCTCAGAGGAAGAGAATTACATTAATAGATATATGTCGCTACATTGGAATGGAGCAGAGCAGAGTGTTTGTAAGTAGAAACTACAAGCTTTTTCCAACAGCTTTTTATCACCTGCTCCTGATTCACCATAATTTGAATAAAGAAATACTAAGAAAAACAGCTTTGATCTTAATTTTCTTCATATATGTCCTACATCATTAGAAAAATGCTACGAAAACATGTTCAAAATACCAAAAAACCTATTTTTATTGGAGTGGGTCTTTAATTCTATTTCACATCAGCTTCAAGAAATGATTTTCATGCATAACACACAGCCTGACAGCAGAGGTGTGGAATTAATTACAAAAAGTAACTTGTTCATCTCAAAGCCCCCGGTTCTATTAGTGCCTTTAAGGCACATATTAAACCATTCATGTGCGGGTCGACGGATAAACGCACCTAAACAATCCTCCATTTTCTTTTGGATCCCTTTTTACATCTTCCTTGACCCCACCCCCACCCACCTTGGCGCACCCCCACCCCAGCCCCTGTCAGGATAGGTTCTGTCTGCACTTGGATGGAGGGGGCGACAGTGAAGGACTTGTTGGACAAAAGGCCCATTTATAGTTGGTTCAGGATGGCTGCAGACACACAATGAACACATTCTTCAGCTTCAAAAACAAATAACTGTGTGGAGTCTGCCTTGCTGAGGTGGGCAAAGTGAAGCAGGACAGGAAGAGTTAGGTTTCCATGGTCAACCTGAAAAAAAAAAAGAAGTGCTTCTCCCCAGTGGAGACCTGAGTCACACAAGAGTCCAAAATAGAACAATAATAATAGACTGCGCTGGGGGAGACGCATACCTCCAGCATGGAGGTAGCATTGTCAGATGTGTCTATAGTGCCTGTCACACCTGGCTCACAGGAATCTGTTGTAAACAGACTCTGCTCTTGCCAAAGGGGGCCAGCCGCCCTGACCATAGATATGCAGAAATCTGCAGCAGTGTGTCGTTCTCGCTTCCATAAATACACCCGCAGGCTCTAATCTCTGGGCAACTGAGGCTGTCAGCAGTGTCACCGAGTTGGGCCCAGTGAGCACGGCGGTCTCATTCAATTGCAGTGCAGTGCTCTCTGCAGTCAGCCTCACATCTTTGTCCCATGTGAGCGCAGGAATGGACAGGATCTGACCCTCTGCCCGCAAACGAAAACACCCACCCTGATTGTTCTACGTGATCCCGTGATGAAGTGATGAAGGGCGCCGCAGTGGAATCAGCTGTCACAGAGTGCAGATCTTATTAGAAGTCCTCAGCTTGTGGCAGTCTGTGTCTTGAGACTGGAAGCTTTTCACTGATGATTCAGGCTGTGTTTTAAAATGTCTTCAGAAACACTTACAGACATGTTTTTGAGAGGGACTAGACATAGAAAAATACCAACCAGGAGCAAACTCTTGCATATTTCTGCAGCCTCTGCTTATACGCTGTCATCACCTCACAAGGATCCATCAGCTTAAATGATCAAATACTAAAAAAAATACATTAAGCAAATCTTAATTATTAAAGCAAGCTATTAAAAAGTTCCAAAAATGTGTAGTTTTAATGACCCTACTCAGTTATATTTCATTCTAGTAATTTAAATAAACAGCATGAAAGCTTTATTTGTTCTTAATCCTTAATCCTCTATAGTTTTTTTTAGTTAGTGATACTTTTAGAAGCAAACTACATTTTATTTTATTTTAACCTTTTTTAATTTTCCATTTAAAAAAAATCACTCTGCAATCCTTATTGTTTAAAGTATAACCTTTAAAAACATAATTTAACAGCTCAGACATTTAAAAATAAAAAAAAGTGTTCGATTTTTCAAACTTCATCTTTTTGTCTGCTTCTGATTCACACTGATTCGAAAAAAGAAATACTCAAAAATGCAAATTTGAGCTTTATTTTTTTTTACATGTCCTTAATCGTCAGAAAAATGTCAGAAAAACATGTCAGAAAAACACCACAAACACGAATAGAGTGGGTCTGTAAAAACTCAGTCTGCATGCATGAGGAATATAGGTTTTGTTTTCTGAAAACACTTCAGAATTGTGAGCACATCCATTATGTCAGCTTCATACTGCAAATTAGCATTTAAAGAGACAGAAAAAAGCAGGGTGATAACTACAGAGGCGAAGAAAAAAAAGAACATTCATTTACTCGAAAAATCTTCGCGGCTAAAGTGTGATCACATATGTTAGCAAATTAAGGAAGTGTAAGTGTAGCGGCTGCGGGGCTTATGAGCCGGTAGAGAGGCTGCGGCAGGACCTTGCTTGCAATGCTTTCAAAAAAGAAAATGTTGATAAAAGACACTGGCTGTGTCTTGGTTTATTGCAATTCATCATAGACACATATGACAAATAATATGTGACAGAAGGGAATCATAAATCATAAGTGCAGCTACACACCATCCCATAATTATTTGTCTGGCAGACAAATAATTACACGCAAAAACATCACATTCATAATCAACATAAACTATACAAATTCATTGAATTCATGTCTTTCTTTCTGCTTCTTTTTTAATTCAAAAGCAGTCAATTGGCCTCCAGTAGCCATATCTGTCTTTCAGAAGTTCATGAGTTCTTAAATCCATGAAACCTTCACTTCATCATGACGCTATTCGTTTTGGTTTTCAGCCTCCAGCAGCAAAACGATCTTTGTAATTGGTCGATACAAGCAGCTCTTTTGTCTTGACGTACCAATCCTCTTCTGTCTGGGAAAGCCTGGAGTACTTTTCCCAGAACCCATGAATTTCTGGGTGCTGTGCTGTCCACGATCAGCACTATGTCTCCAGAAATGAAGTTTCTCTTCATTCCAAGCCATCTTTGTCGCTCATGCAGTTGGGGCAAGTATTCTTTTAGCCATCTTTTCCAGAACAAGTCTGACATATATTGAACTTGTTTCCAACGCATAGTCATCCACAGCATCAAACTAATGGTGAAGTCCTGGAGTCAAGGCTTCCAGGTCATGTGGATCCAATGATATAGTCAATGTACGACTAATAATGGTTGCTTCAACTTTACAGAACAAATTATGTCTATTTTCTTAATCCATTGTTTATTCAACCATAAGAGTTGAGCACCTTGCATATGGATCTGAAGAGATCTTAATACAAATTGTTTGGTTTGGTACAGTATCACAGAGTAGAATGTATGTGCCTTTTTTGGAAACAGCTTTTATTTTATTTAGATTAGAAAATCGTTGTGATTATTCTAAAAAAACTGACCTGCAAATACTAGTATATTTAAACCAAGTGATTAATGAAATCAGACTTAATTTATAAATCAACTTTCATACAACAGTAATAGAAAGTCCTTTTTAGGCTTAAAACAAAAACAAAAGAAATATAAAACACACAGAATGCCCTGAACCCTCCTGACCTCCTGCACCTACCGTCATAAAACATAAAATAACACACGAGTCAGACTCAAAGTATAAATAGAAACCAAAGCGGAAACCTGGCTTGATGCTGATGTGAAGAAATTATTTTTTGAGGATCTGTCCATGCCAGCAACTGACCGAGTTGTGATCCCTGTGCCTGTCGCCATGGGATACCCCCTGATCAAAGCAATAAGCCGGGGACCAGGAGGACCCACTGAAACAGCTGCGTTCCTGGTCAGTGTGGAGCATCCCTCTCAGACACTGGAATTCAAACTAAATCTAATAAGAGTAAAATACATCAAAGTAAAAGCAGATTATATAATAAATGACTAGACCTTAATAGCAAGGTAAGATAGTCACAAAATCAAATGTCTATGAATATTATAAATAAAAAAAACAGTTAATTCAGACAATCTCCAGCAAATATTTTTATATTTCTTTCAGAGTTTTTTTTTTCTTTTTTTCGCCAAATCTGTTGAGAGCAAACTGATGAAACCCCTCACTATGGTTGCGCAAAAGCTTTGTCTCGCAACAACTGTGGATAAGCTGTAATAAACTGATCTCACAGGGCAATTTCCAGTAATCAACGACCAATTCCAGCCGACCACGGGTTTAGATGTGAGAACAATGAAGGGATGAACAGGTGGAGGAAGGCATGGGAGAGAGAAAGTGTGTTTGGCAATGTTTGACAACCCAGTTGCTTAGCGTAAAGCTCCTCGCTGTAAAATGATCACTTAAATGTGTCACAGAATGTAACTCTGCTGCTAAGTTTCACATTTAGCCTTATGTGCAGCTTAGTGTCTCCCACATATTTAGAGATCAAATTTAAAGGGAACGTTTTGAAAATGAAGAACCAAGTTTGACTGTGTTACACAAACAGCATCGTGAGTTCCTACACTTTATGTTGTATGCTCCAGATTTTCCTCTGATTGTTTATATTAAGTTTACTTATTAAGTAAAAGTCCCACTCGAGATGCTCAGAAGATTGTCTCGCTGCATGTTAACCACAGACTGTAAACACATTTCACTTCTAATCTGATCTTTGATCAGATTAAAGACATTTTGCTTATGTACACACAGCTTCTGCTACAGGCATGGAATATTTTTGTGTCTCTGCTCCTAATTCATGAGGATTTGAACAAACAAATAATCAGAAATGCAATTTTAAGCTTAATTTTCCTAATAAAATTCCTTCATCATGAGAAAAATACCACAAAAATATTCTCAAAACACCAAAAACCTAATTTTCATTTGAGTGGGTTTTCAAAGAAAGACGACAAATTTTGGTTTGGAAGGAATTTCCTCCCACTTGACACAAATTTGCAGCTCTAGTTCCTGTTGGTATGTTTAACGGCTCACGCTGCTTCTGTTGGTCATTTGTCTCTCAGATGGACCCTGTCCAGAAGGCGGTGATCAACCACACATTTGGAGTCCCTCAACCCCTCAAGAAGAAACAGATCATCTCCTGCAACATTTGCCACCTCCGTTTTAACTCCACGGTAAGAAGTATTTCAGATGGGGAAGTTACAAGAGAGACAACATTTCAGGTTATGCAATAAACAGGATGAAAGTGTTCTGTAGCAGACTTTGGGTTTGTTTTTTCAAATGTTCTTTCTGCAATTACCTCAGTATTGTCATCTAAAAATTGTTTGCTGAAGAAGGGAGAGGCACATTAGAAAGGTTTGCTCTTTTTGGATGGAAATGCAATATAACAAAATGCTTATTGCTGTAAATGTAAAAACCTTTATTTATTCCACTGTATCCTCTATAAAAGCTTTCTTTCTCTGAAATCTGTGTGTGAGCATGAGATGTTGTGGTGTGAGGAATTAGACAGCAGGGAAAGCTTCCGTTTATCTGCAAAGTGCAGAAACAATCAGCAGCCACAGCAGGAGACAGCGGTCTCATCTCCCCCATTCTGTTTGTGCCATCCTTTCTGCGGCGCACAGTCTCTACTCACACAGACATGCAACCTATAGAAAGCACAGGCAAAGATCCTGTGACATTTCATGCATATTCATATAAAACAAATGGATAACAGTTCAGAAAGCCTCAAGGAATCCTCAGTCTGGGAGCAGTTAAACACACACACAGAGGAACACGCTTTTATTTGGACTTCATCTTCAAAGACGGTCTGAAGCACAGGAGACTGGAAGCTGGGGGAGAGGAGACGCAGACGTGCTCTCTGCACACAAAAGCAAATCCCATTCTCTGCCTGCAACTTAAAGAGGACTGTCATGTTGACTCTAGCTTTAGCTGTCTCTTAGAGAGCACGAACCCTCCCAACTCCTTCATGCACCTTTATTAAAGTTTGCTCATATACAAGGGGGAGAAAAAAAAGTTTGACTCATGCATAATGCTTAAAGAGGAGAATAAGAAACCCTAGCTCTAATGCTCTGTGTCACAAAGTGACATCAAGTCATTTCGAGTTGCATTCTGTAACATTTATTTGCAGAAATCCAATTAAGGCTGGTGTAACTGTGTTCCTATTAGGGAAAAAGCATGTAAATATGATTTCCCAAAGTTTTGGATTCTCTGAGATGAGGAGCTTCGGACTTTCTCAGCCCCCCTCCTTTCTTTTGCATTGCTGCGCTGATGAACTGACTAAGCAACAGACAGAATAACAAAGTTGGAAAAGCTTGAAGAGAGAAATTACATCCACGCATGTGTGTTTCCATCTTGCAATTACTGCAGATCTCAGCAACAGATTTTTTTTTTTGTTCTCACAAGAATAAAAGATTAAATATTTTGTTGATCGAAGGTTTTGCATTTAAAGTTCAAATTTTACATTGTAGCTGGTGGCAAATTGGTCCCAAGTTTCCTTTTGAAGGTGTTTCCTTTTGTCCTTAGTGCATCCCCTTTGTTGTCTCTTCTTTTGTTAGTCCCAGGTCAAAACTCAGTGTGACAGCTTTGCAGCTTTCACAGAGCACATCGCCTACTCTGATTGAACAAATATACAAACTGGAATAAATTGACTTGCAGCCACATTGGATGACATTTGCATGTTTCTTCAACTAAATGAAGTTATGTTTGCATTCTCCAAAGCGGGAAGCTGTGTGTGATCGGAGTTCTCAGGAGGACATCCTATTGTGAACAATTACAGCTTTTGTGGCCTGAATTAGCACACGGTTGGGAAGAGAGGACATCCCAGCTCATCGTTGATTCATTGCAGCCTACTTCTTTCAGAATGCGTGACTCATTGCATATGAAGCAAAGAGGAGTTCTCAGCAAAAAATTCTGAGTCAAAGTTGCATGAGAGGTTCTCTATAAATAAAGTAAAAAAAAAAAAAAACTGAAGAAAAATCTTTTTTAGTTACAGCAAAATTGTAATTTTAATAAAATCAATAATGAAGAATGTGTTTAATACACAATTGTATCCATCAATCATTCTGAAGTGTCAGGCGTCACTGTGTGGCTGCAGCGGCGAAATCCCGGCTTGTTTTAAACCTTGCACCTCTCCCTCCACACTCAGCATGGGTGGAGTGAATACAGATGAGGAATCCGCTGTCTGAAACGGTTAGATTAGGCCGTTAAGAGAAGCCTTTGCACTACAGCATGCTGAGTTGTTTTCACAGATGCTTTGACAGCTACATTATGAAGGGATCTGTGCTGTAACAAACCACCAAGGTCACTAAGTGCACGCAGTTAGCACTTCAGAACGCTGGTGTTTCAATCAAACCGCTCCTGTTCCATCTTTTAATTTATATAAACAGAGTTCACGTTAGGTTTTTTTAATCGCAATTATGCCATTTTTAGGCAATTTTTTTGTCAAAGTGTCATTTTCTAGAACATAGTTTTTGCAGAGCAGCAGTAGTTCATCAGAAATTCACCTCTGAATTGTTGCACGGAGTAGCCCTGCCCCCACTTCCCATCATTTCTTGGTTTACACTCTCTCCCCCTAGCTTACAGCCCCTCATAACCCCAACTTAACAGTATCGGTGCAACTAAGATGGCGAGCAATGTTGGAGCTTTGCAGCCATACAGTTTTGAGCCAGATGCCAGCTCAGCTGTGGAAAACTATTTGGATCTAGTCGTCTACAAGTGGATGCATAAGAATTGAGAGGAGCAGAGAGCTTGCAACTTGTTGTTGTAAGTTCTACATCACAAAGCCTTTTTTTTTTTTTGATCTGCTCCTGATTTGCATTTTTAGCTTCTTTTCTTTATATACATGTTACATAATGAAAAAAATGCCACAAGAATGTGCTAAATAATCTTACAAATACACGATTTTCTTCTGTAAAATCTGTAGACACTGTTTTTATTCAAGTCAGTTTGCATGATTTGCTTTTTTGAAGGAAAGTCTGCCTCCTCTTTGGAACGGCAGCATACTTTATCCCTTACACTACAAAAATGTAATCCTCCATCCATCATCTGTCCCCCTGCTTTCAGTAGTAAAGGCATAATCATTTCCGCCTTAAACAACAACAACGAATTTTAATTAAAATGAGTAAATAACAATTTCAGGCTTTTAATGAGAGATTGTTCCATTGATTTCTCTGTGTGCTTTTACATATCCTGGCTTGCTCTGACAACAGGGCCTTTGTTGTGGGATTGAGCAGGACTGTGAGGGTGATGAGAATCTAAAGGTAAACCATGATTTAGCCCAGAGGGAAATATGTGTGTTTGTAGCTGCAGTGCAGTCATTCAGGATGTGTTTTGCCTTCAATCAGTGTTTGTGTGCTCCCCAGAGCTCAAATGTGTGTAACATTAGTATGTATTGCCAAATGGGTCTGGGTTTTGCAGAGGCAGACTCTCACAGTGCTCATTAATAGAGTAGTTGTAGAGATGGAATCCTCTCTCTTGTTGCATATTACACATGCAATTATACCTCTGGCCTCCCGGTGTGCCAGTGCTGTTATCAGGTGGAAACAGACCCTCTTCTGGATGCCTGTGCGAGAGCAAATATTCTAGCGTACATTTTAACATTTATTGCACGTGGGCTCCAGATTTTCCGGGAGATAATGCTCTGAATCGTCTCCTGCTTCGTCCTTTTAACCTGAGTTTTCTCTTATTTCCTCGCAGAACCAAGCAGAGGCTCACTATAAAGGCCACAAGCATGCCCGCAAACTCAAAGCCATGGAGGCCCAAAAGAACAGGCAGAGACGAGCCGGAGACGCCTCGTCCACGGGGAAGGAGAGGGACCGCGAGCGGGAACGAGACAGGAATAAGACGACGACTAGCGATGCTGTTCTTCCTGCAGTGATGGATACAAGCTTAGCGGAGGGAACAAGTAGGTATAGAGAGGCAAAAAAAAAAGATGAAAGTTCTAAGAGTGTGATGTTTTATAACTGATCTTTCACCGACTTGATGATCACTTTATCACGCTTTGCTTGCTCTAATTCCCTCTTCTGCTCCATTGCTTCCTCCTAAAACCCCGCCAACATTATTGACAACTTCCTCCTCTTTCTTATCTTGGCTGCGTTTATCGCTTTTTGTAACACGCTTCATCTGTTACATTAAGAGATAGCATATTCCATGCACCCTCAAGCTTTCAGATACGAACTTCTGCTATTTCACCTTGATGAAAGGCTTAGAGGTTAAAGAATTTCTGCAAGTCTGAAGGAAGGAGACCTTTAAATATCTTTTTCCCCTTTAAAGAACACCCCCCCACTCATCCTATTTGCAGTTACCGAGTAATGCTATTATTTGAGGATAAAATCAATAATTATATATTGGTGTGGCATGAAAGGATAAGATTGTGCACAACATCCTTCACAATCACCAGGGTCATGGGTCGTAACTTTTATTGAGAATAGAATTATTTGATCAAATTCAAAGCAAGATCTGGTTCTTGTTTGGAGATTTGTATGTTGATTTCGAAAATTTAGTGGGACGCAGAAAAATAAGGGATTTTTGAATTTAACAAGAATCCTGACTAACTATAAGAAACAATATAATCCAACTGAATATCTAAGAGTTAGACTATAGAAAGTCATAGGAGCACTAAAGCAAGATCTCTACAAACAAGTGTTAGAAGAATTACATTTTAAAAATGTAATTATCATCACATTTATTCATAGATATATTGGTAAAATTGTGTGACAAAAATAAATAAAACAATTGCTTTCAGGAAGTATATCAATTAAAAGATTACAGTGCTTCCAAAAAATAAAATTACTTGTATTGGTGCAGAAGATGCGTTTCTAAAAACTTATCAATGTGGATGATCTGACATCAGGAAAAAGATTAACCTATTAAAGTGAATAT
Organism: Oryzias celebensis; assembly: GCA_014656515.1. Classification (NCBI taxonomy): domain Eukaryota; kingdom Metazoa; phylum Chordata; class Actinopteri; order Beloniformes; family Adrianichthyidae; genus Oryzias; species Oryzias celebensis. The sequence continues at coordinate 5,783,702 of BNCR01000008.1, read as the reverse complement.
TCACTGGAATGCCCTTTATTGTTCTATTCTTAAACCTAGAGCCGGCCATGTGTCTGCATTTAACCCACTAAGAAAACATCCCAACTTTTGCCAAGATGCATGTGCGTATTGTGCATAAAAAAATAAAAGCGTTTTGGCGATCGCTGCTAGCTCCACGGAGAAAGTGTGTGTGTCAGCCTGGGGTCGGTGCTGGCAGCGCAGACCCTTCCTGGAAGGGGTTGTTCCCACACATTTATACCTAATAATGTGAGAAACCCCTCGTTTTCGTCGATTAGGAGGGGCAGGTTTTTAGAAGAAAACTCAGAAATGTGGGAATGGATCAAAAATACTGCTTTGGGGTTGTTTATAGTGAGGAATGAACATTATAATACACTTAACAGCTCAAAAAGTTGATAATACTATAGATTGGCCCTTTCAGTGATAAATTAACAAATTGAGTTGTGAAAGATTGTATTGTAATCACTTTAAATATATGCTGTCAATTCAGATGAAATAGAGTGAAAGTTATACAATTTATTCTTCTTTCTGCTTCTTTTCTTTCTTTATTTATGGCACTGATGTGTGGTCACATGACTTTTCTTTGCTTTTTTTATAATTTATCAATGAACTTAGTAAAATGAAACTAAGATTCATAAAGGCAAAACCCCTTTTTTTTATTTGGCGCTTCAAGTTATGTTGTTTTTCTCCACACGTTTTATTTATTTTTCCACTTTCTTCAAATGTTTGCCTCAGAGAAGATCGCTATCTGAGCAGCATTTGCGAACGTGCTTGGATGTGAGGCGAAACATCAGAGAAAAGATATGAAGACACAGGCAGAGAGAGGGCACCGTTTCTAGACGGCCGGGCACACGTGCGCACAGTGTGGCCGGGAGCGCCAACGGTCTCCTTCAGAAAAGGAGAGCGTGGACAAAGACCAGCAGCCTGATAACGCCTCTCATCAAATCTAATTTTAATATTCCGCCACTGAAAAGAGCTGAAATGGGAACGCAGCCGCGCAGACGAAACAGGATGATGAGTGGAAAATGAAAGATAAGATGAAATGAATCAGCAAGAGGGAGGGAAGAGGGGGTCAGTCAAGAGAGAAAGCAGATAAGTCAAAGATAGTATTTATGCTGTGAATAATTTTTCTAGTTCCAAGACAATTTTGTGCAGAGGAGCCCTCTTTAATAAGCCCAATTGTGTGATTGGTCTAATGTGAAATTGAAATGCAGCAGGGTGAGTCAGTGCTGGCATGCACCACAATGCCAAACAGTGTAATGGAATTGCTTTCAAAATTAACACTCTATGAAATGAATTATGTCTGCCATGAAGCTGTGGCGAGGTGGGGGCTGCTACCAGGCATCAATAACCCACCTGTCCACTGTTCTTCGGAGCATGCTCAGACTAAGCAGTGTTCTCCTCGACCCACAACGTTGACCTTTAAACCTCCATCGGAATAACAGCTAATTTATATTTAAACATGAGTGGCAGTTGTTAGTAGTGCTTTATAACGGGGCTCAACGTTCTCTGTGAATGGCAGTTTTTTCCACGTGTTGCTATGCCTCTTTAAAATGTATTTCGCTGTGAAGCTATTTCACTACAACCTCATTTCCAAAAAGGCATAAAGTTGAAGCAGTGGAGCAGTAAACACTTTAGCAGAGACTCTCTTTGCTCTGTTTGGACTTTTCCATTCTTCCCGTAAAAGGTTTCCACTCAGAGATGCACTCTTCATTCCAGGTCGACAGGTTTTCCCTTGTTAAGGTCAGGATGCTGAAACACTTTCTCTAAGCATGTCTCGAATTTAGAGATGCCATCCTTTTTTCATCCTCTGCCATTTAATTTTTTTTTTTTTTTTACATCAGAGCTGGCATTTTCATGCTTTATCCTTCTTTTACTTCATGTTTGTGCCCACGGGGGCCTAAACTCTTACTCATCAACTTCTTTATGTCAGTCTTGTGTAGTTTTGTCCCACAGAAGTCCTGGACTGCAAGGACTAGATTGTTTTTGCTGTTTTTACTGCACCTTTTAGCAAAAATGTTGCCACCACCACGTACTCAAAAACTCACCAAAATGAGCACGCACTTTGTACCTGCTGAAAACTAATTTCTAGTGAAGTGAACACCCCCCCAATCAAAAAATAAATAAATAACTAATAATAACTAGTACATAACAGTGGAAAACCCACCCAAAACATGAGTGGGGCTAAAATCTCTTACAGGGCTTAAAAAATATAAAATAAAAAAAAATAAAAATCTTTTGGGCCCACATAAAAAATGTAAACTTATCCTCGGCATTTTGATCTATTGCCTCGTAGCCCCTCGAGCATCATTGGGAAGCTACTAAATGTTGGAATTAGAAGTTGTCATTTTTGAACAGTGTTAGCATGGCAAGCTTGCAAAAGTGACTTTCCCCAATTAATCAGACAGTTTTTATGGGAATATTGTTGGCTCAAGCTGAACTAAAAAAAAAAGACATACAAAATTAACATATTAAGAAGTTAGGCGTGGTTAACAAAAAAAAAAAAAAACCTCTGTTGCTTAGGAAATTCAAATATCTGCTTTTACAGATTCTTTAAAACATTTACATAGACCTGTTCATCCCCCCCAGGTGACCAAAAAATAAAATGGTTGCTATGGAATAAAACTAAAAGAAAAGCTGACACTGTCTCTGTCCCTACCTCTCTTTCTTGCTAAACTTCTCTTAATTTTCTTTAAAATAAGACTTGCTTCTCACACCTAACTTTGAAGACCAAGGTTAAACATGAAATGCTTCCAAACTCTTTTCAATCTTCTCGTCCCTTCTGTTAACTTTTATAACATTATTTTAGTTTGGTAGAGGTGGGTGATTATAAAGTTTTACATATTTTTTTTTCATCTAGATTTTCCTGAGAATGACTGCGCTCAAGCCATAAGCCGAACAAACTGATTAATGTCTAAAGCCTCTGGAGCTTAATTCTGTTGGGAGGCCTTATCTTTGTCTAATGCTGTTTTTGCGCTCTCAAAGTCTACAAAAAAAAGGCAGAGCCCGTGCACTAAACTTGGAGTACAAGTTTAATCATAAAGTTAGTTTGTAAAGTTGAGGAAAAAATACCAAATTTATTAACAACTTTTTTTTTGTTGTTAGCAGCTGACAGGAGTTTGACCTTGATGCACGTCTTGATTTTAAGAACAAGAAAATGGTGTGACAGAAAATGTCTTACAAACCTCCAAACACTGGAAAATCTGTGCACATCCTCAGTAAAGATTTTTTTTACTAGATTTACATCTTAAGAGGTGAATTTGGGAAATTAGAAACACATTCTAGAGTCGCAGCTCATCACCAAAATCCAGGCTTCTTCAAATTTAGCTATTAGTACTATTAGTATTTTTTCACATTGATCTCTGAACTTTTTTATGATCACATACCTTTCTTTAAAGCATTGACTTTGTCTAAAAACATTACACAGGAACATTCTGGGGAAGAATATTGACCAATATGAACCGGTTTTTGTGCGTCAATCCTGACGACAATATTGGGCTCAAAGCAGCAAAGTCTGTGGATGACCTGCTGTTCGCTCATGTTATGGGTGTGGTTAACTTTGCCACTTACACTCTAATAATTACAATTTTTTAAAAATTATTTTTTATTTAATTTTTATAGAAGTGTATTGCATTCAATTAAAAAACGAAGACCACCTTTTTTATTGAATGCAATATGCTTCCATAAAGATTAAAATTAGTGATAAACAGTAAAATAATTAGGCTACTTTAAAGTTGTTTATTTGGTCAAAAATGTCATGCATAGAAAAACATTGAAAAATGTGCAACATTTTGTTTTATTGTGTGTTCTTACAAATCAGTGTGTTGTAGTTGTGAGTCTTTGTCATTTCAAAAAGTAACAATGACATGGAGCAACAAGTGAGTGTGCATTTGTGTTGACTAAGATCAGTGTGAGCAAATTCTAGAAATTACCAGCGCACCTGAATGCAGCAATGAATGCACCTCCAGCCAAAGTGAATGTGAGGATCAAATCTATGCAATAAAGTCAAAATTAAATGTTTGAACAAACCCTGGGATGGATGTTTGTGGTGGCCAAGTGAGGAGGGAAGGCAGACGTCTAAAAGTCATGGTTGTGAGTTTGTGGCAAACAGGCATTAAATGTTTTCGTAAAAATTGAGTGCCTGACTGTAATCTTTACAAATGGCCACCGTTTTGGATTTTTCTCGTGGCTATCATGCTTTTCTGAACCAGGGGATCCTATGGACCATCCATGCCAAATTTGGTGTCTGTACCAGAAATCGCACGGTTTGTCAGACATATCAACCCAACTGACACTGCTAATGAAAATGCAGGGGCTTATAGACGTTACATTACATACTATAAGGATTTCATGGTGGATTAAGTCAAGAACTAGCAGAGACTACGATTTCAGAGGTTCAACGAGACAAATCAGTTGACATAAGCAGTTGCTCAGATTAACAAAGGACAGTGAGCTAGCAGAAGATGGAGAGCGCCAAGCTGGCACCAAGAGAGTCACCATTTGTCACGACAAGCATCATTCAGCCCCGACTTTGATTGACTCTGCCCTGAGAGACGTCTTTGCAAGGACTCTCTCTGTCATCACAGTAATGATGATTTAAAGCAATGATTTCTTTCCCCCGGGGAAGTTGTTTGGGATCTGAAACTCCCTTGGATTGGTGCTTAGCTGCTGCATCAAATGCTTCTTGCGGAGGCAAGTGTGTACATAATGAGTTCATGACTCAAAGTCATTTGCTGTTTAGATGCAGCTGAGATTCTTAGCTGATCAACTTCTTGGTAGAGATGCTTGAAATTGTGTTTATGATCTAAAAGACCATTAGATTTTAGCTTGATTTTCTTAACATATGTCTTCCACTATTAGAAAAAATGTCCCAAGAACATGTTAAAAATACTAAAAACACAATTTTCATTGGAGTGACTCTTCGAAGATTCTGCCCCATGAGTCCAATTTTTATATTACGTGTCTTTGTCATCAACCCTTGAATATTTTCCTCTTATGTTTCATCCAAATCCACTGATCGTTATCAAAGTCTGTTGGCGACTTCTCCGGTGGTTCTGCCTATAACATTCACCACCAACACCCCCACCCCCCAGAAACAACCTCCATTCCCTGGAGGGTCACATTCATTACAGCCTGGGGAGTGCCTAATCTTGCTCCCACATAGCTTCTTTTACCTGAGCTGGAATGAGAAAGGAAGACCCTTATCTCCCAATGATGAATTTACTCTTGGACTTCAAAGGAAAAATCAATGGAGGCCGGCTACTAGGGTGGGCAGCGTGCGTGCATGCATGTGTGTGCTGCGGGGGGAAACGGGCTAAACGAAATGGAAATATTCAGTGAGTGTAGCACACAGTACTCGGGGATGAAGTGTGTGTCGCTCCCTGGAGAGGGCAAAAGGGTGAAAGGGGGATTTGTAATGGAACTCCAGTTACTTATCGGCGGGCCCCAACAGTCGATGGGTTTGTTTATATTGACTGACTCCAGGTCTACTTGATATTTGAATTGTGAATGAAGGTGAAGGAGCTGAGACGAGAGAAGGATAGACAGGGGGGTTGCTGATGGCTTTTACCTGCCTAAACCAAATGAAAATGCCATTAGAGTTCCCTTAACATCCCATTCAGTGTTTCAGTGCGAGAGAGATGGCAGCTGAAGGATGACTCCAGCCTAGATGAGGCTGGATATTTTTCAGCAGACCTTCAAATAACTCAAAATTCTTTCTGTTTTTTGGGTTTTTTTAAAAGTGTGTTGGCTTTCTTTTGAATAAGACATGTCTGCTTAATATTTCTTACAAAACAGATAGGTTAGATGGAAATTATTCGTTTAAAAAAGGTTTCCTCAGCCATCCACCTCTGATCTTAACAGTTAGTCTTGAAGGCCCTCTCCAATCGTCTTCTGATCTATTTTCAAAACGTTCCCAGTGGTCTTTTAGTTTATGATTATGTCCCTAACATTTTTTTTAAATGTCACTTTTCAGGACATAGTTTCTGCAGAGAGGCGCAGAGAATCCCTTCCACTCCCTGTTTCAGAGATCTCTCTGTTTAAGCAAGAACATGTTAACATCTAAAACAATTCTTGTCAGAGCAGGTCTTTAAGGGAAATTCACTTTTTCTTTGATTTGGTTCAAACCATGAAATTTTATCCCCATTTTGTTTTAGTTCAATTAAAGGAGTTGTGTATTACAAAACAGACAATAAAAAAAAAAAAAAAATTCAGAAAAATCCTTTTTTTAATTAGGATTATCAAGAACATGTTAAAAAGATGTAGCAGTGAAAGAGTGTTTTTTCTGACAAATATCATGACCGAGTAATAGCTGTTTATTTCTCAATAGAAGTCTATGGGATTTCAGCTTTTTGGGACTGGCGGGTTTTTCCTTATCGGAACGCAAGGGGGCGGGGTCACTCAGTCCATTTTTCATGTACAGTCAATGTTTTTTCTGCAAAACCTTCAAAGGGATTATATCTACGGCTTTTTAATTTAATAATGTTTTGAATTTAAAACTTGTAAAGTCTATGACAAACTTTTCTTCTTTTTAAGACCCATTCCTCTGAAAATACTGTTTTGCTTTTGTTTTTTATCATGTTCTTGTGACATTTTTTTGACGATGGCGGACGTAAATAAAGAAAATGTATTTTCAAAATACATGTCTTCATTCAAATTGTTTTGAATCAGGATCGAATATAGAAATGTCATTTGAAAAAGAGAGTTTTTGTGGCATAGAAAATATGTTGGGTGGGCCACTAGCTCTCTGCTCGCTTAAACAGAGAATTCTCAATGAGGGGGGGGGAAGGGGGGCGCGGTTGCTCCACGCCAACAGTCCCGCCCACAACTCAGAGGTGAATTTCTGAGGAATTCCTGCTGCTCAGCAGAATTGTTTTTTTGGCTAAGAACTGCATAATCATAGTTAAAAGACTGCTGGGAATGTTCTAAAAATAGATCAAAATATAAAATAGATCATTGAGATGGGACTTTAATGTTCTCCCCTGTTTTACACACTCCCGGTCTAAATTAAACTTGCTGGCATTTCTACATGAGGCCAGTTTACAGCCTAATTTGAATGATGTTTCTCTCACAATAATATTGATTTAATATCTAATCTAGAAGAACTTTTTTGTTAACACACTTTAAAACCCTTTGATTGGCAGAAAATGATTACTTAATTCAACATTTTCTACAGCAACACCTGGCTGCTGTCCAGTCTTTTAATTCCCACAGAAACATCTTAATAAATTACATAAAATTGCATTTATTCTCTTTTAATTGAAGCCAAGTGCTTCAGATTGAAGCAGCCCCTGCTGCCAAACAACCACTGTGTAAAAGGTGTAAATGAAAGGGCATCCAGATTCAGAGACACTTTGTTGTCTTTGTGCAGGTCTTCAGTCTGATCTCGATCCAGCTATCCTGGATGTGAAGCTTGAGGAAAGTCCCATCATGCTCACACCAGTCTCTGAGGTGTCCTCCGTGGAGCTGGTGACCCTTTCCCCGCCTGAGATTTCACCTTCCTCGCGTGTCTCTGAGACGGCGTCAGACACCAGCACCCCGGAAGTCCCAGAGGTTTCAGAGGCTGCCGACGGCGAGGGCCACAGCGCCGAGTCTGGCAGCGGAGCCGACAGCACAAACGGCGAGCCACAAACAGATGAGGACAAAGAGCCCAAGAAGAGCAAAGCTCACCTCCACTGCCCTGTTTGTAAAGTCACTGTCAACTCCATCTCACAACTGGAGGCGCACAACAGTGGTGTGAAAAACTGCCCTCAGACGTTCACTTTCCTCACTTTCTACCTATTTTTGACCGGTGGTATTTATTTAACACTTAACTCCTTATCTGTTCAACAGGTACGAAGCACAAACTGATGCTGGAAGGTCACAGCGTTCTGCCCCGGCGCAGAGGCAAAGTGGTGGCAGCTCGAGCCGCCTTCAAGAGCAAGCGGCTGGGCAGCAAAGGCAGCGTCGGGCTGCCCAGCAAGAATTTCCAGTGTGAAGTTTGCGAGATATCTGTGAACTCTGAGACCCAGCTGAGTCAGGTAGAGTAATGCCATTTTAGTGCCGAATTAGCTAGACGGTGAAGTAAAAAAGCAAGTGACAGGAATACAAATTGGACATACACTCTAAACCACCAGATCAGGACAACTCTATCATCCATTGAGCAGCTGAAATGTCTCACGAGTGAGAAGGAGTGGGAGGATGAGTCCAAAAGAATTAACAGTGGTGGGACTCTTGCAGCTCAGAATGAAAAACTAGGAGGGAATGAATCTGGGGCTTGGGGGAAGTCCTTCAGATTTGTCAAGGCTTACCAAGCACGAGTGTTGCTAACCTGATCGGATTTTACTTTCAAGGGCATGAAAGTGATGTTGATTCTGCTGTGAGAAGCACTCCAGTCCAATCATGCCAGACGAAGGAGAAAATGTTGCTCATAATTACCCCGGCTCCACAGAGACACGAAGCAGTTACAGAATTAATCAGAACATAGAGGTTACTTACAGACAGTCATTTTTGAAACATCAGGATATTGACTCAACATATTCAGCGCTGATCTGTTATGTCTTACCTTTTAAACTGGACGAAAATGATGTGTATTTGAGTGATAAATGGGAATGAAGGGATTTTAAAGACCGTAATTAATCAAAGAGACAGTTCTGGTGTCACTTTGTTGAAGAAAGTGAGCGTGAGCTGACATCAAAGCAGCGCATTCATCTGCAGCCTCATGAATGAAGCCATTGAATTTCAGCTATGAACCAAAACAGGTCGAATTAAGTGTTTTAACTGTCGGTTCATTTAGAAAGAATTGTTTTTCTTTTACTCTAAACCCTTGTTTTTTTTCCAAATGTGTTAGCATCGAAACAGGTGACAGAGATCATTTTTTTCTGCGAGCTTCGTCTTAAAATTCACAACACTTTGTTACAAACATCTAGTATCCCTGAAGGACAGAAGCCTGTAAAAACTAAAGCCAGAGAGGGAGTGCAAGAGCTTCAGAAAGTAACGGGATGTCGTGTCTATCCACTTCAGTCATACTCCATTATTAATTCAGCAAACAACATCCCAAGTTGCTCGGTTGTGGTACAACAGCTGCTTGTCAGCTTGCTAATGGTATCTTTGTTGGTCTCTGCAGCACATGAACAGCAGAAGGCACAAGGATCGGCTGGCCGGAAAACCACCCAAACCCAAATTTACCCCTCACAGTAAGAGTCAGCCAAGCTCCAGTTTAGCGGTAAGTTTCATCGTAAAACATGGATGATTACGATGCTCTGATACAAATATACGCACAGGAACACTCAGTGCAGAGCTTGGTTTTCCTTGCAGTAGTTTTTCCTGTTAAAGTCCCACTCCAGTCATCTAACGATCTTTTATTTGAAGCGTTCCCAGTGGTCTTTTATATATGATTATGCAATTTTTAGCCAAGATTTTTTTTAAAACTGTCGTTTTCTAGGACATAGTTTCTGCAGAGTGGCAGCAGTTCTTTAGAAATTTACTTCTGGGTTGTGGGCACACTGTTGGTGTTTACACGCTCTTTTGCTAGCTCACAGCCCCTTACAACCTCAGCATAACACTACCGCTGCAACAATAATGGTGAGCGGAATTTGAGCTATTTTTTTACGTCACAAATACGCTCTTTTTCAAAACTGCTTCTGCTTTTGATTTGAAGAAAACACCTAAAAATGCAATATTAAGCTTAATTTTCTACATATGTCCTCCATCATGAGAAAAATGCCAGAAGAATATGTTAAAACACCATTTTTATTGGAGTGGTTCTTTAAACTAAAGAAGTACACTTTTTAAGACATGTGAGCCCCCTCACCCACGACAGGCCTAGATTAGCCTACCACCCTTCATCTATCAGCCTGAATCAGCACTCCAGATAAATCACTTTCTGCACCTGTCATGTGCACACCTCTCCCATCTCTCCTCCATCCTGCAGAACGTGAGATGGAGTGGCCATGCAAGCGTGGCTGTGTCTGCCATGAAGAAAGCCTTCGCCCAGTACAACCTCACCTCCTTCTCCTCGCAGGTCAGTGGCAGGAGAGGCCCAGACTGCGGTTGGAGTGGAGGCCGAGTCCTCAGGGAGGGCAAAGAGAGAGGATGAGGAAAACCTTTTTTCAGATGTTTACAATTTATCAATTTACCGTCTAATGGGGATGTCGACAAGCTGATTATGTTGTTAAGGACACTTGTGCTTAAAGAAATAATTTTTGAAAGTGGACTCTACAGATAAATTATTTTAATAAAAAAATGTTTAATCTATTCTCAAGATGCACATGGATACACATCTCATTTATCACTGGGGTTATATTCTAAAAATAACCCGTGATAGGTGAAAGTAAGTAGGATTACAGATGTTTTAAGGCTGTAAAACCACTCATTACACACTATATACAATTTTCTCAGACAGACATTAACATTTTTACTCTTTTTTATTCTGTTTAAACTCCCAAAGTTTAAACCTTTGTGGAAAAATACATCAGGAATTATAGAATGAAAACAAAGATCTTCTCACGATCAAATATTTATTTTGATTCGGCAAGCTGAACATAATCTTATTGGAGACATGGAACAGAGAAGATTAACTGAGGAGGTCTACGGCCAATCAGGCAGCAGAACAAGGTGTGCTGTTAAAAAAAAATAAAATAAAATAGAAAGGAAAACATAATTGCACTGAAAAAAAAATCACAAAACCACAATACCGCAGTATTGTGAGGGACCACTTTATTAGATTCATCATTGCATGTCCTCAAATTCTGGGATTTAGACAGCTAACAGACATTAGTTTTTCGCAAATATTCTGACAAAATTTAACATAAAGCTAATTTATTATTAAATGACAGTGAAGAAATCCTTTTAAAACAAATTAAGTGCAAGATTTGACAACAATCTACAGAATAAGACATATTTGTGATTGTTCATTCAGGCCTTTTTGTGCCTAAAAGATGTTCCCTGTTTCCCTGGTCTGCTGTTTTTTGTGTTAAAATCTCACAAGTATAAAGGAATTTTCACATTTAAAGCTTTCTATTTTCACTGACTGTCGTTCACGTATGACTGAGACACACACACGTACAGATTGAGTTGCAGTGCAGGGGAGACTTCAGAAACAAGACGGTGTTAAACGCTGGAGTCTAGAAGGACGATGTGTTCTGCAGAAGAGGCGGCAAAGCGCTAAAGAAGCTTAAACACACAAGTCTGAGCCATCCGTGAGCCTTCAGCAGAGATCCAAACCCCATCCGGGCAGCCTGGAATGATGGCAGAATCGATGTTTTCTCATGAATGTGTCCCAATGAAACACTTTGTGATCTACAAGCTGTTTTTTTTTTATTGCACTATAAAAGAAAGATTAAAAACCCCTTTCAAGCTCACAGCAAGTGAGCTTTTGATAGAAGGGTAAATATCGCTTCATCTAAGCCCATGCCCATGCATCAGTATCATAACCAGCAAGTAAAGCTTTTCATCATTTGTTAAAAAGATGTATCTTTTTAACAGCAGAGAGCTTTAGAGGAAGTTTAATGATGAAAAAGACTGATTCCATCCTGAAGGCCGAGATATAGTGGGTTATGTAGTTATATGCAAGTCTGGACACCAATGAGCAAATTTTATATTTGTTGGTTTCTTTTTTTATGAAAGACATAATTTGCTCAGTGTTGTTTTGCATATTGCTCCACATAAAGGGCCATGTGTTTGAGAAGCATGTTTGCCCGGTAACGGTGTTGTGCCCTCACTGTGTTCTTTTCTCGCTTCTCGCCATCCCCTTCCTGTCTTCTTCAGACCAAACTGGCGTTGCAGAAGCAGCTGACCAAGAGTTTGACAACTGGCTTCCTGCCCAGCCCCTCACCCCACCAGCTCTGTGCACAGTGGCAACTAACCCATTGGCTCTGCGCCACCCGGTGGGCACGACCACCTTCATCCAGACCCCATTCCTGGGCCCTGCACTGTTCCGGCCTGCTCCGGGGCCTCTGCGGGCCACTCACACCCCTATCATTTTCTCCCCTTACTAAGGTCTTACCCAACCTTCTAGCTGAGCCCCCCTTTCCTCCTGTCCCTTATCCAGGACCCTCTTTAAGTGTGACCCACACAACAAAGGCCACATGGAAACTATGCAGCCCACCTGACTTAATGGGAAGAGAGCACAAGTCCTGATGCTCACCAGGCCTGCTGACCTGGGACCTGTTCTTACCATAAAGGCCAAGATCCCCCATCATGCCTTCTTTCTGCTCCTCTTATATTGACCTAAGAAGCAGGACAGGCCTCCAGAAAGTGACTGGGCCCACAAGGCCGCTTTTATAGCCATCTCATGGATCAACATGGTTTAAATTATAAATATTATTGTGTCATCTATTAGAGAACAAATATAGGATACGTCTAGATGTATGTTTAGTGTGGTTGCCACAAAATAAGGTCCCTTTACTTGATGCTCTTATAAAAAAAAAATACTAATTTTTTTTGTTGGAAAGTTGGACAAGTCACTGCAGGGCATTGAAGCAGCAGAACAAAAGCCATACCTGTATGGCCGCACAAGCCAGTTTCACTGATCAGTGTTTTCAGCTAACGTCATCAAAGGGTGCTGTCACATGGCATGATGGCTTATACCAAGTAACCCACTGCCTCTAAAGGACAAAAGTTACATGGCTCTGTAACTGCAGAAGGTGTGACTTTCTGTTAAAATGTTTTACTTTTCATCAAACTCATGGCTCCACAGTTCATAACCTTCCAGATTCTTCTCCATTTCCCTGTGCTCGGAGAGAGACAAAAACAACCATTAAGGTCGCGAAAAGGTCAGCTTGTCGGCTTGATTTTGTTTCAATTTAGAGCTATGTCTATATTCTTGGTGCATCAATTTATGCAGTGCAACTGTAACACTCTTGTTCTGGCCAAGCTGACAGCATGCACACATTTTGCAGCAAAAGTCTTACTCTGCAAAATGCCGTTGTTTTCTTCCACCTGTTTTTCTTTCCTTTTTCCTTCCCCTCACGATTGTCTCCTCCGTGAGGAGCCGGGCCGTAGGGACGCCCCGACACCATACACCTCTCACGCGGGAACACCACACAATGGAAAACTTCAAGATTTGATTTGAAAGCTGGATAAAAACTTTGAGTGACAGTGGGTGGGAGTGCTGCTCGGGCAGAGTTTGATTGGCATCAGCGTCTACGCACAGCGTGGGAGGGAACAAAGCACAGTGCCATGGCAACCACATTAAAAGCACCTTAAAACTGAATAACCTACAAAAGCAATGAAAATTGTGTTGATGTTCTTTTTCTGATGTAGGTGTATGTTTTACAATCCCATATCAGTTTTGATGACATTTCTTTGGAAGAAAACAATCAGGTGAGAAAGATCACGTTATAGTCTCACTCATTTAAAGCAATATATTTATTATGTTTATGTGTTTTTTGATGTATCAGTGGCTTTACCTATTCTCTACTGTTAACTTCTGTAACACTGACTGTAATGATGGATTATGTGCCCCGAAGAAGCCAGGGCCTTCTCTGATTTGTCAGTGAAGAGTCGTCTGTAGTAATAGGTGGTACTGATGCTGCCCTTGATGCTGGATGCTCACAGCCAGTCTGCACATGTTGTGACTGTGGGTATTTATAGCAGAGAGGATACTTCACCGCATTACAGCATTGCTGCTTCACCTTTTAGTGGAGCGGCAGAGAGGGCCTCTGTACGACTTCCACGGCGCGTTTGGAAGAAGTCACGAGCGCAGCATCAACCGTGCTATTACCCCTATGTGCTCACGTGCCGACTGACCTCTCCCACGCAGGATCGCTGCTGACTCTTGCCAAAACGAACTCTTTGGTGAGCTCTTAAAAAAGGGACTTCACACCAAAACCTTTTGGAATTCTTACAGTGATGGAGCAACCCCATGCATTTGTGTAACATGTGTAGTAGTGTGTGACGCAGCAGTGCCATCTGTCGTGCTAAACATGTAACTGCCATCCAGTATCCTTGCTTCAACAAGACCTTTTCGTCTATCGTGCGTTTCTTTTAACCACCTTTCTGGGTCGGTAAAGACACCGGGTCTTCTCTAACCTCACCATACTGGTGTGATCCCCCCCCCCCATGTTGTCACATACTCAGTGAACCAGCCAGCCTTTAATCTTCGCTGTTTGTTTCTGTTGCTCAGCGGTAACTCAACTTCTTTTAAAGTAAAGAATTTAAAGAAGACAGATTATATGTAGAAAATCATAGAGTAACTATAGAGATTTACCAGAGTCGCTATTGTTATCTGTATTATAATAATCAGCTATCATAGAGGAGAGTACATGATGTTATTGGTGGCTCTTTATGCATACATGGGTAGGAAAAATGCTTTGCTTCTTTTTTTTAAATATTTTTTTAAGTTCTAGAGAAATGTTTCTTTTTTATTATTATTAATAAGCATTTTTTTTTCATCCATGTTGAGTGAATTATAATCTCAAGGCCTTTTCAGATGATTTCCTGAAGCCACATTAACCAGGCCTTCTCAGGGGTGACAGGTTGAGCAAACATTAATAGCATCCATTCAGGGTTTCCCTCCACAGCTCCAGAGAGCAGGACACACTGTACATTTGGATGGTCGATAACAAAAATACTATGAATAAAAGTACAAAAATACTTACAGTGCTGTATGTTAGAGAGATTAAGGATGGATTTTGGAAAATAAAGCTTTTAGAACTTGTACAAATTTTTTTTGATCTGTGTGTGTATGTGTGTGTTTCACAAGTTAAATATGGAAACCAGAAAGTTGCCACATTAGAATATTAAAGATGAAAGTGTGTGAATGATGAATGACAACCTTCTTATGAAGTTTGCTTTTTTATATGTATGTAATTCACAAAATGTCTTTTCAGTCAGAACTGAATTTAAATTTCTATCAATCACTTTATTTATATGCCACTTAGCATCAGCATGCTGTACAACACAAGGTGCTTGACACATAAAACATATAAATATGGGGCGCCAAATATAAAAATTCACCTCGTGAAACTTTTACTATATTTAGACATTTCTTTCGTTTCCATATGTTCAAAAAATTAACGTAAATAGTACAACTAAGCATATATCTCAACCCTAACTATTAAATGTAAAAAGTAAATAAAACATCAATCAAATATAAATGTTAAATATAAGTTTAAAATGTAAATGCTATGTCTTAAAAATGTCTTATGTCTATGTCTAAATCTAAATGTTAAATATATATCTGAACATTAAATATAATGTTCAGATATATATTTAACATTTAGATATATATAATGTTATATCTAAATGTACATATTATGTTTATTTTTTACATATAAGCGTACATTTGACACATATATATATATATATATTTTTTATCATATTTTTATCATAAATATTTACGTTTATATTTGGAATATGAAAGTACATATTCTCAGATCACAGATAATGCTTTTATTTGTGATAAATCCTGGCAAAATATGATATAAATGCATCACAAATGGAAAGAAATGTGGGAAAACTTTCACTTAATTTTCATGAGGTGAATTTTTTTACTCAGTTCTTCATATATAGTCATTAATTAAAACAACAAGTTATAAAAGACATTAAAATAAAAAGCAACAAACTAAACACAGACATAAAAAGGAAAGAAACACAGGGACTTAAATATAATACTGGTTTGTCAGAACATTTGCAATGAGCTAACATGGCAAACAAGTTATCTTTTGACTCTAGTAATGCAGTTAATTTGAATTGATCACATTTCTAAAATATTTTAGGTCTGCATTTGTTTTTGTTTTTTTGTTTGTTTGACAAGGGGTGTATATTTGCTAATCATGGATCAAAAAACTCTCCTAAAATACTTGCATCTTTCCAAATGCTCTCTTTGAGACTATTTGATGATGTTAGTCGTTCCTGTTTGCTGCTTTTATCAGAAGGAAGTATGTTTAGTGTATAAACAGTAACTACCTCAGTATTTAATCAGTTTGTCAGCAACACAAGAATTTAGGCAACCCAACATGAAATACAGACATCAGTAGTTCTGTAATAAAAACTGCAAATTTGCAGGTTTTTAGGGCAGAAAGGATGAGATAAATGAGAAAAAGATGGAGGATAGACTTCAGTAAGCAGAGGAATAAATGAGCTTGTTCTTCTGCGTCCAATGCCTGTTCTCTTAAACCTGTATTGATTTTTTTCATTGATTAGTCAGAGACATTCTGTCAGCCTGTCCCAAAGTGTTTCTCTGAGGCTTCAGACGTTGTCAGAATATGTATTGAACACAAGAACAAATAGGAATTTAAGCGAACAAAAGAAAAAGAAAATTGTTTTTGCTCAGTTCCCCGACCAGCAAGCTTGACTGAGAAGTAATAAATAAAAAGTCTGGGAAGTTTGGCATTTATCTGAACTAAGTTCTGCAAGCCTGTGAGTACACAGTAAATGTGGGATTGCCATTTAAATGGGCTTTTGTTTGTCTCACACTTAATGGTGTTACATTGATAAAGAAACTTGTGGGTTTATTGTTAATTTTTAAGAAAAATCTGCTCTTTTTCTTCTTGAATACTCAGCGACAGATGTATCACTACTAGTGCTACAGCTTAAGGCTCTGCATTTTACTTCTCTTTACTCTTTAAATGTGCATTTCAAGTAGAATTTGTCTTTTTTATTAGTGCTGTCAGAAAGAGAAGAGTATTCATAAATCATGTAGGGAGACTGACAAATCCATCCTCTCTGCTCATTTTTTTTATCGTAACAAATGGATTTCTTCTTTTTTTTCCATCTGGCTTTGAACAGACTGGGTTATTACAGGAGTTGTCTTGTCTGTTCAAACTTTGTGACATAATCACTGTGCTGCAATTGTCCAAAGAGATGATGCAATTACTCAACCATTTTGAAGGAATTAACTGTGGCGCTCAGCTCATTTTTGAAGAACATGAGTAAAATGAGGTCGTGGCGCTCCCTGGATAAACCGATGTTCATAATGTGATTTCACAAACTGCAGCAGTTCTCATTATCATCCTAGAATACCTGACCATGCCCATCTGGACTGAGCAGATTTTTTGCATGATGAAAAATGACTTGCATCTTTACCTAATAAATGCGTTTACTTCTTAGCTTTTGCTGGGATTGTATATCAGAGTTTCATGTTTCTGGAGAAAACAAACCATATTTTTTAATAACTACCAAACTTGAAGATGGATTGTTTGTCTTGAATGTGTTTTCCTCCAGGCATGCACTAAATATTTTCCTTTTATGGGCAGCATTTTCAGATACATCACAACAACTTGTATAAGTATTGGCTGATCTGAATTGTTATCAATCACTAATTAATATTTGCTTAAAGAAACTTTAAAAACTGATGATAAATCTTACCACTGTCACTTCCCTTAAACATTTGCAAAGACTTTTAAATACATTAAAGTTTATGATTATTTACTGAAACTTTATAAAAAATATAAATTAAAAAAAAGCTTAAAGACAGTTTAGGAGGAATCGATTTATACTGTTCAAAAACACTTCCCATTTGTACCACACGAGGGCGGTCTATTGTAAGGATTTTCAAGGGACATCTAGTCTTTGCACTTTTTTTCTTCTTTGGCATGAGAATTTGAAACTTGCTAATATTTAAAATTTAAATATTGATAAAACGCCACACACCTTTCACGAGAAAAACATTTTTTTTTCAAACAAACCCTTTTCGTGCATAGTGCCAGTGGCTAAACTTGACTTACTTTTACATACCTTTGATATTTTTTAAAAAATACGTCAATTTTCTTAAGAACAGACAAATCGTGAGTCTCGATTTTAATTTGAGACATCTTTGTCTTTTTGATACACCAAGCGCAGCTGTTTGTTGAAAATAAACGACTGAACCAATTGAAATGCAGATGATTTCAGCAACAGAGTTTATTTGGCAAAAAAAATAGTCCTAAACTTTTTCATTTTGAGGTTTTGATTAACAAAACCCACCTGCTTGCACGTCTGCATATGTGTAATAAATAAAACCGTGAGCAGTTTCATCACAAACATGATTTTGGTCAGCCACAGACAAAGATTTCATTATACAATAAAGCAAACAAACATTTCAACTGAGCATAGATAATAAACAATAAAACAGAAAGTTGTCGAAAGCTTTTTCAAAGAAAACAGGCTCAAACATAAAAATTCATAATTTACTCATCAGATCTGATTTATTTATGCAACCAGAATAAACTGTTCAGTGATTGGACAACATATAAAGTCTGGGTTTACCTGAAAAAAAGGTCACATGGGTCAAAATGTTCTCTTATTCTTTAGTGCTCTGTTTTACAGGGAACAACAAAATCAACAGAAGTCTGCAGCAACATTCAGCTTATAAAGACAAAAATACATTCTATAAAGAAAGGTTTTTACAGTAAGGAATGTCAGTCATCACTTTTCAGCATCAATTTACAGATTTCAGCAATGAGTCTGGAGTGTAACAAAACTCCACCTAAATGAACTGGGAAGTTTCTGTAAGTTTCACCAAAACGCCCTGCTGCCATCCTTCCTTCAGTCCTGGTGATCATGTAGTGTGAGTGTGCACAAACTTCAAGCAAATGTGCACAAATACAACTCAAAAATTGGCTGAAAGCATAGTAAGTTTGTGATCTGCAAAGTGTGAGATCTCTGGGACTGAAAAAGATATATTTTAAGAAAGAACATTTATGCCTAAAGCATACAAATCTATGACTCAAGCAAAGCTCCAAGTGAAAATGTTTGACCATGATTTTCAGAAACTTAAATTACACCAACATATATATTTTTTCTTCATTGTTTTTCACTATGACAGCAAATATAGTGATTAATCAAATATGACAGCACTCACTGGTTATAAATATCACAGCAGTATTTCGGTCTTTTTCTCTCTTCCGGGATCCAAAAAACCTGATCACCTCACTTTCCCTTTAACATCCCCCTCCCTCACCTTTGAAGAGCTGAGAGCATTTTAACTGTCGGTCGAACCTCCACCTTTGTTCTTATTGCGACTGAGAGGGAATGTGGACTTGCTCTGAGGTTGAGTCATTTTGCCTGCCAGATAAACAAAGGGTTCGATGAGAGTGCGACGGTCTACCACTGACACTTCGAACAGACGGACCTTCTCATTTCTTGCCCAATTCTGGGCATATGTGGAGTCAACTCTCCTCTCATCTGGCTTGTCCAGTTTATTTCCCAACACAACGATTGTCACCTGTGGGTCAACAAAACACTATTAAATCCACACCAAAAAGAAATCTCTGGGATATCACTACACCAAGAACAAACCTGTTTATGCTCTCACCTCCTTCTTGTCCCTTTGACGATCAATATCTTTCTTAAGGGCTTCCATTCGCTTAAACGACTCTTTGCTGTCAATGCTGTAGACAAGCACAAATCCATCTGCAAAAGTGAAGTAATGCCGGGGAAATTCCATCCCCTCGCGGAGTCCACGAGTGTCGTAAAAGCGCACCTGCTCTTTGGTGCCACGGTCTGTTTCTATGGAGCCAATATAGATATCCTCCAGGGTCTCCATTGGCTCTGAACCTGGTTCAATAGATAAATGTAGCAAAAAGGCAAGAAAGATCAATTCCTGTATATTTAAACCTTGAAAACAATAAAATGTCATAAAAACGTTTCAAGAATGTTTTCCTTGATTTTAACAGTTCTGTAACGAATCAACATATGTGCACTTCGAACTAAATAAGAATAGAAATCTAAAAACAATTCATTTTTGCTTTAAAATCCCTAATATAAATCCGTCTGTTAGATTCCCTGGAATCTCAAAAAAACTGGACTTGTGGAGGCTAGATTTATGGTGGCTGCATTTTTTTCTTTATTCTAAGGAATTGGAAAAGTCCCCACAAGCCTCAATACAAGAATTGGATTAAAATAATGACAGAGACTGCTTCATTTGAAAGTCTAATAATTAAGATAAACGATATCCAGGTTAATACAATACAATTCCTAAACTGTGTTTTTAGTAATAAGTTATAACTCAGTGCATTTTATTATTTATCTTTCATTTTAATAAACACAATTGCCTTGTAACACTGCAATAATATGCATAGTGTGTCTTTGTAAAAAAAAAAAAAGTAAACCTCTAGCAAAACGTAGTACACTTGAAGTTTATTTTATTAAGCACAGGAATGGCAAATACTATAGACTATTTGTGTAGTGTAAATAGTACTTCTTCAACTAAATTGGAGCATTAAGTTTACAATGAAATTTCAAGTATATTGACTAACTTTTAGACTTTTAGACTTAGTGTACATGTAGTACACTTAAATAGACTACTTTTTGCTATGAGAAAATAGCCAACGATCGTTTATATTTTTTCAACATTTGTTTAAAAAACTGGGCACAATTAATTAAAAATAACTGGCAAACTAAAAAGCATATGTATGCAAATGGCTTCATATTACTAAAGGGTAAGATGTCAAAGAAAAGTACCTGCAACATGGTTGGCATACAGTAGCTGTTCAAGAATGGCCGTTTTTCCAACGGCAGCCTGACCACACACCACCACTTTACAGCTTTTGCCCATGTCGATTCCTCACGCTCCTGGTAGAAAACAAAAGTCCACATTAAAAGCGCCTGGAACTCTTTCAATACTGAGCGTAAGTGTAGCTTGAGCGTCGTATTTACAGTGACATAACGCTTTGTATTAATGCATTATTCTGTAAAAAGACGACCGAGAAATTATCAACTGGACCACAAACCGATTAAAAGAAACACAAATAAGGGTCAAAACACGAAAGAGGACACATTACTATTAGAAAAGGCAATATAAAGACAATGCATTAAAAAAAGAAGAAAGAATGACAACGAACTAGGTTTTAAGGCTAACAAGATACAATGCTAACGAAGAATTAGCTTAGCATTAGCCTTTAAATAGATACAGGACCACACTGTTCTTTTTTTATATATCAACTTAACCTGGATATTAAAAAAGAAGGGAATACAATCGGGACATACCGCAATTTCGCCCCCAGAAGCCTACGTTTTTACAATATCATCGACTAGCCCAGACTGGCTTCCTTCCTTCCTTCAACAGTTGCTTCCTGTTTACAGC
The DNA here is from genome assembly GCA_014656515.1 of Oryzias celebensis. Classification (NCBI taxonomy): domain Eukaryota; kingdom Metazoa; phylum Chordata; class Actinopteri; order Beloniformes; family Adrianichthyidae; genus Oryzias; species Oryzias celebensis. The sequence continues at coordinate 5,762,719 of BNCR01000008.1, read as the reverse complement.
CTACGTAATAACTGCAGTCTGAGGCTCCGCCCATCCTCATTCACGGCAAAATGGCGACGGAAAACTGTGATGCTGTGAACACGGAGTCAGACATGGAACTGCTTAGCGACGAGGAACTGGAAAGGTGTGTGTTCTGGAAGGTTTCTTGTCAGTGGTCAAGACAGAAACGTAACCATGAGTTTAGCTGTTTTGTGTGAAACAATGTCCGCGTCATGCTAATTAGCTTATCGTACTTTGAAAGCTAAAGACAAGTAGCATGCTTCTGCTGCTGAGTGTTTAGCTAAATGTGGAAAGACCAGTTACCATCTTCCTCTCCTCTTGGCTAGCTTGGTTGTTTGCAAATATAAAGCTGTATAATTACATGTATTGTCGTGATGGTTAAGATCTCCCCGAGCGGTTTTGTTTGTACGTCGTGACTGTCATCTTTTTAAAATACTGTTATGATACCATTCATTTGCTGTCAAGGGTTGAAGCATGGACGCCTTCCAAAAAAAGTAATGGCTGAAGCACATTGCATGGTGTCATATGTTCCTGGCTCTGCTCCATTGCCTGCTTCACAAAATAGCAACGTGTTTGCCATGCTGTTTAGGCTGTTTCCAAGTGCAGCTTAATCTAAATGACAATCATTTAAAGTTCGTATACCCACTTTCTTCTCTTGCTATTGTATTTAAATGTATTGGCATTTAGAATCAGTGACGTTAAATTATTGACTTGCAAATCAAATTCAAAAACTTCCTGTCGCTACCTTGTCATGACTGTTTTATTTGTTTGCTCTCCACCTCCACCCAGAGAAGCGGAGGGCTTCAAAGAGCAAGGCAATGCTTTTTATGTGAAGAAGGATTATGCTGAGGCCTTTAACTATTACACTAAGGCTATTGGTAAGTTTCTGAAGAAGTGTTTACTCCCAGGATCTCATGGAATGTTAGTCTATTCATTGGAAAATGAAAATATTTTTGACTTTTTTTCATGTTTAGATATGTGTCCAAAAAATCCAAGTTACTACGGAAACCGGGCGGCAACGCTAATGATGCTGTGTCGGTACAGAGAGGCTTTAGAGGACGCTCAACAAGCAGTACGGCTAGATGGCAACTTTGTGAAGGTGGGTGTTGATCCCCTCCAGCTTAATGAAAGGCCTAAATGGGAAAAGCTTGTATTTGTTACTTACAAGCTACAACCGGCAGGCCACAAGCTCCCTGCTTCGCTCCATGTCAGTTCATAGACAAATAGACCCGTTAATGTTTTCGTTTTTCAATCCAAGTTCACATCTGGCTCACAACTGTATGGCTGGATAGCCTCGATTTTGCATTTTATTTTTGTGACACCATTCATGTTAGCTTGGGGTGTGAGGGGCTGTTAGCTAACGGGAAAGAGTGTAAACAAAGGTATAATGGGATATTAGCTGAAGCAGCAGTCCCGCCCACAACTCAGTGGCAAGTTTCTGTTGAACTATTATTATCCTGCACACATGACACAGGTTTTTTTGATTTTGCCTAATCATAAAAAAGACAACTGGCAATGTTTTGAAAATAGATCAAAACATGATTGAAGTGGGACATTAATTTTGACATAGAGGTCTTCAACTTACACGTCTCTTTTTACACCCCAAATATGCCATCTGAATTATGAAACAAAACACAGAAAACCTAAATTAACCCTCATTACATTGTACAGAAAATAATACATGAAAACACAAATATTATACACAATATAATAAAACAGACATTTAATTAGTCTTCCACGCATTAACTTTTCTCTCATAGCTTTAACATAGTCTCAGAGAGTACACTAGTTAAAATGATAAAACATGCCTCTTTGACTCAATTTACTCAAAAGGAAAAAGCTCCAGGAATATACGGCTTCACTAATCTGTAACTTACATTCAGCATGCATTTAACTGGCATGACACTTGTAGACATTGTGTCTTGTGAGGCTCTTTCAGAGGCAATACACTGGTATAACGCCACCCACAGCGACAAAGCAATGCAAGCGGAACAAAAATTAAGCTCCCTCCCTTTTACAAAGTTTTCAATAAATGAAAGACCCACTCTGATCATCTTTTGATGTATTTGCAAAGCGTTTCCAGTAGTCTTTTAATTATGATCATGCCATTTTTAGCCCAACCAAAAAAAACGTGTTGTTCTCTAGGACAGTTTCCACAGAGCAGCAGTACTTCATTAGAAATTTGCCTCTTGAGGTATGAGCGGGACCATTGGCGCGGAGTAAGCCCACCCTCTTTTCCCATCATCCCTTTGTTTACTCTCTCTCCCGCTTGTTTGGAGCCCCTCACACTCTCAACCTAACATTACCGGTGCAGCAAAAATGACGAGTGCTATTGGAGCTAATTAGACATACAGTTTTGAGCCGGATGCAGCTCGGACAAGGAGAATGAAAACTTACGTGGATCTTGTCGTCTACAACTGAATGCATCAGAATGGATTGGAGCAGAGAGCTCGAGGCTTTCCCTTGTATGTTCTACATCAAAACTATAAGCTTTTCCAAAGGGAATTTTTCCGTTTGCTCCTGATTCACAACAATTTGGATAAGTAAATACTCAGAAATGCAACTTTAGGCTTAATTTTCTATATATATTTCCTCAATTATCACAAAAATGCCACAAGAACATGTTTAAAACACTAGAAACGTGATTGTCATCAGTGTTGGTCTTTAATACCAAAATGTAATATTTATTGACTGTAAAAATGACCATATTTAACTCTAAACATATTAGAAACAAAAATACATGTTGGAGTTGTCTTTGACAGCAGCTACGGTGGGTTTCGGTGTTTCATGTTGGCACTTTTCCTATTGTTTGAAGAATTGAATTCATGTCCCGATTTACAAAGATAGTATTTTTTCATAGATGTTAAAAAAATGCCACACATTTGTTGATGATAAACTATAGAGAGGCAATTTTTTAGATGCACATTTGCACTCATTTGCATCTGTTTCAAGAAAAAGATAGTTCTAAATCTTTTCTTGTTGTCCCTGCAACATGTATATCTTGGTTGCTCCATTTGGATGTAACCAATGGTTTGACACAAGTGTCAAACGCAAGGCTGTGTGGTCCGATTTATAAAATGAATGTTCCATTAGCTGTCCCACTCCTCTGTGTATGAAATTTGTTCTCAGCATTAGACGCATTCCCTGGGGAAGCGGTGAGCTGCAGACAGGGCTGCGCTCTGAACTATTTGGTTTTTTAACCCCCCAATCCAACCGCTTAACGCTGAGTCTCAAGCAGAGAGACCTTGGTGTTCAATTTTTTATAATCTTTTGTATGACTTTGGATCTCAACTCACAATTTTCCAGTCTCAGGGCGTTTTCTCTCCCACAAAGCCACTGAATTGCTTTTATTCCAAATAAAACCCTTGCAGGCTAAATACATTTGATACATGTAATCAACAATAATTAAAGGAAAAGGATCTTAAATAACATTGAGGTAGCTGACCCTCAAAGACTGGGTTTTGCCACGCTCTGCTTTAGAGTTGTTCATTTAGTTGCTAGATTTGATGCAGCATCTATAAACTAAATCAAAGTTGTGTGTTGGCATGCTGCACATGCTATACTTTATAAAGCTGTATTATTCATTTAAAAACATTTTTTCTCCAAACTGTTATTTGAGTACAATTGTACCCTTGAAGTGACAACCTGATCCTTTTCATGCAGGGGCATCTCCGGGAAGGCAAATGCCACCTGTCCCTGGGCAATGCAATGGCTGCTAGACGTTGTTTCCAGAAGGTTTTAGAGCTGGAGCTGGAAAACGGTCAGGCCCAGCAGGAGGTGAGCGACGTTTTGACTCAGAACCTGCAAATAGACAACAGACGGCTCAGTTTTTGGAAACTGAGCTGAATTCTTAATGAAATGGTCGCAGATTGTTTCTGTGCAGTGCTGGCATGATCTGAAAGAACAGGGTGGTTGCATCACTACTGTTCAGTCTTATGTGTTGCTTTGAATCCCACACCTTCCTTTTTCAGGTGAAGAATGCAGAATCAATTCTTGAATATGAGAGAATGGCAGAGATTGGTTTTGAGAAAAGAGACTTCAGGATGGTAAGCCCCCCAGTCCTTTCCAGTCATAACCTTTCTCTTTTTGCGTGACGCAGTGATTACCTTCAAACTGTAAACTGCAAACTGAGTGTTTGTGTTCTCTTAAGGTTGTCTTTTGCATGGATCGTGCCTTAGAGTCAGCCTCAGCTTGTCACAAGTTCAAGATACTGAAAGCAGAGTGTTTAGCCCTTCTGGGACGCTACCCAGAGGCACAGTCAGTGGCCAGGTAAGACATTTGGTCATAAACTGACAGTTAACGTTAAACATGAGTAAAATTTCTTTCAAGAAAGTTCAAATTGACCACACATTTGAACAGACTCTCCTAGAAAGCTTATCTTGCAAATGTTATCTTCAAACCTTCACATATGTTGATGTTTATTTGTTATTATTATTATTATTATTTTGTCTCTTTTCAATCAGTGATATTCTGCGAATGGACTCCACAAATGCAGATGCTCTGTATGTGCGTGGCCTTTGCCTGTACTATGAGGACTGCATCGAAAAAGCCGTCCAGTTCTTTGTCCAGGCCCTGCGCATGGCTCCTGACCACGATAAAGCTCGCCTAGCATGCAGAGTTAGTAAATCAGAGATTTTACAGCTTTGTTAAATATTTGTCATAAATTCTAATATTAAAATATTCATGTGATGCATAAGAAAATAAGTTTTAGTCTTTGATGAGATTACTTCTTACATTAGCTTTTAGCACTTTTAAGTTTTGGTTTCATTTTTTTTTCTCTTTTATTCCCAGAATGCCAAAGCACTAAAAGCCAAAAAGGAGGAAGGAAACAAGGCGTTTAAAGACGGAAACTTTGAAGCAGCCTATGAGCTTTACTCTGAGGCATTAACAATAGACCCCAACAACATCAAGACTAATGCAAAACTGTACTGTAACAGAGCCACTGTGGGGTCAAAGGTAAAAAAGAAACATGGCCTGCTTCTTTAGTTTACATCAGTGACCAAAGCCCTGTAAATAATGACTTAAACCTGTCAGTATATGATCATAAATCTGTTTGTGTCACGTACTTTACAGTGTTAAGGCAGTGTCAGTGCTTACTTATCCAATCCGTTCCAGTTATTCACAGGGAACACCCACATTATTGAAAACCTGTTCTACGGTTTCACTGCTACTTTACACCCCGCACCAAAACCTTTTTGTACGTCTGATCTACGCTGCACTAGCAGCGCACACAGCAGTGTAAGTTAGACTACACAACTGGTTAGAATATCCAGTCAACCAGAACACAGCTTTAGTGTTTGGTAAAAACATCAAACATGATAGTTTATTCTGAAGTTGTTGCAAGAATTGGGAGAAAGCTTTAGACGTCTTTTTCAAGCACGAGATGGCACAAACACATCATGACAGTGTTTTTGAATGGAAAAGCTACCTAGCAAACAGGGAAACATTGCACAGATAATGGCAACTCCAAATGCGCTACGTTTGTTCATATTGTGCGCATCTTTTGGTAGCTAAGCTCCCCCTGTTCTCGAAACCTATTGACACCCCTGGTTTACATCCTCAAGATGTTATGCTTTCAGCAAGCGAAGCTATTGATTGTAGAAAACAAGCAAATAAACGTTTGCATGCATGGTGAATTCTTTCTTCTCACTCCCTATTGACTCTTTTATTAATCTAATTTCCATCTTTTTTTTTTCCCTCATAGCTGAAGAAACTAGATCAGGCCATTGAAGACTGCACAAAGGCCATCAAACTGGATGAGACCTACATCAAGGCCTATTTACGGAGAGCGCAGTGGTATGTGTTAAATGAACTTGATAATTACATCAGGCTTACAGTTATGTTCCAAGCAGTTTTTCCTATCAGACAGCAGAAAAATGTCAGTTTTTGTCTTTGATCATATTCGGTTTTTGTATGTTTAAAAACAATGTGTTGCAGCTACATGGACACAGAGCAGTATGAAGAGGCAGTGAGAGATTATGAGAAGGTTTACCAGACAGAAAAGACAAAAGGTGAGAGTGTTTGATTTACAGTGAGTACTGACAGTACTAACAGTTTTAAGTTTGATAAGGAGTGATTTGCCAACAACTTCTCCAATATATGCTTGTAAACTGTTCTTTTCATGTTTCATGTTTATTAAGACCCACTCCAATCATCTTTTACTTTATTTTAAGTTGTCCCAGTGGTCTTTTAATCTCGATAAATGAAGAAATTAGGGCCAGTCAATTACAGAATTATTTGAGGAAACCCACACAGAAAAGAAAATGCTGTTATGGTGGCACATCGTAAAAACCTATGGATGTGTTTTTCCCTTGAAGCTTTTGGCTATATGTAGCCTCAAAACAAGTGAGATTTCTTTTTTCTTTCAGTTTTGGCACCTAAAATGTATTTTTTTTTCTTATTTCTTTTTGTTTTAGAACACAAGCAGCTTCTAAAAACTGCTCAGCTGGAGTTGAAGAAAAGCAAGCGGAAAGATTACTACAAAATACTCGGAGTGGAAAAGAACGCCACGGAAGATGAGATTAAGAAAGCGTACCGCAAACGGGCGCTTTTACACCACCCAGGTTGTTGATTCCTCCTGGTCTTAGAACCAGCCCTTTGGTACTTGACAACAAAACAAAAGGCTGTTTAGACAAATAAAAAAAGACGTGTTTCCTTTTTTTCTTTAGATCGTCACAGTGGAGCCAGCCCAGAGGTGCAAAAGGAAGAGGAAAAAAAGTTTAAAGAAGTGGGGGAGGCTTTCAGCGTGCTTTCTGACCCAAAGAAGAAATCTCGCTATGACAGCGGGCAGGAACTTGAGGATGACGGCATGAACATGGGAGGTCAGTTTCAGACTCGAGGAATGAAGGTTATTAAAGACAAGTCTCATGCTCTGTTCTGTTTCTTCCAGATTTTGACGCCAACAACATTTTCAAGGCTTTCTTTGGTGGTCCAGGAGGTTTTAGTTTTGAAGGTAATTTCTGTCCAGTTTTTTTAACCAAAGAAAATCTGCTATTTGCTTGTATTTTTTAATCTGAGATGCATTTGTTTGTGTTTTGTTCCTGTGTAGCATCTGGACCTGGAAATTTCTTCTTCCAGTTTGGTTAATTGGAGGACAGGTCAACCTAAATCTTTACTGAATCAGGACTTTTTGGCAGTGTCAACCCCTCAGCTCCACATCTGTTTTGACTTACTGACTGCTATCCAGATTCCTGTCTATGCCATATGCTGAATGCAACCCAGTGACCACATGCAGCCATTGATTTATAGCCCGCTTCAGCAATGGCATCTATGTGGGTCAGATTATGAGTGTTGCTGGTTTTAAGAATCCCTTGGGAAATCAGTGATGGCTTGAAAGTATTGGCCCAAACATCTTGTGATACAGGAGAAGTTCTGCAGCTATTTTATCCCAGCTTTTAAAGATCTGTTCAAAAGTGCCATCTTAGAGAAACTCTTGAGGTGTGACTGCAGATCAAGAAAGCTTTTATTTTGCTTTCAAATTGTATGTCAACCCACTGCTGAATGTGTTCTGTGCATGAAAGTAGACACTTGATCAATGCTTTCTGAGGAAAAATCACTGACCAAGTGGAAAATCTGCCGTCACACATCCAGTGGGCTGCTTTGAATTCAAAAGGAACTGCCTCTATAGCCGATAGGACCGCTGGATTCTGAAGTCAGACAACAGCTGGACCTCTAAATCCCCCCCACCCCCACCCCACCCACCCACCCACACACACACACACACACACACACACACACACACACACACACACACACACACACAAAAAAGCACAGCCATGACACTATGACGATGGAAACATCTGTGCCAGCTTTGTTGCCAGCAAAGTCATCCTCCACTACCGGTAGTATTTTTATTTTTGCCATTCACTGATTGCTGCAATGTACATTTTGCTGGAATGTAAAGTGTTGGTTTGTGATGTTAGTTGATCCATTTTTTTTTTCCACTTTTTTAAACATTTTCTTATGTATATTTATTGTAAGTTTGATTTCTGATCAAAAACAGCATCGGTAAACACACTCTTCCGCTGCAAAAAAAAAGCTAAAAACACCATTTAGTTCTGCTTCAAAAACAAAGCAACACGGTTGTGCTAAAATGGGTGATGGTGCCTGACTGGGACAATGCCACCAATGGGATTTGACAAACTGATTCAGTAATGTGAGGTTTTTTTATGCTGCTGTCACTGAAATTCTGGCCCAGTGGTTATAATAACCATCAAATGTTACCTCTTGTTGATGAAATGAAGAGTGTCCTTATCTTTTCTCAGTTTTTGTCCTCTCTGGTGAAACCACCATATCTTCATCTGTGGAAAAAAAAAACCAGCCGTGTCAATAAAGTTGGCCTTCTTTGAGTTTCCCCTTCATCTTCATGTTCATCAGTGTGTTGTTTATTGTTGCACACATTGGACAGAAGAGGGCACCACTCTGCTTTGTTGGTGTGGTTGCTAGGATACCAAGAATGCATGTTGCCCACATCTTTGGGGGGGGAAACATGTCGGACACTCGTGAAGACCTCCAACAGAAGAAGCCGCAGAGTTTTTCAACTTTGGTGTCTGCTGGAAAACAGCTGCTGCACAAACAGGAATACAGAAAAGCCCAAAACAGTTTCACTGCGGTGGGTTTGAAGTTTTTTTCTTTTACCTTTAAAATAACACTCTTTAACATTTTTTTTGGACCAACTTTAGCTCCTAGATTTAAAACCCGAAGACAAGGAATGCCTGATAGGACGGTCCAACTGTTACCTGAACACGGGCCAGCTTCAGAACGCCCTGAGGGATGCTGAGCTGTCCCTTAAACATGACAAGTCCTTTCCTGAGGTAACCATTGATCCCAAGGCCCCACCTGAAGGCTGTCTGTGCAGATTGTTTTCTTTTTCGTGTATTTATTTTTCAGGGGGTGTATCAAAAAGCAAAAGCTCTGTTCTACATGGGAGAATTTGAGTTTTCGCTGGTGTTCTACCACAGAGGACAAAGGATTCGCTCGCAGATGCAGTGCTTCACGCTGGGCATCAAGAAAGCTCAGGAGGCCATTAAAAATGCTGTTGGTGGTAATAAATGTTCAAAAATGTTCTTTTCATGATGTAATAGTTTTTTTCTTTTTTATATTACTAGAAAGCACATAACCTTTTTTCTCCAACTCCTGCAGATCCTTCTCATGTCAAATTGAAGATAGGAGGAGACTTGTCATTTCTTGAGAACAAGGAGGCAGTGAGTCTTAAAGATTTAAAATATTGTCCCTTTGCAAAAAGAAGTACTCGAAGTTTTTTTTGTATTAATTATGCTTGATAGAGGTATCACGTTTAATCGATGAATCCATTCCTATTCAACCAGATTGATCTATCTGAGGCAAGTTGTTAATCAAATCGGTCTGTACTATTACAAAGTTATTTCTAAATGCAGTTTGTTTGTACAGATTTCAAATTTACACTTGATTGTCTTGTAAGAAATACAAGGAATCTAGGAAACTTACACTGTTCAGCACTACGTATTTATCTCTGAGTCACACTGGTTGAAGTTTTGGTTAAATATGTCCTGGATCCGTTTTTGGTCAGTAAATCGGATCGAATTGAATCATTTAAAATGAGCCAAAACTGACTGTTAATTGTATCAACAATCAACAAATCAATAATTATAACTGAATAATTAAAATGAATCATTATACCCCTGTTACTTTAGTACAATACAATTGTATACAAGTATACAATTATCCAATGTTTGATGTGTCTTTGTATGGACATAAACCTTTGTTGGTTGAACTGTTTATGCACTATTTCCGCTTTGATTGCTTGAAATAAACCATTTCAAATCAAAATCAGATAAGTATAGCAAGTATGCTATAGACTATGTACTATCCTAACCTAACCATTTCTTGAGACTAAAATCGGAACAGTTTAGGTTTACAATATATAGATAGTATATAAAAAGGAAACTTTAAGTATAATGCCTCACTCTTAGTGTAGACTTAAGCATACTTGTAGTACTTGAATTGACTACTTTTTGCTAAGGGGTGATATGAAATTGTCCAAACTCCTTCTCTCTTTTTTTTAATCTAATAAACAACATAAACACCACCTTCATAACATCTTCTATATTTTCTTTAAAACAGATGTATCCAAATAAGACTACATTTGTATATTTTCTGAAAAAAGGTTGCAGCTTCTTGTCATTCTGCTTTTCTCCCTTTATGCTCTTGTAAAGAGGTTACAACCAATCACTGTCATTGAAAATCTGATGGAAGAGGTGAAGAACGAGGCTCCAAAGTCCCTCAGGAACGAAAAGGCAACCACACAACTGATGGGAGATGTTTACGACCATAAACAGTTTCTTGAAGACTTGATGCAAGATGAAGGTGAGGCATTTGTCTGAATGGCCACGTGTGATGTTTAAGTCCTTGCACTTTAGTTTAAGAAAATACCCCTTTAAATGTTTATTACTCCAATTTCATTTAATCATCTGCAGATTTGATGAAGGAAAAGACAAAGAGTGGAGAACAAGTACAAGACATCATTCAGGACTGCCTCATATCAATTGAGACTTATATAGAGATCTGTAACCAAGAAAGCATAGTCGCCCCCCAAGAAAAGAAGCCTCAGCACCAGGAGGTTAAGAACACCACAGCCTCTAAATTTGAAATGTTTCCTCTGAAGACCCTCAGAGAAATAGATGCAGGTACACCAGGTCAACAAAACTCCCTGTTGCTCACTACAGAGGAAAAAAATACGTTCTCTTTTTCATTTTTAGCTTTGGAATCTGGAAATGTAGAGGATGGGCTCAAGAAGGCTAAAGGAGCCCTGAAGTTTGTGCAGAGGAGGTCAAAGACGGAGTTTCGCCATAAAAAGCTGCTCCTGGGCAGTTTGCACAGCTCCATTGGAAACGCTTTGCTTCACCAGGGAGAAACGGACAAGGCTTTGGAGCATCATCAGAAGGAGCTTGACTTAGCAGAGCAGTGGTGAGGAAAGTGCACAAAAATAAATGGAAACGCATTTTAACACACAACCAACAATCTTGTTTTAACCAACAGCAAACTTCCAAAAGCAAAATCTAGAGCTCTGGATAACTTAGGTCAAGCACATGCTCAAATTGGAAACTTTGCTGAAGCGATTGAAATGTAAGTAAAAAAAAAAAAAAACGACCCGATTTATGAAATAAAATTGAGCATTTATGGCTTTATGGTTTCTTTCCTTCAAAATTCAGGTGGAAGAAGAGGATTCCTTTGGTCCACAGTGGTTTGGAGAAGGTCTGGTTGTTTCATGAGATCGGCTGTTTTTACTTGAAGCTTCATCACTACGAAGAAGCCAAAGAATGCGCCATCCTTTCTGTTGCTGAGGCAGCTGAGCTCCCGGATGTAAAGTGGAAGATGAACGCCAGTGTTCTGATGGCACAGTCAGAATGTAATCCTTCGTCTTTTAGAATTATAGAATTGTAAATTCTGGACCTCATCATTCCTTTATGTATTTATGTATTTTTCCTTAAAGTGAGGCTTGGAAACTTTAAATCATCAGTGTCCCATTTTGAAACGGCTTTAGTTCATGCCAGACGTCAAGATGACGACTCTGCCCTGAATGCCATCCAGAAGGTTCCCTCTGCTTTTACTGGCTCTCATTTATTTACTTTTTACAATCTCCTTTCTATTTTATTCTAACTCTAAAGTTTGTGATTGCAGGCTCTCGAAGAAGCAAAGCAACACATCAGAAAGTGAGGATTTCTTCGGTGGTACAGTTTGACAAAAAAAGGCAGACAAAGAACTGTCAACAAGCATTAAACTTGATATTTTTGTAGCATTGGAAACTGTACAAATTGATTAAAAAACCAGCACAGAAATAAACACTCCAATCATTTTTGCAATTAAAAAAAGCCCAAAGTGGTCTTTTTATTGTAATTATGCAGTTTTTGGCCAAAATCCAAATATCTTGTCATTTTCTGGAACGTAGTTTCTGCAGATTGGCAAAAGTTCATCAGAACTTTCACTAGCTTACAGCCCCTCACACCCCCAATCTAACATTACCGGTGCAACAAAAATGCAGAGAAATATTGGAGCTACCCAGCTGTACAGTTATGAGCCTGACGCCGGACGTACACGGATCTAGTCGTCTACAAGTGGATGCATCAGAAGGGAGCGGAGCAGGGAGCTTGAGGCCTGCCCTTTGTGGTTTCTCTATCACAACTAAGATTTTTTTTTTTTTTTTTTTCTATTTCACAAACATTTAAATAAAGAAATGCTCAAAACATTTTACTTTTAAATTAATTTTCTAAATGTCCTTCATCATCAAATTGCCACAACAAAATTAAAAACACTTTTTTTATTGGTTTGGGTCTTTAATATTTGGGTAATTCTGCAAACAAAAGTCTTAACTGTTAAGTGATGTGGAAATAATGTTCATGTAAAGGAGTCCAAAATTTTTCCGAAATTTGAGCCACAAAATTATCTAAATGTACTAATTAAAAAATGCATACAACCTTTTAAAGTAAAAAAAAAAAAACACTTTCATAAAATAAAACGTTTTTAAGCCGTACCAGCTGACATCTTTGTGCTTCTTTTGATGCTTTCAATATAGTTCCTTATATCTTGAGAAAAAGAAATATGGCTGTCATTTGTGATCTGATATGTACACATTTAAATACATTCAACTGCCATTGTGTCATGGCCACAGGGTTACAGGACATTTATTTAATCATGAAAAAATATGCAAAAAGAAAAAACCAACTTAATCTTCTTTTATTCCCACAATTTAAAAAGAAGTTAGGATTTCCTGTAAGTGTGCAAATCACTTTAAATTTCAATGCTGTATGTGAGCATAATTTAGGAACAATAAAACATGGTCCAGGTGGTTTTTTTTTTGTTTGTTTTGTTTTTTTACCAGATGTTTTCATGTTTTAATTTGTGAAACTACTGCAATTTTTGATTTTTCCAAAACCTTAAAAAAAAATCAAAGACTTGCTGATGCTGCATTTATTGATAGAAGAAATGACATCTAAACATTTGCATGAGCTGTTGGGAAATCACTTCACCAAAACTGGAAAAGTAAATTGTCATTCTAAAGATAGAGATCTAAAATTATTAATGATTAGATGTACTGAAACATAAGCCTTTATTTTAGGGAAGTTTTGTTTTTCTTAGTTTATACAAAGAGTGTATTAGTCAGTGGGCTCTAAAGCATTTTAAATAATACAATGTTTGACTGCTTTACCTATTTAAATCCATATCTAAATAATCATTCAAAGATTCAAAGTTTTAACCTGCAATCGATAACAAAAAGTTAAAATTAATATCTTTAATGCACCTAAATAGATGTTTTTTTCCCAATACATCTTACATAATTTAGGTTAGTCTAAAACAGCCATGTCCAAAGTCTGGCCCGTGAGCAGCATTTGGTTAATTTCTACCAGTCCACAGCCTCCTATCATGAAATCAAAAATTTGCATCCCCCAGAGCTTTCAAAGAACTACAATTTCTTGATTATTAGTAAAAGAAGCCGTTGTGAGCCTGTGGCAACAACTTGTGGTTACTTGAACTTCAGAGCCTTAGGGGCCAAACGAGAAGAACAGGTTCAATTGTTTCTGTGATCAAAACCACAATAGTTTATACTTCTGAATAAGGTAACGATTTTTACTTAAATTTAGAAGTTTACGATGAGCATTAATAGCAAATAATATGGAACATTCTACCTGAACCAGACATTTTATTTCTCATCATAAAATATGAAATTCACAGTAATTTTGGTAAAAATGTATGTATTCCATGGAAAGAAATGAAAAGTGTTCAATTGAAAAAAACTTTTAATTAAATAGTTAAATTGAATCCATTCATCTAGTCAGCTAGAATCTCCAATCTTCAATTGAATCAACAGATTTTATTCCAGGGATTTCTCAACGTTCAACAGAGGACCGGATTTGGTGAAGTGAAAAGTGTGAGGGTCAACCAACTGACCTGCATTGTTTGAACCCCCTATAATAAAATGAAAAGCAAATGAACTATTTAATTAAATGTTTTTTTTATGATTTTTTTCATGTGTTGTTGTAACTTGTGCTAGACACACTCATAATTTGTCAGCTTTAACAATTTCAGGATTTTTAGGGATAGAAAAAAAACAGTCAGTGGCATGCATAAATATATATGTTTTTCCATAAACGTGGACAATTCTAAGGAATTTCAAGTTTTTATTAATTTGACCTGAACAAAACCACACAAGTCTATCTTTAAAATTAGAATAAAAATATATATTTTAAAAAATGACTAGTATAATATTTCATTTTAGCGTTCTTAGATTACTTCTTTACAGTTTCAAAAATAAAACGTATTCCTGTAACAGACACTTCCGGTCGCCAGGGGCATGTCCGACCCCGCCCATTTGCGCGTTCCCAGGGGTTTTCCTTTTTTTTAATTTGAATCCTCCCTCCCTCCCTCCTTTTAGAGTAACGTGTCTGCGGCCAGCGCCGCGTTGTCATTGTATTCGGAGGGACAATAACGTGGTCAGCACAGCAGCACCTCTAGCTTCACTGCCACTAAACTGGTAAGCGGCGTTTTAGCAAACCTTTCACATGCTAGGCTACATACAGCACGTGCGTGCGTCCAGTAGATGCTAGCTCGTTTAAGGTAACTCTTTATCTCGTTTCTGCCAAGCTAACTACAGTTAACCAGACTTATTTGCGTGGTTTGTGATGTTGCACAGAATTAAGCGACCGTCTGGCGTTGTTTAAATCGGTATTGTGTCGCCTGCTAATGTGCACGCCCCTCCCGACTGCGCCAAACCTACACATTAGCCTTTAATATTCGCTTTTAAAAACATTTATTTAAAGTATTTTTTTTTCATTATTAACTAATATGTCAATATTTTTAAGTTAAGTTCGATTTAAACGTTGTCGTTTGTGGAACCTTTTGTTAGGAAAGTATCCAAACTGGCTTAGTTACGTTTAACATGTACTGTTACTTAGTCTTTTACGCCTGGTTGAACTGGCTTTCAGCTCTTCCTGTGTTTCTTGAAAACAGTTTCATTTGTCTTATATTTACAAGTTGAGCATTACATCTTTCACAGTAAGCGTTCACCAGTCGCTTGCTTTTAAGAAACACTTGTGCATTTTCTTAATTAGCCTTTGTCTGGAGGCGAGGTTGGCCAAACTCCCATGCATGCTTCTATAAAGCAGCTAAATTAACCCAAAAATGCAAATTCATGTTTTTTTAAAGCACATTTTTAAACCCACACCCTTTGTTTGCATAAACTTAAAAAAAAAATCAATTCTTCAACCTCACGCGCTCAGTTATAAGGTCAAAAACCACATTGTGCAAGTGATTTTGGCCCATTTTAACTCCGCTTCTTAAATCTGGATCTTGTGTAACTTCCTGTTTTAAATTGAGCTTAGAAAACGATGAACACACATTCTGCAAATAGATATTTAAATATCACCATTTTATTCTGTAACTTGTGCAGTAAATGCTGTTTTATTTCTGTGTTAATGTGTTAAGGGTACACTGTGGTGTGCGACACTGGGCTTCAAATACAAGCATGGATTCTGACAAGAGTGAAGTTTTGGACGCTCCAAATCAAGAGGACGTGGTAGTTATGGAGGAAAATTTGGAGCCTGAGAAATCAGCAGCTGCTGTTGAAGCTCCTGAGCAGTCATCAGTAAATGATCAAGCTGAGGAAGTAGCTGGACAGGTTGTGGAAGAAAACCAGGGAAATGTGGAAGTTCTGGTTGAAAGTGCCATAAAGTCAGAAAATGTGGAGTTGGTGGCAAACTCTGGACCAGATGAGTCATCTGAAAAGGTCTCTGACCCAGTTGTGGCTGCAGAACAACTGTCTGTGCCAGAGAACAACCCAGAACTCCCGCCTTTACAAACTCATCTGGCAGACGGTGCTTCTGAACCAGAGCCAGAGAAATCAGCAGAACCAGTTCCAGTAACTGAAGTGCAAGAGCAAGCGGTGCTTTCAAAAGCTGTAGAACAGCAGCCAGCTGAAGAACCGTCCACCAAAGACGAGTCCAAGGAGGAACCATCACCACCACCACCAGCAGCAGCAGCAGTGGAGAAAGAAGTAATGGGGGCAGATGTTTCCTCAGAAAAAACAGCACAAGATGCTGCTTCAGAGAAAGAGGGATCAGCTGAGAGTGGAAGCGTTTGCTCCGCTCAGTCCGGAAAGGAAGTTCAAGCTCAGTCTGCTTCAGTGATGGCAGCAGAGCCAGTACAAGATGAAGGTGTTCAATCAGAACCAAAAGAAGCCCAGAAGGAAGAAGATGTGGCTCCTGCTTCTGGCTCTCTGTCTTTTGCCCTTTTGAATCACGAGCAAACCAAAGACGCCTTGAAAATCTCCCGTACCCTCGTTGTTCTCAGAGGCCTTCCAGGAAGCGGCAAGAGCTTCCTGGCTCGTGCCATCGCAGATTCTTATAAAGACCTCTGCTCTGTGATCTCTGCCGATGCCCACGGCATTAAGCCAGAGCATCCGGAGGCCTCCACAGAGGGATACAAAGCTCTGGATGAAGCCGTGGTTGCCTGCTGCAAGGAAGGCGGGGCCTCATCTGCGCTGATAGTGGTCGATGACACCAACCACACCCATGACCGCTTGGCCCGCTTGGGGGAGATTGCTGAGGAACACAACTTGGTTTTGATCTTCCTGGAGCCACAAACTGAGTGGAGGCGAGATGTTGCACAGCTGGCAAAGAAGACAAAGCGCCAACTGGACGAGGCCAAACTGGAGGCGATGAAAGTCCCGCATGAGGAATTGTCCCTTCCTCTATACTTTGGTTGGTTTCTCCTGCCAGCTGTGCAGGAGAAGATCCGGTGCACATCCATGGACTTTCTGAAAACTCTGGACACGCTGGATGCCTTCAAGAAACACCTGATCGACTGTGAGTTCTCCTGAAGTTCTTCTATTAATGAGTCGTGTCTTCGTTTGAGCTCATCCGCATCTGATCTTCTTATTAAAGTCACAGGAAAAGCTGAGAAGGAGGTGGATCTGGAGCAGTACTACAAGGCCAGCTGGCCATTGCACTGCACCGCAAAGTTCTCCAACTATGGAAAAGTGGAAGGTTCTAAAGATTATGCGCAGAATCCAGTAAGATTTATTTATTTTTGCATTTTAGATTTGTTTGTTGGTTTTTTTTCTTGTTTTTTAACTAATTTTTTTCTTTCTCCAGGCAGTTCAAAGTGCCTATGGGTCGGTCTTCGAGCTGTCCTTGACTGCTCTCTTTGTTACCCCTCGCACTGTGGGGGCCAGAGTGAGCCTCACCGAGGAGCAGCTTCTCTTGTGGCCAGCTGATGCTGAGAAGGAGGCGGAGTCTGTTATCCCCGCAGCCGCCTCCCTGCCCCAGGGAAGTCGCGCCCACGTCACTTTGGGCTGTGCAGATGGCGTAGAGCCGGTTCAGACGGGCCTCGATTTGCTCCAGATCCTTGTGTTGCAGAAGGAAGGCCAGCAGGGGGAGCCACTTGAAATGGAGCTGGGCTCGTTGGTCTATTATAATGAAGGAAGGTGGATGCTCACACTCAGAGAGCCCATTGCCGCTCCTGCCTGTTTCTCCAGCTTCTACGCATGCAAGGAACAAGAGCCTCCCAAAAAGGAACCAGAGAAGAAGAAGCAGAAGAAATGTTCCATACTGTAACCCAAAGCAGCTGATGATAACTTGGGCTCACTTTGTTGAAGGTTTGTGCAGTGTTTGGGGCTTCAGTTACTCATCCACTCGACCACGAGCTGCGTGCCTTTTAATGTTGATTTGCACCACAGCCTGAGATGCCTTCTGCTAAGGCTTGTTGTTGGTATGCTTAACTAAATCATTTTGCTGTTAGTGCCAGTTGAATCTTCTGATTATTTCCCACAATCCTCTTGGCGTCAGTTTAGTTTAGGTCCCTCCCACAAGCTGCATCTATCCGATAAACTTGTCTTTACCTACTAGTCTTTCTCAGTATACAGATGTGAGAAATAATTGCATGCAATCTGATTATTTTTCTTAGTACAGGAACACACAGCACCTTCTAGAAATAGCTCTGCCTCTGAAATGTTCTGTAGATCTTCAGTGCAAAACCATGTGATCAGTTTTGTTTGTGCAGCCTAAGATATTTGACAAAACATGGGCCAAAGTGATGTATTAGTGCGAATGTCAGACGTTCTTCATTGTGAAATCTTCGTATCGTGCCTAGTTTGAAAACGGGAGATCTGACATTTTCTTTCTGAAGTTGCACTTAATATTTATGAAATGCTGTGAATTCAAGTTCATGTTTGGCAATAGTTTCTTACCACACTCTTTGAGAAGCACGTCATGTGCCGCATTTCAATTTGTACTCTGTAATTTTTGAAGGGTCCTACATTGTGTAGCTCTTAATCACTATTTTTGCACTTGTTTTGTACACTTAATAAAAATGCTTTGCTCCAAAGATTGTCCATCTCTTTGATGCTGTTGATGTGCTTCGCTCAGCATCTCTCTGCAGTTATCACATTTACCTTTTTGTTTTTTCATTCAACTTGTAATTTGAAAGAGCAAACCAGAGGCACCAGTAACTTCATCTGGGTTTCTGCATAATTGTAAACGTCGCTTCCTTTTCTGGCTTCATCTTTTTTACATTTGTCTGAAGGAACTTAGGTTTTAATTGCTGTCCACACAATGGTAGACCATCTCAGTCTAGTTGCTGACCCTCCATGTAGTTGAGTAATAATTTCTATAAACTATTAAAATATATATTTAATTGTTGCAAGGTGTGCAGGCACTTTTAGAAGCTCTATATTCCAAAATATTTCACTGCTGTTAATGTAAATGTTTAATACGAAGTAAAAAAAAATCTAAGCAAAAAAATACGTTTAAGTCTTAAATTTCCATCTTCTCCCAAACATTAATAGTCTAATATTGTAAGACATTAAGAATGTGTTTTTTGTTTGGAAGCTTTCATTAGTTCGTTGGATTTGCAAAAAAAAAAAAAAAAAAACAATAGAGGGAACCTTTAAATGTCTACGGTAGGAACCGGTAAAATATCAACATGTTTCAAACTTCTCCGTGACTATACTGAGGCGGATTTAGACCTTTGTTCTTTTCATAAATTCTCTCAGTTCAGACATTTCCAAGGGTCATTGAACGTCTCAGAAAGAAGGAGCCAATCGGAGGCCAGGAAGCTTCAGCGAGTCCATCGTCAGATTACCTTTCTAAACAAAACAGCCGAGAAGCGACTGTCCTCCCGGAATCAGGCTGATCCACGCAGGCGGGGAGCGCGGCGTGACACAGCAGACATCCCCGGACACGACGTACTTCTACAACACTAAACAAGGTAAATCATTTGCTTGTTTCATTCATAAAGTTCATTTATTGTCGTTATAAGCTTTAGTTTGAACATCTAAGGTTTTCTTTAAAATACAAACAAAAGAAACGATTAAAGTAACTTATGGAATGATGGGGAAACCGTCAGAATTGTTAGACCAGTTTCTAGATGGACTGACCAGATTTTCTTTTTCTTAAGACCACGTGTCATATTTATGCAACTCTTTAAGTTAAATCAAAATATATATATTTTTTAATTGAAAGTGCACCTGTTCAGTTTTCTGCAGTCAGTCCATCTTCTGTTTTGCAGCTTGTTGTTGCATTTTTATCTGCTGCAGAAATTCAACCCCACTGGCTGGTCAGTTGCACAGAAAAATCAGATGATGAATAGAACCTGGAAGAACCTCATCTGTTTGGCCTGGACCCAGATTGGTGGTGACTCAGGAACAACAGGGATCAATAATGAGAGAGGTTCAAAGCAGCTCCTTCTAATTCATCTAAGAAATGGCTGCCATGCAGGGCTGCAGGGAGGGCTGGTGCAAAAGCTTTCAGCTTAATGAAACACTTGGAGACTCCAACCCTGCAAGGTTATATGACATCATTGCTGGTTGAGCTCTGAGAGGAGGCAATTAGTGATGTTCTCAAATATATTCTTAGCAAACGTCAGTTTCTTCTTTATTTTACCCTTTCTGTTTGAAAGAAAACATTCGTGGTATTTCCTTTAAAGATCTTGACAATCTTTCTCGAGACTCTGATCCTTTTAAGTTCAGACAGACCTGTCACTGCAGCAAGGTTTGTTTATTTCTCATTTGGGTAATGTATTTTTAAATTCTACCATAAAACAACGGCACATTAATTTCCTCTTAAACATGATGTCATCTAGTTGCACTGGTTTGTTTTTTCCTCTAAAATCACACTTCATTTTAGTCAGTCCATCTTTTTTGCATATATTTGTTAATTTTGATTAAAAAAAAACATATTTTCATTCACTGACCACTTCAATTTCAATTCCATTTTATTTATTTAGAGCAAAATCACAACCATAGCCGTCTCAATGGGCTTAAAGTCAGTCATAAAAATATAAACAATAACTGGTTACTAAACTAAGCTAAACTGGCGTCCCAGACCCTCCCATACAAATGTTCTGTACAAAATAACACAATACTCATAAATACAGGTCATTTTTCTTTTTACATTTTGTGTCAAAAAGTACATGGCTTAGAGGATTTTCGTGAAAGTTAGAATTTTACATATATGTTGTATATTCTTTTTCATCTCTAATATGAAAATAAAACACAATAATGCATGTTTCTTGTTATCTTTTGATGAAAAATAGTTTGTCTTTAAAAATCTTGGATGTAGCTCAGACATGAAATTCAGACACTGATGTGTTGCTGTGTGTTCCAACTCCATTCTGCAATATGTATAAATGCATTATAAAGTTATTAAGTCATTTTTTTCACTTCCTTCTCACACCTAAATACCAGTAGATCTGTGTTTTCTTGTTTTTGTTCTTCATTTACACTGGCATCACAGCTGCAGCTCCACAATAATCCCATGAAGTCGGCGTAAAAGCAGAACGCATTAAGGTTTGTTTCTGGTTTGGTCCCAAAGCCTCAGCAGGATGTGGTGGAAAAAAACACAAATAATTAAGCATCGTCTCATTAGCGTGTTCACTTTAGAGTTCAAACCAGCTGAGACATCAGGTTCTTGTTGAGTTTTGGATGAAATTAAGCTAGAATGATCAAAGAGAATCAAATAAATAAAAGGCTTAAAGGTCACAAAGCAATTTAATGCTGGTATTTCAGTTTATATTTGTTAACAGCCTCTGCCATACTTATATATCAAAATAAAATTAAAGTCTTTCTCACCTCATAAAGGAGCTTCTTGCAGTCATGTTTAGGTTAAACAGAATAATCCATTTCTAATAGTCCCTGCATACTTTGAAAACAAAGTTATTAAGTGATTTACTCACTAATAGGAGTGTTTTAAGTTCCTTTTCTAAGCCAATGCAAAAACCTGTGGACTGAATTGATTATGGTCTACGTTGTCCATTTTTTAAGAACTTTAACAGCAAGATTTCAGATAACATGGAGCTCCTCTGATTTGTTTTTATAATCTGAGCTAATAAAAAACTAGGTGTTAAAAATTCAGGGAAAGTAGTTTCCTTCAGGGTTTGGTGAGAAGCATCTTAAGGCTACTTTTCTTATCCTTCTCCCTGATCAGAGATGGGGCAATAGTGACATTGCGAAATTCAACAACAGGATGGTCAGATAAGTGCCTCTACTCATCTTCGTCTTTTAGAAGAACACACTCTCAAAGATCACAAAGAAACGGTGAGAAAGACGCAAGAAAGCATAGAAGTTTAGTTTTCTTGGGTGCTAAATTCATGAGCTCATGAACTGGTTAGTTATTCTATTTTCTGCAAAATTGCTTAGTAATTGTTTGCAGATACCATAACACCATTGATACCTATCGTTGCACATACGCATCAGAGCATTTCTGCCCCAGACATACCTTTTATTGGTATTTACTTAAAAAACAGTTTAAAAAGATTTTTTTTTTTTATTGGTGGAAGGTAATTCAGACATCAAGGGGTTAACCCTGGACAACCCAAGAACTTTTCCTTTTTTGACCTTTTATAGTTAATATAGACATTTTTTAACAAAAAAAAAGAGCAAAGAAAAAAATATGTATTTAAAGAATAAATACTGACTGCAGCCACATTTGGCCCTGTGTGTTCTCCAGGATTCAAATGAATAAACTAAAGGTCAATCTGTAAATTGCTTCATACATTTTGTATTTCTTTCATGCAAATATTAATTTTCAAGTTTCATCTTGTCTTAGTTTTCTTCTTATATTTAAATCTTGTGATAACACCAGTACGTCTTTGTTAAACTTCCTCACAAATCCTTTGTCTCTGCCCATAACCCGACTCCAATCTCAAAGTCTCATCTCCTTGCTCGTCCTCTCATCCCTCCATCCCTCCTTTCAGGCCAGCCTGTCCTGAGCAGTCATGTCAGCCAAAGCCATCTCTGAGCAGACGGGAAAGGAGTTCCTCTACAAGTTCATCTCTACGTCAGCTGTGGTCCAAAACAGATTTCGCTATGCTAACGTCACTCCGGAGACCAGTTTCGACAAACTGACGCAGGAGCACCCGTGGCTGCTCACAAATGTAAGAGGTAGCTGTGACACAAAAATGCGGACGTCTAACTACCGTCTCAATAAAGTACATATTGCAGTAAATGATCCTCTATTTATAGAAGCAGTTTCTCAGGCTGGCAGAGGAGCGGTCTTCTAGCGACGTTACAGTTGGGAGTGGTCACTCTAGTGCAGACACAAAGTAAAAGCACACGAGAAAATGGCGACAGATACTCTCAATCCTACTGTTAGATTAAAACCACCCATTTATTTATCTATTTATTGTTACTCTTCCTCTCAGCATCCTTACAGAAATTCTGTCACAGACGGAGAGTCTGCAGAACAGCCTAACTAAGTTATCCAGCCGCTCATCTTGCAGGCACAGCATCTATCTCTGTCTCTGTTGGTTTTCTATCTGGAAAGTAAAGAGATGTGGAGGGCAGATCCACAGATATGTCTGCTGCCGTACAATTGATCAGGAAATCACATTAACCTCCCCCCAGCTCCCTCCTCCGGTCGCTGGCAAGCAGCTCGACAGTAATGGCTACACTGTCATAAGTCATCCTTTAGATTTGACTTGCAAAAGTGGTGGTGGGGGAGGATGTTGTAGTATCGCTGTCACGTAGGGGGTGGATGGTGGATGGTGGAAGAGGGATTCCTATTAAACCGAACTCCTTAAAGACCCCTCTGATCACATTTTGATCTATTTCCAAAGCATTCCCAGTGGTCTTTTAATTATTATTATGCTGTTATTAGTCAAAACAAACTGTAGTTTCAAGGACATAGTTTCTGCAGAGTGGCAGGAGTTCAGTAACATTTGCACCGATTTGGTTGGGGCTAAAAAGGGCTGTAAGCTAGCAAGAAAGCGTGTAAAAACAGAACAAGGAGGGGAAGGGGGGCGGGGTTGCTGCGCCCCATTAGTCCATCCCACAACTTGGAGGCAAATTTCTGATGAACTACGGCTGCTTTTTTTTTTTTTTTTTTTTTTTTAATTTGGCTAAAAACAGCATTTTTTTCCATTTTGAATTAGAACAATGTATATTAATCAATGTTTTAGCATAGCTAGAAAATAAATTTATCAGAATAAGCACTATAGCTAAATTAAATCTGTTGTTCTAAGGCAAAAACAAAAGAAGCAAACAAAGACAAAGAAAGAAGCATGGAGCTTATACGACAAACAGCACAGAGTAAACATGATTACAAGACTTAAAATTTCCATAATAACACTTAAAAAACAAAAAAAAATCTCTGGAATTAATGCACCTGAAGCATCATTTTAAGCAGGAGTTCATAAAGATGATTTGATTTGGTCTTTAATGAAGGCTTCCAGTTCTGCTAATTGATCAATTACCTAAAAACTGGCATTAAGCATATATATCTATATAACTGTAACTTTGACTCCAGATGAAGTGATTATTTACGCCTCCCTCAGTTTTACTCTTCCTCTTGCAGCGACTGGTGGTGAAGCCGGACCAGCTCATTAAGAGGCGAGGAAAGCTGGGTTTGGTTGGTGTCAACCTGGACCTGAATGGTGTCAAAAACTGGCTCAAGCCCCGCCTGAATAAAGAGGCGACGGTATGTTATCCTTTCTGTCTCCTTCACCAAATATTACTTTCTTACTCTGCCTAAGTGCCCACTAACCTCTCTGTGACCCTTTTGCGCATTGACTTAAGTCCATACCACATGTCCTTCTGCTGCTTGTGTGTCAGTCCAGTCAGCTCTGCTTCGCCAAATGCTTCCACTAGAAAAAAAAAACTAGTTTGGCTGTGAAATGCTTTTTTATCTCATAAATCTAAAGGGAAGTCATGCAGAAACTGCAAGGCTCATAAAACAATGAAGAGGAATGTTTGGGTGTTCCAGCGGTGAGATTGCACACATTTATCATTCTATAGATCAGATAAAAACAGCTGCTAGTGGTTGTAAATAAAAATAAATTCAGCTGCAATTTGTTAAAGACTTAGAAAATCATGATTTTGGTGTTTTTTAACATGTTCTTGATGCATTTTTCTGATGATGGAGGACATACATAAAGAAAAGTAAGCTCAAAATTGCTTATCTGAGTATTTCTCTATTGAAATTGTGAATCAGGAGCAGACGAAAAGATGCTGTTTGAAAAAGAGCGTATTTGTGATGTAGAAACTATTCTGGGCTCCCCATCAGCTCCCTGTTCCAGCCTCTTGTAGACGACTAGATCCATTGTACATCTTAGGGTGTGTGAGGGGCTGTAAGCTAACGGGAGAGCATGTAAAACGCGAGCTCTTAGTTATGGGTGACAGTAAGAGGGTTGCTCCATTTCTACTGTCCAGCCCACGCCTCAGAGGCAAATTTTTAATAAATTGATGCCGCTCTGCAGAAACCCGATCCTACAAAACGACAGTTTTCTTTAAATTTATGGCTAAAAACAGCATAATCATAATTAAAGGACCACTGGGAACACTTCTGAAATAGATCAAAGTGGGTCATTAAGTGAAATTTGGTTTGGTTGTCTTCATATAAACACTAATTTGGTCATGTTTAAGTAATTAGAGAGATGAATTAGTCTCATTGAGCATGCATGATGGATGCAGCATCGGATTTGCTATCTGAGGGTGGATGGATTTCTCTCATGTTGGCTTCATCAGTTTTTCCTCCTTTTTCGTGCATTTTTGTTTGGCTGGTTTCTGCAATTCTAGTTCTACTGTCAGTCTGTGTACTGTGATTACATATGAATTAACTTATAAGACTTACTTGGATAAAAATTGCATTTTTGAAAGTGAAGGCTTCCGGGGTTTCCTTAAGGAAAAGCAGGAGAATGCCTCCTCATTTATCTGGACTCATCTGAGCTTGTGTGTATTTTTATTATCCTCCACCACTGTCAATACCTTCCTGTTTTTGTTGCGCTCTGCAGAATGGCAGTTCTGTCTTTGTTCTCTCCGGCTGGCTGCTCTCAGACGGTCCCCAGTGACTCTTTGTGCCTGTTGGCCTTTAACTGCAAAAGTGACAGCTTCCATAAAACGAGCTGTGGCTTTCAGCTCCGCTCTACATTTACAACTCCCCTTTCTTATTTCAAATGCCAATTAATTTCTGCCAAGTGACAGGACTCGGTTGTTTTAATTCCACGTTTCCCTTGAGGTACATTTGAAAATGAGCAAAAACCATTATCCCTCCACAGGAAAATTTGTTGTTTTGAAGCTGTTTCCAAACAGGTTTTTTTTTTAACTCTAAAATTGTTCTGTTGGTGGCTGACAGGTGGGGAAAGCAAAGGGAATTCTCAAGAACTTCCTCATCGAGCCGTTTGTCCCTCACAAGCAGGTAAACTTACCAAAATCCCAGTCCACTGATCAACATTTTAAGATACTTAAATGTTTATATTTTTTCTATAACTGTCAGGAGGAGGAGTTCTACGTGTGCATCTATGCCACTCGAGAGGGCGACTATGTGCTGTTTCATCATGAAGGGGGGGTGGATGTTGGAGACGTAGATGCCAAAGCCCAGAAACTGCTAATCAGGGTGGATGAAAAGATGGATGTAGACCAGGTTAAGAAAGCACTGCTAACTAAAGTGCCCAATGACAAGAGAGCGTAAGTACACAGGAGGGGCAAATGGTGGCTGGGGGCACTTTTGCATCAAGATCTGCGATGTCAGCTTGCCGCAAGACATGCAGACACAGTACACAGATAAAGCAGGACAGTTGCTCTTGAATTGGCAGTAAAGCTGGATTAGGAGCAGCTTTCCATTTCACACATGTTTTTCCATCAGCCTTTTTCTGCTCTGAAGTCACATTCCGAGCACGATTTTGATGGGATGGATACGGAGGCTTACCCTCCAGTGACTCCTGTCCATTTCTCCTGAGGTGCTCTCGTGACAGCCGAGTCTGGCTGGAACCGCTGTCATGACTGACACAGAAGAAGCAACCCCTGAAATGACTCTGCCGCCCCCCCACCTCACCTCATGGGGTCTCATCCAGCTGACGTGCATGATACTACCTCCCTTTTCTTTCCATTTTGACGTGTGATGAATGAGGCAATTTATTGTTTCCGGTCTGCAAAAACAAGCCCTCTCGCTAATTTACAGGAGGGCTGTTTCCTGTCAATACCAGCGTCAACAAACCTGAAGTGATGTGAGCTGGAGCTTATCGTCGCTCACACTATTTTCCACAACACTGGCCACTTTGAATCAACAATTGATCTATTTTCAGAGCGTTCTCAGTGGTTATGCTGTTTTTAGCCAAAAAAACAAACAAACTGTAATTTTCTAGGATGTAGTTTCTGCAGAGCGGCAGGAATTTGCCACTGAGGCCAGCCCTACTTCCCAACATCTGTTTACAGTCTGTCCTGCTAGTTTACAGCCTCCCACTCCCCAACTTGACATTACTGGTAAAAATACAAGTGGCAAGTAATATTGGAGCTATCCAGCTGCACAGTTTTGAGCCAGATGCTAGCTTGGATGAGAAAAACATGGATCGAGTCGTCTGCAGGCGGATATATTAGAATGGAGCAGAGCAAGGAGCTTGAGGCTTGACGTAGTAGCTTCTTCACCTTACCTACAATCTTTTTCAACAGTATTTTTGTGCCTACTCCTGATTCACAACAACTGGAATAAAGAAAGACTCATAAATGCAATATTAAGAGGACCTCAGAGGTGAATTTCTAATGAACTACTGCCGCCCTGCAGAAACTAGGTCCTATAAAGTGACAGGTTTTTTGAATTTGACTAAAAAGGGCATCATTATAATTAAAAGAACACTGCGAATGCTTTAGAAATAGATCAAAAGATGATCGGAATGAGTCTTTTATGTTTTGGCCCAAATTTATTTCAACATTCATAAAAAAATTGATATATTTGAAATGAAATCAAACACTCGCTTTGCGGTAGGTCTGTTTATACAAAGAAAATATTTTACACATTACAAGCAAAGGGAAGAAAAATAATTACAATGCAAGTTGTAGTTATTTTTAGAAGAAATTGGGGAATTTCAGCAATTTCGATTAAAAAAAAAAAAAGACAAAGAAGCTGGGTTATAGCCTAATCTTATTACATAGATGACGCTCAAACCCCATTCCAATGAAAAGATAGAGTCCAGTTCTACATTGTAGTTGAATTTTTGCAGAAAGTAGACTGGTTTTAATTGTTCATGAAGATTTTTCTTTTTTTTTTAATCCTTTCAATGACATTTAAATGATTTTGTATCTGAAGGTCTTCATCATCTCTCCTCAGGGTTCTGGCCAGCTTCATAGTTGGGCTTTTCAACTTGTACGAAGAACTCTTCTTCACATACCTGGAGATCAACCCGCTAGGTAGGTTTTTACTTCCAAAAAAGCCATCATTTTTTCAATGTAAAAACAATCACTGTGACTGGATTATTCTAACAATGTAAAGAAAGGAGATGGAGTCGGGTAAAATTATTTCACAATAAAACAGAAAACGTTGATGCCGACACATTTTTCGCTTCCAGCGAGGAAACGGTGAAATAATTCATGCTCTTGCTGTTTGATGGAGGAAGTTGAGTGTTTTTAATGAAGTAATTTGGCATCAGCATGCCTCTCGGCATCTGTCCTTGTTGATGTAGCTGCGATCCTGCTTTGATGTCCAGCCACTTCCTCCTGGCTCCTCTCACTTTTAATTCTTTCTCACTTTCGTTATGCACAGCGTCTCTTTAGGTATATGAGTGACAATTTTTTTTTTTACTACTTTATTAGTTGTCACAAAAGATGGAGTTTATGTCCTGGACATGGCAGCAAAGATTGATGCCACAGCTGACTACATCTGTAAAGCCAAATGGGGAGACGTGGAGTTTCCTCCCCCCTTCGGCAGGGAAGCTTATCCTGAGGTGAGGAAAGAATAGATTGTGAAGTGTCATCGGGTTTGTCAGCAGTAAATAGATTTCCTGTAGAGAAAAAAAAAACAGTTCTGAGGAGATAAAATACAAGAATCTATGGGCTTCCATTTGTGCCATGAATATTTGCTTGCGTTTTTGTGTCCACGGTCCATGTATTAGGCCAAATGGATCAAAAATATGGACATAGACAATAAACCCAAGACATAGACAGTGGACACAAAAACATATATGCATAGAAATCTTTTCAATGCTTTTATTTTTGGTTTATTCATACTTTCAAAAAAAGACGTACTTATTATCTTTGATTCATTTTTTTTTCCTTTTGACAAACCATTAAACCAAGACTCTGGCCTTATGTGATGCTTTAATTACACAGCTCAAGGCCATCTAAATTACCATAAAAGCCTCCCATTATAAATTGACAGAGTCCAGCTAAGAATAACCTCAGCTTTAAATAAAGAAGCTTGTTTGTTTAGGGTTATTTTCCTCTTTTTGGCCGTCCCGCAGGAGCCTGTTAGAGACAGATTGTCAGTCAGTTCAGCAGACGGCCAGGTCTAATTGGGCTCCTGTGAGGCAGAGCAGAGGTTTGGGACAGCGGGTGGCTTTGATTGGAAGTGCTGCTGCTTCTTTTTTTTTTTTTTTTTTGCTTCTTCTTAACCACCAGCTGTGGCCAAAGCTGCTGTAAACAACCAGTGAGGTATAGCACACCTGCTGGCGGTTTTACGGCAGATTTAAAACCGGTTTCCATGTCTGCTTTGTTGCTTTTGTGGGATAGATTAAACCGCACTCTTCCACATAACCGTGTCTGCATGTCTTGCAGGAAGCCTACATCGCAGATCTTGATGCAAAAAGTGGCGCCAGCCTCAAGCTGACTCTGCTAAACCCCAGAGGCAGAATTTGGACCATGGTGGCAGGAGGGGGAGCCTCTGTGGTATACAGGTACACCAACTGAATAAAAATTAAAAACAGAGGAATTTGTCATTTGCTCTGCACGGCTCATTATCCTTAGACTCTTGATATGGCTCCACTACACATAATTAGGTTTGGCTTTCTGAGGAGATGCAGCTCAGAGAGGAGCGCTCGGTTCCGGATGCTGCTGTTTTAGTGAGTCTGTAGGAAGGAGTTTGCTGCCGTCTGGAGAAGATGTAAAGCGTAACGTGCAGACACATCAGCCATGACTAATTATTCCCTGTGCTACTTAGTTCTTCTATCCATTTGCAGTGAAAAGTGATACAATAGAAAATATACTCATGGTGAAGCAAGATTCTTAGCATGTCCTAAATATTTTAGTTAAAGTAAACTTTGAAAGGCCACAAGAATGCTCTCAAATTTGAATCCATTTAAGTCTAGTTTTATTGAACACTTATTTAACTCCAAAACATGAAATGAAGGTGAATAATGTAACCACATCACAAAATCTTCAGTTTTAATCAAATTGGTTGAAGCAAAAAATGAATACACCCTTCATCAAAAACTTCTATTGCGATTTCTATTTACATATTGTGACATCTATCTTTTTCCAATCTTCAAGAATAACCTCTTTTAGGGCCTGAATGTTGGATGGAGAGTGATGCTCAACTTCAGAATTAGATTCAGACCAGGAGACATACCTGGCCATTCAATCACTTTCACCCTGTTCTTCTTCAGAAATGCAACTGTAGCTTTCCATGTGGGTTTTAGATCATTGTCGTGTTGGAAAAGTGCACGGAGTAATGGCAGAATCTTCTCTTTCAGTATAGAGCAGTATATTGTTGAGTTGATACTATCAATGAAATGCAGCTCCCCAACACCAGCAACAGTCATGCAGTCCCACACTAGGACACTACCACCCCCGTGTTGCACTGTAGGCATCATTTTTTAAATATCTTTTTATTTAGATATTTAATAATTGATATTACAGCTGGGCAAAATTGTATTTGTTAGTCACAAATTCTGCAAGTTGTCCCACTTATAACGATGATAGAAGTCTGTAGGTTTCATCACAGATGGGCTTAAACTGTTAGAATGTTCAAAAGAATCCAGGATTTTTAATGGATGCTGACGTTGGGGCTTCTTGGAAAGACCAAAGAGGAGAATCATGGATGTAGCAAAGGATGACATGACTGCGGTTATTGTGAACAAGATGGATGTTGAGGATTGGGTCAGATGGAGGCGGATGATTCGCTGTGCTTTTTTGATAAACTTGCATTTTCATTTGTCCTAAATTTGAAAACTCCCAGTGATACAATCTGCGACCTGGGAGGGGTGAATGAGCTGGCCAATTACGGGGAGTATTCAGGAGCGCCGAGTGAGCAGCAGACCTACGACTACGCCAAGACTATCCTGTCTCTGATGACCCGAGAGAAGCACCCTAATGGTGTGAAAATGTCAAAGCTCTGCCTACGTTCATGTTTTTATTCTCATTTCAGTTTCCAACTTAATAAAGTTTTTTTTAAATCATGCGTTCCAGGAAAGGTTTTGATCATTGGAGGAAGTATAGCCAACTTCACAAATGTTGCAGCAACATTTAAGGTATTGTTTGAAAGATTTCATGTTACCCTTTAGTGTCACAGTATTCACCCTGGCAGTGTTTTCATCTTTAGGGGATTGTCAGGGCGATAAAGGACTATCAGGAGCCTCTGAAGGAGCATGAAGTCACCATTTTTGTCCGTCGTGGAGGCCCCAACTACCAGGAAGGCCTCAGAGTGATGGGAGAAGTTGGTACGTGCTAATTTTGAAATGTTTTTGTTAGTTGTATTGTTAAGCCCGGGTTATTCATTTGGTGATGTATTTTTTTGAACATTTTGCCAACAGGGAAAACCACCGGAATCCCGATTCATGTGTTTGGCACAGAAACCCACATGACGGCCATTGTTGGCATGGCCCTAGGCCACAGACCAATCCCCACCCAGCCGCCAGTCGCTGCCCACACGGCCAACTTTCTCCTCAACTCCAGCACCACATCGGTACGACGCGCAATAACACAAACAGGCCATTGTTACACCTTGTCAGTTGGTTTGTGTGCTTTTTCTCCACAGTCATGTCTGTTAGTGATGTGTAGTTTACTCACAGAGAGGGGAGGATGGCCTCAGACGATGTCTCAGCTTCTCCTCTCTTACCCTTTTAGTGAATCAAATTATTTGAGGCCCAATAGCTCTTTTGTGTAAGAGCATTCTAGTCCACTCTAAAATCAGTGCAATGCAGCTTCCCCCTGAGGCAGCCATTAAAATTGTGCAGTCCAAAGGATTTCATTGAAATGCTTGTTTGTACACTTTGTTTCTCAATTAGCTGAAATTCAAAGGATGATATTTCAAATAAAAGAAATGGGTTAAATATATTCTTCTTAGAATTCTGATTTAAATATATGTTTGTGTGATATTAGGACCAGAAAATGTTAACTAATAATTTATCTTTACTTGTACCATCTCAAGTACATTTTGTGCAAAAATCTCCCTGCTCTTTTGTCATGCTTTTAGTCCATTTCTGTTCAAGCCTCCACATCTTGAAAAATGACTCAATTCTTTATTTTTAGACTCCAACATCAAGAAGAAAAGAGGCCCCTTCTGTGCAAAAATCCCAAGTTGAAGGTTCTCTAGCAAAGAAGGTTAAAACTGGGACTTCTGTTGGTGAGTGAGGAGGACATACTCATGGTCACATTAGAGGTTATTAGCACTTTGAAAGCTCAAGCTTCTGTTTTCATTGAAAGGATGCTAGATAGACAGTGGAGTCTAGGTGTGTGGCTGAAAAAGGCTGCAATTCAAATGCAAAAACATTTAAATATGCAAAGAAAAACTATTTAACATAATTTATATCCCACAAGAAACCACAAGAAGTTTGTAAACATTTCTTTGCAGAAATTGCATTTTTAGTGTGTGAATGTTGTCTGTGTTTCTCCTATTCTGAAGCTAAAGCAACAGTTCTCTTCACCAAACAAACAAAAGCAATGGTGTGGGGTATGCAGACGCGTGCGGTGCAAGGCATGCTGGACTTTGACTACGTTTGCTCCAGAGACGAGCCATCCGTTTCAGCTTTGATTTACCCCTTCACGTGAGTCTGCTCCTTTGGTTTGACTTCCTCTGGGCTGCTGCAGAAGTGTTCATGTTTTTCTGATTTTTTTTTTTTTTTTTAGTGGAGACCACAAACAAAAGTTCTACTGGGGACACAAGGAGATCCTCATTCCTGTTTACAAGAACATGGGTGACGCCATGAAGAAGCACCCTGATGTGGATGTTCTCATCAGCTTTGCATCTTTGCGTTCAGCTTTTGAGAGCACCATGGAGACCATGGAGTATCCACAGGTAAGTTCCCTCCAGTAGTGTTTGTGAGCTCCAAAGTTGCTTAAAGTTTTATGAAATTATTATTTCCTGCAAGATTCAGACCATTGCCATCATTGCTGAAGGAATTCCTGAAGCGCACACCAGGAAGATCATTAAAGCCGCAGATGAGAAGGGGATTACCATCATCGGCCCTGCAACTGTCAGTCTAGCTTCACCTCCCAGCAGATTGTTCATGATCTCTTTGTGCCATCAGAGCATACAGCTTTGTTTTTCTTCAGGTTGGAGGAATAAAGCCGGGATGTTTCAAGATCGGAAACACGGGTGGAATGTTAGATAACATCCTCGCCTCCAAGCTGTATCGTTCAGGCAGCGTGGCGTACGTGTCCCGCTCAGGCGGCATGTCCAACGAACTAAACAACATCATCTCCCGCACCACGGATGGGGTTTTTGAAGGTGTGGCCATCGGTGGGGACAGGTATGAAGCTGCTTTGCTCCAGGATTTCAGCTTGTTGCTTTGAGCGGCTGAACAACTCTGACTTCCATGATAGATATCCAGGTTCTGTGTTTACGGACCATGTGCTACGCTACCAAGATTCTCCTGGAGTCAAGATGATCGTTGTCTTGGGAGAGGTAAGGAAACTTAGATTTCTGCTAAAGCCTTAGTCAAATCCACCTGTACGGGGGGTTGACTCGGGAGGAAAGAGGAGCGGCTGCATCTTAAGGGGAGCGAAGGTGTGTCTCAGTTCCCCTGAGGCTCGTACAGCCACTTTTTTACTACTTTATAGTTTACTTTAATAATTTACCTTTAAAGCAGTTTTTTTGTGACAATATGTCAAACATCCCCAGCGTCTTTTTTACAGATCTGTCATTATATTACACTATAAATCCACAATAAACTGTACAAAAACCTCAATTTAAAGTGGTAAATGTTGTCATTTTTTTTCAGCAAAATTCACATAAATTGAGATAAATTTTTCGATTTTTATATATTCTAACAAGTGTATACATAAAAGAAAGATGTATAAATGCAAAACAAAGCAAAGACGAGGTCAACAAATGGAAAAACGTTTACAAAAGAACCTCCAATAAACTATACAAAATGTTCCAAGAATCTATTCCAAGGGTTATCACAATATTTGTCATAACTCTTGTTGTTTGTTTTAAGGCTAAATATGTTCTCTTAATAATTGTGGCTATGTCTAACCAAATAAATAACATAAAAGGTTCCCAGGTCGAAACAAAGACATCATTTTTGGGATGGAGTCGTCTACAATGTCAAACAAGTACTTACTCCTTATCGACTGCAAGCAAATGCTGCACACAGAGGGTGTGCCGGTAATGTGGAAGTGACTGTAGAACGCCCACACAAACTACCATTGTCTGATTTCCTAAGTTCTAAAGGCCCAGGAGTGCACACTTATCACGTGAACAGCACTAACAGGTCCCTTGTGCAGTTTCCTAGGAATAGGGGGTCTATAAAAATGTAAAAAAAACTATACAATGTGCCTGCGTTTTATCTAATTAATCTGTTCTTACCTTTGCACGTTGTTTGAGTTTTCGCTACGACTTGTCGCTCGCAGCTGTCCTGTAGGTTGTAAGGTAGCGAGGTAGGTTTGTTATTTTTCGCCTGGAGACAGCCTGCATTCACTTGTAGGGCCTTTAAAACACATTCGATTTTTACTTGTTCTCTTATTGTTCTTCATCAGATTGGCGGCACCGAAGAGTACAAGATCTGTGCGGCTATTAAAGAGGGAAGGGTTACAAAGCCAGTGGTGTGCTGGTGTATTGGCACTTGTGCCACCATGTTTTCCTCAGAGGTAAAAGCAGACGATTGGCTGATGTCTGTGTTTAGAGAACAGAATAAGTGAAGTTCGTGAATGTTTTTGTTTTGAACGATCAGGTTCAGTTTGGTCACGCTGGAGCGTGTGCCAACCAGGCTTCTGAGACCGCTGTTGCCAAGAACAAAGCCCTGAAAGAAGCTGGCGCTTTTGTACCCAGGAGCTTTGACGAGCTGGGAGATGTCATCAAGTCAGAACACTTTCTCTGCCTTTTCTCCTTTTATTCCGTTTTTTACTTGAATTTAAACATGCTTTGTTTTTTTTGTTTATCACAGAAATGTGTATGACGATCTTGTTGCCAAAGGAGTTATTCAGCCTGCGGAAGAGGTGCCTGCTCCCACTGTGCCCATGGATTACTCCTGGGCACGGGTAAGGGCTGCATTGTCTTCTCGCATTCTCTCCCAGAATGGAGCCGATCTCTGCACCAGTTTGTTTTTGAACCATCTTGCAGTAGATTTTGCTTGTTAATTTGTTTTTCCACAGTTCAGTGACACATATAGAACTCAGTTTTAACTTAAATAGGCAGATTGTTGAAGATGGGTCATTTAATCCAGTAGCCATTTACTGCCTCATAAAAGTACATTTAAGCAGTGTTGGAAACACATAACTCTTTATTTTCTTAATTATACTTAAGAACCTTGTTGGTTAAGGCTTATTTAAGATTTTTAAAAATTGAAATATAGTTTGTTGTGAAAACCAAACAACTTTGAGTGTTTAAAAAATATGTCATAATTTATCAAAATAAAAGCACTAAAATTTGTAAAAACATTTTCTCTGTGAGATACAGTTGCAGTGTTTAGCGTTTTGATAATTAGATAAAATGTATTTTATGTCGTTTTGTTCAGGTGAAATGGTTATCATGCTCTTTTTAAAAATGGGTGATAGATTGTCTCTGTTACAGTCTTGGGATATAATGGGATATATTGTGGCGTGTAGTGTGATATGTATTGTATTGCCAGACTCTTACCAATACACAGCCTTAGTAAATGTGTTTCTGCGTCTGTCTGTTGTGCAGGAGCTGGGTCTGATCCGTAAACCAGCCTCCTTCATGACCAGCATCTGTGATGAGAGGGGTCAGGAGCTCCTCTACGCCGGCATGCCAATCACCGAGGTCTTCAAGACAGAAATGGGTCTAGGAGGAACCCTGGGACTACTCTGGTTCCAGCGGAGGTCAGAATCTTGCACTATTATCAAATAATTTTTTACTTCTCCTGACAATTGAATGGCTTACATGAACCCTGTTCCCTCGTGCGCCTGCAGGTTACCAAGATACGCCTGCCAGTTCATAGAGATGTGTCTGATGGTGACTGCAGATCACGGCCCTGCAGTCTCTGGTGCTCACAACACTATTGTCTGCGCTCGAGCTGGCAAGGACCTCATCTCCAGTCTGACTTCGGGCCTCCTCACTATCGTGAGACCTTGATGTTTCCTGTGCCTGCACTGGTCTGTCGAATCAAAACTTCTCACTTTTCTTTTTGTGTGTCAGGGTGATCGCTTTGGGGGAGCTCTGGATGCGGCGGCTAAGCAGTTCAGTAAAGCTTTTGACAGCGGGATGCTGCCTATGGAGTTTGTCAACAAGATGAAAAAGGACGGCAAGTTGATCATGGG
Organism: Oryzias celebensis; assembly: GCA_014656515.1. Taxonomy (NCBI): domain Eukaryota; kingdom Metazoa; phylum Chordata; class Actinopteri; order Beloniformes; family Adrianichthyidae; genus Oryzias; species Oryzias celebensis. The sequence goes on along the minus strand of BNCR01000008.1, from coordinate 5,726,832 downwards.
TATCGGACACAGAGTCAAGTCGGTGAGTTATTAAAACAGCAACTATAGACAGAATTAGTGGTCAACCGATTATTGGCCTGGCTGGAGGGAAAAGTCTCATGTGGAGAAGCTCTGGAGGGTGTACAGCTGTGTGGAATGTACCTTTATAACACGCAAATGTATTTTTAATGCCATTAATTGTATGTTAAAAAAATGAACGTTTGTCCTCCCCATACTGAGGAAAAAACCCATCTGTGCACCACCTTCATCAGGCCAGAGTGAGCGCATCTTCAGCGAGGCCTTTGCCATTTCTCCAAGAAAGAGTCCAAGAAAATCTGTCTCGTTTAACAATTTTGATGGAGATGGTGCTTTTTGCTCCAAAATCTGGTGCTGGTTAACCTGAACAACTGAAGATTTAACAGTCACATTATTTTCAGATTTTATTTAACCTTGTTTTATTTACTCGATAAAACTTCAGGGAGCTAATTTTTACATTTTTATTTGACCTTAGAAGATATGCTCTTGTGAACTTTTTGTTTTTGTTTGAACTTGTCACAAAGATAAGTCATTTTAATTATGTCATTTACAAAAAGTAAATAAAGTAAAGTTTGATATTACTAAACCCATATCAAGTTTTTGAGTCTCGTGTGTCTGAAAGTGCTTTATTCAGTGTGAGTATCCCTGTATTTAGGAGTTTTGTGAAATCACTGTCCCAGATTTGTTCATCTTCAACTAGACTTTTCCGGGTCACATTTTGTGGGTAATTTGTGAGATAAGTAACATAAAGCTGTGTAACAAATTTGGCAAAGATACACCTAGTGACATATATATATATATATATATATATATATATTTGGGTACAAATAATTTTACTCTCTAGTTTCGGAGGAACAAGAGATTAAACAAGAAACAGACAACACAAAGTTTAAACATTTCTATTTTATGTGACCGATGGTGAAATGAAACAGATGAAATATTCATAAGAGCTAGCATTTCTTTTAATTTTAATTTGGTATGATAAAAGGAATTGTCAAACTCAAGTTTGAATAAATGTATACACATTTTCTCAACATAAAAATTTATATTTTTTGCTTTCTCAGATTAATAATCCTGACATGAGAGTCCAAATCTTGAAGGACTTTGTAAAGCAGAATTTTACTTCCTGCCAGCTGCTGGACTACGCTCTGGAAGTCGAAAAAATCACCACTTCTAAAGTAAGAATTCATCTACTTTGTTGTGTCCTCTTTAACAAAAAGTTAAAGATTTTTTTTCTGTGTATCAACTAGAAGCCAAACCTGATCCTGAATGTGGATGGTTTCATTGGCGTTGCCTTTGTGGACCTGCTCAGAACTTGTGGCGGCTTCACAAGGTTTGTTTTCAACAGATACCCATGTCCCCGCTTTTATTTAATGTTCTGTTTTTTTGGTTGTTTTTTTTTTAGATTTGTTGCTTCATCCCCTTTACTTTAAATGTTTAAAATCACTGTAAAAATTATTTAAACTGCTTACGATTTAAAGAGACCATCAGCGGCTCACTCATTGTTGTCCTTCTTGTCACGCCACTGCAGGGATGAAGCGGACGAGTTTGTAGACATTGGTGCGTTAAATGGAATCTTTGTTTTGGGGCGCAGCATGGGATTCATTGGTAAGATGCTTTTTGTTGCTATAGTAACATCTGCACAAAAGCCAACACTTCTATTGTGTTGTTAAGTGAAATGCACATAATTTTATTTTGATCACCCCAGGGCACTACCTGGACCAGAAGAGGCTGAAGCAGGGTCTGTACCGTCACCCATGGGATGACATCTCCTATGTGCTTCCAGAACACATGTCTATGTAGTTATCTTCATCATCCATGGCAACCACAAATCACCTCTGGCCACACTGTTGATTTCTTCTTCAAAAAGTAGTATCTTAATAATGTTAGAATTAATATAACTTACAATTGCACTAAAAAAAAAAACTGTAAGAAACCATTTTAAATGTAAAATCCTGTCTGTGCTGGATCTGTATGGATGTTAGTAAAACTTGATCACTGTTAAATCTTGAGGGCATTTATGTTTCTCATAAAACTGCAGAGAAACCAGCACTCCAGATGTCCGTGTTGTGAGTTGTTCAGCCTTAACTCTAAAGTCGCTGTCATAACCATGCATGTGTGTCTTTTTCACTGACTGCTGTCTCTGTGCAGCTCTCTTCTTTGTGCCATTTGGAAATCAGAAGATGCAGTACTATAGAGAAGTTTTATTTTAGTAAATGTATCACAGAAAATAACACAAGTGATTGTTTAAGATTATTTTGTGATGTGTTCAAAGCAGTGCCAAAACTGAAATGATACTGTGCTTTGTCTTTATGCTTTGTGAGTCATACCTGATATCTGCTGCTATTGTTGTACCCAGAGGTTGACCTCTCTTAGCTGGTACAAACATGTGGAAGTAAAGTGCGCAATATAAAACATGAAACATATATATTAAAAAATAATAATAATAATACATGTATTGTTTTATTATGTACTTTCTGTGGTTATTTTGCCCTAAAAAATGAATTGCCAACAAAAATTTGATTTTAAGTATGGATATTCAGCATTTTAAGCATAATACTGGCCATTTATCCTTTTTTTATTATTTAAAATAATTTTGCATATGCAGCTAACAGTGTGATAAACTGTTTATCTGTGCTTGTCTGTATTCATCCTTACAACAACTGAATTCCTGTCTGGACTGACTTGATATATATTAACAATTACTAAAATTAGTCCAAATAAAACTGTAGTAAAGTCTTGTTTTATGGTCCTGTTTGTGTCACTTTGGCAAAAACAAACTTAAATGACGTGGTTTTAACACAGGAAGGTATAATTGTGTTAACTATTTAAATTGCTAACTAATTGAGTAATTATTTTATATGATTGTTTCTAAATGTTGTTTTTTGAGTATTTAACAGCATCGTTTAATGTGTCCAGTCTATTTTGAGATCAAATATTTTACTAGCTGCAGTAATAATATACAAACATTTCTTATTATCCTAAACATTTGTCAAAGTTTATTTAAAAGGTATGCCTTTCAGCTTTTCCACGTAAAATGAACGTTAACACACTTTAGTTCTTGAATGTAGCAGGCAACTCCAATGTACCGATTTTTTACCAGCCCACGAACGCCTCACAGTCGAACCTTTAAGAGATGTGTCGTTCACGGACATCAAATAGTTAATTTAAACTGCGCATGTCAAATGCGCTACTAATTATTTTTTCTTTATTAAAAGATTGCCACAAAAGTTGCTTCTATTATGCTTATGTTTTACATGGTCCACAGCTTTTGATGATGAAATACTAATATCGTTTTTGAAATTTGGGTCCGATTCAAATAACGGATATGACGTAACAAACACAAACCGCTTCGCTGTCACCGTCCGCCTGAAGTCCATGAATGTGCGGTTGCGTATGTCGCTTCATCCCTCTTGCTAGTTTGCTTCATTTCCCTCCTCTGCTCACCTTCGGCCCTGGCAGTAGAATGGCCGCGGCAGCCCCCAACCCGGAGGACTCCGCCAAGAGCGGAAGCGGCGGGGGAGGCGGCGGGACCCCCAGCGCGCTGGCAGGAGACGGAGACGCGGAAGAGGCCGAGGACTTCACGTCCTCCTCCCACTGCTCGGAGCTGTCACGGCGGCAGAACGACCAGAGGAAGCAGGGTTTGTTCTGCGACGTGACGCTGGCCTTCAGCAGCGGAGCCGCCACGGGGAACGTGCAGAGCTGTGAGTTTTCAGCTCACAGGTCGGTGCTGGCGGCGGCCACCGACTATTTCACGCCGCTTCTGGGTGGACAGTTCTCAGAGTCCCTGTCCGGACGGGTGGAGATGAAGGAGTGGAGCTCCGAGCTGGGACCGGACCCCGAAACGGTGGAGAGCGTCATCCAGTACATGTACACAGGAGAAATACGAGTGAGCACCTGCAATGTGCATGAAGTCCTGGAACTTGCAGATAGGTATGTTGTTGTTTTTAAATCTATAGACAATGCACAATAAGTGTATTAATAGCACCTTTCATTTGTGTACTGTTGTAATCTGATTGCAAAAGATTAAGTGCAGTTTTATTCGTTTTTTTAAATTTATTTATTCTGTTCTGATTGTGTTTTAGGTTTCTCCTGGTGCAGCTGAAAGATTTCTGTGGCGAGTTCCTCAAGAAGAAGTTGAGTCTGACCAATTGTGTGGCCGTGCACAGTCTAGCCCACATGTACACGTTGGACCAGCTGGCCCTACGAGCTGCAGACATGATCCGGCGCAACTTCCACAAGGTCATCCAGGATGAGGAGTTCTACACTCTCCCTTTTCACCTGGTCCGGGACTGGCTCTCGGATGCGGAGATCACGGTGGATTCAGAGGAGATGCTGTTTGAGGCGGTGGTAAAGTGGGTGCAGAAGAACTCGGAGGAGCGAACCCGCTATTTTGAAGAACTTTTTCGCCTCCTCAGACTGCCCCAGATCAAGCCCACTTACCTGACCAGAGTGGTAAAAACTGAACGCCTGGTGGCCGCCAACGAAGCTTGCCTCCAGCTGGTGTCCGCGGCTGTAGAGGGCCACGCTATTCGCTTTGAGAACCTCAAGTCAGCTGACCTGGAGTTCTGGTCCTCCCACATGGCCTCCTTTCAGCCTCGCTTCGGCCAAAATATGGACGTCATCATGGTAGTTGGTGGAGTTTCAGAGGGAGGAGACTATCTGAGTGAGTGCGTGGGCTACTTCATTTATGAGGATCGCTGGGTGAACCTTCCTCACATCCACAACCACCTAGATGGTCATGCCATCGCCACCACAGAGTCACATGTCTATGTCGCTGGTTCCATGGAACCAGGCTTTGCGAAAACTGTGGAGCGTTACAACCCAAATCGCAACACCTGGGAGCAAGTTAGCAACCTGACAACACGCAAGCACTCCTTTGGCTTGACCTGCATTAAAGAAATTTTATACAGCATTGGTGGACACGGTAACTTCAGTCCAGGTTTCAAAGACGTTAGCGTGTACGAGCCGGAGCAAGACAAGTGGCACAATCTGGAATCTGCTCCCAAAATCCTGCGAGACGTGAAGGCCATCAGCGTGGAGGATCGCTATGTGTACGTGACAGCACGCACACCCGTGGATACAGATAACGAGGATGGCTTGAAGACAGTGACCACTCGCTATGACACCGACAGTCGCCAGTGGCAGGATGTTGACTCTTTGCCACTTATTGACAACTACTGCGTTTTCCAGATGGCCGTCGCTTCAACTAATTTCTACCACACAGCTTCCTGTTGTCCCAAGAGCTACTCTGTGCGGGATGAGGTGGCCAGGCAGAAGATCAGTGTGCGGATCTCCGATGAGATCTTGGAGAGCCTGCCACCTGAGGTCACCAGCATCGAGGGTGCTGCCATCTGCCACTTTGATGAAGACGTGTTTATCATTGGAGGCTGGAAGAACAGTGACGACGTGGACAAACAGTACCGCAAAGAGGCTTACCGCTACTGTTCCGAAAGGAAGCGCTGGATGCTGCTGCCGCCAATGCCTCAGCCTCGCTGTCGAGCCACCGCCTGCCATGTCCGCATCCCTTATCGCTTTCTGTACGGCTGCCAGCGGTACCCCATGCCCCAAAACCTGGCTCGCCAGCGGGACCGCATGCAGCAGATGCAGCAGCTTCATCGGCGCACGCTCACGCTGCGTCGGCAGCTCCAGTCGCAGATAGAATGCTGAACACAAACTGTTTTTCCTCCGACCAACATCCTACCGCAGTTACAGCTGACGCCACATTCATAACTAACAAATCAGAGATAAACAAGTCTGGATTTCATTCTTTTTGTGTAACTAATATGTGAAAAGCCATGAAAAGTCTTAGAAGGTGTTTCTGGAAGACTGACCAGTCTGTGTGAAGCACTGAGGTAGATGTAAACATGTGAATAAGAGTGTTACATAGCAGCTAAATATGAAATATTCTCATCTACTCTGTGCAAAGTTGCTGCCTAACTAATTGTTTATAAATAGTATAAAGCTGTATATGTGTACATTTATGGTGATATTCTTATTCCTTTACTCTTTGCCACTCTTTGGAAGAAAATGTGATCTTCACTTATGAGTTTATCAAAGTCCCATCATTCCATAGTAACACTGTGACAATCTCCTCATGCCTAAGAGAAGTCTTACTTGCCTAAATCATGTTAGAAGTAAAAGATAAGTTTATCGCTTAATTATTTTAAGGATTTACTGTAATGTAAACAATCATTCAGTGTCTGCCTTTGCAGCTGGACAGTAAGCATTCATTCATTTCAGTCTTCATCTTATGCCTGTGATGCTTCTTTAGGTTTCTTAAATGATTGTGAACTGTAGAATTCCAAAAATAAGTGAGAAGATTTGAATGAATTCATTCCTTTAATTCCAGAATTTTCTCCTGCCGTTTCATTAGCCGCAGTATTCCCAGCAATAGTGTGATCATTCCGTTGTTTTTTATGTTCCTGCACACTTCTGGCTACTTAACGTTTCATTTCCATTCCTTCAAAAAGTGTCTACCTGTGTTTGAGTGGATTTACATTGTTTGCACAGTTTTTTTTCTTTTATATGGCAAAAGCTTCCCTGAAATAGCACTTTTTGGGATCAAATTGTAAAGTTTTAAAGAGCAAAGTTGTCACTGCACTTTGACTTAGCATATTTCTTTGTGTCATATCAGACAAAGTGATTGTATTTCTGAAAATATTTTTTTTAATTTACTTGTGGTTGGTAAGATTCGACCTTTGAGCTGGTGTGATGTTTCCACAGAATTGTTTCCTGCATTAAATGTCTTCTAAAACCCTGTTTAATTGCACATCGCTCTTAGCTGGGTGTGTATTAGACATGTTGATGTTCTTTGTCTCATTTTGTTCACCAAAGAGACTTGTAGATGAAGGGGTTGATCTTATTGGGCAAAAGAAGAGAGATCGTGATATGAATGTGTTTTGACTGACATTCAGAAGATTTATATGTCTGCAGCGCTCAACTACACATCTGTGGTTACAGAGCGGAGAAATGATATTCATTTCGACTTTATGACCAACATAAATAGCACTACAGATATTAACAAAAAATAAGCTATGTATTAGCTTTGCATGTGACAGCCTGACATTGTGTCTTTATGCTGGATGTAATAAATGCTAATGTCATCACCTGCAATTAAAGTCGTTTTTATAAAACCGTGTCATCTTGCTTTGCTTGATTGATATTCGCATTATCAACTGTCTGTTATAAACATATTTAAAAAAGAAAAAATAAGCCTTAAGAGCACAGCTGATAAAAGTAATGATAAACCATGTAAGATTTAAATAAAACATTAGATTTCCATATTCCTTCTGTATAGAAATTGTACATAAAATGATCAAATCAATGTCTATGAACTATCTAGTGTCCAAAGTTGTTTCTTTTTTCTTCATATAAAAGTCTTGATCTTAAAATAAGGTATAGCATTTTATTCTACAATAGACTAAAAATTGCATTAAAAATTGACAGTATATATTCCAAAACAAATGGATAAAGCAAACTTTAGTTATCCGAGTTATGTATTGATTATACTGTGTGCAAAAATGTTATGTATTATACAGTGCAACTGGTACGTTAAATATTCTAAACAAATGAAGTAGTATTTTGTTGGTATTAGAATTAGTTGATCAAAATAAAATAATTTTCAACATTTTACTACACTTTCTTGAAAAGTGTTATTATTATTGTTGTTGTTGTTGTTGTTATTGTTATTACATTTGTTTTTTTTTTTAAAGGTTGTAGGAACCTTTGTGTTGGTGCCATTGCGTTAGGGGATACTTTTTACCTCCCCACCTCTAGTTAGAAAAAAAGAAAATGTTCCTTCCGTGTTCTTCACAGTTTCGTAACATAAAAGAAAAAAACAATTTTCTTGCATTAAAGAGCCTCATAGACCTAAAAAATGTAAACGGTTTTTAAGCTTTTAGTTTGTTATAGATCCATATATATATTAATTTTTCTTTTGCATTTATAACATGTTAAGTTACATTTTTAATGTTATAACGGATTTGTTGGTTTTCAAAATTCCGACCCTTTTGAAAGTCCGTTAATGCAGCAGTCTCGTTGTACCGGGAGATCGTCAGTGTTCCGGCAGAGACAGCTCATGACATTTGACACGGCATTTTGCTTGACTAATCGGAACCTACCGGAATATTATTTTATTTTAAAACAATGGTAATAGTATGCACACAACGTTTTAGGAACCTCGAGAATTCAAGATTTATCTAGGTTACATGGTGTACGTTGAAGCGCTTTGGACTACTAGCTAACGTAATACTGTAACTGCAGCTAGCTTATGTCTGTTAGCTTACCTAAACTTGATTTTAGATATGATGTCGTTTACGATGAAAAACTAGCAACAAATAAAACACTTTAAAACAAATTTTAAGCATAGCTTCAATTGATTTGATGCTTTCAGCGCGTCTTTTTAAAAATGTTATTTTCATTTTCTATTTCTGCAATGTTTTATTTATTTATTTCCATATTTATTTTACTTTGTTTTTGTCTGCACAGATCCCAGAGCTATCCAACCCCTCGGTGTGTATGAAGGACCCTCAGAGGGTACAGGACATCCTGCAGTCCATGGTGAAGGCTGGTTCCAACACTCTGCAGGTAGGTTTCGACAGCCGTCAGAAACACACAGCAGATCGGAATGAACGTGTTTTGTATCTTTCTTCAGGTGATTTCAGACTTCGACATGACTTTAACGAGGTTCTCACACAACGGTAGAAGGTGTCCTACTTGCCACAGTGAGTACACTGATCCACCAATGTCTGTTGAAGGTTACACGTCAACTACACACTTTTAACTATTAACACACTAAAGTAACTGCTGTTTCAAGACATTTACAAATAGCAGCGAATGTTACATTTACCTTTGTCTAAAGCCACCCACAACGGTAACAAGTACAGATTTACAAATGAAATTTGACATGTCATTTGAGTGATGTAATCAGTTGCCAAAACAAAACAGTAAACAAATAATATCAAACCTGAATGCAAAAGATATCTTTTGACTTATTTTTTAGACATTCTTGACAACAGCAAAGTCATCTCTGAAGACTGCAAACAGCAGGTAAGAACTATTCTTTTGGGTGGAAACAGGTTAAAAAGAGATGATTACAACAAAACAAAACAGAATGCACTTTTAGACTTATAACATCAAGTCTACAATATTTTTTTAAAGTGAGTCGGATACTTCAATATTAATGTATCTGTTGGCTTCTTATAATGCAAAACTAAACATTTTATAATGAAAAGCTGATCGTAAAAGGTTTAAATGCTTTAGATGCATTGTTTTGCTATTTATTTTCACATTAGGTAAATAATAGCTTCAATAAAAAATAGAATCAGTTTCAATAAAAGTTATTGAAGAACACTGATTTATGCTGAGCATCAGAGAAAGACTTTGAGTCTTGTCAGTACGCGGACAAGCCCATGTTGTTGGTTATTGCTTTGGTTCAGTGTTGCCTCTGTTTCTATGAGATCTACTTACAGTTATTTATGTTCTGCTCTTTTCCCTTTGTGAATTTCAATTGACGTGAAACTTGGACTTTGTCAGGGCTCGTTCATCACATTGATTCATGTCTTTTTAATCAATTTTAAGAGGATTTGTGAGGATTTAGTTTTAAATCAGACTTTTGTGTTCAGGTGACTTTGTATGTCGGGATGAACAAGCACAGACCTCGTCCACTCTTTGGGAGCTTTTCTTAAATGGTGGTTATTTAACGAAATATCATGAGGTTGTCCTGTGAACAGATTCACTCTAAAGCCTTGTGGTTGGTTTCAAACAAGCCAACATGAAGGCTGGTGTTTTGTAGCTGTCGCTCCTTCATCTGTAATTTACGTAATTGGTTATCGGACAAGCAGTAAAAACAATATGAAAGTTTTATTTCAGTATATCTTATTTTTCTGAAAGCAATTCTGTTAAATGTCAAGAAAATGTCCTTCATTTCCTGCCTTGCTCTAGACTTTTTCTGCCATCTAGTGGATAAAAGGTACATTTTGTTTTTAACAACAAACTGTAGATCAGAAAAGTCCAATCTCAGTCTAAAGGAATGGTATCCTGCTTCTTTTAGGCAGGACTGGCACATTTACCCAAACATGTAACTTTTAACGTAACTAAACTAAAACATGTTACTAAGTTTTGCAACAAATCTAATAAATCTCTTGATTTATTGAGAAGCAGAAGAATTGTACTTGTAACTTGGGTTTTCTGCGTGCTCGGATGTGTGCGTGATGTTTCACACACGGACGGATATTTTTTACAGACAGATAACGCACATTTCTTCTAACTTTAACTTCACACACTGGTGGACCACATCTGATCAAAGTGGGGTTGGAATGTATTGTTGGGGGTAGAACTGGAGGAGACATCCTGGGAAACATCAATATTTGAACATTTTTGTTAAATTTAATTGGAACTGTTAGAGTTTGAAACAAGTTTCCTCTGACATTTGTTCTGAAATGTTGTCTGCTGGAAGTGTCTTGTTTGCTTTTTGTTTTAATCTGTTCGGGGTTTATTTGTTTTTAGTAGAGTTTGTGTTTAGGAATCTGCTTTTTCTTCTTCAGCTGGATCATCTTCTGAAGACCTACTATCCCATAGAGATCGATTCTTCTCGATCAGTGGAAGAAAAGCTGCCTTTAATGGTGGAGTGGTGAGTATCTCTAACACGTCCTCTCGGAGCTCTCGATTTTGGGTTTAAAAAATGCCTTTTTCTCCCAGGTGGACCAAAGCTCACGACCTCCTGGTGGAGCAGAAGATCCAGAAAGACCTGCTCGCAGAAGCCGTGAGCGAGTCTGAAGTCATGCTGAGGTGAGGTCAGCCCGAGTGTTGATGATACGTTTTTTTTGTTAGGAGTGCTTGAATACTGAGTGGCTGCTTTTACAGGGACGGCTTCCAGCTCTTCTTCGACCACCTGCATGAGCACAGCATCCCTCTGCTCATCTTCTCCGCTGGAATAGGAGACATCCTGGAGGAAGTGATTCGGCAGGCTGGAGTGTTCCATTCCAACGTCAACGTCTTCTCTAACTACATGGACTTTGATGAGTCTGTAAGTTTCCACACTTTAGTTTCATTGATCAAATTACGGCTTAAATAATAATTAGACGTGTTCTTTCTGAACAGGGGGTACTGAGGGCTTTTAAGGGAGAGCTGATCCACATTTACAACAAAAGAGAAGGAGCTCTGCTCAACACGGGTCACTTCCAGGAGCTGCGGACACGGCCCAACGTGCTGTTGATGGGAGACTCCCTCGGAGACCTGTCCATGGCTGATGGAGTCCAGGACATGGAGAACATTCTCAAAATTGGGTTTCTCAATGATAAGGTCAGTGGAGTTCACCTCCCCTCCTGCTCCTCATGATGCTCGTAAATCATCACTTTTTCTTTTTTCTCCTCAGGTGGAGGAGAGGAAGCAGTCGTATTTGGACTCATTTGACATTGTGCTGATAAAAGATGAAACCTTGGAAGTCCCTAATGCCGTTCTCCTGCATCTTACGGGCAATAAATAGACTGTGGACCTTCTCCTATCCTTGGACAATCCAGAAACAGACGGTGACAGCTGGGATTGTCTTTTCATTTTACAAAAACCTGCAAACACCTGAACTGCTCAGCAGGATTTGACACACATCACGTCTGAATCCGATCAGCAACAAAACCTTTGCTCTCAACTCAGATCCTCACTTTATGACGTGCCAGAAAAGCACAAACGCCACACGTCCAGTGTGTTTGTGGTTACAGATGTTTTAACATCTTTTTTTCATAAAATGTTGTTATGCAAAAGTAAAGAAAATATGAGAAGTTTTGTATACAATTCACCTTCAGCCCTTCAGAGATAATAAAGTCAAATTTGTTTAAAATTCTTTTTTTTTCCTTTTAATTCTAATTTAAAATAAATCAAGTGCCCCTTCAGTAATGTAGCAACTTCAAAAACTTTCCATATTAAAGTATAAAAGTTCATTTTAAATCAAAGATATACAACTTTTGTGTTTCTCAACATACTGTACAGCCAGTAGATTCATAAAAAAACATTTATACAATTGCATATTTATGTTCTTTTCAGTATTAAAATCATTTTCTCGCTGAAGCCTATAACCTTCTTTTAACCACTTTTACCATAGTGGATGTTTTTCATTAATGGTGAAGAGCCCCTGACATAAAAATAAGTGAAAGCAAAATTATTTGGGTGTTTTCAGACAGACTTTCCTCACTTCTTCTTCAGGCTCTGAAATATCCGAATGATTTCTGCCTCTAAGTCAGTCTGAATGGCTTCAATAACAACTTCTAAAACAAAACTTTCTTCATTGTTGCCGGGGACAACAGCATGACCCCATTGTGCATTAGCGTTTCCTCACAACTCGTCTCGTACCACTTGGTCCTCGTCCTGTTTGACCATCAGCTCTTCTTCCAAAATCTTTTCGTCTTTATTCCGATCCTGATTGTCAAACATGTCCTTAATGATGCCATCGGCCTCCATGCCCGGCCGCAGGCGTCCTTTACCCTCCTGGACTTGAAGATAAATGAATTTTGAGAACTGGAGGAGAGAATAAAATATATTTTAACATTTTTTTTTTCATAAACCTCATAAAATAAGGTTTTATTAGAGATCCACTCTGAGTAAAACTGTTTTGGGTGTTTTTAGTGTATTCTAATGACATTTTCTGTGAAGATGAAAGACATAAATAAAATTAAGCAAAAAATTGCATTGCTGAGTATTTCTTTATTCCAATCTTTGTGAATCAGGAGCAAAAAAAAAGGAATTTGAAAAAAGAGCTTATTTATGATATAGAAAATCCGCTGGGTGGGCCACAAACTCCCTACTCTGCTCTGGCTACAATGACATAATCATAAGTAAAAGACCACTGGCAACACTTTTATTATAGCTCAGAAGGTGATTGGAATGAGTCTTTAAAGGTTTTAAAACAATAAAACGTGTTAATTTTTTTCTATTTTTGTCATAAAATAGAGAATAAAAAAGATTTTCCTTACTAGATAAATGAAAAGTCAAATGTAAGATGAAATGAAAGTTGTTAATCCTTCAAAAGCACTATATAATTAATTAAAAATGGTAGACTCCCACTTATTGGACGTTTTTGATGAGTCTTCTCATATTTATATAAAAAAAGACTTAAATCCAACCTTTAACCTTTTTAGACCCTTGTTTAAAATGCCTTTTTGATTTTATAGTCGCAAATTTAGCACAATTAACTATTGTAGTAATAGAAACCAAAATGTTCTGTCCATGCCAGGTCCTAACAGGTTGAACATTTGCATTTAAAAGTCCCACTCTGATCATCTTTTGGTCTATTGTGAAAGCGTTCCCAGTGGTCACCTCTCCTTCCCCTCCTGTTGCTGAGAGCTCTCTGTTTGCACACTCTCTGATTTGAATAAAGAAATACTCAAAAATGCAATTCTGAGCTTCATTTTCTTAATATATGTCCTCCATCATGAGAAAAACACCATATAAACATGTTAAAAACACATGTTAAAGAAAACATGAGATCTGCTTTCAGATGTGACCCCTAACCACATTTTTGCTTACCTCCTCCAGAGGGACCTCCCTGTCTCCGTTAATATCCATGGCATCAAAAAGGGTGTCGGGTCCGTCTCCGAGCCACACAAACATGTATCCTTCAGGAACACCCTTCTGCAGCTCCATCAGCTCCAGGTCAAACAGCAGCACCGCACTTCTGGGAACATCTCCAGCTGAAGGCGTCCAGAGGAACAGAGGAAACCAAACATCACTCTAAACAGGACAAAAATAGACTGCATCCTAGGATTTTAAAGGTCTGACCTCCATTTTCCCCGTGTGCCCAGTGGGGAGGAACGACCACCTCCCTCCTCTCGCCCACACACATGCCCCTCAGACCTTCCTCCAGACCGACGATGACTTTATTGGCTCCTAAAGTTGTGACTGACGGTGAGTCATAGTGGTCCCTAAACAGAAACACAGCTAATTATCACGTCAGCAGAATTCCAGGTCCGGGCAGATCCTCAGCCTTTAGCCATGCTGGCACACATGCTGCTGTCAGAGTCACAGCCAGCCCAGCAAAACGTGTCAGAGGGAAGCCGGCAATGTTTACATGCAGGAGGAGGCGGGGTGCAGCGCAGCAGAGTGAACAGCGGGGGCGCTCACGAGGAGTACAGAAGGGTCCCATCCATGAGGGAGCAGTTATAGCGATACTTGATCCAGTCGTCGGCCTCACTGGTGGCGTTGCATTTCCGGGGCTTGTGGGTAATTCTGATCTGGACTGAATCTTTGGGGTTGTGGAAATCGATTACGTGGATGTGGAAGATGAGCACAGCTGAGCCAGGAATGAGGCCTCCTGCAACACCAACCACACTTATTAGGTCCAAGAGGGCGTCCATGAGGTCCTACTGCACGCAGAACCTTACCGACTCCCTTTTCTCCGTATGCCAGATGAGGAGGAATCACGATCCGCCTTTTTTCTCCCATGCACAGACCCTGCAGAGCTTTGTCCATGCCTTGGATCACGTAACCCATCCCAATGTAGGTGTTGTAGGTGCTGTTTCTCTGGTAGCTGGTGAGCGACACAGAGTTCAGACAAAAGACGTCAGGTTTTGAAATCTGAAAGCGATGGCTGTACCTGGAGTCGAACAGGGTGCCGTCCTGGAAGGTGCCGTTGTAGTGGTAACGCACATAATCTCCAACCACCGTTCTGCGAGCGCAGCCTTCAGGAACCTCCGTCAGTTCCACAGTCAGCTCATCTCTGGGGTTGAACAGGTCAACCATCAGAACCTCAAACACCAGTGTGGCCTGAGGGGGGATCTCTGGCCCTTTGGAGAGGAGCACAAAAAACTCTGAAATACAACTTTGCTTTTAGACAAATACTCAAACATTAAAAACGGAAAAGAAATGTTTTACAATGAAAAAAAGCATGAAAGGTGTCAACAAGAACTAAAACTAGTACAGATCTGATTAAAATTCTTTTTTTGAGTCCATTTTGTTTTATTTTGAAGAAAGAAAATCCATCTTATCATGTAAATTGTTTGCAAAGCAACTTCTACTCCATTGTTAATGCTAAAAAAACAATTGAAAACTGACTTAATATACAGATATAAGCTCACATTTAAATGCATTTTCTGCTTTTACCTACTAGGGATGAAAACTTTAGATTTTTTAGGAAAATTCAAGCGAGATCATCGTACTTTTAAAAGATTTGCAAAGACAGAAGTAGGAAGGTTTCTGTCGGACAAATACATCAGATTAAGAGAGCAGCTGCTAAAATACCATTACAAAGCAGCAAACACATGTTTGAGGCTTGCAGTTCTATGCAAACCTTCTATTCAGCCACTTTCTTTTATGGTAGAAGAAGAAAAATCTTTCATTATTATTTAACAAAGATTTTTCATGATGCGAGGAATACCTCTGCATCATTGGGCATCAAAGAAAATAAACTGATGGTGTGACCCCCGTCTTCCCCTGACCTCAACCCGATTGAGAACCTTTAGAGCATCCTCAAGCAAAAATATTTATGAGAGTGGAGGGCAGTTCACATCCAAACAGCTGGTTACTCTGACATCCTGCAAAGAAAACTCTCAAATGCAATGGATGCAAGCTGATATTGCACAAGTAGTTCAAATTGATTGAAACCCTGTTGTGTAATGATTTGGAGCAGTACGTTTTCAGTTTTTTTATTTACAAAAAAAAAAAGAAGATAACTGAGAGGTTTGATTGATAACATTTCAATTATACTCTAACAGTTTTGAAAATAAATATGATGCTATTATCGAAACATATCTTTTGCATATAAATTTGGAACGCAGTGTAAATGTTCCGACAGAAACACCAAAAACAGCACAAAAAGTTCAGCGTTAAACCTTTTTCAAGGTTTGTTGGTCTCATCTATGTTGTGTATTTCTATACCGTGGCCTTGTTCTCCATAAGCCAGGAAGGGCGGCACAATAATGACCCGTCTCTCTCCAACGCACATTCCCAGAAGTCCCTCCTCAAAGCCTTTAATGAGATCGCCCTGTCCAAGGTAAGTGTCATAAGTTTCGTTCCTTGAGTATCTGTGGGAGAAAGAGAAGTTCCTGATGGCGTTCTATTAAAAACAAAAAAAAAAAAACAGGTGTGTCGGGATGCTACCTCACCTGGAGTCAAAAGCTTCATCCGTCAGCAGGGAGCCATTATAGTGGTACCGGACGAAATCGGATGCTGAGGCGCCACGACTGCAGCCTGCAGGTTTGTTGAGCGTGCGAATCTGAACTTTGTCTTCTAGATTCCAAATGTCGAGCAGGTGGACGTCGTAGACCAGCACGCTGTCAGGAGGGATGACACCACCTGTGGGATCAGCAGCATGGCGTTGGCACAAACCAGCAAATGACCCCAAAGGGTTCTGCTGCACAGACCTGCTCCAATGCTGCCATAGGCCAAGTGTGGCGGGATGGTGATCCTCCTGCGCTCGCCCACACACATGCCCAAAAGACCTCGGTCCATCCCAGTGATGAGTCTGCCCAAGCCCACCTGGCTGATGAAGGCTTTGCCTCGGTCATGACTGTAGAGGCAATAAGATGGCACAAAGATTCTCAAAATCTGACAGCAAAATGTGTCTTATTTTTATGATATGATTAACAGGAATGCAGATGCAACAAAACCCATCCATGGAAAACTGTTGCAGATTCAAAACTGAACAGCGCATGTGCAGAACTGACTGCTGCAGGGACACCGGCTCATCCTGCCAGCGCCTTCACCTGGAGTCAAACTGCTGCCCGTTCTCATAGAAAGTCCCGTTGAAGTGATACCGGACGAAGTCCTCTGTTTGCACCTCCCGAGGACAAACTCTGGGAATGTGGTACCGATCCACAACGATGTCCACCAGCGGGTTGGAGCTGCAGGTCACCGCGCAGACGAGGAGGAAAAGCTCGAGAGGTTTGGTCGGATCCATTCGGGAAGCGAGAGAACAGCAGAACCGAGCAGGAGAACCACAGCCAGCGCGGCGATGTGGTTCAAGAGAAGAAAAGGAAGGACAGCAGGCAGATGCAACAAGTTTGTCAAGTAGACGAGTTATCGGGCTCAACTTCCGGGTTTGGGCTTCAAAATAAAAGTTGTTATATATATTTTTTTAGTTAAATGGATTTTACACACTTATAACTAAATAAGTACCTATTAATATGATAATATCACCAATTAACATGAATTGAAATAATACATGTTTTTAACTAAAATATAAACAATATATGATTACTTGAAACGAGCTAAAATGTAAGGACCTTAATAATTTAGGCCTATTGAATAGAATAGAATAGAATAGATTAGAATAGAATAGACCTTTATTGATTCCACAAAGGGGAAATTACTTTATTACTATAGCTCAATTAAAACACCAGATAGATGATAAATAACACTAAAAATGTATTAAAAAAAAATTTGTCCAGTGTCTATCACGCATTGCACAGTGTAATAGCTGACAGAAGGAAAGAAGGAGCTCCCCAGAGCCCCCATGGTTTCATGCAGAGGATGATGATGAAGAGGGTTGTCCACGACCACGATAGATGATGAAGGAGAAATTTGTGTATAAATACCAAACCTGACTTGAAAGCATGATCTGTGGTGCTAAACTGCCCTCCATCCAAGACCTGTTCTCCTTTAGAATCATGATCAGGTGGGCAACATTCCTAGAAACCCCTTTATCTATTAACTTCATCTCTCCCCTCATTGTGGCCAAAGCGATAGGATTAAGATTTATTTATCCATCTATCTTACTTATATATTTACAGGGGTTTTTTTCCCTATTTTTTTGGAGTGAACCATAATGTGCAAAAAGAAGAAGAGTAAACATGTATGTATACAGCATACCAAATCAACCAGATGTTGAAGAATATTTCTAAACTAACAACTGGTTTGGAATTGTGCTTTTATTGTTTACGGAAAGTTGCTCCAGCGCCTGTTCATGTTCTACTATCCTCTCACCAACTTGACACCACTTTTGGAAAATTAGGCTCCAGGGATGTGGGGGGGGGAGTGGCCCCCAGCCTCCACCCACTACTTAATGGAATTCTGCAAACGTGTAAAAACCAAAGCCTGACTCAGAGAGATGACCCCATACTTTCTCCCACAAGCTTAAAAAGACAAAAGGAATTCCCTGCTATATTCATACATTTATGGCTAATACTTTAAAAGAATCCATGTGGCAGCATCTGTCTGCCATAGAGAACTTCTCTTTCCTGAGTTACATATTATTGTTATTAACAAAATAAATAAATATAACAAAATTATTCATATAAAAAATGTTAATTTGTTGGATTTTGGTCTGTTAAACTGCATCGTTTTGGGGGAAATCTGAATATTCTATTCCATGAGAACCAAAAAGTGACATTCCTGTCAAGTGAGGCGAATCCCCTCCAGTTCATACCGGAAGTCCTAAACTTTCCCTTCACAACAAATCACTTAAGAAGCATGCACTGCTTTGAATGTTCAGCAATTTAGAATGCTGGTTAATCGATTTAAAAGGAAGGCTTAGAAATACTACAATAACTTGGATTTTAGGAATTAAAGTGCACCTAGCTGAAAAAAAACTTGATTTTGACGCACATTTCTCTGTTGAAGCTGCATACAGCTTCTTATGCTTTTATTGTGAAAGTTTGGGCCAGGTGTTTATCTTTTCAGCATCCATCCCACCGCGGATCTTTACAGCCTACGTGCAAACAGACATGAGCAGCTTCTGGTAAAAGAGGGGTAAAAGAGGAAGTCTCCAAGTCCATTCAAAACCAGGACAGACTCTCTTCGGAGAAGGCGATGACGCTCCTGGGAAGCGTTTTCCTGGCGCTCCTCATCCCCGTCCTGGCGCAGGCTCAGTATGAGAAGTACAGCTTCAAAAGTTTCCCTCAGAAGGACATCATGCCGCTGGAGTCCGCGTACAGCTACGCTCTGGAGCAGTACGCGGCGCAGAACTGGGCGGAGAGCGTGAAGTACCTGGAGCTCAGCTTGCGGCTCCACCGGCTGCTGCGGGACAGCGAGGCGTTCTGTAGCCGCAACTGCAGCTCCGTCAGCCGGGACAACGTCACCCTCTTCCCGGACGTCACCCTCCGCGTCGCTCAGCACGTCCTGCTCAGAGCCGCGTGCCTCAAACGCTGCAAAGAAGAGTTCCCCGTCTTTAAATTAAAGTACCCGCGGAGGGATTTACTGCAAGCCTTTGAAGAAAGAATACCTTATCGGTACATTCAGTTTGCTTATTACCAGGTGAGAAGTCACTCCTGCTTCAGTCTATGCTCTCTAAATTTACCACAACTAAACTTCAAAATGTATGTGGATTATTGGTCTAAAATCTAGCGGACTATGTTACCGCGTAGAAACATTTAGAAACAAAACCAACAAAGTGTGGGAATCGGCTGTTGTAGATGAAGTGAGTTTAGAGAAAACGTTTAGCTGAGGTGCATTTTTGTGTGTGCTGGTGTGTGAGCCCTCCTGCAGTGCAGTTTTGAGCATGTGCCACGTCTCTTCCAGTGTTCCCTCAACAATCCCCTCATTCTTCTCACACAGAGCTGCACTGCGGCTCGTTCTAGCTCACAAAACCAAAACATGAGCAATGCATCTTCTCATCCATAATATGAACTTAAATCAACAACTATTGTCTATGACTTCAGCCCACAATATGCTTTTTGTGTGAATTAAAACATCATATTACACGGATTTATAGTAATTTTTATCCTCTTTCTCAAGCAAAAAAGCATACATATTTTTTTTATTTTGCCCAGGGTGCAGGTAGAACATCAGGAGGCAAATGTTGGTGTGCTCTGCTAAAACACCATCATCATTTCAGTTCATCTATAATATTTTATCTCCTCTTTTGATCTATTTGATGTGTGTTAAGAGTTTCATGTTGAACGTTTTTCCTAGCACTACTCACTGCATTTAACGGGCTTGGGACAAGCACAAGCAGTGCACTGATTTGTATGGAGAGAAAATAGACTCACTGGATTTTGTGTGCTCATACAATACATTTTGTGCACAGCTGTGTGCACTTGCAATTGTGTATTCACATATACAAAAATGACAAAATAAAATGTACATGCGCACAACTTTAAATTGCAGCAGCTTAAAACTAACTACACACACACATTTTTAAAAACTACGCATCAATCGCCTGATACACAAAATCGCATTTATACACAAATTAGATGTGATACACTTTTCATGTCTCCAGCCAGATATGTGTGCAAATGATATGTTTAAATGCTGCTAGAATGCTGGGTCATCAGAGTTTTTTATCCCACTTTCTTAAACAGATTTGCCCCAATAATTAATACTTAAAAAGTCTAAATATTCATTTATAAAACACGCAACAGTAAAGTTTCTCCATTTTCATCACTCCCTTGTGGCAGCACTTTCACAGACACGAATCTGGAGATGTGAAACAAGTCTCACATCTGATTAGTGCGTGCATGCTGTTTTGTGTGTTTATCAGGTGATTGGTGCGTGCTTAAAGATTTGTATGTGTCGTTAGTTTTAATCTATAATTTAATTTAAATTGTATCTTGTATTTTTTTGTATTTTGTAATTTTAGTACACGTGAATGCACAATTGCAAGTACACACAGTCATGTACAAAATGTATTACATGAGTTACAAATCAAGAATAATGCACGCACTAATACAGAGTTTTTTTTCTCGATAGTTTGTGCCCTGTTGAGGATGCATTTTCTCCTTTTTCTTTTTATATCTGTCCGTGTATCTGTTTGCCTGTCCATCTTTTCTTTTTTGTCTTTTATTTATTGATATATTTGGATTTTTGTGTGTATTTCTGAATTTTTGTGTGTGTTTTAAAATAACTTTTCAAATCTGGGGACAGTCAGGGGGCATTGCCCCATTGCCTATTCCTATATCCGGCTGTGTGTCTTCTATTCTATTCTATTCTATTCTATTCTATTCTATTCTATTCTATTCTATTCTATTCTATTAACAGATCTCATTTTATTTAATTTAATCTCAACTCAATACAGACAACATTTAATTTAATGACTGTATATTGAATTGCATCTAGAATATGTGGGTTGAATGGATTTTTGTTAGTGATCTCCATTCCTGTTCTTCCACAGCTAAACAACGTGGAGAAAGCTATCGCAGCAGCTCACACCTACCTGACGAAGAACCCAAAAGATCCGTCTTTGACCAAAAACATGAACTACTACAAGTCTTTGTTTGACGTAGAGGAATATCTCATTGACTCTGAGGAGCAGCCATATGAGGTCGGTTCCTGCAGCAGAGCTAGAGAAAAACGTTCAAGAAATAACATGTCTGAATTTATAAACAACTGATTGGACCTCTTCCCCACCCAGAGCATTTTCCTTAAGAGTGTGATGCTCTACAACAATGGAGACTACAGCGGCAGCGCCAGAAACATGGAGCAAGCCATCACGCAGTATTTTGAAAGCTACAGCATGTGCTTGGCGGGCTGTGAGAGCTCATACGAGATCATAGAGTTTAAAGACTTCTACCCCACACTAGCAGGTAAATATACAGTCATGGTGGAGTTGCTTTGTGTGTTAATGACACAGTGATTCATTCTCACTCCTGCCTTCCTTAGATCTTTTCTTGGATGTGCTGAAATGTAAGGTGAAGTGTGAGGAGAACCTGATGCCCAACGTTGGAGGTTTCTTCGTGGAGAAATTTGTCGCCACAATGTACCACTACCTCCAGTTTTCATATTATAAATGTACAAACTCCTACCAAGAAAAAATCTAAAAATGATGCTTGAAGCTCTCTTCTAATTTATTTTATTCTATGCTTTGCAGTAAATGATGTCAAAAATGCGGCTCCCTGTGCAGCCAGTTACATGCTCTTTGACCCCAGTGACCAGGTGATGCAACAAAACGTGGCTTATTACCGTTTCTACCACGAGCAGTGGGGCCTCACAGACCAGGACTTCCTGCCTCGGCCTGTAAGGAAACAAACCCTGCTCCTGCAGGACTGCGGTCGCTCCACCAGAAAGTGTTCACACTCAGATGATGGTTTCATAAAGCTGTGCTGGCGTGAACATTAACACAGTATGAGGGTGGTAATTAGGGAGACGCATTCAAAGCTGCATGGTGTGGCTGCGGCGGCAGCTTCAGAGTTCCAGTTAACTTCTCTCCTTTCTAAAATAAATTCTGCTCCGCAGTAAAACATGAAAGCCTCTGAATCGAGCGGGAAAGAGGGTAAACAAAAATAACCAGTGAAGCTCAGCGCCATAAAACTCTTGTTTTCTACGGCTGCTTGTGTCAACTCATGCTGGCGTTTCTTTCATTTTCCAGGAGGCTCTGAGGTATTTTAACCAGACTGTCAAACAGA
The DNA here is from genome assembly GCA_014656515.1 of Oryzias celebensis. NCBI lineage: Eukaryota > Metazoa > Chordata > Actinopteri > Beloniformes > Adrianichthyidae > Oryzias > Oryzias celebensis. The sequence goes on along the minus strand of BNCR01000008.1, from coordinate 5,704,552 downwards.
AGGAGATGCTGGATTTTGCACTGAACTACCTACAAACAGACGATGAGGTACGAGTCCACTGTGGAGATATTTTTACAAACAGCTTTCCTGAGGTAGCATTTTCCAGATGAAATGTTTCAAACAGAAACATAACTTCTTATTACACATTTATTCTTTTTAATGAAGGAAAATCTTCCTCCTCCCATCCCTTTAAATGATTCAGAGTTCCTCTGCAGCTGCTCACCCACGACTCTGCTGTTACATATAAAAAAAAAAATAATCTGCCTTCATCTCATCTGCACTCTTTTGTAGGAAAGCAGAATTACTCACCCCTTCCTTCAAAAAAATACAAAGCATTCCCATTTCATTATGTAGTTTTGAGCCAAAATCAAAAACCTGTGTCGTTTTCTAGGACATATTTTTTACAGAGCAGCAGAAGTTCATTAGAAAATTGCCTCTGTATTTTGTACTACACGATTTCCTGCTACCTCACAGCCCCTCACACCCCCAACCTAACATTAACGGTGCAACTAAAAGGGCGAGCAGTACTGGAGCTTTCCAGCCGTACAGTTTAAAGCCAGATGCCAGCCTAGACGAGGACAACAAAGGCCTGCATTTTTTTAAATCTCAGAAATGCTATTTTGAGATTAATTTTCTTAACATATGTCCTCCATCAACAGAAGAACGCCACAAGAACATGTTAAACATGAAAAAAAAACCTTTTTTTTTAAATCTGAGTGAGTCTTTAATTGTAAGACCTCCAAATCCTTATGAGCTTGGGCAAAAGTATGCAACGCTTTCACTATGTTTGCATGTAGTTTCAAAAACATTATCCACCTAGTAACTTTAATCAGGACAATTTTTTTCTCTTTATATTCTTTTTGGATTCCTGCAGAGCTCAAGTTGTATTAAAGACCCACTCCGATTAAAACTGAGGTTTTGGTGTTTTTAACATGTTCTTGTGACATTTTTCTCATGATGGAGGATACACCTAAAGAAAATTAGGCTTAAAATTGCATTTCTGAGTATTCATTTATTCAAATAATTGTTAATCGGGTGCCATTGGAAAAAGACGTTGAAGACGTGTATGACATAGAAGCTAACACAGTAAACCACAAGCTCCCTGCTCCACTCCATTCTGATGCATCCACTTGTAGATGACTGGATCCATTAATGTCTTTGTTTTCCTTATCCGAGCCGACATCTGGCACCAAACTGTACTGGCGAATAGGTCCAATTTTGCTCTCCATTTTTATTGTTGAGGTTGTAACAGATGGATGATGGGAAGGGTACAGGGCTTCTCTGCACCAACAGTCCCACCCACAAACTTTTGATGAACTACTGCTGCTCTGCATAAACTATGTCCTAGAAAACACAGTTTTTTTTTTTAATTTAAAAGCTTATTTATAATTATATTATTATATATATTTATTTATTTATAATAGCTAAAAAAGATGATCGGAGTGGGTCTTAAACGTGCATATCATGCAATTTGTTTTCCAAAATAAAAAAGATATTTACAAGCTAAAAACCTGATTAATAAATATCAGCTGTTATCAAAGGTGCACAAGTGAATGTAAAGGAGAACAGCACAATACATATTCCATCCATCTCTTCACTGAATAAAAGCTAGCGGTGGCGGTTCCTGACGCAGAGGGACCTGCAGACTGAAAACAAACAAACAAACAAAAAAAAAAAAGAAAGTCGGAGGGGGGAGTTTTTTCCAGCAGCAGCATGTGGTATGTGGCTGGGAGGTGTTGGCTGCTGACGCTCTACCACATCCATTTAGCTCAGGTCAACCCCTCCCAGCTCTAACTGCACAGATTTTGAAGGGGGAGGAGGACCAGGAAGTTGAGGCCGAATTACAGGGTGCAATAAGTGACAAGGTCACTTTTCCATATATTTGGAAATAGAAAAGCAATAAACTGCTTCTTAAATCTGTACTTTCTTACAATTTTAGGACGTGGTTAGTCCGGAAGATATGGTGTCCACCAGCTCAGAGCATCCTGATGCTGAATTTGAGGGGATGGGAGATTACGAGGAGTCTTTCCTGGCTGACTGGTGGCAGGAGCCCAACAGTAAGTTCGACACGGGGGAGATTGTGGACTGACATCTGCCCCCTTCCGGAGCAGAAAGCTTCGTCCTCACAGCCTACATACCAAAGACGCTCTGCAAACAGACTTCTACAGAGTTAAAGCCACAAATGACCCCTGCTGTCATTAGCTGAAGAATAACAGGACAAAGTCACCCGGCATGTTAATCAAAATTTACGATTGACGTATTCCCTCTTGGCTGACATCAGCTCTTTAAAAAATAATAATAATGGTTTCCTACCACATGTTCAAGACTTTTCTACTGTTTGTATTTGCAGTTTTTATTTAATGAAAGCCAAGTGCCTTTTTTTATGTAGTTTAAAAAAAGTAGTTTTTTTATGCTGAAGAAATCACCAACTTGTGTTTGGTTGTTATTCTAAGATTATCCTAATTAAAATGTTATTTTAATATACTTAATTTGTTGTTTCCGTGTGCAAATGTGCCCTTTTTTGAAAACACAAATATCTATTTCTAATTGATGCAGACTTTTTGGTGCTTGGTAAATATGTCCATCTTTTCTCAGTTATTTCTAAGGCAAAATGTCTGTTATGCAGCTGGACTTTGAGGCCCAGTTGGCATCTGGATGTTTTGGGTCTCGAATAAAGAATGGTCACAAAGAGGATTTAGCAAGACTTCCTGAAAGAACTTCTGGGTGGATGTCGGTGTAACTTGTTGAAGTCCCCTCCGATCATCTTTTGATTTATTTTCAAAGAGTTCCCAGTGGTCTTTTAATCACGATAATGTGGTTTTTAGCCCCCTCTTCCCTCCCCGTCGCTGAGACCTCACAGGAGGGAATTTGTGGCTTGCCCAGCCCATTTTCTACATCACAAGCTCTTTTTCAAAAAAGCATTTTTTCCTCTGCTCCTGATTCACAACGATTTGAATACATTTAATTTTGAGCTTAATTTTCTTTATATAAGTCCTCCATCGTCAAAAAACGTCACATGAACATGTTAAAAAACACCAAAAACACAATTTTCCTCAGCGTGAGTCTTTGAAACTAATATGTGTGTGATTTTAAGTTGAAAAACCCTCGTTTTTGTTCATCTTTAAACATTAGCTGTGGATTATCTTTTGAGGTTGGACAACTTAATGAAATCCTGTTGTAGATTTGAATAAACTATAGAGGCAACAAACAGCAACTTTGGGAACCTAGAGCATCTTTTTTAATTGATAGCATTACTTTTTCCCAAGTTTTGTGATGCTTTAAAACACATGTTTTCTTTTTTTTTTTCCTTTGATCCATTTAAGTTTCTGCTGAAGTCTTAAAGAGATTTAAATCACCTAAAATACTTTTAGTTAAGGAATTTTTGCATTCTACTTTACATCTCAAAGTAAGGAAAGCTTTCCAAATCCCAAATCAATGACATTAGAACGCATGAATGGTGGTTTCATGTTTTTATATTTTATTTTTCATTCATTTCGATTCATTCTACAAGCATCAGTTCATTCTTTTTTTTTTTAATTCAAAAAGATCGTGTCTAAAAATAAGGGGTCAGATACATCTCACTTTGTGTTTCCCACCCCCCTTCATTGGATTTCTTTTTAAGAGCTGAAGTTAAAAACAGCTTGACTTAAATCAGGTTAATAACCCAAGAAAAGAAGCTCCATTATTCTGGATTTAAGCTGGATGTCTGAGGATCTGTACAATCTGCACTCAGAGGGGAACCAAACTGGCCTTGTGCTCACTCGAGGTGTCAGACACACCATAGCTTGGACTTTAAACCAGATCTTTCAGGTGGTTGTGGAGAAGTTAGTTCACAGCTTTGGACAAATGTCCAAAAGATGTCATTTCTGAGAGGGACTGGCTCTGCTGCTACACTTAAAGATGAACAGCAGACAGAGCTGCAAGTCGTCTCAGGAGATGAGAGATCTTAGCAGAAAACAGATAAAACTATTTGATCACAGCTTCAACTTAATCTTCATACATTGCATTTAACATTCAGCATATTTTGCACATATTTACAGACAGGTGTGCATACAGTGGGCGAGTGCTTTGTTCTTTGACACATGGCGTAGAAACTGTTCTTCATGTGCTGCTGTTATGGAGGCATGGCTGCAGCAAACAAGCAGTTTACAGAGAGATGATCGTCTAGAGGTAAGAACCTGCCTGTTAAAGCAGGAGTGTTAAGGTGGACAGAGCTGGCCCTCACAATAATGTAAACACACACATTCTTCCTCTCTTTAAAAACCTCATCAGCCGTACATTCGCTCCTGAACAGACACACAGAAGAAGCCTCCTACAAACTTTGGAAGTGGTGAAAACGCTCAGATAAAGTGGAATGTACGTTGGTCCATCTCACACAGAGAACACTAAGTTACGGTCTTTGCTGCTTTGTATTTTGTTTTGTTTTTTATGATCCCAAAACCAAAACGCCCAGCTTTACTTCCCTGAAAATGTGGTTTCGAGGGAGGGGGAGCAGGACGCCTTAAGAACAAGTACATTTTTTAATCCGTTTTTCCTCCGTACTTGACTGTTCCAATCATTCATGTCTTGACTTACCAAATCAGAATCTGAGGACTTTTTCCTTTAAAAAAAAAGGGTTCAGTTCCTACATTTTTTTTTTCAGTCTGTGATGGTTCTGCAGTAAACTGTGGGCTCAAGTAGCGTTTGGAGTGTGCAGACAGGCAGGCAGGCATTGGAAAGACGTGTCTCTTATCAAGTTGGTCCGCCGTTGATGTCCCAGTCGTGAGAAGAAGCGCAACGGTAGAGCTCCTGTGCTGGAGGAAGCCCCTGGCGTTATGGGGAGAGCAACCTGCTCGCCCGAGCCCCAGCCTGGACACCGGTCTCTGCAGTATGAATTGGCTGGTGAGGTGAGAGGAGCTCCACGGGCCCCTGAGGCGAGAGGAGCCCAGAGGGAGGACAAAAGGAAGGAGTTGACAGGATTGAGGAAGGAACGACAATCTGAAGAGGTCTGGAGATTGTGGGACTGCAATGGAAGACTTGGTTCTTTTTTTTTTTTCTTTTAATTCTCCTCTTCTTCAATGTGGACACGACACAGTGCGAGGAGGAAGACGAGAGTGGAAACATGGCAGACAGACAGATGGAGATTTTATCCTCCTCCAGATCTGGAAGGGAACAGAAAGGGGAGTGACCGTTAGCGGCAAGAGATAATGATAATGATAAACAAACAAACAAAAAAAAAAGAGCCTCATCAAGTACTGTTCACACCTTGGTTCTGATCTGTTTGACCTGTTGTCCTCTGGGAGGTGCTATAGATGCATCAAAGCTCAAACAGCTAGATTCAAAAAACAGCTACTTTCCATAGGCAATTACACTAGGCTGGCGTGTTCATGTTAAACATATGCCTACAGTATGTACAGGTGAGGTGCATTTAAAGCAGGTTGTGCTTGCATATAAATTGCCACTTGCAGCACAAAGTTATTTTTTGTAATATACATTTTTTAAACTTATTTACCATATTCAACATACTGTGTGCACATAACCTGTTTATATTTGTTGTTGTTTTTTCCCACATGTGGCTTTTAATCACATTGTGCATGTAGACAGTGAAAGGCATTCTATATTATCCTATCCAAGTCTAGTCGACTCTATTCTATCTTAGCTTAGTCTAGTATAATAAAAAAACGACGACATGTCATCATTTCTTCTGGGTAAATCTCAAAGATGACAGTCAGGTCTTAAAGATAAAGGAGTCACGTTGATGATAGATGCATGAGCAGGGCATCAGTGCTGCAGGCCCTGCGGACATTTACCTTCCTCTTCGAATGTTCCTGCATTCCGGGAGCACAGCAAGGAAAGACACAAACTTGTCAAAAGAGGTTGCATTCACAAAGAAAATAAATCAAAATACAATCATACAGAGCTTTGAAGCTTGTAGAAAATGCAGGAAACAAATTTGATTTTAAAGTCAGATTGAAAATAAAATTTAAAAAAATTATTTTACAGTAGAACATCAGATTGCAGGAGAAAGCTTAAATCAGCTGTTGTAGTCCGTGGTTCCCATGTTGGCCTTCTGCTTGGAAGTTTCTCTGTGATATTTGGGAATGATCATAAGCACCAGGGCTGTGGCACTGAACACATCAGCCCCACAAAAGCTTCCTGAGCTTTGCCCCATGCCTGCTTACAGCTCATGCATGCATGCAGAGACATCCAGCTCTGCCCTAAAAGGACCGACTGCACCACACATCTTTTGCTAGTTTTTTTAGAGGAAAAATATATTTACGATCAGGCAGAAATAACTAAAAATTGTAAGTGCAACAACAGTTGCCACGGTCCTTTTAGGTCAGTGTCAAACAATAGCAAGCATGCATAGGTGGAACAGAGCTGATATTTTAGGATGATGCCTACATGAGGAAAAAAGATCATGGAAGCTAAAAAGAGGAGAATAATAATAAATTGAAAGGAGTTCAAGTTGAGCCACTTAAAAAAATATATGTTTTTCTGGGCATATAGGTCAAGAAAAACAACAACAAAAAAAATTGAAAGTATGGGGAACTTCCAGATGTGGCACCAGTGGATCAAATCAGGTCAGATCTAGTAGACTTGAGCAATGCAGCAGATTCTGGCAGAGAAGTACTTCAGACCTGCCCTGTCATTTCAGCAAGAAGCCTGACTATTATTGGGGAGGGATGGTCCAGGAGGGTGCTTGGACAAAAGATTTGAAGAGAAAACGGTTTGAATTTGAAGCCAAAAGCATTGACTTGACGCCCCACTTCCCCTCCCCAGAGCGGAGCAATGAGTTTTATCTGTTAGAGGAGTGATAGTGGGAGGGGTGGACGCGGGGTCCTTCAGGTAGAAGCAGACAGGTACACAAAGGCATGCCAGAACTCTTACTTAAATCCCCATCCTGTTCCCCCTAGGACTATAGCTGCCAGGAGAATAGCACCTGCGATGGACCCTATTATGATATTGGTGCCACTGGGACCTGCGCAGAGGAAGGAGGGGGGAGGGGGTGGGGGGGGCAGAAACAAAAAAACAACACCACTAAAAAACACACGTCAGAAGACAGCATCAACACCGTACGTCAACGACATCGAGTAGAGAAAGAGAGCGGCACATGAGATACCTGCAGACAAGAGAGATGAGGAGGAGGAAGACCAGCACGTGGGATGAAGATGGGAGGACATTCGGATGGGGGGCAGGAGGAAGGGGTCAGGGAGACAACAGTGACATAAAGAAACAAAGGAGAGAGCGTTGTATTACTTTGTTCTCATTCCCCCTCTCCTGCTCTTTCAGCTGGACACCCTCTTGCTCAGGGTGGCTTTTTGGCTCTATAAGAGCAGCTGCTCAAATGTTCTGTGCCATTGGCAGACTGCAAGAAAGTAAGGAAGACGCTTCAAAATGACAGTGCCTGTAAGATATTCAGTGCCTCACACACACACATATAAATATATATATTTACTGACATTCCACAAAAAAGGACACAGTTGTGAGAAAAACAAAGCTACTTCCTGTTTCACCTCCAAGAGTTTAGATTCTCGTGAGCTTTTGTTGATTGAGGAGTGACGGCTTTGGAATTGAGTTTAAAAAGTTCTCCTTCTGTGGTAGATTTTGCTGCTATCTAAGCCATAGCTTTGTCTAAACCCCCTGCAGCAGACAGCTTCACATTAGACTCTGGTGTACCATATGTTTTGGCGTATAAGTTACGTGTTTTTTTTTGCATAGTTTGGTCAGGGATGCGACTTGTATGTGATTTTTTTGAAAACAAAGCGGGGCAAAGCAACAGTCCTACGCTTTGCAATCCTAGTCCAGATAGTTCACTTATTCAAACTTTTTGATTTTGTTGTCCAATTTGAACGTCTGTATCAACATCTGGTACAAGACTTTTTATGGTGGAGGCGTGCTGTAAAGCGGCTACTGAGGAGGCGACAGCAAAGAAGGTTCGCTGATGAGTGTTTATAACTTAAAGATTGTCAGGAAAAAGATCTTTACAGAAAAAAGCAATGTGCATCACAGTAAAGGTTGTTTTAATGAGCTGGCATTCCTATGAGTTGCTGTTGCATCGCTGCCCCGCAACTGTCCACGGCTCTCTGTTTACATCACGTACGGTGGCCATTTTGGTCCGGTTGTTCCGCTCAGAGCACGGACTGTATTATTCAGACTGTGGAATTTCAGAGAGAACCAAAGTTTTGTCCAGTTGGAATGAATCAAGACCACTACAAAACATGGCTCGAGAGTAATTTCTGGTCCTGGACCAGGGTCTGCTTGGGTGTATTCTGAAAGAGGAGTTGTTCCTGATGATCAGGGGAAACGAACTCTAGTTCACTTCAAGCAAACCAAATCAACCTCAATGATTGTTCCCATGTTGCGCAAATACACTAGATTTCTCCAATGTTTCATGAAGCTAAATAAGCATCAATGTGTTATTGTAGTGAAGCTTGTATACATTCAGTCTATTTTTGCTTCTGGTCTTATGATTTGCCTTTGAAGATGAATTGGTTGTTCTTGGTCCCGTATTTTGTTAAATTAATTTCTCTAAAAAAGTGCATCTTATACTACAGTGCAACTACTACATGATTTTTTTCTTCTTTGTTATTTAGATTTTGGCTGCTGTGACTTATACTCCAGAGCAACTTTTAGTCCAATAAATCTGGTCCTTTGGTGTAAGGACTCAACTTCAAGACAACGAAACTTGGAAATAAAAATCTTCTCTGGCATCTAGTATAAAGAGAAGCTCACTTCTCAGGTTAACAACAGCAAACTGTCCAGAAATGCCAAGAGATTTAAAGCAAGCCCAAATCATTGCAATACCACCACCGTGCTTAACTGTTGAAAATAAGAAACATGGAAATATTTTTAGTTCTTACATTCAAAGAAAACATTCCCAATTTTTGTTCCAAGGACAACATTTCAAAAGTCGTGATTTGTTCAAATACAGTTTGCAAACGTAATAATTGATGCCTTTTTTTTTTGTTTTTGTTTGTTTGTTTTTAGAAGAAATTACTATTTTAGCTGATGCCTGCAGTCTGAGAGTCTGAGACAAAACTCAAATTCTTCATTTGACCTTCTTTATCTAGAGTTTTATGAGTGCTGCATGATCTGACACTGGGCCAAAGACTCTTTACATTTTAAGATGTAAAAAAATGTTATTATTGTATTATTTTGTGTATGTTATTAAGTGAGTAACATGGCTGCTTCCTTCACCTTTAATTCTTATAGAAACAATGTGGTTTAAGTTTTCTTTTTTTTTTTTTTCAAACTTCCTCTCCATTAAATAAATAAAATTTCACTTAGGCATTATTAGCTTGTTTAATCTCGTGATAAAAGATTTTACTCTTTTTTTGCATACAATTTTGTCAAGACACACTCATACTGTTCCAACACCAAAACCAAGACTCAAGAGGAGAAAAAAAAACACTTAAGTGGTCCACATTTAGGTGAACTGTCCTACTTTTTGCTCACAGCGAAGCATCAGCTTCAGTACACAAAGAAGCTACAGCGGTGATGATTAAAGACCATGAAGGGGATATGAGAGGCAGACAGAGAGAGACGTGGTGAGGCTGAGAGGAGGTATGGACCTTTCTTCTCTGGGCCTGTTGGGACTGTGGGCTCCGGGATGGGATCAAACACGCTGCAGTCCTTCCCTGTGTAGTCCCTATCACAGATGCATTTCACCTCGTTGCTGCAGGTCTGCAAGAGAGACGAGAAGATTGTGACGTCTGCTGGTCGTTTATTAGGAATAACGACTGTAAGAGCTTCATATGTTATGTGTGTTATTTCATTTTATGATTCATTTTAAGGGGCAGTTTTTTCTCCAAGTTTTAGCCAGATTTAATTATTGGTGCAGAAGTAGAGTGACCGACCGCTGATCGGAATTTTGCAGGGAGGGAAAAGGAAGGAAGGGAAAGGGGGCGGGGTTGTTCTGCACCAGCGAACTGCAAAAACTCTGTCAAAGAAAATGTAACATGTCTTTTGATTTTAGCAATGGCATAATCATGATTAAAAAAACATCGGAAACTGCTTTCAACTCAGATCAAAAGCTGATCGGAGCGGGACTTTAAAGATGAGGATCGTGGTGAGGATGTTTTTACCCCGTGCTCAAAACAGATTCCTCCAAACTTAGAACCTGGGCACGTGCTGAGGTTGAAGGCTGCCACAGGGAGGCAGCGTCTCTCCAAACACATCATGTTGGGCCCGCAGGGAGTGCCGTCCTCCACATAACCTAAGTCTGAGCCGTCCTCAAGAAGAGCATGGCCACCCCTGAATAAAGTGCCATAAAAACAGGAGGTGGAAAGAGAGAAGCAGAATTCATCACTGAAGAACCCAACTGATGGGGGTAGACGTTCTGGGAGGGACAAACCACCTGCAGTCTAGGTACTTGTTCTGATGGTAGAGGGTAAAGCTGGTCACCTCGCCTTGCAGATCTCCAAACTTAGGCTTTGTGGTGGCGTTGGCACAAAACAGGAATCCACATAAAACATCCCTAAGGCAAACACAGTAGTTATCCACTTCTCACGCAGGAGTTTAGAACAGCAGAAAAGAACGCTGACATGAACTCACTGCTTGTTGCACTGCAGCCAGCCTTGCCCCCCAGGACCCTGACCACAGTTTCCTTTCTCTGTTCCCTCAGCGTTCAGCTTCTCATAACAAAACCTGTCGGCTGAATCTGGAATGGTAATGAATGAAATGAAAAATCCCAATTTACCTGCTGTTTAACTTTACAGATCTTATACATACTGAAACCCCAGAGTCCTTTGCACTGTCCGTCACGAGTGCGGCATTGCCCTCCATAACATCGTCCCTGCAGAGGTCAAACAGAAGTGTTCAAGCACGCATAGCTTTAGCAGCAGACTGGAAAACATGCAGGGAAACAGGCCTAACCTGATTGTTATCACACATGTAAGCGTCCAGCTTGTGGACATTGTGAGGACACTGCAAAAGAATACGAATATCACACGATGAATTCTGTGTGGGACGTGATCAGGCAGGTTTGGCTGCTGCTCCATGCAGAAAGCTTCACCTGGCTGGAGTCTCCGGTGCAGGTTTCTGGGATGTCACAGTCATTCACGGCTCCTCGACACACAACTCCTCTCTGCTCATACTGACAAGAAAATAAAAATCAAGCAAATCCACCACTTAAGTCAACTTAATCAGTTCTTTTATAAAGAATAGAGCGAAATTGTTCAAATTATACATTTCAAATAGAGAAAAAAAATGTTGTCATTTATATCTAAAAATGGATATATCTTTCTTTGCCCCTTGATACATGTGACAACTGAATTTCATCACAACAGGACCAATAGAGTTTATCTAATCTTATTTTATCTTTGTGAAAATCTCAAATTTCCTCAGAGTTCCTTATTATTATGTAAATACATTTTTAAAAGTTTTAGCTAAAAAAAAAAGAAAAAACTCATCTGGGTTAATCTCCACACAAGCTATTTGATTAGTTAAAGATAATAATAAATGCAACAGAAAGTAAATTAGTAATATCGCAGTAATTTCTATTCATTTTCATTTATTTTGATCTTTCAATAAACAAATGAATTTAAAAAATACATATTTGGATATTTGCTTCAGTCACTTGTTGCACTTTTGTTCTCCAAACCTTGCAGCTGCTGCAGCAGAGTCCATTACTGCACATGGCATCGTGCGTGAGAGTGCATTTCTTGCAGCAGGCTCCTCCGCTGCGAGCGCATTCCTGCAGCCACAGGAGGCAAAAGATTATAAGCTTTCTTGCACAAAGCATCACATTGTAGCTGAAGCATCACTGGTAGAACTGTAGTCTTGAAAGTGACATAGTGCCTTTCGGCATGACTCCAAAGTTAATGTTTCCCCACTGAGTGTGCAGGAGTGTGACTGAGGAGACAGAGGGCTGCATGGTGCATGTACTGCATGCACAAAGAAAGCTTAAGAGAGTAACACATTGTGTGAAAAAGGCTGAAAAAATGCTATGAAAGTGTGCTAATGTGAGTACACAGATTAGCGTGGAGGTGCTACCCATCCATTACTTACCACCTGCGACCCACAGTCACACTCTTCTCCTGGTTCCACAAAACCATTCCCACACTCTGGAGGATCCAACAGCTGAAACAAAAATTTCACTCATTTAACACATTTTTTGACCAGATCTGATGAGAGAAACGCATTAACCAAACAAATTCAAACTGGAACTCTGACATTTAAAATATTCAGAGAGAGAACACACCCCCACACGATGCTCACCTTATTGGGCTTGTTGAAAAGGCAGCTCCCACCCCCCTGCAGCAGGAACTGTGTGTACTCGTCAACACTGCAGCGAGAAAACTTTCTGGGCAGATAAAATCTGTGATCACAAACACACATAGACGCTTAAGGATCAAGACATAAAATAAAACACAAACAGCACAGCGCCCAGATCTGCCGTGGGTGTCTCTGCTGTCACTTTGCAATCTGACAGAAATGTTACCATCTGCAGTAAGATATTACTCAAAAAAAAAAAATTGAAATCTCTATTGTTCCATCTGTCAAAATTGGTGGCGTTTGATGTTTCAGAGCTTCGTTATTTGTCGTGTTGTAATGCAGAAATCACTTTCAATTCAGATTGTGATTATTAGGGCTGAAAAAACATGTTTCAGAAATAAAGACTTGAGAAGATTTTACCCAATTTCTTCCATGATGCAGCCCACCCAAGTATCTGGACACCTGCAGTCCCCTGTGCAGCAAAAACACAAAATAACGCAGAAAGCAGGGGTTAAAATGAGTTAAAAATCAGAACATAAGATCACTCACCTGCCACTGGATAATGAACCTGGTCATTCTTCTACATTAATCACATTGCTCAGTGGCAGCAACGTAGTCCCTTCCTGTCTTATGACCAGTCACCTCATATCAGACTGTAATTACCAGTGTCTTCTTCTTTGAATTTATTCACTTTTCCCCCCTTTTTTATTTATCTTATTCAGTCATTCCTGCATTTCACATTTCTGCTCTTCTCCTACCTGCAGAAGTGCGAACGTTGTTCCATCTCATCCCGATGTTCTGTCCCAGACTCTGACACAAAGTGATGGCCATAACGCCCACACTTCCATACTGAAAACACATCACCATGAAACCAAATAATATAGAGCTTCAAAATACAAAATTTTTACCAAATGAAAGGGGATGAAAATTGTTCGGCATTCAGCTTTCACTAATTTGAGGTGGTTTGACAGAGATTTTTACACCTGATGCCCTTCCTGGCACAACACTGTATTTTATCCAGGCTGGGGACATGCACAGGTTTGATGTACCTCAATCAACTCTCTTCCTCTTTTGGTAATTCTATCACCTCCTACTTTTTAGTCATCCTCCAACTTCTTTAACCCTTTTTTTTCCTTTTTTACCCTTATCCTCTATCTCTAACATCTAATTCTAACTTTTCTCTTCTCTTTTCCGTCCGGTCCAATAAGAAAAGTCTGCAAATGTTATTAAAGTTCATACAAATATATATCTTGTGTGTCTGAAGACTCATAATCCCCTATTGTAACAGTCAAATCTGTCCAACAAAAGAAACCTTCAGCTCATCTGTTGACTCAGCTTCAGGACAGGACAGGTTAAGAAAGAAAAAAAGAAAGATATATGTGCATTTTTTTCATTCCAGAAACCATGTGGTATATTTTAGAACAAAAAAACCCAAACTTTGAAAGATCTTTGGTCAAACAGAAGGATCATAGAGTTTAAAAACCTTCTCAGACTAAGGAATGATGGATCTTTCCCAGACTACAGTTGTTCTTTGTTTACTTTTGTTTACTTCTAAGCAAAACTTTTTTTTTCCCAACCAATACCACCAAAAAAAATTTATATTTATTAGAAATATGCAGGATCCCGTATGATGTTTTTATCTCACCTCGTTGATTCCTCCTCCTCTGGTTGGAGAGCACACCCCTCCTGTGTAGGCCGTCCCACTGCGGCTGCTGTGAAATGTGCGCCCTCTGGGGGAGCACAGAAAGCTTTAGAAACATCTTGAGAATCTATATAGAAAAACAGTTCAAGAGCGAGATGGGATTATTTAAAAAAAAAAAAAAGTTTTTCTCTCACGAAAAAAGATGGACGACATCACTCTGCTCCCGAATGTTGTCCTTTCGGTACTTCATGAAGCTCTGAAGTGTTTTCAGTGGATCTTCAACAACGGGCATCATATTTTTAGTGGTCCACGTCTCCATGGCGACCAGCACGATCCTGGTGTTGAGCTGTTCCTGAAAGATCTGAGGATGGCACAGTGTCCCGTGAAATAACTGTTGAAACCTAAAACTTTGTCTTTGACAAACACGTCGTGGACATGCGTCTGCGTGAGACGGGAGTTGATCAGTGGGAGGATTGAGGCTCTTACTGTGTCGGCTGTGTTGACCACAGCTTTGGCAAAGTTCTTGGTTTGGCTACTGGAGCTACGCAGCTGCACAAACTGTTGAGAGACAATGATGCACAGATGGCTGACAAGAGAAATCTCTCGCACGCAAACACAATTAAGAACCTATAAGGATTTTGATAATCTCGATGAAAGCACAGAAAGCTGACAGTTTGCAGTCATCATCATCATCATTATAAGCAACTATTGAGGATGTGGGTTTTTTTTCATGATGTCGTGACAACTTTCCTTTCCAGTGAGTCCAAAATGTTTATGAGCATCCAACAATAGATTCAAAAGGCCTTGAAGAACGGAGACTTTACCACAGTCTATGAAACCTTTTTAGATTTAGGAGTTCAGTTAAAAAATAAAACATTCTTTGTTCGTGCGGGACTATTTTGTTTCTACATTAGAAATTGGGGAAAACATATTTTGAGTTGATACATTTTACAATAGGTTTTTGCACAAATTGTTATATTGTAATCTACCACAGCTACTAAAGTTAAACCTAACTCTTTTCTCTTTTCATACATTAATCTACAGACTGCAGATGGCAATCTGACTGCTAAAACTAAAACGAAAAGACATCCTTTCAGCATTATGGCCCTTGTTCATGGAACAGTCTGTCAGAGGACCTGTGGGCCCCTATGGAGAGGATAGATAATTTTAAGAAAACACTTAAGACCTATGTCTTTAACTTGGTTTTTAGCTCATTTTATTTTATTTATTTATTTATTATGTTATATGATTTTACTCTGGATTATTATTTACTACTTTCAACCATTCCTTATTGTAATGCTTTATAATTTTTCAATTCACACCCCAATCATTAAGCTAAATTAAAAAACAAAATAAAAAAAAACCTGTGTTGTTTTCTAGAACAGAGCGGCAGCAGTTGCCTCTGATTTGTGGGCGGGACTGTTAGCGTGGAGTAAGCCCTCACACCACCAACCTATCGGGGCAGCAAAAATGACGAGCAACATCGGAGCTTTCCAGTTGTGCAGTTTTGAGCCAGATTCCAGCTCAGACGAGGAAAACAAAGATTTACATCGATTTTTTCGTCTGCAAGTGGACGCATCAGAATTTTATGGAGCACGGAGCTTATGGCTTGCCGTAGTAGCTTCTACGTCACATCTGTGTATCAAAGGGTTTTTGAGTGATATTATTTCTCTCCTAAAGTATTCAATATCTTTATGAAATGCTAAAAGCTAAACTCACCATGTCATTGTCGTTGACCACCATCAACTCAATGAACTTTGTCTCAGTCTGGATGGAGCGCCTGTGAACAAATCTCTTGGATCTTTTCAGCTCGGCAGACCCCTGCTGCTCCCTCGTTCTGTCGTGGCCTTCATCACCTCCTCTGCTGTCCGGCTTGTCCTCCTCTCTGCAGTCTGGACACAGAAAAGCAGAACTACAGGCAGTCACACATAATGAAATGACAAGAAAACCCACACTAACGCTCAGATTTTGATCAGATTATTAAATCATCCTAGTACTTTTATGGAGGCAAAACAATCATCATATTTTAAAAGCTAGTTTTTAAGCTTTAAAAAAACCTAAACAAACCACATTTATGTTTGTGTAATGCTACGGTCAGACGGCCTTTGCAACTCTTGTTCAAGTGACCACTTCCAATGAAAAATCTATGTAAACACATGTAAACGCATATTTCAGGCTTCAGAGTTGAAAACTCTCACGTTCATTCAAGTTTTTAAGTCCGTTTTCGGGCATTCAATTGAATGGGTGTTTTAAGTTAAACCAGCTGAACTTTGACCAATCAGGGACAAGGATTTGGTAGTGACGTATGGATGAATAATTGTGGTTTGTGCCTCACCGAAATCACGTGACACCAAGTCTTTAATAAATAGGAGAATACAGCAGTGAAAGACAAAGCAAGATTTGCACTGTTTCCACCTCTTCTAAACGTAGGTACTTGCGGCAGTATGGAGTAGCAGTTACCACTGGACAAATGTCTGCTGTATACATAGCATAAAAACTGATTTTTTTAAAAAGTAATTGAGGTTGAAGCTTTCTGCTGCTATGGTTCATTGTGACGGCATACCTGGGCAGTGTGGGGTGAGTCTGATATCCTGCATCCTACGTATTAAGTGAGCACCATCAACCTAACAATGATAGATGCAACAAATTAGCATCCAGAGTCCCCAAAAAAATTAAAGAAAAAAAAAAAAATCATTTTACTACCTGATTACTGGAATTATGAATGGGCTCAATTCCATACGAGAAAAAGCCGTCGGAGAACATGCCGCTTAAAGAAGCAGGGCAGAGTAAGGGGAAAGAAAACACAGTTGCATTTATTCTGATGTTTTTCTTGTTTTGCTACACTCACCACAGACCATGGCAGGTGGAGACAGCCGCCCAGGATCGAGCTAAACCTCTTAACCTTCCCTGGTAGTAGCAGTGCTCCCCACCCTGAGGAGACAACAAACCAGTGTTTGTGGCTTCACGTGGTTGCTTTTATACTTCACTGCGCAGCTCAGATCCTCACAGTGGACAGAAAAAAAAGACCCACACTTCTCTCCTCTTTCTCTTCCTCCACCTCCATGTTTATGGCAGTTTGTGACCTACTTGTGTCCTACTCACTCTCCAGTGCTTCACTTACAATAGAGGTGGAGGTACTCCCAGCTGAAGGATCTCTTCAATAAATCAACACCACTGTTGCCATCTTCGTTTGATTTAAGAACAAACCACACAACGAGCGAGCTTCAGCTCAAGGACACAAGATGACAAAGAAATCTGCTCTGTGAGGTGAGGAGGAACCGCCCGCCAAGGTGAGAAGTGCTGGTTCACCTGGATCAAACTGAGCACGGCGGGACATCGGCCTCACAACAACAGCTAGAGGCTCATCCCGATATGCCGCCACTGCCACGGCGAGGGGCGGCATGTCATGTGAGGCCTTCCGTCCAGCTGAGTGACAATCTGCTCTGGCTGTAGGTTTCTACTAGCAGCCCTGTGAGCTCTGACCACCCACAGCTCAGAGTTTACTGTACACAAACAATGCATATGCCCCCAAAATGCCAAAGCTTCTGTTTTTACCCTCTGGCATTTTAACTCCTTTTCTTCCCCTCTTCTTCTTCCTCTTCCTCCCCTCGCTTGAGCCCCTGCTCTTTCCTCTCTCTTGGTCTTCTTTCATTCTCTTGGCTGCCAAGAACTTAATGATACTGCTGAGCAAACTGGTTGCTATGGAAACAAGCTCGTGATTGGTCAGGGGGACTGAAGCAGAGTTCAGAACGATTGTGGGTGGGGACGTGTGGTGCTTGCTTGCCTGGCTGTCTGGGTGGGTGGGTGCTTGAGGGGAAACGAGTGGCACATTTGTACAAAAGACAGGAGAAAATGTAAAAAAAAAAAAAAAAAAATTAAATTAATAAAAAATTACACCACCATCCCTGCCGGCGAGCAGAATACTGTCACGTGCCCCCTGATGCAAACCCATGACATCAAAGGTTTGCATCCCTTCCTTCTGCACTCTTTGGCGATCCTCTCTGCAGGTTTGAGGCTTTGCATCACTTGTTTTCGTTTGGACAAAGGCCTCAGCAGCCCGGCAGGTAAACCCACGTCTGTGCAAACCAGCAAGACACTCTCAGTCCTAACAGTTGCATAGCAGCCTACTTTTGAAGCAGAGGACACAATGCACTCTCTATAAATAGATACAGAAGGAGGATGAAATCAAACTGTAAAAATATTCATTAAATATGACGTTAAAATTGACCTTAAGGAAAAAAACCGCTAACCAAGCTTATTTTTTTGTTAACAAATGCAACTAAAATTAGGATATGATGTCCCTTGGAGAGCATCTATGCAGGGACATATGCTATATAATGCACTTGGGACCCCCTTGAGGATTGAGTTAAACTTTAAATTAACGCTTTGGCAGCATGTTTCTTCTAACAGCCTCAGAGCTGTTCTGGGCATCACTTGTAACAAAACACTTTCCATGTGCCAAATGCAAAAAAAAAAAAAAGACTAGTTCACAGAATTACAATACAAGGCAAGTTTACCACAGATTGTAACGGTCTGCCTATGTGGTTGAAGTGCCGCTCCACATAATCCGAGGACAGCAGGTGACTGAAAGGAGAGCAGAGAGGCCGTCAGCATCAGAGCCAAGAGGATCTGCAGTCACAGAAAATTTAACCCTCCACTGGAGGTTCTTCTTTCCAACGTATCCCGCAGAGTGAGTGACATTATTAGCATTGCAGGATCATTAAAATGGGAGCGAGTCTGTAGAAGTGCCACATTGGTATTCCCCATCTTGTCATGTAGCATAATAGTGGCGCTGAGTGCATTTGTGTAAGAGCGGGGAAAATGCTAATGAGAGCAGCTGCAGTAAATTAAGAGCACTTACGGATACAAGCAAGAACCGAATTTAAAAAAAAAAAAAAAAACGAGAAAAAAAATGTGATCTGATACTAACTGGTTTAGTTCCAGGTCCAAAGTGAAGGTGAGTCCAAAGGCTTCTATTTGAAAACAACTCTGGGCCAAGTGGACAGGCTGAGGAAAAACAAACAGAAGTTAGAGAGACAACCTACAGCTGAAATATGACTGACAGAAAACATGCTGACTGAAAAACCCACTTCAATGAAATTTGAAGTGAATTTTTTTTACATATTTTTGCACCGTTTTTCTCCCATAGATGTCATATATAATGAAAATTAAGCTTATAATGGCATTTCGGAGTATTCAGAGAATCAGGAGCAGACGATAAAATGTGCAGTGGGCCACAAGTGCCTGCTCCGCTCCATTCTGATGCATCCACTTCATGTCTTCATTTTCCTACTGGCATGTGGCTAAAACTGTACGGCTAGTTAGCTCAGATATTTCTCGCCATTTTTGTTGCACTGAGGATGTTAGGCTGGGGTTGTGAATGGCTGTAAGCTAGCGGGAGAGAGCGTAAACAAAGGGATGATGGAAAGTCAGGGCAGGCTTACTCTGGGCCAATGGTTTCGCCCACAACTCAGACTTGAATTACTAATGAACTGCTGCCGCTTCTCATAAACTATATCCTAAAAAAAATGATACAAAGACCCCTAGGAATGCTTTTATAATAGATCAAAAGATGATTGGAGTGGAACTTGAAGGTAAACAGCAAAGACCGTTTTTGGTGCAGTGATGGGCAGAAAAAGGATTTGACAGAAGGAGATTAGGACAACACTTGACTGGAATGGTCTATAATCATCCACACTGTGCCAGTGTCCCTCCTGGATGGCTGCCAGTGCAGGGGAGGTGAGGAAGCAGCGAGGCCGGCAGAGGCAGAGAGAAATTTACTGCAGACAGAGTTTGTTTGGCCGGCTGGACCGTGCTAGCGTGGCTTTGATTGCAATCTGGAGGAGCCAGGCCGCAGTGAATCACCGGGTTTTCACAACAAAAAGCATCATGATCCACAAACGATTTCCTCCACTGAAGCCCTGACAACAGATTTGTTACTATACTGTCTTGGAAAAAGCTGAAGTAATGTGTGTTCCTCGACTGTCGTTGCATCAATCATTCATCTGCATTGTGCAGGTTGGATTTGTGGCTGAAGAATCACTTCCATCAAGACTTCAGAGTTTTAAACTGTGTTCATCAACACCTAGTTTTACAAATCTGAAAGATTTTTTTTTCTTTTTGGTTTCTTATAACAAAATTTAACAGTGACATCTGTTCAAACATTTGCAGCTTTTTAATCGGTTCCTCTCAGATCTCTAAAGAAAAAGTTTAGTCTTCCCAAAGCTCTACCAGAAGTTTCATTTGTCCTTTTGCTGTTTGCTTTAAGAGAAAAAGAAGAGTTTTGTTTCTGGGATTTTCATTTTTCTCATTCTGGCAGAATCTCTCTGAAGGACTGATTAGATGCTAAAATATTCTTTGCATATTTAATGTTGTGATTAAGTTATCTTTTTTATGTTACATCAGAGAAAAAAAATAGAAAAAAAATAGCTGTGATTCCTACATTATTTAAAAAAAAAAAAGACAAATAAGAAAAATCTGTCAGCTGAGATTTCTAAATTTACCATTCTTTACCTCAAAAAGGAGGCGGCTTTTCAGATACCCACTTATTTCTTCTTCCATTTAAAAGCTGAATAAAGTACAATGGATAAAATAATAATGTGCTTCAAAAGACAAAGCCAAACTTAACAGTGACATATTCCATTCAAGCCTTCTCCTTCCAAGGATTGTTGCCATGCCAAAATAAAACCACTTCCAGAACTTCTAAAGATAAGAAGGCATATTTGATTGTTAATGTTGCAACTTTGTGTAAATAATCCTAATTTGGAGAGGAAAAAGATTTAAGATCATTGACTTTTTGCTTTGAGAACATTTTAGAGCATCGTCAGTGCTTTGGAATTTGAACAAGTGGGTGATGAATGAAAGAAGAAGACAAAGAAAGTGCGCAATCGGAAGGGTGGAATAAAATTCCTGTAATATTTTCCCACATTCTTCCATTTAAGTGCAAAAAAACATCCAATAAGTTAATATTTCTGCTCAATAAAGTCAAGGTGTCTGATTCAGCCTCTGTGAAAATCCGCTTTGCTGAAATGAAACCGGGCACAAGCGCTGCTTCATCTATTTCCAAACCTGCACAATGTGACAGAAAAGCAGAAACAAGTTCAGCTCCTCACCCCTGCTGTTTCTAAATTTATCTCGTCCCTCATCCGGAGCATCTTTAATATTTAAAAAAACAAAACACAACATGCCTCAACAACTGAAGCAGATGAAGAGGGGACGTGTTCTGAAGAACTAAAGGAACGAAAGAGCTGCTTTAATTGATCTATTATTGCTTCTCACCCCCAAAAATCAAACATCTGAACCATTTCTCTGCACATCTAAAGACTGAAAGTGAAGAGAGGACCATGCAGCACTTCTCACACAGGCCTGTTTCATTTTTAATGGGGACATACGTCAACAGGCCGCTGAAAAATGAAAAAGAATTGAGGGGCTCATGGTGGAGTATCACTTGTGACGTCTGAATCTATCAGGGTGGGTCATGTGGAGATGATGGCAGACCTGCTCTCAAACATTTATACAGCTTTTTGATGGACTTGTATTTAAACTGTGCCAAGGTGGGGACTCGGTTTCCGAGCTTGGTGGATGATGTTAACAGCACCCAAACCCTGCTGGTGGAGTCTAAGGAGATTTAAGGACAAAAATAATGTGATCCATGGCTGCTACTAAGAAAAACTGGGTGTTGACTTTCATTTGATGATAGTTTAGTCCAGAAATAGATGTACCTGTGATGTGAGAGCTCATCATTGATATTCTGATTTAAACCGATATTCTCCTTCATTGTCCACCCGGGACGCGTTCATTTTAATGAAATCTTGTCCTCAATTTGTGGGAAGACTCCTTGTCAGGGATCTGGGCATCCCTGCTGCCAAATTAAGCCTCGCGGGCGGAGAATTCACAGAAAATAAGCTCCAACTCACCGTGCTGTCTTTGCTGCTGTTCCTCACCCGGGTGTCTAAGAAGTCATGAGCCATTTCCTCCTCTGACTCAATTTGCTGCACCAGCCGCTTCGGATAAGTGATCTCAGAGTCCCCAGCGTCAAACCGGCCTGGTGGGGCAAACCAGTCCCACATGCCTCCATCCTGCAGCGTGCTCCTGTCCACACCTGCATGCAGCATGACAGAGAGGCTTTCATCCTGCACAGGCTTCAGGAGGGGAACAGGAGCGGCCTAAGCTGAATTATATGGCATTATTGGGACAATTTGATCTTGAAAAATAATTGGATGACCCAGTTTAAGGCATTGTCCACTCAATGAACTTCAATTATTTCCTAACCAATAGAAGTAATTATATGATTGAAAATGTCAGATGTGTTTTCAGGCAGATTTATGTGCATTTTGAGGATTGTAAGGGTGGGATGATTTCCCTGGTGGGTGGTGCTTTGTGGTTGTGGGAACGTTTGCTGAGAAAGATGTGCGGTGGAGATGTGTTGATGCAGCAGTTCTGCGGGGTGGCCGGGGTGCTGGCTGGCACCGAGATCCAATCCAATAAATCCCCACAGCCAAGCTTGAAAAAGTGCTGCTCGTGGCAAAAAAAAAAAAAAAAAAAAAATGTGGATGCAGGGGAAAAACGATCAGGGTGCCCCCCTCTCTCGCCTCCCTCTCGCCTTACCTGAGACTGCAAGCCTCTCGCCCACTGCAGCAAAGAGCATGAAGCACCACACCGCCAGCATGATCTTCACATATTCCCCCGGATTACAGCATGGAGAGCCGCGCAACGTCAGGAACCGGGTAGGTGGAGAGGAGGAAGAAGACCAAAAAACGCACAGCAGAGATGGTGGCGAAGATCCAAAGTTAATCTGCTAAACATCTGATGATGCGCGTCCTCTCATCTCTCCCCCTCTCTACCTCTCGCCCTCTCAGCTCCGGCCGACGCTGCCACGGCGAATTTGGATCTGCATATCAGGATGATGAAAAATGAATCGATACGGGCCTAGAGACTGAACGGCGAGGAGAGCGCGCATCGCGGGCGCATCGCTCCGCAGCGCCGCGCGGGTGCGTGCTATAGGGGTGTATGGATGAGGGGAAAATACGCCAGTGTGTGTGTAGCCTATGCGAAGCTGCGGTAAGTGGAAACGAAGGGATGGGAAAGTGAAGGGAGATGCGGTGAGTGGGACACGTGGGGCCGCGGTACCCTCCCTTATCTCGAGCCTCCTCCTCCTCTGCCTCTCGTTGCCATGCAGCTCTGCGCAGAGAGAAGATGCGACAGCCAGGCGGCCGAAGAAAAGCCTTCAAAGGGAGACTGGAGAACCTCATTCATTTGATTCAAAAAGAGGAAATAGAAATAATTAGGGGTGTTCAGAGCATAAAGGTGTGACCCGATCGAAGGAAAAACCTCCAGTGCGTAAAATCCCTCATCGCCGCGTAAAAATCTTCTTGTTTCTGTGGAAATACGCCTTAAATATTCAATATTATTCCCATAAACAGGAACGCCTGCTGTTACACCGCTGCTGATGGGTGGAGACCACACTCTGAGAAATGTCTTATTAATTTTCACCCAAAATGAATACAATTTCTGCACAATAAAGCAGATAATTTTGTGCTGACACAATCTCTCTGTTAGAACAGACCATATAAAGGTCATTGACACTTTGTTTCAAAGAAGAAACGCTTGGAAGATTCCCTTTTATGCACCTTTTTTGCTACTTTTTCAAAAATAATAGACTGACTTGCTTTTATTCTCACTTTGTGACCCATCTTATCTCCAAACTGTGACCCATTTTGGCTCGCTGATCATTTAGCACTTCCTGCTGTCTGTCTGAGAGCAGGTCATGACCCGAGATCCAGACCTTCACCTTGCACACCTGCATCTTGCATCCACAAGCTGGTTGAGACAGAGCTCCTCCTGCGAACTCAGCTTCTGTCACTGGGACATGAGTAAATCCTGACCAGCTGCAGAGGAGAAGTGACTGAGTCTCTGGATGCTCTTTACTTGCTATGAACTGCACCCCTCCAGAAGCCATTGTCAGATCTGAAGACCTCAAGGGGATAAAACTTGCATGTACTACATTTTAATAACATTATGTCGTAACGTTTCCAGCAGCACTGGAAACAACATCTAAGTCTCACTTCTCCCAAACAAACCCTTTTTTTCAAACCAACATTCAGTTTAGCAATTTCATAAAATGTTTAAATGCAGTTTGCATCAAACCTATATGAGGAATAATTTAAAAATCAACTGGGTACTCCAAAAGGTGCATGAAGGCCAGTTCAGCACAGGATCTTCAAATCCTGCAAAGCTCTGCACATCTCTATCTTCCAAACCTGCGGAGTTTAGCCTTGTCGTGCAAACATGTCTTCTGCAGCCATCCTGCGGCAGATCCCACACTAATGGAGGCACATTGTGCACTGACAGCCCCCTCTGAATATTTCATTTACCCCCTTTGAGACCAACTGGGAATGAAAGATAGAGGATGAGGAGTGAGTTTGAGGAAGAATGCAGCACTGAGGAATAAATCTGCTCCAGACTTGGTTCCTCCCTGACAACAAAAGTGATGCTGGGATCAGTTTTTTAACAATAAAAAAACATCAACAAGCTTGTCTGCAGGTAATCTGCATTAAAACATCAACATCTCAGATTTATGGCTGCTGATCAGACTTTTCTGTGTTCACACGCTGCTTCGTTGATGAATAAAAAGTGCAGAGTGGTGTGTGAGCAGTCACGGCTGCGGAGCGCATGCTGGTTGTGTTTCACTTACATCACTCTTGCAATACTTTAGGATGCTTCAGAAAAGACAGCTGGGTAATGAAGAGAGTCCCAACCAACTTTTTATACTAAACGTAATGTTTCACATAAAAAAAATGGAATAAAATCATGAAATTTCTAAATAAAAAAGAGCAGAATGATCTGATCAGAAAGATTTCTATTAGAAGTTTTCAGGACTGACTTATTAATCACGTTAGAACAATTTAACAATATTTAAAACTCAGAAAATGTTTTTTTTAATTATTTTATTAGCGGAAATGAAACCAAAATAAGACTTTGTTTCTGTTTAAACCACACATTTCAGTCATAAAAAAATGACTCAGAGCTCACCAAGCAACTCAACTAAAGACTGTAATGGTTCCAGGTCTACAAAGTAAAGCAAAGACTACAAATATAATCAAAGAGCCTTTAATGTTGTACCAAGATTGAACATGAAAATAACAACAACAAAAAAAAACTATTTAAAAGGGAAAAAAAGTAAAAGAAAAAAAAAACAATGGGTCAGCAGTTAATTTACAGTCATGTGTTTTAACACATATGAGATAATTGTATTATAATAAATAATACATTTTTACTTTTTCCCCTTCCCATAACAATCAGATTAAGCATCTTTTCAAGGTTTTTTCTTTCAAACGCAGTTTTGTGTTTGGAAGGACACTGCCACCTGCTGTTCATATGACAGTATTGCAGGGTCATTTGTGAGGAGGTGTGGCAGGTCGTCAGAAAATCACAGCTGATACAGATGTGGAGCAATCAGGGCAACAACTTTCATGTGTTTGGATCAGAAAAGCTATAAATAGTCCACGAAAAGGCGCGACGGTTCTATTCAGTAGAAGATGATGAAGGCGGAGAAAGGTGTTGGGGCTGGACCACGGCGTGTGTTCAGCTGCGCCCACGCCGGCTGTGGAGTCAGCTTCCCGAGGGAGTGGAAACTAAAGGAGCACGTAACTGTGCACACCGGGGAGGTATGGAGACAATGATGGCTCAGTAAGAGCGCAATTGAAATGTGCGCATTGATTTTGCTTGCTTTGCTTTGAGCAGAGTCAGTGCGCGTGTCCAGAAGCCGGGTGTGGTCGTCATTTCAAGAGAACTTCCCATCTGAGGAAGCACATGCTCCAGCATAAAGGAGTTAAAGGCTTCCAGTAAGAAACCAGTCACTAAAATAGATTAAAAAATGGAAATATCGTAATGTCTTCGACTCCCGTAGATGCAAGTTTGCGAACTGCGCAAAGAGTTTCTTCAATGCGCAAAGGCTGAAGAAACACCAGAACAGCGCTCATGAGAAGCACAAATTCAAGGTTGTACTTTTTTTGTCCACCAGATGGCGCCAAAGCTACATCTACCCTCACTGTTGATCTGTGTTGCTTTAACCACTTGTGTCCGTAGTGTAATCAACCCAAGTGCTCCTTGACCTTCAAGAAGCGCAGATTGTTGAAGCTGCATTTAAAGGAACACAATGTGCATCCGAACTTCAAGTATGTCCGTAGTTATGTTGTTTAACAAGAAACGTTTGGATTTGACCTAGATAAATCGGTTTGGTTTTTTTTTGTTCCTAGATGTTCTAACACTGGATGTACAGCAACATTTGACTCTCATATTGCACGCAAAGCCCATGAAAAGAAGCATGCAGGTTGATGGGGAGGATTTCATTCTCCTTAAATTCTTGAAAACTTTTAGTATTTAGTCAAAAATATGCTTTTAAAGTATTTTAATGTGACTTGTTCTCTGCAGGTTATCGCTGTCCTCACAAAGACTGCCAGGTTGTTGAACACACCTGGAGTAAACTCCAGAAGCACCTGGTCAAACACCCAGGTGAGTGTTTACCCAATGTTCCAAACTTGATAAAAAGTCTGCAGTGACGCAGACGACTGTTTGCTGACGGTTTCCAGCCTCATTTACCTGCGGAGTGTGCAAGGCGGTGTACAACAGATCAGCTGCTCTGAGGAGGCACAAACGGATCCACGCTTCCCACAAACCTGTGCTGTTGTGTCCGAGAGCTAACTGCCAGGCGTATTTCACCACGACCTTTAACCTGGAGCATCACATTCGCAAAGTGCATCTCCAGCTCCTTAAATATAAATGCTTCTTCCCCGACTGTCTACGCACATTTGCTCTGAGGGTAAGCTTGTGCCAAAATGAATTTGCATGAAAACGGCTGTTTTGAGTGATTCGTCAACTGTGCAGGAGAGCATGCAGCGGCACCTTGTTCACCATGACCCAAGCGCCATGATTGCAAAGGTGAGTCCTTTAAATTTCAGTAGAAAATGTAAAGCTAAAGATGCTGCATTAAGTTTTTCTTGCCCACCAGAAACCTCAGAGGCCAAAGAAATCCTGGCAGAAGCGTCTGAATGGACACAACCAGCCCTTCGTGGAGGAAAACCTGCAGCGGCTCTTTGCTCTGCGCATGCGAATCTCCAGACGTGCCAAAGTGGAAACCAACCTCTCGGGGCTCTTTAATGAGCGCAAGATCCCTCATTTTGTTGACACGGAGGTCAACCTTCGTGACCTGTTCGGCATCAAGCCCCCCGGTCCTCTGGAAAGTCCGACGGTGGCACCAGTTAAATAAAAATGCAGATCCGCTCAGTCATTTATAGGAAATTGGGTCTTTTTAGTTTTTCTTAGCCATTTTATGTTCATCACAGAATGCTCAAATGCAATTTCCTTCAAAGTAAAAGGGTAAATTAAAATGCTTTGTAACGTCATTGACCCAATAAAATGAGTTTTGTTTTGCTCAAAGTGGTGCTTTAATGTTTGAGTGCTTGTGCGGCTGGTCGGGAGCCCATCAGCAGCAGCTGATCTGTTTGGTTCAGACTCTTGATGGAAAGAGCAGCTCATCACTGGCCCACTCAAACAGCTGCTCTCCTCCTGCATCCATTCTTTGTCTGGTTTTGGTTTCACATATTGGTTGACATTTGCTGCGCATGTTGGAGCTCATTTGGTATGAATAGTGATGCGTGAGTAAGCGCTGAATCACAAAGCTTCTAACTTTTGGGGGCAGTTGGGATTCGAGTGTTTGAGCCTCTGTCAAATGGAGACTGATTGCGGTGGAAGAGCCTGTTGCTGTAAATGAATCTATGGGGTTGTCATTATCCTTGTCTTCAACTCTAAGGTTTTGGAATTCTGACTCCTGAACTGGATTTTTAGGATGTGGAAGATGAGTTGTGTATATGCTGCATGAGAGAATATTGAAATTAAAGATCTCAAGCTCCTTTTGATTGAATTTTGTTCCCCCCTGTTTGGGTTTAGTGAAGCTGTCTGTCAGTTTGAGTTTGAATTGTGTCTATGCTGAAGGTCATTCTGTGCAACTGCAGCCTCAGGCTGCTCTTCCTCATGCCTGGACTGCCTCTTGATGGTTCCTACATGACACCTGTCCTACGAAAGCGAATCTGCATGAGTTTCAAACTGCGAATTTCATCCATAGCTGATTGTGCCATTCATTTGACTCCAGTTATATACAAAGGTTGGATTTTCTTTGGGTGTTTTTGTCAAAGCTTAAATGTAATGCGTCTTTTCGCTGCTGTAGAAAGTGGTCAAACAGGTGAAGCGCCGTGTAAGGCTGCTTTCTCGCAGGTTGAACAAGTGTTGGGCTGGTGCCAGCAACGCTGAATCAAGCGGTGAACCACACCCTCGTCATCATCACCCTCTGGCTCTCTGGAAAGGCCATGCCAATTATTCAGAGAGAGCCTGACCTTTGCAACTTTTGAGGTGGAATTCTGTACTCGTGCTCCACAGAATAGTGAAAAGGAGAACTCTGAATATACCAGCAGTTTAAAAAAAAAAGGGGTCTGCAAAACCTTTTTAACTTTAAATATTTAAGTTTTGCTTCAGTGTTTGGATTTTTAAAGAGTTACTCTGTCATACTTGGGTTAAATCTAATTTTATTTAGTATTAAAAGTCATAATTGGAACATATTTACTATTTTTAAGTCTTTAAAGGTAAAACATTTCTCCAAAGCTGCTGCTTCAGATCATTCTCTAACCCTAAAGGAAATCTTAGCAAATCTTGCTGACCTTGTTCAAGTTTTATTTGGTTAAAAAAATACCGTGTGCATTATTTATGACTACATTTTTATTGAGAACTCAAATTATAGGCATATAGGCATTTGTCAGCAAATGAAGCTCTAAACAGTATCAAATTTTTACATGTCAAAGGTGAGCAAAATATTCACATTCATAGAGATAAAAGTGCGCTCAGAACAAGAAAAAAAAATCAAGATCAATGAAAGTAGGTTAATGGTACAGTCATCGTGCCCTGATTCAGCCTGCTTTCTCCAGAATAGATGACCTAAAACCTTTCTCTCCCTTTCCCATGAGTGTTTGAAACTTCAGAGCTGCAGCAAAACTGTACATATTTGTCAAACACAGTAATTAAACTCAAGAAATTTAATCTCTTCATTCTGAGTTTTTCCCTCGTTCTCTGAAATTGGTGATCCTCGGATTGAATAAAATGATCTCTCTTAATCTTGTTGCTTCATGTGTTAATTTTTTTTTCATTTTGATGCAAACAAAATACAGAATATAAACTGTTTTTACAACTCTGACATGAAAAGTAACATTTTAGTGATTCATTTACAAACTGTC
The DNA here is from genome assembly GCA_014656515.1 of Oryzias celebensis. NCBI lineage: Eukaryota > Metazoa > Chordata > Actinopteri > Beloniformes > Adrianichthyidae > Oryzias > Oryzias celebensis. The sequence continues at coordinate 5,675,431 of BNCR01000008.1, read as the reverse complement.
TCAAAAGTAGTAAAAAAAAGTTAGAAAATAAAGGAAAAAAGGCCTTTAATAGTAATACTTTAGCAACTCGTATCACAAAAGTTTCACTATATAACTAATTAAAGTCTTAAAAGAAAAGACCAAACTATTTGATGTCTTAACATGGTTGTTTGAACATTTTCTTTTTATCTAAATGCTTGAAAAATGAGGAATAATTGCCTGTTCAAACAAAAATGCTTATTCATTTCACAGATTACATTTCCAACCAATTGTTGGCCAGAACGTAGAAAAATCCATCCTCTTACAACCTTAAAGGTTGATTTTACAAACACTTCATGAAACTGCTGGTTTTTTTAACTGGAGCTTTTCTTTCTCTCCTGGGAAATGTGTTTATTTGAAGAGTGAAATTATTAAAAGCCTGTCAAGAGACCAGTTTGACCTTTAGATGAAGCTTCAATCATCTCTGCAGGCCTTGTCAGTGTTTCTGTTAATTCTTCAAGAGTTTTGAGGTTTCTTTCCAGCTTTTATCTTCTCGCCGGTTGGATTTTAATCAATGACGCTGCAAATCCATGCTCTCGCAATGAAAAAAAGCCTCTTAAAGTGAGATCAGCACGGAGCTTTCTAACTGATAGCGTTGTTGTGCCGTTTCTAGTAGTGAAGTTTGTCTACAAAATCCCATATGGTTTTCTTTCCAGGCGGGAGGTTTCTGTTCCTAGGAAACTGGAAGCAGTGACCAGTCCTGAAAGTTATCAACAATGACCTTAATTATGGCTGTTTGTTGTCAGTCTTTGCGATGTCGTTTTGCAAGCTTTTCTCAACCAGCTTTCCATTTAATTGACCATTTTGTCATGCTGGCATGACAGAGATTTTGTATATTTTCTGTGTAAATGTCCTTTTGTGACTCACCAGTGAACCACTGACAGTTTTCCCCATTTATGCACCATTTAAATCCCGTCACCACATGACTTGGACTGAATTGGTTGTCAAACAAATCCTTCTTTTTTTACTTTACATTGCTGTTTTTTTTAAAATCGATAATGTGTTGTCTTTGCAGTTTCATTCTCAGGAATAATGCAACAGCAACAATTCAAACAAGTGGAATTAAAAACATGCAGAAGCAGCAATAAGACCATCTTTCTTGCTGCCTGGAGCTCTGAACAGCTGTGATTTGATACACTTTAAGAAGAGGTAGCTTAGAAATATGAAAAGAACACGAATCTTAAGAAGAAAATCACTAGAAAGTCGTAAAATTATCTGTCTTTGCAGCAACTAAATTTTACTTCACAAGAAATTTTATAGCAGGAAATCAAAATCTAAAAACATAAAACCATTTACTCGTTCTAAGCAAATGGTTTACAAAAAAAAAAGCAAGTGTAATGAGTGGAAATGACTCATTTTACAACAGAATGTGAACAACATGAGAATAGCATCTTAATACAAGTTGGCCCATTTTAAATCATCACATTATGGTCTTTAAAACAACCAAAAACTAAACAGTGATTAAAAACAAGATGTTTTTCTATTGATTTGAGTAAAAACACGTGTCAATGTTCAAAATTTGTCTTGTTAAGGTTTCGTGAAATATGTTGGGATATCCTGCCCTTTTATGACAAAATTAAATGTAGAAATTAGCTATAAACACTATTATGTCTGAAAAAGAGTTTTATATCTTCAAAGGTTGTATATTTATGTGCCCCCCCCCAAAAATATATACTATTGTTAGTCGTAAAATAGTCCAACTTTCCTTATTCCCAAATCTATAATCATCCTAAAGGCGTGAGTGAGACAATTTAGGAAAACTTTGTGGTAAAAATGGGACATAAGTGTGTGCGAACTTACCCTAAAAAGCACATCTGTTTCTTGAAATGAACCCACTCACCATTAACTAGGAAACTTCTTTTTAAAAAATGTTATGTGAAGTAAAAACAACTTGTTTTATTTGAACCTTTGCCTAAAATCAAACTCAAATGACAAGATGTCTTCAAAGTTTCAGTTTTAAAACAAGTCGTTACATTTGAGTAAAACTAATAAGTTCGTTTTGTCTTAAATCAAGCGTTTTAAGACATTTAAACCAAAAACTAAAATATTTGGTGAGAGGTAATTTTTTTGCTTTGTTGCTTTGTTTTGTTAAAAACTGTTTGAGAGATTTAGTGTGGCTTTTCCACATTTTGAAGTAATTCTAATTATTAAAATGCATGTAAGCTGAGCCTTAAATCAACTTTATCAATTGTCAAGAGTATGAAGCAAAATGATTTTAACCCATTTTAATAAGAATTTTCTTATTCTTGATGCTAGCTCTTAAGGAGACAAAAAAACCAACAACTGTGGTGATTGAGGCAAGCTTGGAAATATGTAGAGCAAAGATAAATTAAAACAACTTAAAAACTGGTAAAATATCTTGAATGTCTTGGAGCAAGATTTAAAATCAAATACTTTGGAGTCCATATTTAACATGGATCATCTGTGGATCATCAAAGCCATTTTGATCCTATTAGCTGATGTTTTCTTTGACTGATATTGGACACTTGTACATTTTCTTCAGCAAGCATCCACGTTACAAGAGCCGGTGTCGGATTAAATATGGAGAACTGACAGTTATCTTGTTTCACGTGACAAATTGAGCGATTCATCCAAGCTGCAGGAAGGAATGCAAATCATCTTTCATCAGCGAAAATGTCCGTCTGCTCCTCAATAGGGTTCAGTGTGGGATGCAGAGACTAATTGCTTTAAATCTGCTTTCAAATCATTTTAAAGCAAAAAAAAAAAAATGTTCAGCTGGCAGTTCTGTGTTCATTTCACAGCAAAGTAATTCCAAGTGACTAGTTTATTTGAAGTAGCAAAGCAGAGGACCGGCCATGTGAAGCACAAGTCTGTCTTCTAAGCTACTCCAATGATCCCTGAAGGAAAAATGTACGTTTCTGGTAAAAGATTGACTGCAACAGGGATCAAATGAAACAGAATGAACGTTTCTCGCTGCAATGCCAACATCCGGCCAGAAAAAAGAAAAATAATTCTAATTTTAAATTGAAAGTTGTGCAGAAAAAAATACCCCTAGCCCCATTTAAAGAAAAACTTTTCATGCCTAAATCTATTACTATTTTCAAAAAATCCTTTAATGAGTTTGTTTTCAAGAAGATGCTAAAGGGTTTCGAGCCAAAGATGCACATTTGTATCAGTCGACTTCCAGAGGTTACAGGAATGTTCATGACAGACATTTACTTCCTGTTTGAGTCCTACAATCTGACAGCTCACTGATTTTGCCTTCAGAAACGCAAATATTTTAGACTATTTCCACCAAGAAAATCTAAAAAAAAAATCATATTTTCTAGGAGAAGATGCTCAGAAATGATTTAGTTGTTGAAAAAGTAATAAAAAAGTAGTATGAGAGTAAAGACAGTAATAGAATTTAAAAAAATAAAGCAATAAAATTGCCTTTTACTTATTAAACATATAACTGAGTCCCTTTTGGCAATTTTGCCCTTAACAACACGTCACACAGCAGCATTTAGGCCCAATTTGTTACTTAAAAAAGATATGAAAACGCTGTTCAAGAGTGTAAATTATTAAGGGCTCACTGCAAATACTTTTTTTTACTTCAAAATGAAAAAAACACCAAAGGAGCACCAAAGAAAGCCTAAAACGTAGACATTTTTTTCAGCTCTACTTGAAGATCATGTCATCTTGCTTATTTAAACAATATGATGTGCTGTAATGCCGCCCAGATTAAAGAGTAAACCTCATTCACTCAGCCCAAGGACCGGAGTTTTTGATGTAATAGTTTGGTCTAATATTGCAATCTGTCTTTTTTTCTATTTGAAAAACGTTTTAATTTTACAAAGTAGGTTTTTAAATGGCACTCCATTTGTAAACGTAACTCAATTTTTTTGTTCGAACCTAGTTTTTCCATTTCTAATCTGCTCACATCAACTTTTGCTGGTTTGTCATCCAGTTTGATTGAATTGGAAAATTACAATGGTGCTTTTTTTCCAAATGACCACGAAAACTGACATTTAATCAGAGTTATGCATCGTTCTCTACTTTTAGACGGCCATAGTTTCATTTAATCTTCATGCAGACCGAAGTAAAGGTCATCAGAGTGAGGAGAAGGATGACGTGGTTTATTCACTGTAACAGCCCTTTTGTGTGTATGTGTGCATACACCTGTGTCCATGTGTGCGTAGAGTATGAGCAATGCCTTCGGCAGAAAACTGTTGGAGAGAAATGGAAGACCAATAAGGAATAGAAACAGGACTCAGCGGGGAGTCTGAAGCTCGTGTTTTTTTAATCAAGCATATCATGAACAGTGAGTGTGTGTGTGTGTGTTTGAGGCGGAAGCACAAGTTCACGGTAAATAAGAGGGGAATGTGTTGAACAAATGTAGGGCAATCAATGTTTCATGGACTATTCATGGTGGTCTACCTGTAATCAGCCCTAATCAGCAGCAAAGAGGTTGACGGATGAGTCACTGGTCAGTTTTTAAAGCATCCCTCATTATTAAAGATGAATCGGAGTCCTAACTCCCACTGAGAGAAGCTACCAGCAGCTTTTTCTGCCTGCTTTGTCATTTGTTCGTCACTTCTAATAACCATAACTTTAATAACAGTGACTTCTGTCTGGTCATGAAACGACTGACCTCCAATAATTCATTTATCTGTCTGGCTTCCCCGCCTCACCTCCAACCGGCAAGTTAGATTTCAGAAATACAGATTTTTTTTTTACCATTTGTGAGTCAAATGTGGATTTGAACCCTCAATTTCACACTTCTAGTGGACGCACCACCATTAGGCCACTGAGCCTAGAAACTGAACTCGTTTTTCATGCAAATGATTGTTATTTTTGGTAAGAAAAAAAGACAACGATGACGTTTCATTAGCGAGCTGATTGTCACCTTTAAGAAACTGTTTTTTTGCTATTAAACTCATTATAATTAGAACTTCAAAAAATACATTCATTTCTCATTTAAGACGTGAAAAAAATTGTGATATGTAGCATTTTATGAAAGAAATGATAGATATTACTCAAACATATAGTAATTATCAAGCTAAGCTAAAGAATTGAAGTGTTTTCTCAACATTCAAGTGTTGATGCCCCATGTTATTAAAAAGCCACACACAAAATAAACAAGAACTGCACAGTTTAGCAAAATCAAAGTCTCTCGTGACATTTTCAAGGCCAAGAAAACTAAATCCAGAAAGGAAAAGATGTAATAAAAATAACCTTCACTACTGAATGATATGTTTATATGCCATTTCACTTATGATGCATGCAATCCAATATAATTTATATGCCATTTCACTTATGATGCATGCAATCCAATATCAATCGAAACAATTTATCACTACTTTACCAGAGGGAAGATGCCAGAAATCACTTGGCCACTCAAACTTTTTGATTGCTGTAAAGTTGGGTTTAGTCAGTTATTTATTATCAAATCATAAACCGTTTCAATGAAAAACTGAGCCAAAAAGTATTTTGTTTTCAGTTTTATATAATTTTGTAATATAATTTTGCTATGATAACTGTTACCAATTTTTTGGACATTTGAATTTAAGGTGTCGGCTTTAACAAATACCAGTAACCCCTTTTATTCTGTGAAGTTTCAGCACTAAAGATATTCAATTTACACAGTTATTAGATTAAACAGGATTTGATTAATGAATCATCGAGTTGTCAAAATCACAGTTTGTTTAAAACCTTTTTGAGCCAATATCTACCTTTTTCTTTGATAAAAATCACAAAGCCAACAAAAAATGAAAAAAAAAAACTCTAATTTTAACTTTTTACAGTCATTCTTTTCAAAATGCACTGAAGAAGAATCAAATAAACACACAAAAAACAGTCTTTTATGATCTCTCAGATACTCAGTGAGAAGTCTCAGCCTGTTTGGATGAAAACTAAGCTGATATTCTGGAAATGTGAAATGTTTTTCAGACCAACTAATTAATACTGAATAATTTCCCATGGTGCACCTGACCATCTCTCACAACACACTTGTGAACCACAGCACACTGGTTACGTATAAAACAGTGATTTGCACAGGTGGATCTTTGGTTGGTTAATGAATCCTAAGATTAAAAACTAGGAAGGAAAAGCTGGTCATCTGGCTCAAATAGTTGCTGTGGAGGAAAATTAATCCGTTTTTACAGCAATTATTTGCATCTCATACCTAAAGATTTAAATCAAAATATTTTTTTGTAAATTTTAAATAGTTTGGATGGGTTTTCAGAGCTCCAAAACTGGTTAACTGCAAAAGCAGGCCACCTAAAGTTATTTAAAAATTCTTAAAATCTGAACAATATTTTCTTTAAAGGTGCAAAAAAAAGTCTGTCAATGTGGTAAGAACGTTAGTGTTTTCTTAGACTAAGATTGTTTGCTAGTGACAAACGTTCTTGATAAGATTATTTTTTATTGCAAGACAGGAAATAGGACAATTTTTCTTAAAACAAGAATCTTTTTTTACTTTCTTAAGATTCAGCTTTTGCTTTGTTCGGGTTGACCTGATGTGACCTGCTTCAAGTAAAAGCTCTTGCTTTCGGTTTCTATTTTCTTTTTGATTTCTGTGTTCTGTCACAAAAGACTTCCACTTTTCATTTTTCTATTTCGAACCCTGTATTTTCTTTTTCTTAGAATTTTTATTGACTTTCTGAGAAATTGCATCTGTGTACATTTCCTTATTACAGGTTGGGAGTTTTTCTAGATTTTTTTGCAGCGCAGGATAACAAATGGCAGATAAGGTTTTTTAGATTTTAAATGTCATCTCTGAGACGTTTATCAAAGATGTTTGTCCAGTGATGAGCACTTCCAGGACCCAAGCAAACATTAGTGGAAAAATGAAGCTTGATGTTTATCTTGTCCTTTCATCTTGAGAGTGAAAATGACCAGTGTCCCTCCAAAGTCGCTCTGATCTTTTGTCTCAAAGCTCTCTATTTTCTCTGGTTTGTTTAGGTGCATCAAATCTTCTGCTACGTTGGATCTTTTCTTGTCATATAAACAGTATGAGACGACTTGTGCTGCAGTGTCCTGAGCTTGGTTTTGCTTTTCCAAATTTACAATTTTTTGGACTGGAAGCACTTTGACCTACATTTTTTGATTTCTTTTTTTTGTCTTCCCACTACTAATTTATGTCCAAAAACAAGAAATGTTAATAGAAATTCAAGAAAAAGACTTGAAAATGTAGATGTTCAGGATTGAACTGATAAAGTCCCTCTGCCTCATAAAGTTGGATAAAATTTGCTCCACCCTGTGTGTTTATTTGCATAAATGTTGCAGTCTGAAGTCAAACACAGATTATTTTGTGTTCATCCTTGTGTGGCTGAATGAAAATGATAAACGGAGTGCAGCTGAAGTAGCTCTTTATGCATGCTCACCCATGCTTGTGTTCGTTAACATCTAATTATCTGGTATTTTTAGAATAACTGCCAATTTTCTTTTAAAATCATTATAAGTTGCTTTGATTATTGTCATCATTACTTCTTCTTTATGAAACCTAGTAGTGAAAAGTTGCTTATAAGAATTAAAACTACAGGATGCAAGAGTGATATCATAAAAAAAAAACGAAGTTAAAGTACATTTGAGCTGAACAATGTTTTCTATTGCATTTTTAAATTCAATTTCTTCTGCTATTACTAAACCCTAAATGCATGTTTTAAATAAATTTTAATTTGGGCTGACAAGGTTTTAGATGTTTATGTCACAAGAAACTAGGATATATTTGAATAAATATTTACATTTTATTACATTATATTTAGTTGACAGGTCAGAGAAAAACTTGAATTAATATTTTCCAAATTTGGTGTTGTTGTGTTCATGCATGGGAAAATACAAAAACTTTAGTTTTTATTCTGTTTATTATAGGTTTACACTTTTCATTGAATATTTTTTTAGCTTTGCTATTAGGAAAACCCCTGATTAAAAATGTGTTGATTTCTGTCAGAGTGACACAGAACATGAAAGTATTTGAAGACTCACTCCGATCATATTTGGATCTATTTTAAAAGAGTTCCCATGCGGTCTTTTCATTTTTTCTTGGACATTTCTTGGAGTTCATTAAAAATTTGCATCTGAATTGTGGGCAAGACTGTTGCCGTGGTGTAACCCCGCCCCCCATTTCCCCTCCCCGTTGCTGAGAGCTCTTTATTTACACGGTCTCCCACTACCCACCAATCTGACATTACCGGTGCAACAAAAATCGCAAAAAATATAATGAGTTTAGTAAGTAAGCACAGAAATACAATTTGGGACTTAAAGTTCTTTGTAAATGTCCTCTATCTTGAGGAAAAAAAGGGCTACAAGAACATATTAGAAACACCAAAAATACAGTTTATTATAGTAGGGCTTTAAAACTCCTGATATAAAATATAATGAGCTCTTTATTGATTTTTTTTTTAATTTTAATTGTTTTTAAATGAGAGGATTGGCTCTCTTTGAGCTTGTCACAGGCCAATTTAAACGGCAGAAAAGAAAACCAAAATTGCTCTCCATCAGTGTTATGTGAAACTAATTAGCAGTTCACAGTAGCTCTGTATCAGCATGTGGGATCATTCCAAATATTTTGATTTAAATTATAGTGAACCATTTATTTTAGGTCTAAAATATCCATCACACTCAGTGTGAGCCAAAGAGCTTATTATGTTAGACTAAAAGTGTGCCTTTTCCTCCATTATCTGCAGCAATGCTGGAAATTTAGATGAGAGGGTTTTCATGGAGACACGTGAATCAGAGATGAAAAACAAAAAAGGAACATGACGCTCAGTGCAGCAGCAAATGTTCTATTTTCCCCTTCTCCGCCTCTCTCTTTATCTCTTTTGATATTGATTTTACTGCGCCCGCTTCACCTGAGCCACACATGAGCCACTGAGGCTGTTAGACCCGACACTAGCTGGGAGGCACCTCAAAAAGGTCACGGGACGAGTTATAACAGCAGGGGACAGTCTGGATAATGTTAGTGGACGTTTATTATGGAGGAGCAAGAGCGAGCCCCTGCAGGCTGCTCGGAGGGTCAGATAGCCATTTTGCTGGGCCAGATTTCACCATTAACCACATTTACACCTGGCTTTAATTATTCCCCGGCTGTGGATTTACTTCCCTGTAAAGTTGGCATTGCGGCCACGCTGAGCCTGAGCTGCCAGCTTGAAATACAGCTACAGGCCATTCCCCTTTAAGAAGCCGTCTTTCTTTTTTTGTTCTTTTAAGTGAGATGCGTTAAAATAGAAACAAACTATGTCAGGAAAATTACAAAAGCACAGATTGTCTGTACTATAACTCTCAGCCAGACTGATGCAAGAAGGTGAGACTGACATGAAGGCAAAGAAAGGAAATGATGGAAGAGAGTCTAAAGCCTGCCGATGAGGTGAAAGATGCTGCAGTGCGAGGCTGTGAAGTGAGACTTACAAAGGAGGCAGGAAGTGAAGAAGCAGATCAAACCAGCTGAAGATTGAATATGACTCTTAGAGGAGGGAGGGAAAGATGGAATTGCTCATCAGTCCTCCCACACTGGCAAAGTTTCATCGGCTTGAGAGGACTTGCTGCACTCTCAGGCACAGATGGCCACTGCTGTCAAGTGCTAATAGAGGTGTATAACAGCCACCCTAGCTGAGAAAAACAACCAAAAGCTCATCTGTCAGCACAGTTCCCATTATTTTAGCTGATATAGTGGAGAAAAAGTGAACCAGAAAGTAGAAAAGTGGTTAAATATTTGTCCCTTTGGACGCAAAACCATAAAGAGCTGAACCCTCAGAACTTCTGCTGCGTTCATGCATAAGGGAATAACAAGCAGGATTCTCTCAGTCATGTTCTAACATTAGAGCGGATCATGTTACGTGGCAGCTCAAAAGGGCAGTAGCCAGTTCTGCACTGTAGCTTTCACTCATTACTGAAGGCAGCAGCAGTTTTAATTCATACAGGCTCAAACAAATGCAGCTAGACAGTTCTTCAGGTGCAGAATTCACAGGTTTATTTGACTGATAAATATAATTTTCATGCACAGCATGTTACAACATGCACTCGTGTTTCTTTGGACCAGAGGTCTGCAACCCAAGGCTCTGCTGCTCCTTTGTCCCTCCATCGTGGAAAAAAAAAAGATAAAATTAGAAAAGAAATATTGGGTTGGGTCACATTCTTCTTGTCTGCTGCACAAACGTTCAGTTGCTTTTCAGAGGCTAAAATACTTCTAAAATGATAAAAGCAAGTAAAAAAGAGAAAATTCTATTTATTTGAAGTAAATCTGATGCTGCTGGATGATCTCTTTTGACACAGGCTGTATTTTATTGTGAAAGGAACTTGCTTTTAAAAGTATAAGTTAGAATTGTTTTATATAGAGAAATGTAACATTTTTGTAATTCCGTTATTGTAAAAACTTGAACGCTATAATTAAAAATAATGGCTTCATGAGCTCAAACATAAATAATGTGTATTTTTTATTAAACGATAAAGTAAGATTTTGCAGCGTTTGAAGAGTTTTTGCTCAGTCAGAAAGTGACCCAAATGGCTTTTTTTAGCCCTAAAGGTTGCAGTCTCCTGCTTTATCCTCACACAGATGAAACGCTATAGACTTTTTGTTCTTTAAAGCTTTCTGCTCTGTAGTTTTTCCTGCTTTTAAAGAAGTAAAACACAGAAAAAAGTGTATTTTTTAGCCAAAATAAGTTAACATAATGTTTAAAATAATGAAGGAACAGATTGTAATAGCATAGAGGATGGAGTTATTTTCTTAAATATGACGTATTTTTTAAAAACACAGTTTCACATTGTTTATTGCCTTTAACATTCAATGCCAAAATTTCAGAAAAACTTCTAAATTGACGTCATGGTAAAGACTAATGTTCTGAAGAACATAGCTGACTGTTGTGTTCAGGTTTTTTCTGCTTCATGCAAACTTTTCAAAAGTGGTCTACATGCTGCTTAAAACCAAACCTGCAAAGCCACTCCGAATTGTTTTTTCTTGAAACAGTCTGTGCTAAATATAAAGAGACCATTAATCTTCTTTTGATTGATGCTGTGGATAAGGTAAACAGACCTTAATTACGATCCCTCCATCACTGCCACGATGTGCTATTTATATTGCGGCTGTTCTGAGCTTTAGTCTGGATATTCTGTGTTTTTTGCAGCTTTTTGCATGAAAACCACAGAACAATAGCAAAGAAGCGTCCTTGTGTAGAAGCTGTCGATAATCTAAACTGCCGTGACCGCAGATACGGCAAAAAACAAAAAGCCCAACTTTCCGCTCTGTGAATCTGCCCGCTTCAGTGGAGAAATCAGATTCTTTTTGCCTTCCAAGACTGCAGACCAGCCAACCCTCCATTTATCCATCCATCTTTTCCAGCTGTGTCCTCTTCAGGGTCATATGGGTTTGCTGGGGGTCTATCCCAGCTACTGTAGGGCAAAGGTGGAGTACTGTACATCCTGGACACACACCCACACATTTTCAGGACCTGCTGAATCCCTTTCGGGGTCACGGGGTTGCTGGAGCCAAACCATCTACCGTTGCGCGACGGCGAGGTCATTTGAGTCCAGTGATCTCAGTGTCATGTTCCAGAAACCAGTCTGAGGCGATTCCAGCTTCATGACATGGAGCCTTATCCTGCAGGAAGTAGCCATCAGAAGATGGTACACTGTGGTGATAAAGGGATGGACATGGTCAGCTACAATACTTAGGTAGGCTGTGGCACTGGAACAATGCTCAATTGGTCCAAAGTGTGCCAGGAAAATATCCCACACCATTACCGTACCACCACCAGCCTGAACCATTTATACAAGTCGGATGGATCCGTGGTTTCATGTTGTTGACGCCAAATTCTGACCCGGCTATCCAAATGTCGCAGCAGAAATGAAGACTCATCAGACCAAACCAAACGTTTTTCCAATCTCCTATTGTCCAATTTTGGTGAGGCTGTAAGAATAGTCGCCTCAGTTTCCTGTTCTTAGCTGACAGGAGTGGCACCCGGTGTGGTCTTCTGCTGCTGTAGCCGAGGTTGGACGTGTTGTGCGTTCAGAAATGCTCCTCTGCAGACCTCGGTTGTAACCAGTGGTTACTTGAGTTACTGTTGCCGTTCTATCAGATGGAACCAGTCTGGCCGTTCTCCTCTGATCTTTGGCATCAACAAGGCATTTCTGCCCAAAGAACTGCAGCTCAATGGATATTTTCTCTTCTCGTTCAGCTCTGTAAATCCTAAAGATGGTTGTGGGTGAAAATCCCAATAGATCAGGAGTTTCTGAAACACTCAGACCAGAACCAACAACCGTTCCGCGTTCAAAGTCACTCCAATCACCTTTCTTCCCCATTCTGATGCTCGGCTTGAACTGCAGCAGATCGTCTTGACCGTGTCTACATTCTGCCATGTGATTGGCTGATTAGAGATTTATGTTAATGAGCAGTTGGGCAAGAAAGTGGCCGGCGAGTGTATGTTTGTGTATGTCAGTGGAAGAAAACCAAGCAGTTTTTGAGAAGAGTTTAACACAGAAAGGGACCAGCCGGGATTCGAGAGTCAGATTTGTCTGACAAGAAAAAAAACAAACAAACAAAAAAAATAACATGATGCTTTTTCTTTTTTTCTTTTATTGTTTGTCTTTCTTTCTCACCTGCTGATACGAACCTCATCCAGCTTGATGATGAAGACAAGCTGCATTTGTTATTTAGTTTGCTGGCAATTAACTTAAAGATACATCATCGAAAAACACAGCTCATGAACATAAAGTGCTACTTTTGTTGTGACACGACTAAAACAATGTATTTCTTTCCACAAAGAATAAAAGTCAGCTACTGTAAAAAAAAATGGCTTAATTTTTCACAATTCCTCCTTTTTGTTGAGTCATTGTCTTTGTTCTTTTCTCTTTTCTAAACTGCCCAGCAATGAACTTGCATTCAAGCAAAGAAATGTGTTCAAATTAAAGTCAGGACTGACAAGTCACATCAATAACAAGAGGACAGGGGAGGCCAGGGAGGGCGTGGAACATGACAGGCTGACTTTTGATCAATGATGACTTGTGTGCTCATGGGGACCAGCCTACCTGAATGCATTCTGACTCATAATGGTTCAAGTCTTCCTCTCGCTGTATTGCCTTCTCTTTCAGTTTTCCCTGCATCTTACAAAATGTCAGGGGAGCTTAGACTCCACATTGAGGGCTGAAACATCCCCGTAGTGCTGTTGTTTTTCAAGCAGACTGGCCACAGTTTACATCCTGCTGTTTGAACATGAACGCACACGTTAAAATGCCAGGCAGCGCTTGCAAAAACCGCCGCTGCTCTCTCGACAGGCCTCAGCGGACGCAGACCCGCGAGCTCCATCGTGGAAAATAGCAACAAAAAAAAATCTTTGGCCACTTGCAACGCTTGACAACACATTTTTCTTGCTTCACTGGGACTCTTGTTTCATCCTCCTTTGAATCGTTTCCAGATCGTCTCTGTGTGATAATCTAGCAAGACATGATTTGGACTCAAGACAGTCACTACTGAGACTCAGATTGTGAAAAAAAACAATACTCACATACTCTTTCAATCTTGTTTTCTACTTTTCAAGCATCCTTAATGAATTATTCTGCAGACAAATGGAGAAAAAAAAACTTTTCTTTGAAGCATTTTTGAATCTTTCTGTGAGACCTGGAAATCAAAGCATTTTGAGGCCAATTTAAACTTTACACCCACAAAGTTTGGGATATGCGTGTTTGAAAGCCTCGTGTTTCCTTTTCCTGTCATCTGAAAGTGGTCTGTCTCTGAGTGGCAGCATAGCTTCCATGGATGGCAGTGGTTGCTTTTGGCATGAGTCTCTTATTGCGTTGCTGTACCAGATATCAGTCCCCAGGGCAAAAATCCTACAAAGAATAGGCATAGATGAGACTCATGCGGGGAAAAAAAACTTGATACTGGCACACCAGCATGATCTTCCCATGACAGGAGTCAGTCTCTTCCCACGCTTGTAAGGAAACATCCAAAGCATTTTTAAAACCTTTGTCAAAGCATCGCTGCTGACTTCTGAAAGACACATGTAAAAAGCAACACTTAAAAATTGAAAAGAAGTTCATTTTGTAGAAGTTTGGAGACTGCATAGCTCAACTGAAGGCTTGCAGTCATGCAAATATCAGTATTTCAGACGTTTGCAGAAGTGCATATTTTCGGTTAGGTTTGAAGAAGGAGGCTGCTGGTTCTCCAAAGGGCGGATGGAGGGCAGAGCTAATAATCAGGAAAACTCAGCTGGATGTAGAGGAGGGATGGACATCCACACAGAAGGTTCAGATCTCCTCTATGGAGTCAGCAGGGACCAAGCCTCTCTTCTTCCCACTGCTCAGCTTCACAAACACCTCTCCTTCTTCTCTCTTACCAACACAGATCTGAAAGGATCAGAAAAGAGGAAGGTTACATAATATCAAGTTTGCTCTGAAAAAGTTATCATTGCATCAAGAAAAGCTAATGTTTTAAACTTTATTTAAAAATATTAGGAAAGAGATACTTTAAACAATATTACAGTATACAGAGATTAGATATTAAATTCTCATTCTCTTTCAAAACTTTAAAGTTGTGCAAAAATTGTTGCCAAAATGTAAACGTGCATGGCTTTGTTCCAGTGTTTAGACTTTGCAAAATCAAATCCACTTATACAGATCGTGCATCATGCATATGTGGGCTCCTGCATGTACACTACAAAAAATCTGATTCTTGCAACGATTTCAAACTCATTTTTAGCCATTCAAGATATTTTCCCATATTTTTTAAGTCTTTATAACTTTTGTAAGGGTGTTTTAACTTATCATGAGACTACACTTTTTCAAGCTTTTTTCAAAATCTGCTTTAAAGTTGTTTAAAGTTCAACAAATGTGTACAAATTAGACTAGCATTCATTGTGATAATTTTAGAAACCAAAATTTAGATTTTTATTCTAAGAATAAGTTTTGGTTTTAGACTTGATGTGAATTTATTAGAATGTGTTAACTTGGACTAAGACCATGATCTCATTTTGTTCTTAAAATGAGTAATTTCCAATTATTACAATAATCTTTACTGTCACTGTAATCAAAATGAACAACAACTAGAGACATCAAAAGTCATAAAACTGGCAAAAATACCTTTTGGACTGTATAACATTCAATTTGAAGTAGTTTTGTCTTACAGCTCTTTCTTTATCTTAATTTTCCTTTCTGAATGCTTGTGTGAAACTCCTTGTTTCTAGATTTTGTTATCTTATTATACTGTTTCTGATCAAGTAGTCACTTACTGCGTAGACAGATAATGTTACCACTTTCTAGTGATTTTCTCTAAAACATAAGTGTTCTTTTCTTATTTTTAGGCTGACTCTTTTTGCAGTGTATTGATGTAATAAGTTCTGTTTTTCACGAGGTCTTTCCAGAAGACCTTCAGAAGAGAAGTGTTTAAGTGTAAAAACTCATTTGCAACCTCAAAATCTTTCTATTATAGAAAGCTGAAAAATGATGAGGTTCGTTGCAACAACTGAGATTGTGTTTTAGTCATCTTTGATTATTCACTCTGTGTAGTGGCAGTAAAATCAGTCTGATGATTCTGATCATCTGCAAAAACACATGCTGACTCACATTTATCGCACCTACTGCATATAAAACAGGACAGCTTGGAAGCATCCATTTTCTAAACCTGCTTAGTCACTTTTGGGATCGTGGTGTTGCTGGAGCCTATCCCATTTACTGTCAGGCAGAGACGGGGTACACCCTGTGTCAGGATTCAGTCGTCCAACACCACCTCCAGGCATTAGAGGGAGCCCTCGTCAGAGTACTGAGCTCCTCTGCTCCTTACTTCAACTCCCATCAGTCACCTCCCTCTGACTCATGCTCTCACCAGCTGTTTCATATCATCTCAACTCTGTCTATATACTCACCCCGGACTCAGCTCAGCACGAAGTCTTGTTGATTTACTCACAGTCGCAGCAGTTCTCTTTGTTTGTCTTCTTGGTGCCATGATCTTTGCCTGTTCTTCGTCTCTCTGCCTCGCCCCAGTGTTTCTGACCCTTGCCTGGACTCTGACCACGTTATGTCTTGTCCATATAAAATAAACCGGTTGGACATGGATCCAAACATCTCTGCCTTTTCGTTACACCCTGGACAGGATGCGATTTTGTTGCAGGACCACACACTCGCATCAATACCTAGGTATTGTTTCAAATCACCAATTAACCTATGAAGATGTTTTTGGACTGAGAGAGAAAGCCAGAATGCCCAATGAAACCTATGCATAAACGAGGAGAACGTACGTAATCCACACAGAAAGTACCAAGCTGGGATTCAGATCGCGGCCTTCTTGTTGTGAAGTGAGAGTGCTAACCACTACGCCACCATGCAGCCCCTAACTTGAAAGCAGAACAATTAAAATAGCCAAATAATGTATGAATTTACAATTGTATGTCATTTTTAAAAAATGAATTTGCATTAATTATCAACATTCCTTATGTTGTTCATTTCTCAAAATCAAAAGTCTGTCAATCTTTTCTTCAAAGTACTAGAGCACCTAGAAAAAGGAATAGTCTGCATAGCCACAGTGTACTGCCAGTGGATGGGTACGTTGTTCTTTTCTGGTACATTCTACTTAATGATCACAAAACTAAAATAAACTGGGCAGTTTAAGGGACTATGTTTTACAGGTCACAAGTTAAAAAAAACCTGTAAAAGGTTTGTGCCCTGCAGGTTTGGTGGCCGTTAAATTTTTTTAATTTTTGTTTTCATTTTAAGGTTGTACAACCACCTTAAGGGAGGTGATAAATAAGATCGTACGTGTGGTAAGTGTATCGTGAAGTATTTGTTAGGCTGATGGAAGTTGCATGCCTGGTTGATGATGTTGTACAGTGGCCTCACACCAAACTCTAGTCATTAGTGGTGTGCAAGTGGCCCATTACTTACCAAATGCTGCACGCACAGGGTGCCCACACAAACTGACTGTCTAATTTCCTAATGTCTAACAGTCAGGCTGCTTATAAGGAGCACACAAAGAGTGCACACTTCCGTGATCAGCACTATTTGGGGGGTTTGAAAAATGTAAAATGTTCCTCCGTCTCGTCTACTTTGTCCTTACTTACTTTTGTGTGTTGTTCACATGTTACAGTAGCTAATCAGACTGGAATCAAACCGAGACCACCTTGAAAAATGCGGTTCTGGTCTCAGACCAGGGTTCGCTTGGGTGTATCCTGACTGAAAATTTGTTCCGGATTATCAGGGGAAGCGAACTGGTTCAATTTAAGGGAACCAAATGTGTCCAGTCTTACTACACCCTGAAAGGCTTTAGGTAGAGTCTGAGTCCTTATCATTCACACATGTTTTCATAAAAAGCCCAACACTTGTAAAGACACCATTTGACCTTAGAGATGGCGCTGACCCTGGCAGACCATCTCCACATATTTAAGAGTTAGCAGTTGAGACGGTCTACCTCTCTCATCCTCTCTTTATCTACATGTGTGTTTTCTAAGTGAGTCTTCAGTTCACTTTTAGACCTGCTTACTGTACCACTGTTGACTTTATCCTAAAGACCCATTCCTGTCTCACTTCTCTACGATTTTCTGCTATTTTCAAAGCTGCCAGTCTAGCTTTCAGCTCACACTGGGGCATGCTAATCCTCTTTTTCTCCTCATCTTTTTTCCTCTTCATCTCCTCATCAGCCCTTCTTCTGCTGTTTTTAATCTGTTTTTGTTGCCAAACCAGCCTCTGTATCTTTAGCTGCCTCGATTTTGCTTTTTTTTAATTTACTTGAGCCTTTGCTCCTTTTCCACAAAAGCAAAATCTGTTTGTGCAGTAAGCATATAACATTGCAAAGACGTCTGGGTTAACTGCGCCCACTTGTTTGCCAATAAACTTTAGCTTTCCACCCCGTGCCCCTCTCTGTAAAAGCTCAAAAGTGTGTTTTGTCAGTCCCCCAAACCCCCTTTATAAACACAAGTCTGCCTTCAATAAGCAATCACAATACTAACAACCAGTTGCCCAAACAATCACTGTGATAATTGCCAGTCTCCTGTTTAATATTATTCAGAAAAAAATGAAGGATGAGGACAAAAATGCTAAACAAAAATGGTTTGTTGTACCTGGGACTCTCTGACTGCCATGTGTCCTCTCTCACGGTTTCCAGACGTTCCTTGGACGACACGCCACACGCGTTCTCCTGGACGGACTCTTTGCACAAAGTTGGAGGGAAAAAAGCCGATCTTGTCTCCACTTTTACCCTGGAAGGCACACATCGCTGTCTTAAAATGTGTAATCAATCCAATGCAGACAGGTCATGTGCCAGTAGGCGAACAGTTCTTTATTCGTCGAGGCCCAGAGTGCTGTACAGTCACAGTTCCAGTCACAAATTCACACACCAATGAGAATGGGAGAATGCAAGGCCGAATCACCAGGAGCAATGTGGGGTTCAGTGTCTTGCCAAAGGACATCTAAAACATGAGCAGACAGAATAGAGGTCGACGGCTCGACCACGGCTGCCTCCAGATATTTATATTAAGCGCTACTAACCCAACTTTTCCTGATTAACTATTTTTAGACAATACTGTTAGAAATAATGACAAACTTTTACTCCCAGATTTTGTGCTCATGCTATGGCGTTAATGAATAAATCAATTATCTTCCCCTTGTTGTTTTTAGTAATATTTTAACCTTATGCCGATTATTTTACTTTGTGCGTATGCTCTTCATTTGCCATATTTATCAACTCATGCTGGAAACATTTTTCAAAAGCAAATTTTCCGTTAGTGCATTAGCTGTTGGCCTGTTGGTCTCACAGAGCTTCAAATAAAGAACGGGTTATAATTTGACTATTTGGTTTATACAAAAAGAGTTCAACTTTTCAGGACAGAAAATGGTTGATGTCTCAATATTCCAGTACTTTAAAGCAAAAGTTCAGCTAAAAGTAATTTCTGTGTTTCTAAAAACATTTTCACTACAGTAACAGGTCCCCTAAAAATAAGTCAAAAATACTTATAATTTGTATTCTTTATAATAAGACAAAATAGATCTGCCAATGGTTAAGAAAAATACCAGCAATTCTTTTTGTTTAAATTGTCGCCAAGACTTAAAAAAAAAAAACAACAACAATTTTTTCCAGTGAAAACCTTCAGGAAACAAGGGTCTTCTTTTCTTTTCTAGATGCATTCCTAAAAGTCCACTTGCTCTGAAGAACAGAAATATTCTGACAGTCATCTGGAAGAAGGTGTATCTTCACCATTGATAAAGGAGTTCAAAATGGTCCTGAGCTGTCACAGAATCCAGACGTTTTTCTTTAATCTCAACATATTTTGTCACTTTTTCTTCACTTTTCAACTCACATTTTGAATGTCACATGAATGACAGCTTTCTGTAAAGGTCTGTGCTGGTTTAGCCATTCTGTCCTCACTCCTAAAATACCTCCAGTCCGGCCTGGGAATTTAAAAATGTTCCATTTGAATCAGCTACAAACCATGGCTGGGATAACCTCTTTATAAAAGTCATGAATTTTAAAAGAATGTATTATTTCTTCTTGTAAAAAAGCAGTATAAGGCATCAATAATAATTTTTTTTGGTTACTTCTTGCATATTCAGTAACTAATACAAATAATTGACTGAACAAAATGAACAGTTCAAAGAAGTGAGACCATAAATAACTATTTGTCTGTCCTGCTGTTGTAGCCTAATGCTACGTTCACACCGGCCTCTGCAACGCGCGTTTGAGTGACCGCTTCCAATCAAAAGTCTTTCTAAACACACATGCTGTTTATGTGCGTTTCAGGCTTTTAATTTAAACTCTGGTGTCACTACACAAGTTTTTAAGTTAGTTTATGGGCTCTACGTGCAAAATCTCCACCCATTGAACACGCGTTTAGAGATAAACCCGTTTAACTTTGGCCAAACAGGAAGTTGGATTTGGTGGTGATCTATGGGTAGTTTTTGTTGTTTGTTTTTATTTGACGGAAGTGCTAACCCTTTGAAAACTGATCATGAAGGAGAGATTAATAATTGTGGTTTGTGCCGGTCGGAATTTTATGACACAAAGTCTTTCATATTTTGGAATGCAGTTGTGAAAAAAAATCCTGGAGCAAGATTTGTGAGATTTGACATTTTGCACCAAGTCTCTACCAACTGTAGCTACATGCGCTATTATCAGGCAGCAACAGTCCAGTGTGAACACAATCGGTTATCTGTGTGAACGTAGCATTAGTTGTCATATTCTCATGCTTTATTATGTAGCTTTTGTTTGAGTATTTTTTTTTTTGGACTTCAGTTTTTGCATTTATTCTCTTCTCCTCTTTTGAAGTAAATCATCCGTATTTTTTATTTTTCTGAACTAAACTCACTAAATCTGAAGGTTTGTCCTTTTAATTTCACTGGAAAAATAACAATAATCCTGATTTTTTTGAGCTTCATCTAAATGTTAAAGGCTTTGTGGAATATTCATCATTTGGATTATCTTCTAATTCTGCTGGTTTTGCAAAGAAGGTCATTTAAAAGTAAAACACGAGTCACGTAATCTATTACAATTCTGAGACAGTTATGTAATAAAGTAAAGGATTGCCTTTAAATAACCACAAGTAAAATGCTTTCCATTTAGGAGGTGTCAAGAAAAATTCACATTTGAAAAGTGCAGAAGTGTGATATATTGTATTATGGATTCATTCATAATAAAATTTTAGTCACAAAAGTATTTTTCTTTATCCCATATTGCTATTCACAGAGCATCAAACCTTTCCATGTTGCTATCATCTGTTAAGGAAGCAGAAAAATACAAACGTTTTTAATATTTCAGTAAAAATCCTGCCTGATCCAGGAAGGAAACTCCAGAGGCAGTTTCAAAATAGTTTGTCATGCATTCATAAAAATGATGTATGTTTTATTCTCTGAGGATGCTTTGAGATCTTGTTTTATGCACCAGTATTTTTATTACCATCCTCACTCAGGTGCTGGCGTTTATTGACGAGATGCTTCATATAAAAGGTGATTAAGTGTTTAATAAAAGTTGCATAATCCTAAACGGCGTAAATTCATGCAGATTAAAAAGACAGACTTTCACGCCACACAGACAAATGTCACGCTGGTGATTAATTTGAGTGCAAACATCTCTAAGGTTAAAGCTAAGTCACACCTATGTTTAGCTCTTTTTATTTAATTAATTTATTTATTTATTTGTTTTAAAAATTGCATTGAATTCTAGGTGGTGCACAAAAAAAATCTTTCTGCACTCAAGGGCAAACAAGCACAGCACACTTCACACACACAGATCGTTGCCGCAGATCAATAACCCACCTTCCACCACTCCTCATTAGAGTCGTCCATGACCTGAACCCGATCTCCAGGACTGCAGGAGATAAGACAAGAGAGAGGATTAAAAAAAAAAGAGATGTATGAATGAGGAGAAGAAAAGCGGTCAAGAGTGGGTTACATGATGGGAAGATGGGGGAACAGCAACGGGAAAACAGGAGCACAAAAGATAACATTATCTAACTGCCACAAAAAGCAAGCAGTACCCATGGTTACGAAGCCGAGGTGGGTAAACACGGCTTGGGTCTTTGTGTCTCCTGCAGAGGTGACTGACCAGCTGACACCAAAGTCATGTGGTCGAGATGAACCGTGTGGCGTCCACCAACGTGGAGAAAGCTGAACTCAATTTGCTACATTTACTGTCCAACCTGGCCCGCAACCCGATGATGCAGCCAGATTTTGGTGGAGCTCCTCTCCTCACAAACTGCTCACCGTTCTAGAAACACAGGCAGGAATACTGTCCCACTTGCTTGTCTGTAAATCAGGTCTCTTGGGCGTCAGCACTAACTTCTGCCCTACATGATCAAGCTCATACACGTGCAGAAATGAATCATACACCAAAAGAACGAGGCAATGACGCATAAAAACTGCAGTGGAGACTTTCACTCTCAACTGATCGCCAATTTTTTTGTGTAATTGTTTACAATTTTTCTGGCTACACATAATGAGTAAACAAATTAGCTTTAAAAACCCAAAAGAAAACTGATCTTGGGTTCTCCTGGGTTACAAGGCCCGCTCTGATGAAAATTGGGTTTTTAGTGTTTTTAATGTGTTCTTGTGGAATTTTTCTAATGATGGAGGACATTTACAAAGGCAATTATGCTCAAAATTGCAAATCTGAGTATTGATTTTTTCAAATCATTGTGAATCACTTGAAAAAGAGTGTAATTATGACAAAGAAAATACACTCTTATGTATTCGCTTGTTGATGACTAGATCTGTGTACGTCTTTATTGTCCTCGTCTGAGCTCTAAACTGTACAGCTGGATAGCTCTAATATTGCTTGCTTTTTTTGTTGCACTGGTTATGACAGTCTGAGGGTGTGAAGGGCTGTAAGCAAACAGGAAAATGTGTAAACAGAGAGCTCTCAGCACCTGGGAGGGCAAGGGAGCAGAGTTGCTCCATGCCAATAGTTCCACTCACAACTCAGAGGTGACTTTCCAATGAACTCCTGCCGCTCTATAGAAAATATGTCCCAGAAAACAACACAAGTATTTATTTATTTGTTTATATTTTGGCTAAAAATAGTATAGTCATGATTTAAAGACTACTGAGAATGCTTTTAAAATAGATCAAAAGATAGTCAGAGTGGGTGTTAGAGTCTCTTCGTGTTACTTTAAGGAATTCAAACAGTATTTTAGACAAGAACTGTAGCAACGTCAGGCTGACTTGGTGTGAAAATACACTTTTAAAATCCTGCAAAATGATGTGCTATTTTAACTTTTACAGTAAATCTATTTGAAGCTATTCACAGCCACTTTTAAGCGAAAACTCCAAACTTCAAAGTGAAACCCTGCTGTCTACTGCAGGATTTGTCACATCTGGTGTCATAGCTGCAAAAAACATAAAGCAATTACATTTAATTATAAAAAAAAAAGCTTTTATCCAACCACAAATGCATGGGCAAGGATCCCCGACAACATCCCAGCAGCAGTCCTCCTGCGTTATCGTCCAACACAGCTGCCGCTATTTATAGCCCCATATTATTAAAAAAATGTAAAAGAAGGTCTATAACAATAAAATACTGTATTTTCAGAGAAGCTTGTGAATATGAAATTCCACCTATTAAAATAAGCCTCCACTGTGATAATAAAATGCAAACTCGGGGAACATTTCCTTTAATGTTTTAAATGACATTCTGTCTCGTCAGTATTTCCACTTCACCCAATTTATTCTGTCCCTACACTTGGTTTTGTGTGGGCTAAAAGCCTCAGCTTTTCCTTCTACATATACAGTCCATTGCGCTGCCAAAATTAGCTTCAGGGCTGCCATGTTTGATTGACGTCTTTCACAGTTTTCTGCTCCTGCTTGGGTCAGCAGCACACGTTTTTATCTCTTCTGCTTGGTCCTGGATTTCAGAAAAAGCCAGAACAATTTAGGAAAAAAACACTCCAAATTAAAAAGGCTGAATCTCTTCTTGCATTTGTTTCAAATTTATCCCAGAAAAATCTAAGTGAAATATTTTTTTTTTTAACTTTCTCACTAGAAAGATTTTTTAAAAACAAAAACTCTTTTCAGTCAATCAGTCCCTGAAGGAAAAGTAATACTTCTTACAGATTTATATTTGAACGTGTCTGCAGCTGGAAAGATGACTTTGATTCCACAGATGTAAGCAATTTTTTTACAGTAAAGACTTCACAAACTCTCTGCAAAGGCATGAAATTGGGAGAATAAGGGTGAACTAATTCAGAACATGGTTGCTTGTAGTTCAGATCTGTCATAAAGTCTGAAAGGAATTCTAAAATAAAATATACCGCCAGGAGAACTCTTACTTTGAAATTATTAAAAAAATTATTAAAAGAAACAGAAAAACCTGACACTAGAGGTGTTTGATCACTTTTGTTTGATGACAAACCTTTTTTAGGGACAATGAATGTAATTTAATACAAGGAATTACCATAGAACTTCAACATTTTCTGATCTTAAGCAAAGCAATTCTTTTAACAGCAATAAAGTAGTCGTTTTTGAATGGCTCGAAACAAGTGTAAAGAAAAGGAAATATTTGGGGACATTAGCAACATATTTTCTAGGAAATATTATATTAAAGGCTATGTTTCCAACTAAATAATAATGGCTTTATTGTAACCCGCGCTGAACCTGGACTGCAAGGACCAGATTGTTTTTGCAATTCTTTCTTCCTGTCCCTTTGAGCAAGAATTTTGCCCCTACTACATATTCAAAAACTCACCACAATTTGCACGCACCTAGTCCCCGCTGAAATACATTTTAGATATAGTAAAAGATCCCCCCCCCCAAAACATGATGACATCACATTGGGTGAAACCATCAAAAAAAATGTAACGGGGCCAACATTTCTAATTGGCTGAATTTCAAAATCCCCTAACAAAACACAAGTGTCAGGAATATCCAAAGGAAGTTTTAAAATTATTATGGGATGGCCACAGGATCTATGACTTGGCAGCCATGTTTTGGCAAAGTGGAAGATTTGGCAATTTTCACATTTTTTGCACAACATGCGGAAAGAAACCTTTTGTTTGAGCAATTTTTATAAAAATTCATGCAAAGGCCAACAGGTTAAGTCTACCACCACAACCAAAGTTTTATTGACCTTTGACCTTGGGAACAGCTGCCATCTTGAATTTTAAAAACGAAAATCACATTTAGCATCTTCTGTAAATTCAAGCTAAGGATTTTGATCTATCACCTCCTAACTCCATCATTGGGAAGCTACTTGGAAAAAAATGTTAAAAGTTAGTAGTTTTCGAACGGCGGGCTTGCAACTGTGGTGTTTATCTGTTGCTAGCTTATTTTTAACTGAAATATTGTGAAAATTTTAGCTATGAATCCTCGGCTCAAGCTGAATGAAATTATATAACATACTGTCTGAACATATTAGGAATGTGGGTGTGTCTGGAGAAAAATCCCTCTGTTGCCAAGGAAAACCAAAAATTGACTTTTGACGATTCTTCTAAAAGTTAGATATATCTGTTTGTCACTCCCAGGTGACCCAAAAATAAAATGGTTGCTATGGAGATAAAACCTATGGTAAAGCCACAATTTAGATTGTTTTAGATGAAATGAATTTGCCACATTCAGGTCTGACTAAATTGTACCATGGGCAGAAGGGGAGAATGAGGAGCATTTAGCAGCCATTCAGCCAGTGAGGGCGGGTCAAAAAGGGTGGCCAGGGTCGAAACTACTCACAGCTTTTTTTCTCAAATGGAAATGAGCGTTATTGTCAAAACCTTTTAGTCAAATCTTAATTCCTGCCCAACCTTCTTCTCCAGATGAATTGTTCTGATGCACATTGTGCAGTGAAATGCAAGCAGAAATGCAGCACAGATGGTGAAAAGTCCCACCGCTCTACTTTTCCAACAAGCTGGCACTCACAAAAAACACCCTAAAACACATATCCCTCTCAATCTTCTCCCCTCATTCTCTCTATCATAGAGCTTCAACTTTGATATTTGCACTCATCTGCCTCTCCTGTTCACTCTCTGGCTGTTCAGGCTTCAGTTTCAACACATTTCGCTTTGTGTCTGTCCTCCCTTTCATCTCTCAGATGTTCACTGTCTTTATCCTCTCCTCTGCTGTGAACACTGCTCAGTCACAAGCTCTACGTTGGGATGATGATGGGATCTGAGTTTATAATTAGTCGTCCTTAAGGGCACCTCAGTTCTGTCCTCTGTAGATGGTGAGGACATTAGCATCCTGCAGGAACAACAGCCAGACTATTACAGCCGTAACACAATGCACACAGCAGCATTGTGATGAAAAAAAAAACACTCCAGCATGCTCACATCTGGCTCCAAAAAAGTAGTTTTTAACTTACTGAAGCTCCAGGTCGTTCTGCTCCTGAGGGAGAAACTTATAGAGTGCGACATAGGTGTGGATGGAGTGGACTTCAATGCGCTTTGGCATCTGGACACAGAGATGCAGGGAGGGCAGACCGTCAGACATACATATAAGCAAAAAGTGGGGACTTGCTGCATGGTGTAGCTGCTGCACCTTTACACTGGTGTCCTCTGAAGGAACCTGCGCCAGCTCGCCGCTCTCATCCACCTCCTTTTCCATTTCCTCGTCAGCGACCGGAATGTCTGCAAGCAGAGGAATGTTTTTCTAAGAATGCGGCAGAAAGAAAAGCTGTCACAAGAGTAGTTGCTCTTAAAGATCTACACCTCCTCATGCACTCATGGGCAGCTAAAGATGGCAGAAGCATGAACATAAACAACACATGGAGCCACAAAAACACAAGTGTTTACCCCCTGTTTCCTGAGTTATCTCCTCCTCCATGCTGCACTGCCTTTGCTGCCTCTCCTCACCTCCCTCCCCCTCAAAGAAGGAAACAGAGCAAACAATAAGGTCTCAGCCAAAAGGATTTTGCATTTGTTTTGAGAAAATATTAATATCTGGTGGGTTTACAACAATGGACTAGGGGGACTTCTCTTTCTTTTGTTTGAACACAAATGTGAACAATTTTGTCCTGTAATAATATTTAGCAACACATCGGTCATCCTTCTGGCTTCAGAATTAGTTATTTGTAAAATTATGGTAAATATGTGAGGTTTAAAGCTTCTGTGCAGGAGTTATACACACATTTTGCTTTTTAAATTCATCCATTCTGAAACTTTGGAGAGCAGACTATGTCAGCTGGAGTCTGTTTGACGACAAATCCAGCAACTGCTCAAGACTTTTCAGC
Organism: Oryzias celebensis; assembly: GCA_014656515.1. Classification (NCBI taxonomy): domain Eukaryota; kingdom Metazoa; phylum Chordata; class Actinopteri; order Beloniformes; family Adrianichthyidae; genus Oryzias; species Oryzias celebensis. The sequence goes on along the minus strand of BNCR01000008.1, from coordinate 5,648,850 downwards.
GAAATACAAAAGATGTCTTTACGATTGGAATATTTTTTAGTTCAAATTGGAGTTTGTTTTTTTCTAAAGTTCCTGTAACATACATTCGACCTGCTTAATGTTGTCGTACCAAACTGCGTGTTGGTGATTCTGACAGACTGCCAAAACTGGAGCGGCTCATCTGTGCCAAGGACGTCCCATAGCGCAAGGCGGCATAAACGGGATCTACCCGCATCCGTGCAGTCTCTGAAACCACACATACACATACACTCTCATATTTAAAAGGAAAAAAACTAAAATTATCCATTAAAAGCTTCAGCTCGAGACACGCCACAGTGAGGACAACATGCTGAGAAACACCACGGATGTGGTGCGCCATTCTGGAGAAAGCCATTTAAATACATCTGTAAAAAAGCACCAGCCCTGAACCAAAAATGACCCACTTTTAGATGTGAGCAGAAGCCAAAAGTTAAGAAGACTTCCAAGCTTTCAAGGAAATCTGCAAACTTGACATGTGGCTCAGTTCAACAGCTGTGGTTGAACTCCAGCTGTAGATAAAAAAGAAAGAGAATAAAAGATTACTTTTTTTTTTTAGGAAAAGTTGCCTCTGCATAGTATGAAGGTAGCAGAGTTCAATGCCTTTCAAATCTGACTTAACAAATTAGATTTTCTGAGCCAAATTAAAGGATTTTCCTGCAAGACGGTATAATGTGTGATTGGGTCTGTGCAAGGTTAAGCAGCAACTGAATTCTGTGCTTCCATCATCTTGTTAACCTGAGAGTAGAAATCTGTAGCTAGATTGTTTTCTGTAACTTTATGCTCTTTAGAACACCAAAAAGGGTTGGTGCACAGATAAAAAAAATAAATTCCATTCCATTAATTTTTACTGTTCCATCTTTTAGTCTCCAAGAATAACGATGGAAAGGTGACACAAATTCTGCCAAAAACAAATTCAAAAGTCACAGTTTTAGGATATGGGTCAGAATTCTTCCTTTAAAGTCAGAATTCTGGGAAAAAAAAGGTTAAAAGTTGAAGTTCCATTAGTTGTCATATACCTGAGTGTGTGAATTTTCCACTGTTGGCATATTAAGAAAATTAAGATTAAGTATTGAGTATGTTTTATTCAAATCGTTGTGAATCAGGAGCAGAAGAATGTATTTGTGTGGTAGGCTGTAGATGAATGACCTGAGGGAAAGAACTTCTTGTAATATTACATTTTTATTTGTGTGTCCTTAAAAACATTTCTCTGTACTATAAAAAGTGTGTTTTGGGGTTTTTAAATGAATTAAATCCAGATTTTTTTCTCCCCTTATGTAATCTTAACGAACACTGTTTTCCTTCTGGGCGTGAGGTCTGTAAAAGTAAAACGAATTTTATTTCCACCAGTTATTTGTTTCATCCTGCAACTTGTTATTCAGCGCACCATCAGTCATGTTTCAGAGTAGGAGGCTGCAGAGTCTCAGGCGGCATGGTGATGAGCCCAGGGTGTAGATGGAGCTACAGGTTAATTGTTCCCAGTAGTGTAGATAAAACAAAAGTGCAGCAGCATGAGGTGTTAACCCCATGACAGACATGAGGTGTAGCTGATGTGAAATAAATCATTGTGCCAGCAACCATGGGGTTCCCTCTTGAGCAAAACAAACAAGTGAGAAGCAAAAGAACAAATTCAGATGCAAAATGAGTTAGAGCATTGCTGTTGTTAAATCTGATTGTGTTTTTTCTTCCCAATTGTGAGAAACTTTTGCTTAAATCCAATTGAAATGATTTTTTCAATGAAAAATTGTTAGATGTTTAAAGCCCCACTCCAATGAAAAGCATGTTTTTGCTATTCTTTTTTTACATGTTCTCGAGGGAGTTTTCTCACGATGAAGGACACAAGGAAAATTAAGCTTAAAATTGCATTTCTGAGTATCTCTTTATTCCAATTTTTAAGAATGAGGAGCAGATGAAAAAATCCTGTTGGAAAGAGCTTGTAGCAGTGGCGTAGGTGTTGCCCGACAAATGGATGTCGGGAGGTAGGGGCGGACCTACTCTACACCAATGCCACGACTCCGAGGCATTTCTAATTTTTTTTATGATTATTTTTGGCTTAACATTATTAAATGACAACGAAGAATGGTTTAAAATAGATTAAAAATGATTGGAGAGAGACTTTAAATTATTTATTCTAAGTAAAAAATGTTTAAGATTAACAAGGTGGTTATGACATTTAAGTCAGAAGCAGCAAAATGCAAATACAAAACAGTGGCGATCAAAGGGACAAAAATCTTCACATTGGACCTTGTAAATATTTATCTGCATGCATTCAGGCTGCAGACTCCACCAGCCTCGAGAGATGCTCAATTTGTTCCCATTTATCTTTTTTTCTTTTTGCCTCATGGCCCCCAGTTGTCAGGGGAGAGCAAAGCACCCCTGGATTAGTTACACGCACGACCGCAAAACCTTCTAAAAATAAACCAAAACACCAGACAAGAGCAACGTCACAAAACGTAAGCACAGTGATGCACAACAAGCTGGTGCTCACACTCAAACACACACACAGGTACGCAGGAACGCTCACCTTGGCTCGACTGAACTTCCTTCACGACAGACAATTGGTCGTTGACGAGCATGGGCGAGCTGAAGTTTCGCTTGAATGCTCCAGACTAATGAAGGAAAGCAGAAAGCAGAATGGCTTTTTCAGTTCCCATCACTTCCTGTTTATAGTCTGAGCCAACGGGAAAATTGGTTCGATTGTGTAGTGATTTAAGGGCCCTTATGGAGTCGTATGAAAATGAGTAGGTTGTGGGGCCATTAAGAAACAGACATGCATGTGAGGTCGCCCAGACCCCCGCACCTGCTGCAGGAGAGGAACTTGTTTGTACGATGAAATGCTAACAAGAAAAAAAGCATCTGCTGTCTTTGCTGCTGAACAAAGAGTTCACTCAGCCACCTACACGTGTGCACATGGCTCACACGGTGGCGTGGACGCGTGATCCCGTGAGTGTGAGCCTGCAAGATGACAATTTCACACTGAATTAAGCGCAGTAACTGTTTCAGCTGAGATCAGTTTGCCCTTGCCTTGACATGCAAATCAGCCACTTCATTTGTCATGTTGGGGAACGAAAAGATAAAATGGGACACCACAGTTCCCTGGAAAAAAAGCGGCCTGATTCCAATAAGAGTTTTACTAAAGTTCCTCCTTCAGATCAAATGATACGGTTCAAATGATTCCCAAGTGGATTTACTGTTAGGTAAAAGCTAATTAGACCTTTCTTTGATATACAAACTGCTTTCGGTGCTTCACAAATTTCACATTTTTGACAAAAACTCAACTTGTTGACTTAGAAGATATTTATATGTGTATCACATCTTAAATTTAAAACCAAAACGTTCTAAGTTTTTCTGACCAATAGCTACAGTTTTTGTGTTCATTACTTTTTGTTTTCATGTTTTGTATTTTTTTTGTTACTTTCCCATTAATCTGTTAGGTCAGCAATTTACATTTTCTGTTTTTAAACCTGATAAGCCCACTGCATCAAAGAATTGACAAAGTCCTTTTTGTTTAATAAAATATTTTTAAACCTTATGAGGAAATCCACATATTTTGGAACATTATTTTTATGAGATACAGAGCATCCATTATGATTTTTTGGTTGATTCGGTTAGTTTTTGCTCACAACAGTGTTAGTTTGAAGAGAATCCTTGAAACAAACATTTTGTGTCATTATTTCCAGCAGGAAATTGGAAAACATGCATTTGCTGAACAAGTGCAGTAAAAATGACTTTTGCTGGGTTCTTCCAAACTTTAGAGTCCTTGCTAAATCTTTTGAAGATTTGACAATGCTTTTGCAGTAGGGATGCAACAGATCATTTTTAAAGATTTGAGGAGCTTCTACAAAGGCATTGGTAAACATGTTTCCATGTCTGGGATCATAAATTCTGGCATGTCTTGGTTTTTTTTTCTTTCAAGAGGCAATGCACCATAATTCATTTTGTTTTTTATTCATGAATAGCTTTAGAATTTTTTATTATGTAGGAACAAATTGAGTTCATACAAATATAAATATCTGTGTCAGTGGTTTTGTAGTAGAGTATCCGCCCTGGGATTGGAAGGTCGTGAGTTCAAATCCACAGCTAAGTCATACCAAAGACTCTGACCAATGCCTGCCTGCCTGACCCCCAGTATTAAGAAGTTGGATTGGGAGATTAAAGCACCAAATGGTTCTCGAGTGCGGCGGCGTCTGCAGCTCACCGCTCCCCCAGGGGATGGATCAACTGCGGAGAACACGTTTCATACACCTGTGTGCTTGACAGCTAATTAGACTTTAACTTTTTAATATGTGTGGATATGTTTTGGAGTATTTTATGTTTTATGACATATATATGTTTTAAGAAAGGAAACTGTTAGGTTTTATCCTTTTATTTTGTTTTTTTTTCCCTTTAACTGATTCGGAAATTGGTCCAAACCGTGCCTCTAAAACCAATCCGAACTTTGAGTTTTGTGATCGTTGCACCCCTATTTTGAAGCCTCTCCATCAGTCTCACACTAAGGTTAATGTTGGTCTTTTTTATAGAATGAGTGAAGGATGAGTGGATTAAAAATATACATTTCTCATCATTAATTGTTTTTGTTTTGTGACTCAACTTTTAATTTTCTTCTTTTTTAAATTTTCTTATTTTACAGTTTATCAATACGTTCAGCAAACTAAATATTGATCAACTGTTTACTTTGTCTGTTTTTCAAAAGGTCAGAATCCTTGAAATAAAAAACAATTAGATCATTACTGCAGTAAAAGTGACTTTTGATTGGTTCTTCCAAACTTAAGTGTCTTTGCTGAATCATTTGAAGTACCTCTGAAGATTTGAACATGCTTTTGAAACCTCTCCGTCCACATTTTGCAACATATTTAAATTACTTAATGTCAGAAACGTCTTGCACTTCTGTTGATGTTTTGCTGTTGGTTTTTTTTTAGATTGAATGAAGAATGAGTGGATAAAAATATACATTGCTCATCAAGTCAAGCTTAAAAGGATCATTTTTTTGAGCTATGAGCAATGTCAGAGAACAGCATGCTGCAAGAATGCATCACTACGGGAAATACTTGGTGGAGTGACATGAGTACAGATGGGCTTTAAGTGTTTCTATTACTGAGCCTAGACAGCTGAGCATTTAAATATAGAACTTTCTAGCAAACTTAATAATGGAAGGAGAGAAACCATTGACAAAAGTTTCTGTAAGCAGATGGAGGGAGCTCCAATAATTCAGAATGTTATGCAAATGCTATTTTTTTGGTGGCGGTTTGGTTCTGTTCATCTGTTTTTGCTAACATTTTTCTCAGTTTTTAGTTATTCGTGTGTTTTAAAGTTTGTAAACAGAGGTGGATTCAGCATCTCTGAGAAAAACATCCATGTTTTATTAATTTCCAGATCTCTCAGGAAAGAAGTTTGTTCTAGATGCAACGCTCAAAGTCAAATTGGTAAGTTTGAGCTGAAAGAAGAAAGTGAGGCATCAATGCTTGGAGCTTACAACCAAATTTACACCAACGCTTTTGCATGAAATAGTCAGGTAAGAAAGGGTTTATGCAGTTGGTGAATGCAATTGAAAGGAGCTGTCGCAGCTGCGTATGAGGGCAGCATCCTTTTGTGTGCTTGTGCTCTCACCTTTCCGTGACACGGCTGCTGTGATAGTTCAGAGGTGCACCACAGGTGAGCAGCCATCTTGCAAGTTTTACACCGCAGAGCTTGTTTGGAGTTTCCTGCAGAGTGAGACGGAGATGAGAAAACAAGAGCAGCAACAAAATGAAAAAAAGAAAAGCAGTAAAATCAAGAAAATAGAAGGTTTAACTGCAAACTGAAGATCTGTGACTAGAATAAACTGCAAAGAAAGCAAAAAGCTTTATAGGTAAGATGCTGCTTTCATATCTGATTAAATTAAACAAGATCTGCTCTTGTTTTGTCAAACTGGCAGAAGTGACCCCAACAACTCTTCTTTCTCTAAATACTGAAGAGATTGGAAACCAGCTGGAGACATTTCAGTTCTAATGGATTTGGCAGTGGCTCCCGAAGCTTCTGATTTCAAGTGTTTGAGTCATTAAAGCCTTTTGAGCATCAAGATGTTTTATTTTTCTCCTAATTTATTTAGGAATTAAAGATCCTCTTTTTATTGAGTTTTTCATGATGAAAAAGCCTTTTAAAATAACATCTAAACCAAAAACAACCAGTTTCTAAATTTGTTTTGAATGATCACATCAACAAACCACTTTAGAAAAAAAAATTAAAAAACAGAATGAAAAAGCAATTTTTACTTTAAAGAGGGTAAATTGATTGCACTAAATCAGCTTAACCAGGAAAAGAGGCTCGACCTCGTTTTAAGATTCACTGATGAGGAGATGAGGAACGTGATGCATTGCATCAACAAACCTGCATTGCATGCAAAACAACAGCAAATATGCAGAAAGCTGCGAGCTGCTGGGAGACTGTAATCAATCACAATGACAGGATGTAGATTTAGCAGAAATACTACAGGCTAGTCGCTCATGGGAGTAAATTAGAGATAAATGCTGGCATGCATCTGAACTAAAGCTGCACTCAAGGCAAACCATCCAAATTAAATCTAGAGTAAAAATTAGTTTGAGAAGTCGAAGCTGTTTTCTCTTTTCCTGCATCGATTTTCTACCAGAATGGTCCTCCAGATAAGAGAGGAATGGAAGCCAGCAGCCTTTTGGAAACTACCAGAGCCCCACTTGATTCCAGGGAGAGTGCAAAGCACCTTACCCACTATCATGTGCTTGCAGTGCTGGCAATTGGTGGGCTTTCGAAAGACATGGTCCTGGAAGCAGTGGTTAATCTGCGGTCGGGAGGGCTTGGCGGGTAACGATGGAGAAAGGCTAAGAGACGGAGAGTGGGAGGAGATGGAGGGGTTGGGGCTAAGAGATGGGGAAACGGAGGGTGAGCGCTCGCCAACGAGAGGGGAGCCGGGCATCAGAGGGGGAGACGGTGGCGGTGGGTCTGTGATGAAGTCCGGGGGGAGGCGAGCATCGCTGTAGGACCTCTGGAAAAAGTTTTCCACGCTTTTACTGCGCATCATGGTCTTGAAGGAAAGCGAACGTTTGAGTCTCTGCAGCTGCAACACAAGAAGATACACAAAGAAGAAAGACATGATAAGCAAGAGGCAATAACAAATGTTCAACACACCCCCAGGATGGCACAGACAATATCATCCACAAACACAGCACTCTGGGGAAGGACATGACTCATGAAATGCAATATCACCTCATAAGGAAACATTAAACTTCCCCCAATGTTCCTCACAAAGAGACAAAGCGTATCTTTAGTGTTTTAGCATCAGTGCATTTGGTTCATGGTTAAACAAGATAAGCTTTCCCTCTTTCAGACCACCTGCATTTAAACAGTGATGAAAAAATGGCTTTTCTTTGGTGACAAGAGAGGTTAGTAGGAAATAAACAAAACATTTACTAAGAATTATCTCTTGTCAGCAGCTGCTCCTGAGGTGGCTTGCATGTCAAGGAGCCTTCACACATGTTTACATGATGTGTCAAAGTCACACGTTGTTGCTGCATCCCAAATGCATCGTTGTTTCCAATGACAGAGCATCATGTGTGTGGGCTAGGGTTGAGTGACATCAACTGACTGCATGAAAGCATGTTTGCTGACACTGATGGTGCAGCTTTCTTAGGAGCATGGCGGATATCTATCATCCCCGCATGTGGTGACATGTGTGAAGGCGTGGCTGCGCTGCAGGGAAGGAATGGCTGAAGTCAGACAGGCAGACAGAAGACCGGCGGGCCACGGAGCTCTGGGAGCACATGCGCCGTCTGTTTGCCTGTCCGCAATCGTTCTGCTCAGCGCCAAACATAATCACTTTACGGGGACATGTTGTTTACAGCTCTACGTGTCTGCAAGTAAGATATGAAGACAGTTTGTCTGCAGGAGGGTGTGTGAGACACATGGAGCCAAAGAAACAAAAGCTAGGAATACATTTGCACACTCCATATGCTTCCTGCAAAACTCTATTTGTGATTTGCCTTCATTAGATTATGGTGATGAATGTGGGTCATGCTGCAGAGTGTTGTAGCGCTGTGTGAACAGAGTGCTCTTCTCTGATTTACTGCATCCTTTTAAACAAACTCTCGCTTCATTAATGCAAGTAATTTAAGAAGATTGTTGGATCTAAAGACCCTCTCCGATCACCTTTTAACTTATTTTAAAAGAGTGGTCTTCAAATTATGATTATGCCACGTTTAGCAGAAGTTTAAATAAAACCTTTGTTGTTTTCTTGGACATAGTTTCTGCAGAACGGCAGTAGTTCCTTCGAAATTTGCCTCTAAATTGTGGGGTTTGGAGCATACCTGTTTTCCCTTCCCCTCCTTGTTGTTGAGAGCTCTCCGTTTACCCGCTTTCCTGCTGACTTACAGCCCCTCACACAACAAAAATGGCGAGCAATTTTGGAGCTTTCCAGCTATACATGGATCTAGTCGTCAGCATTTCGTCAAGTCAGCAATGACTTGAAATGCTCAGAAATGCAATATTAAGCTTAATTTTTTTAAATATTTGTCCTTCATCATCAGAAGAATACCACAAGAACATGTTTAGGCAGCAAAAAAATTCATCGGAGTGGGTCTTCAAGTCACGTGACTTGATGTCTTCTGATCTTCTGATAAATGTACTTTTAAAGAAACAAAAAAGAGCCGATCCATCTCAGCATACTTTTGTCCCAACATCCAAATGGTCGTCTTATTTCCAACCAATGAATATCTCTTTAAGATTCACCTCTTTTCAAAGACCCTTGACAAAGAGCCGGTGAGCAATCTCAGTTCATTAACAGCTCAGGCATTTTGATTTCCTGTATCATTTGCAACATCACTTGAGCTGGAGCCTCTCAATCAGAGCATCGTTGGCAGAGCAGCCCGGCTGCTGCAGCGCACATCTCAATTACTGCTAATATGATCATCTGTCAGTGTGTAGACATAAAAGCTTTTCCCTTTTTCCTGTATATGAACATAAGATGAAAGTGCCTTGCTTGTGAGTCAAAGCCAATGTGACCTGACACTTGATAGGGGGCATTGGTCTACACTCCCATGCAAATGTTTGTGGCAGATGAGGCACTGATATGGAAGATATGAGCATCTCACCTGCCACAGCAGCTCAGCAGCACTTTATGAGACTGCATCCAAAATCAAACAGGAAGTAGGCATGAATATGATAGATAAACACTTAAAAAAAACAATCTGTGTGCTCTTCTAACTTTCTACAGTGTCATTTTCTTCCATTTACCTGCAAAATGTTGAGAAAACAAGTAAGATCTAATCTTACCAGCTAATTTGTCATTTAAATTACAGAAAATAAAAACATTTTGTGGATTTTGTTTCTATCAATCTTGCAGTGGAGGAGATTTAGATGAGCTGTCTCAGCAGACCTGTAAAAGCCCACAATTTTCACATCTTTAAAATCCTCCTGCTGCTCGCCGTGTAGATAGTATGCACGTCTAAAATCAGAGCTCCAGAGGGACAGTGGGGTTTCAGCAGCTATAAATAATGAAAAGCCTTTTATTTTGGTCAAATACTCTATGTTTGTCCCTGGCCATGTTAAATGTATGTGTGGGATGCTGTGGCAAAGACAGACTAAACAGGGCTTTGGTCCCACTGGGAGTGTGAGGATAAAAATAGCCTGCTGTGTTTATGATGCTTTACAGAAGTCCCAGTATAGAAAAACTAATAAAGCAGATTGTATTTTTTACCAGCATTAACATTAAACTTCTGAAACAATCTTGAATTGGTCATAAAATCTTGTAATTGAACATAGCAGGTACTATCATTAAAACAAAGTGGTGTGGCGTTCCTCTCTATTCATATTTTGCAAATGTCTGCATATTAAAAAATGTTTGTTTTGAAAAATTAGAGCAAAAGTTTTAGTTAAAAAATTACACAAGTAGAATTCTGCCTCCACAGCATTTCCAATTCATAAACATTTTTTTAAAAACCTTATTTGTCTTATTGCTTATTACCCTTTTTGTTCAAAATCACATTGTCTGACTTTGTGCTGTGCAACTAACATTTGTCATTTCTGGAAATAAGTAGGATAATTTGATGTATGCTGTGAAAGACACAGTCTCCTTGTTCATTTTGGTTTTAGGTCATCTGTAAAATATGCTGTTTCAGAGGAAATTGTCACTTTCAAGTACCACGTCCACAAAGTATTTGTAGACACGCCGATTTCCTCCTTCACTTTGGTGGTTCAGCTCTTCCTAAAAGCAGTGCGGTGAGTTTTAATGATAATGCAAAATGTCAAACTTTAAAACTGAGTGCAACTCGTGCAAAAATTCACAAAGCGGGAACAGTTGCAAAATCTGTTATTATGCACGGCAGGATGGCAGATTTCCACTTTAAATGTGAGATAAGGAATGCATAATCACAGGCTGCTTTCTGTTCTGCTGCTATCTCACATGCTTGTACACACACGATCCATCATAACATTGAATCTCAGGGATTGTTTAATGGAGCTGAAAGTCTCTTTGAAATCGGAGCGTGAAGTCTTTTTTACTCACGGAGCCCTGAGTCCTGAGCGGCTCACACCTCTCCTCATGTGTCACATCAATAAACGCCACAGCAGAGAAGGTGCTACGTTAATTAAAGGAGAAATTTGCAGGATTTTTCCCCTGTTTCATGACGAGCATTCACCTCTGAGTGACAGCTTCTAAAATCAGCAAATCAATTCCCTTTATGTTTTCCAGGGATTGCCATTTGAACAAACTCGATGAGACACTTTGAAACAATAAAGAACATGAAAACGACATGTGAAATCTGTTTGCAGATGGGGCAATATTCACACACAACTCCATGCAGCTTATATCTCTCTGAAGATGCTCCTCAAATCTGTGTCAGAGCTTCTTTATCCCAGCAGCAAGTGAGGTGACAGCTAAACAGGGAAGGAGCTGCTTAATTCAGGGCCAAACTTTGCAAAAATCCTTTGTGGATTCCACACAGATCATTAGCAGCAATACAGGTGTCACCATGCTGTGACTATATATGTGAGCATGTGTACGAGAGTCTTTTGTTTATGCAGCATTGAATGTGGCTCCTATTTTTCCCGGTTGATGCTTAAGGTTATGCTTCCTTCCCCTCATCTTCAAATGGATTAAGTGAGACTCTTATGAGTTGGGTGGATTTTCTCTAAGCTATCGGTGTTAAACAGACATTTGTGCTCCCCAGAGCTTTCTGAAAATCCTTTTGAATTTCTGCAGTCGCTCTGGGAAGTTTTCATCACAACAGCTGCTGGATTTTTCCTCTCATGTCTTGGAGTAACTTTTTTTCTATTGAACAAATCAGCTTTCACCTCAAATTTATTGCTGATGCAACAATATGAGAGCCCACACAATGGTGGCTTCATTCACGTTCTGTTTTTTTCTTTTAATGATTGTACCGTAAGGGATAGTAAGAAGCAGAAGCTTCTAATGCTAATGAAGAGGATGCTTTTTGAACATTTTTGCTGCAGATTCTTCCGTTCATATTCATGAAAAATACTTAAATTCAACCTTTAACCTCTTAAGACCTGAGATCGTGTTTGAAATGCTCTTTTTTATTTTGTAGTCACAGAGCCCAAGTTAAGCAGAACTAACTAGTAATATAAGCTAAAATCTGACAATCATGCATGTGGATGCTTTTTCAAACTGAGTTTTTTCATCTGCTCCTGGTTCACAATGATCTGAATAAAGAAATACAGTACTTAGAAATACAAATTTCTTGATACATGCCCTCCTTCATCAGAAAAATGCGAAAAAAAAACATGTTAAAAAGACAAAAACAAAACACTTCAGGAGAGTCTGTGCTTTCTTTATCTGTGTGTTTTTCATTTTTATTTCGTTTTTCCCCCAACTTTTTAATCACATGTTGCTTTAAACAGTCAAAGAACATTTATTAAACAGTCTTAACTTATAATCTCAAAAAGGAAGGAATTAAAACATTTTTTTTTTTTTTGCAGAAGACAAACTCAAAAAGCAGTGGCATCTGTCACACGAATGAGCCAAACATTTCTGATATTGTTTTAAATATATACACAGGATGCGTTCGATTAGTCAAAAATATATACTGTTGGCGAGAAAGACTAGGTTACCTGTGCCCCTCTCTCACACAACAGCATCCACAGCTCCGGGAGATCAAATGGCTTACAACAAAGACCAACACCCCAGCCTGCCTCCCTCTCAGGTCTGCCAGACCCTGTAATGCACCACAATTCTTTCTCCTGCTGTTGGGAGCTGTAGGGACAGTCAGGATTTCTCCCTTCTTAACCCTCGAGGAGATTTCTGATGTTCAACTGTAGCCTGTAAGATTGTGAGGCTTGTTGATTTCAGTATGACGATATCATTCGGTTTACCCCTGTGGCTGACAATGATATTTTAGCAGCTTGGTTAAGTCTTTGAAATGCAAAGACATCTTTTATATAAATCTACAGATTATTGCATTTTCCTATAACGTTTCTAATGATTTCAGATTCAGGTTGAATCTGTGGAGGAAGTCAGTTTTTCGTGGTTACGACCAAATTCAGAGAAAATGAAATGATTTTCTGATTTGAGGATCAAATGTTTGCAGCTCAGATGTGGCGATCATAATCTGAGCTTGAGAGTTGACTGTTCACAGAAGATATCAAATATTTAGAGGAGGCTCAAAGGCACAGAGGCAGTCAGCCAGCGAGGCATCCCACTGTGCTGCACAGGACTGTCACTTCGCTTCCAACGTGCAAGCAGCCTGAGTCTGCGTAGGCAGGGGGCAAGAGGCTTGAGGTGGAGACAAAAAATTCACTCAGGGAAGTTACAGAAAACAGCTTAGTTAGGCCAGTGGCTTTCCACCAAGAAGAAGGCACAAGGACAGCTTTTACAGCTGAATCTGGCCAAAAATGAGTCAATGAATAACTCTTTGTGAGGGATGAACATAACAATCTGCTTAGGCTTATCAGGGCCTTGATGTTCACTTGTGCAAATCCCATTTATGCAAACTTTCAGCACCATAACAGGCAGCAGAAAGGAGGTTTTATTTAGATAGGATGCTTTAAAGGAAAAATGATGGAGGATGTACCATTTAAGTAGAATTATGAGTCAATAATTCTTGTGTATGCAGTGAGAGTGGACAGAGAAGACACTATGACATCAGACCTTACGCATGAGCTTGCAGCTGTAGACGCAATTTGTGATGTTTTATCATGGAAATGAGCAGAATGAAAACGGGACTGAAATAAAGAATCAGCAACCCCCGTTGTCCTAAGTTCCATGCTCCAAGTGATGGGCATTTTTCAAGCAGGTTACACTAAATTTAGCGCTATAATCTGAATGGTAAATGTTTATCCCACTAAAGTCAGAACTGCGGTACTTGCCTTGGATGTGACCGGCTGCATGGGCACGTTGCTCGGGGAGCGCTGGAGCTGGGAGTCGCTCTCCATCTCGTTGCTCTCGGTGGTCATGGCTGGAAAGAGTCGATGCAACACTGAGACTTCTGCTGATAAGCAACTTCAAACTCCTCAAACTGGGTCCAGACCAACCAGTCAGTTCAAAAACGTATGGAGAGAGTGACAGCTCCACTTCCAAGGATGAGTGCGCGCGGATGATGACGAGAGCTCACTCTTCACGCACTGGTTTTTCAGTAAAGTACTGATTCAGGGAGTCAGATTATATATTGCTTTAATTTAAGATTAGGGAAAATAATCATTCAGAATAAGGATAAACCCATCAGCTGCATCCTCCTCGGGCGCGCACCAGATCGCTCCAATGTGGCACAATTCCTCTTCTCAAGTTGAAATAAGGTCTGTATCCGCGCATCCGCGCCTTTGTATCGGTCCAAACCCCCTCCAGGGATCCAGTTTCGAGCAGATTCAAACTGAAATGTGCTCGTCACTAACGCACCGACTCAAATTTGAGCGCAATCTGAGGCACGCCTCTCCACGCGTGCCGGGCGCATGATTGGGAGGGGGATTTGTATTTTATTTTTTGCAGCAAAACCTGAATTTACGCCAAATTTATGAAAAATAGGCTGGTTTTAAAATTGTATAAACAGTCTTAGGAAACGAAATGTGCTTGCCATGAAAGTCCATGGAGCTCCACAGCATCACTGCTGTTTTTGTGTGCGCCAAAGCCGCACCAACTATATTTAATTTCATGTATTTTTCTGGTTCCCTGAAATCAGATGTGACAAATTCAGTTCATGTATCCAACGAATACCTTTTGTGTCGCTTTTTTGCTAGACTAAAAGAAAACCTTTTAATTGGGTTATAAATCACCCAGCTTTTGTTTTCCACCTGCCCTCTGATGCAGTCAACACCTGTGACTGCGTTGCCCTGCAGAGGTCCAACTTCATTTAAAGTTGCAGCAGCAAGGTTAAAGCAGGATACCCTCCCATTTATAATTGCCTTCAGCTTTTACAAAAACGTGTATCGATTTCTGTCAGATTTTTTCTGACTGATTTTTGTAAAAATGTTTGCTTCTGTTGAAATAATGAAGCAATAAACGGTTGTAATCACCTCCACAAATTCCCCTTTAACCTGATAAAAGCAAAAGAGAAGCAGACTCAGTTCAGTGAGTTTTTCCTCTAAGGCAGAATAATTTTCCTCTATTTTTAGGTGGTCTTTCTATCTAGGCTGCATTATTTTCAAAGGCTGACTTCAAAGTTTGCTCTAAGCTTTATGGAAGTCTTCTGGCATGGGGAAGTAAGAGGAAAGGCACACAAGTGAAACAAGGAGGACGCCTGAGTTATCACATTAATAAGAACCCTGTAGAGCCGCACACAGCAGAGTGACTGCTGAGAAAAAGATGGGGAAAAACACAAGCAAGGGCCCAAGTTTTCTACAGCAGAGCTGTCGTGGTTAAAAATAAAACTGGAGCCTGTTCTCTTGGTAGTTTGCCATGAGGGCTGATCTGTCTGTTCAAACCCAGAAACCAGAACAGCTGAGCGAGCTGGAGGAGGCAAACAAGGACTTGGATTCCTTCCTCTCAGCCGCCTCCCTCATCCTGCATGTGATCCAGAAGAACATTAGAACAAGAAGAGACTATGCGTTGATCACTCAGTGATAAAGGAGGGACTATGATGATGATGGGAGGATGAAACGAGCCCTGCGTGGCGGAAGACAAGGTCCCAGCAGTGACAGCAGTCGTCATGGTGCAGCAGCAGCACCAGGGCTGCTGCTCTTTCCAGCGGGATAAATTGACACTGATTGTTGATCTGTGCCTCTAACTCAGACGCACACAGATCTGACTCTGCATGCAGCCTGCAGAGAACTTAGGATCAAACCTGTCAACCATGGGGCAAGCAAGACTGTGCTCCAATGAATCTTGCTTTTCAGTTTTCTCAATTCAATTATTAAAAGATTTCATTATATTTTCCCCCATTGACTCCAAACATGACACAGTCTATTACTCTGAAGTTCAAACTGATGAGAGAGAATATTTACGAGATGTGTGAATTGTCTCAGCATATTTACACTGAAGGAGGAAGTTTTTTCTCTGTAGACATCATTGACATTCATCTTTCCAAATCTCCATGCTTTTGAGAAAAAAAAGAATTAACTTGATTGCATTACTCAGACCACCAGGCATGAATTCAGTGTAAATGAGACTAATAAGCTAAAAATAGTTAAATGTATTCAAACAAAACAAAATAGGAAACAAGAAAATGTGTTGTCTTTAATCAAGAATTTTAGTGGGATGTTTTGACAGAAGAACACGCTGCAAGCTGATTAAAAAAGTCAAGATTTCTCAGTGCAGATAACTCACAGGTCTGTGAAGGTGCTGCATCATTAAAACACGTTCACACTGATGTTTCTCAGTCAGTTCAGTTTGCTGTCAGAACTTTTTTAGCGAACCTTCAAAAAATATATTTTTCCCTAAATTATTTTTACTTTAAACATTAACATTTTGCATTTTTTATGTATTTTTATTTAAATTATGTACCTATATATTTTCATGCACACTAACACTTTCCTTTTCAGGTGAAACAGCAGAGGACTGTTGGCTCAGACAATAATTCTCAGCGCCTCAGTGGACCTGCTATCAGTTCACCTTCTCAACCTGAGTCAGGAGTCATCCTTCCTCATTACGGTGCTTCAGCTCTCACCTCATACATCATGAATGTAGAGGGTCAATGCTGTTTTATTAAGGGTCCTTTAAAGTGTCCAGACGTGAGTCCCCTTCACCTAAAAACACACGTTTACATACTGATGGTGGCACAGCTGCAATGCACACCAGCAGGGGGAAGGTGGGATTCAGACATCATGAGAAGCATGTGGTCAAGTTTTCACTCAGTAAAATAGAAAAATTAATAACAGATTCCTGAATACTTAACATACATGATGAAGGGCAGCAAACTCAAGGATCTCATTACTGATTATTATTCCTGATTTGTTGAAGCAGAAACATTCAAGCATATATCATAATAAAATAAAACGCTCTTGGAGGTGGCTTTAGGTTGAAAATTATGAATAAATCTGCTTATTTTAACATTTGAACACTTGCTTTTAATCAAGGCTTTGAATTTTGCTTCAGTAGAAAACTTGCTGAACATTTATCAAAACCACTGCTACCAAAAACAGCAATTTTTTTATTATATGTAATGAGTTTTGAGTCTGATATGCCAAAATGTTTGATTTTTTGTGACTTTTAATATAACAGTTTACCCCAATTTCTTTAAAATATACAGAATAAGAACTGTCAAAATACGTAAAGATAAAAGTATGCATATTGAATGTTTGTGCTAAATTTCGTTTTTAACTTAGCTCTCAGATGAACTCCAGTGATTTGAAGCGAGTTTCTGAAAGCTTCTTCCACAGGAGCAGAGGCAGGCGTGAGACCAACTGGTTCTTTGCTGCCATCTACTGATGTACCCACAAATAAAAAAGGAAAGCGAGCTCAACACGGCTGGAAAAAAATGTGCACAAATCTTAATAATATAGGTATATATTTATTCATACAGATTCATTTATATTGGTTAATTGTAAAAAAAAAAAAAAAAAAAGGAAAAGATGTACAGTAATTATTTGAACTACAGTCATTGTCAAAACTTTTTGAAAATTTTCAGGTGTGAACCAATTAAAGGACACTGACCGACCAGATTCACCTCCTGCTCTGTTCCAATTCTCCACCTCGCTCCAGTGTTTGGGACCAAAGCGCCACAAAACAAAAAGAAACAAGCTGACCTAGATCTGCAAAGCTCCATGTAACCTGATTGAGTTCTGACGCACTGGTAAGCCTTACTGTCAAGAAAACAATAAAAACGTGAACCTGTAGTGATGTTTTTACAGAGAATAAAGATGAATGAAGCAGGTTTTTTTGTACAGGTGAACCTTCAGGAGCAGGTTGGAGGCGCCTGACTGGAGGCTGCTCGGATGACTTTGGCCGACGATGGTGAGGAAAAAAAAAAAAAAACATGACGCCACATCCTTGCTTAACGTTAAATTCCTGTGACTTTCCTTAACGGTCTAAATCTAAAGAATGCACTCCATTTCTGCCATTTTGATTTGATTCCCATAATCCCCCACCAGCAATCAAAACGTTGAATTCATCTGAGTATCTCATAGACCTAAGTGAATCTTCATTTGATTTTGCCAGTTGCTTTGCAGATTTGTGGGGTGAGTGTGGATCTACTCTGGTAAAGGAAAGAAGTGGGAAATACAAGGCATAAAAATAATCAAGGAGAGGAAGCACAATTCTAGGGAAAACTCTCTCTCTCTCTCTGGGTTTGCAGCACAAACGTCCTTCTCCTTGACAGAAACATTCAAAAAGTAGAGCCCACTTCATAAACAAATGTCACAGAGAGTGCCTCCATCAAAACAAAAGGTCAAACTCACATTTAACATCGAGAACAATTGCACTGGTGCCAACACTTCCTCTCAACAGAAGCTACGTTGTGGACAAACAATTTTAACCAAAAGACTCCATTGGATCCAAACTTAAAAACTTAAAGGGCCAAAACTCAACTTGAAGACGTCAAACACAAAGCAGGCCTCATCCAAACCACAGCAAAGACAAGCTGAAAAAGAAAGAGACCCAGAGGAAATAGTGTTGTGGAGGAAAAGAAGGAAGGACACAATAATAAAATGAAAGTGACAGAACACAGCTGGTGAAAGTGCAAGAAGAAGGTCATTCTTAGGGTAAAGGCTTCAATACTTGAAGGGGCAGGGTTTTCAGTTTTTCATAGCCCTCTGGGACTAAAATCATTCCATCCTTGTGAGCTTGAGATTCGCTCAGCTACCTATTAATGCGACTCCACGAGTCTGATCCGTTCAAAGGTCCTGTAGCGTCCCGGCTGACGGGGAAGATTGCGAGAGCTGAGGTTGTCACACGCCGTCTTCCTTCAAGGCCTCATAAGAGTCGTGGAACCGCAGACTCCTCATCCAGCGTGTGCTTTCACCCCAGCATGAAAAAAAACCCCCACTAAAACATCCTTTCAGTCGGCTTTTTTTTTTTTTCTTTCAGTTGTCCTGGTTGTGAAATCGTGTTATATTGTTCTTTTTTATTTTTTTTAGTTCTACCCCCCAAAAAAAAATACAAAAAAAGGTTCAGGTCACAAGCCAGCTTCGGTTCACAGAGTGGGCTCGTTTTGTCCTCCAGCGTGCACAAGCATGCTCGAGCTCCATTCAGTTACCCCATAGAGAACCTATGGTGCTCATTTTCAAAGAGCTGGCTTCTTCTCCCACCACCAGTCCTCGCATATTTACACAGATTTTTTAAAAAACTAGATAAGTTACATGCAACATTTGGCATCTTCTCAAATCCCCCACTTTCGACTCTTAATTGGTGTGAATCTTTAGAAAAATATGATTTTTTTTTCCTGTCTTCAGTTTTTTGAAGCTTCTGATTGTAACAGAGGCGGAGAGCTTGCGGGATGTTTGTCCACTGCCAGTCTTGAATTGTGAGATGGTCGTGTTTGTAAAGTGTCTCATTGTTTTTGTTTTAAACTGGAAGTGCAAATAGCTGCAAGAATTCTTACAAAAAAAAAAATGAGGTAAGGCTTTCTGCTGCGTTCTGTCTGGTGTGTGTGTTGGGGAGTTGGCAGTCTCGCTCGTGTTGCTGCCCCCTTTTTCTGGGAAAATAAACAGCCTGTGGAAGCGAGCAAACGCTGTTCTCGCTCCAGTGCAGTTCCTGTTGAGAGGTAGCCGTTTCGCCAGCTTCAACACCACGTAAGATGTAGTTGGATGAAAGGTTCTGATGTGAAGTGCTCCAACAGTCGTAACAGCGATCGTTGGAACTCATTTCCATCCAAACCTGCTTTGTAATACTGATGTGTTCCCCCGGGGCAGGCTGGGAAGATGCTGAGGTTCTTCACGTCATCCTGCTGCTCTGGTGCATTTGTGAGGACATTCAGGAATTTTTGGGGAGAGTTACCCAAGAATCTTGCAGCGTTGTTGGCTTCCTCAAGGGGCACAAACACACACCAGCGTGTAGGCCTATAGACAGATGGGGCAGCAGTTTAGGGGTGAAGTGTCAGGCTGCAGGTAGGTGTACGGAGTACACTGGGAAAGGGGGCTGTAGTCTTTTCATCATAAGAGGACGCAGCAGCGGCAGAACCTCTGACGACTGCCCCCAACAGAGGGGGGTGGAGTGACGGGAGCAAAGTATGCGTGCACTTTGATGTTGGGCAGATGAGTCTGAAAACGGGGAATAAAAAAATGGAAAAACATATGGAAATGAGTTGACGACTCATGTTTACAAAGCTGCTCAAACAAATTCAAGCTGCTGGCATCAAACTTCTGCTCGCCAACCCAGTCACGTCATGACGGGACTTGATCAGGACACAGCGTTCACTCGGCAGCTCAGTTTTAACTCAGTCCTTTGTGTGGGCGGTGCCATGACTCAGAAATCAGTTTGGACAGAAATCACAAATCCATGTCATCCTGTTAGCAACAGTTAAGCTCAGCTATGGTGGGGAGAAGCCGATAGCATCACAACCAACCCTCCACATCCAGAGGGTTGGATCAAGAAACCACAAACGTAAATTTATATATACACCAATAAGGGGAGGGCAATATTTTTTTTGTCATTTAAACATATTAAAAATATACTAGGATATTCAAGTCCATCATTACAACATATTTGTAGATATCTAATTTAGTTTCTCTGAGAAACTAATCAGATTTCCAGAAACAGTTTTTTTTTAACAGCTGATAAACATCATGGTTAGAAAAACATGTTTTTATCCACAAATCGGCATAGATTTGCTACAGTGAATATAGATCTGACTTGCAGCCTTATGCAGAGTTTACCAGATGATGGCTTCAGTACATGAATCCCTCTTGTTCTCCACTGTTAGTCTACAACTCACCCTCAGTCTCTTGATGCCTGCGCGGGTGATCTGCTGGCAGTCGTAGAGCTCGATGCGATCCAGACTGTGGCAGCTCTTCAGGTGCTCCAGCGAGGCGTCTGTGATGAGGGGGCAGTTGTCCAGCTCGATCACCTCCAGACAGTCGTGAGCACAGGGGCCACTGCCGAGGTGTCTGATGCCATCATCCGTAATCAGCTCACAGTGGGACAAACTCTGCAGAAGCACCCAGAGGACCCATCACTCAGTTGGTTTTTGAAGACCCCCGACAATCATCTTTGGTTGGATTTTTAATTATGATCATGTCATTTTTAGCCCCCCCCAAAAAAGGGTTGCTTTCTAAAAACATAGTTTCTGCAACTTTGGGTTTATTTTTCTAACTATATGTCCTTCATCATCAGAAAACCCCCACAAGAACATGTTGCAAACACCAAAAACTCCATTTTCATTGGAGTGGGTCTTTGAATAAGGCTGTGGCCTTTTGCGTACAGACAGAGGCAAATGTGTGTTTAATGTCAGGGCAAAGCAAATGTTGAGGTTTGCAAAGAAACATGTTACATAGGTGAGAAAAATCCTCGAGTGGTTTTGCTTCCTTATTCCGAATTTTTAGCTCACATCTGGAATTAAGGTTCCAAAAAGCAAACGCTGAGAGTAAACAAAAGCTGACCTGGCAACTTCAGGTCCAGCCAAAAAACGTCAGTGTTTACATCTTCCGAGAACAAAAGAAAAGCTGTAAAACCCCTGCAGTTTACTTAAAACTGCAAAGGCATAATAAAAAGAGAGCTGGAATTATTTCGTGAACAAGTTGGAACTGAAAAGTGGCCGAGATATTAGCAGTCACTAAAGGTCTGCACATCAGCTCACAGAAACGCAGATTTTTTTAAACAGACAGCACACATTTGACAGGAACTCTAAACTGATTTTCTGCTAAGTGAGGGAATTTTTAGCTGCATGCTTAAAAGAAAGCAATATTACTGCATGGGCTAGTCATTCAGAGGATAGACAAGCCCCGTTAAAATGACTTTTAAACAACAGTCTAGGTTTAAAGAACCATTCCAATAAAAATTGTGTTTTTAACATGGTCTCGTAGCATTTTTCTCATGAAGGACATATATATATATATATATAAAAGAATTCATGATTCATTTCTTTGTTCAAATCACATTGGATCAGGAGCAGATGACAACCGGTTGTTTGAAAAAAACTCAGGTTTGTGACGTCAATTCTCCGCTTGCAGACAAATAGATCCATGAAGGTCTTTATTTTCCTCGTCTGAACTGACATCTGGATCAAAACTGTGCGGCTCCATAGACTGATATTCCTCATATGTTTTTTTTTTTATTATTTTTGCTATGCTTATGCTAGCTTGGGCTTGCGAGGTGCTTGTGGGTAGAGGAAGAGAGTGAAAACAAAGGCATGCTGAGAAAACAGCAACGCTAACTTTCGCACCAACAGTCCCGCCCACAACCCAAAAGCAAATTCCAAATGAGCTCCTGCTCCGCTGCAAAAACTACGTCTTATGAAACGACACAGGTTTTTTGATTTTAGCTAAAAACTGCATGATCATAATTTAAAGTGCACTGGAAATGATTTTACAACAGAAAAAATTCTAGTTGGAGTGGAACTTTGAAGAAGTAAAGACAGTTTTTGTTGTTTTAAAACACATTTGTTTCATTTTAAAAGGAGAACTTGAACTCACCAGGACTTGCAAGCGAGGGCAGTGAATAGACAGCTGGATAAGCGTTCCATCTGTGATCTAATGCAAAATGAAAACATCTCACACTCATGCATAATTCAATTATAAATGCACAAATGAACAGAGGCATTTCTAATTACCTGCACACATTCTTCTAGATCCATTTTCTCAAGTTCATGACAGTTCTGCAGAAAAGAAAAGTTTATGTGATGATGTTTGACTCAAAAGCAAAACTGTATGAGCAATGTGACTAATTTCTGAGTCTATTATTTAGAAAATGTGAAACTTAGAAGCTGAAATGCAATGTTAAAGGTGAAACTTACCCTTGCTAAAGTAGTGAAGCCCACATCTGTCAGTTGAGAGCAGCGGGCCACTTCTAATATTCTGGAAAAAAAGAAACAGAAACTTTACAAACGTATTCATCGTAACTTGAAAAGAATCCGAAGTCACGCCTCCGGCAGGTTTGCAGTATTGAGGAAATAGCCGATAAATGACTTTATTGAATAACGTTGGGTGTGTAGATGCAGAAATTCACCTGAGGTGGGGGCAATTCTGTCCCAAAGCATGCAAGATGGCATCAGTGATGTTGGCACAACCCGACACACAGAGAGACTGCAGGCGGTGACAACCCCGACAAATTGTGATGAGGCCCTCGTCTGTGATCTGCTGCTCACAAAAGGACAAAAGTATGTGCTTGTGTGTGAAGAGGAGTGTTGGGGGGTATTCGTAATCTACAGTCAGTGATAAAACAAGGGAAAACATGCCACAGAAAACCGTTCTGTGCCGTGCTATTTGGTGTCTTAAAAGTGAGATAAATTCATCTAAAATAATGGTACATTTGATTACCTATATACAGTAGTTGGTGAGTAAATTGTAGTTCTGATGAAGCAAGTCATGCTTTGCTGAGACAGCAAACTTTTTCTACATCATAATAATACATTAAAGAACAGAAGTGAATATTGCTGAGTTCTATCCTCCTCCTGTTCTGTAATCTTATGAGGGAGATTTAAGGCGCAGTAAAAAAAAAAAAAAAGATTTTTATGCGATGAAATCATTTACTTGTGAAGTAATCTCTTGCTATTTCACAGTCTCACATATATTTTTGTGAACTTTTGCATTCTTTTTTTTCTTCCAGCATCCTGATTGGCTGTTTGTCACTTGACTTGTCACTCAGTCTCTGTGACGCGTCTCCGGCACAGAATTCATTCAGTTTGCCAAATCAAGTCTTTGATCATGAGCAGATCTTTGCTTTCTTTTTATAAAAGTTGACTAATTTTTTATGAAAGTTTGAACTTTGAGAGTTTAAACAAGAGAGAAATGGTCTAAAATGTATATTAAGGCCTTTAAATAACTGTTAAAAAAAGTTAACAGATTTCACCTATTGCAGGTCATTTTATAACAGAACTCCAGCGATAACTGAGGGAAAACTGTATTGCCGATAAACATGAGCCAAGAGAAAGAAAATAAAAAGACATTTCTGTGAAGCATTCTTGCAACTGAAGCAGGTATGGAACGAGAGTCACTCACCATCCCATAATATGCACTGTTGAAAGTGGGTGAGGATTTCACTCGACTCATTTTTCCAGAAATATTTTAAGGCACCCAGAAGCAGATTTAGGAAATACTTCTACCGGGAAGATTCAGAACTTTATAAAAACAGATTTTAGTAATTCATTATCTAAGTGCAACAATGAAGGTTTTGCAGTTTTCATGGGTCTGCTTCTTTGCAGTTAGTTAAGTCCAGGGAAGTCATGTTTTTTTACCATCACCTGTTTATGTACGATTAACATGATTTACATCAAAAATAATGTACAGAGCATTTAATTAAGCTTTAAAACACCCAGTATGTTTGCATGTTCATCAGCAAGATAGACAGGAAATGTATTTTGGTTTAGAGGGTCATCAGATTTTGTCCATGTGGTTTCTAAAGGCTTCCCGCCTGCCTGAGATCTGACTGCAGCACTTACTGAGCATGTCTGCAAGTTGAGCGTGACCAGTTTTGGACAGTGAGCCCCGATCTGCTTCAGAGCCTCATCCTCTAGCTGTGGAACAGACGTGGCATGACGAGGGTTAGAAATCACTCCAAAACAAAGCAACTCAGTTCAAACTAAACTGCTGGCTTTGCATTTGCTGTAAATAATGATAGTTGTGTGTTTCCCGACAAAAACATCCTCTAGAAAAAGCTGTGTTATAGTGATCTGCCACCAGTTCTGAGGCTTGATCAGTACCTGTGTGCAGCCCTTCAGGAAAAGGCCTTTGAGTCCAGGACAGGAGCGCACCAGGGCCTGAATGCCATCCTTGGTGACCTGATCACACCACGAAATGTTCAGCTGCTCCAGAGAGTGGCAGCCCTCGCTGTGGGGAGGAGAGGAAGAAGGGTAAGAGGCAAGAAAAGAAAAAGTATCACTTTTTCTTCAATGATTCTTGTTGTGGTGAGGAAGGATACAGCTAAGACAAACCTGAGAGCTTTCAGTGACAGGTTGGTGATGGAGGTGCAGGAGGCGAGGTCCAGGTGCTTCAGTTTTGGACAGAACTTACTGAGGCTGCTGCATGTGCTGCACAGAACAATAGCTGCTATCAAGAAGTGGTCAGGCTTGCAAAACATTTGAAAGCCAAACGGCACAAACCTGTCCGTGATCTTGGTGCAGCCGTTCAGACTGAGCAGCTCGATGTTCCTGCAGTTCTGCGCAAAAGTCCTGCAGAAAAAGACATATTTAAAAAGGGACAGCAGTCAAACTGATTGCTGTCTATTGAATATACATCTCAGTAAAGTAATGTCGTGGTCTCTTCATCCTGACCTTAAGGCGCTGTCCCCCACACCCAGGCAACCTCTCAAGCTCAGTTTCCTGAGAAACCCTCCACACCGCTTTGAAATGTTCTCCACCACTCGACCCTGGAACCAAACAAACCGTCTTGAAACGTTCAGCTTGTTTAGGAGTAGTGACTGAAATGGAAGCCGCAGAAAAGTCAAGAAAGTTTAACATTTACTCACCTCGATGTCCCTCTGAAAATCAAAGAGGTCAATTCGCTGCCAGTTGCTGCCATCCAAAGCCAGAACATTCCAGGACTGACAGCAGAAAAGGCATTTAGAGTCAGTTTTTTTGTTCCTTTTATCTGATACACATGCTTCCACAAACAGACTCACCCTGGAGACTTGAGCGCAGCGACAGAGTGTCACCACATCCAGAAAGGAGAAGATCCTGCAAGACAAACATGGACACGCTGACCTCCACTGCCAGAAGCTTAGGGAGCTAAATCCTGCATCTGTTCCGACTTGCAGCACAGAGGTACGACCGTGCTGGCAAATATTGTTGTTTGGTGGCAGGATTTCTTAAGACAAACTTTTGAAGAACAAAGCTGGAAACAGGATCCCACAATGCAGTAAAGCATATTGAAGCAAGGATGCAGCAGCCTGCCAGTCGCACAAATCACTGCGCCACATCGCAACAGCCAGCCGCAGCTCTGGCAGGTTGTCTGGCAAGGCCAGAGCTTGAATTATGGCATTCATTTTCTGTTTGCTGAGGGGGCTTTTTTTTCCTTTGAAAAATGTAAATGTTTTATAGTCATAAGCATCTGGTTTTAATTGTGTTTTGCAATAAGAAAGCAGAGCAGGGTGAGGAATGAAGGAAATTCACATGTGACGGTGGAACAAGGGTGCATACCAGTGAGGTGTGGGTGCTGTAGCATCACTCACCGCAGCAGCAGCTCCTTAGGCAACTTTTTATTGATGACGGCCTCATCGCTGTTTGTGAACATCTGCAAAGAAGCAGAGGAGTGCATCAGTCCAGGCTGGACCGCACCGTCCACTCACCTCAAACAAGGGAGGCCCAAACTCACAAGGATCAATGCAATCGGTTCAAAAATTCCTCACAGGTTCAGTCACGACTAAAGTAAGTGAAAATCCCAGACTTTGTCCTGCAGATTACAGAACTTCCTCACTTGTTGTGTTGATGTTTACTCTAATTAGTTTGAGCTGCTTCTCACATCAGCAAGTACTTAAAGTGTACACTGCAGTCAGCTACAATAGATCCTCAGTGACTTCCAGACAAAGCGCACCAGCATCTGCTAATGGATTTCCACAAACATTTGCATGCCACGCAAGCACAAAGTCTATAATCTGCAGGAAAATAAGCCGTGGTTTACAAAGAGATCATAAATTTACATTTATTAAGATGCAGACACACACACAGAGATGCCCACTCGCCGAAGGGTACGCATAATTTGAGGGAGTTCTCACTCCGCACGGTTGTGAAATGCAAGACAATGATGATCCCAAACCACACAGTAACTTCCTCAATCCATCTCTCCACCACAGATTTGAAAAATAACATCTGAGAAGAGGGGAGAGGTGTAAATAAAAACATGTAATTACCAAGATCAACAAGGAATTTAAAAGTAATTGTGCTTCTTGTCAAGTAAAAAAAAAAAAAAAAGTCAATAATCCAAACATAAATAGTTTATTTGTTGTCTTTAAAAAGTGATGATTTATTGTTGTAAATAACAAAAAAATGAATTATGGTTGTCCATCATAAACCACCACAACATCTTCATATCCTGAGGGACTCACAAATCCATCCCACAGCACAAAAGAAG
Organism: Oryzias celebensis; assembly: GCA_014656515.1. Lineage (NCBI taxonomy): Eukaryota > Metazoa > Chordata > Actinopteri > Beloniformes > Adrianichthyidae > Oryzias > Oryzias celebensis. The sequence continues at coordinate 5,622,288 of BNCR01000008.1, read as the reverse complement.
GAAAAGACTGACATGTCTGGGTTTAAATTGATGCTCAGACCTTGAAAGGATCAAACAGCTGTGGTTGTTCTGTGTTTCTTTGAGACTCTACACACACAAAGCTCTGCATGCAGAGGCTGCCAGCACAGACATGCAAAATTCTGCAGGAGCAAAAAAAAAAAAAAAAAAAGAAAGTCAAACAGACATTGGCTGTTTGGATTTGGAGCAAACCGGCTGTGATGGCTCCCCTTCCAGAGCGCGGCTTTCTGGCCAAATAAGCCGGAGTCATTTTCAAAGAGGCAGATGCGCACGGACAACAAGCATACACTACCCCCTTTTGTAATCTAAAAGAACATGAGAATAATGCTGCAGGATGCAGTATTAGGTTTTCTTCATTGGTCAGCTGCAACGAGTGACGCAAGCTTGGCAAGAGGTTAATGGGTCGGCTGTGACCTCCGGCCAAAGATCACAGTAAAGAAAAAGAAAAATATTTGATTATCATTTTAACAAAAGCAAAACAATAGTTCAACATTTAAAATAGTTGGACTGACAAATGTTTGGAGAATTTGGCAAAATAGGGTAAAATAATCAAATCAGTAGCCAAAATTAAAAGACAAAATCCCAGAAGTTTTCCCTATTTTGAATATTTACCAAAACATGTTCACACGTTTCAAGGAAATCATCAGGTCTTTTTTACATCATAGATATAAGATCTATATTCTTTGAGACTAAGAGGACTTTAAGCTCCAACTATTGAAAAAAAGAAAGCCTGCTCTGCTGTAGGTGTGATAAGATACTGAATAAAGAGTGAACAATGTGCAACTTTCACGACAGAGAGGCTCAGATGCAGTTAGACACAGAGAAGACGGTTTAGGCAAATTCAGGAACAATCCCTAGAAAATGGGTGGGGTGGGGGTAGTAATAACTTATTCCATCACAACTAGACTGATGGACAAAAATGATTGATAGTGTACATGGAAGGGGTCAAAATTGAGAGGAAAAAAAACCTCTTTTACATATTTTCTTAGTGAAAACAGATATTGTAAAAATCAAGTAATCCTTAATAAAAGCTCCTTAATAAAAATGTATTAACCTTTCAATTAAAAAAACTGGCACATCTTTAACTAATGCTGTTTTTTTAGACTGTATTAACAGGCACAAAACTATATATATATATATATATATATATATATATATATATATATATATATATATTTTTTTTTTTTTTAGCTCAAACTAAGCAGTTAAAGTCATCAAATCTACTGATGTGTTTCAAAAGAACATTCTCAGCTTCAAGTAAACATTTCAGATTATTTCACCCAATTTAAGGAGATAATTCATCTGTTTTTTTAATAATAATTTCTTGACAGTAAAACCACTTGCAACAATTGGTCGTCAAAATCTTTTGTTATAAACTGGTTTGCAACAATTGGTAAACACAAAGCCCTGAACTGGAATAACTTCCGCCAGATGCCTTTCAAAGTAAAAGCAGTTGAAGCCGTATGATGCAATTGCCACGTTGGTTTCAATTACATTTTGTTAAAATAATACTAACATTCCCATTTTTATTTAGCATAGAGCTACTAAAGAAAGCTCACATCATGTGACTTTGAAACGCTTAAAAAAAAGTTTGAGTAGCTCAATTCTTTTAACACCAAAAACAAATAGGGCAATGATATGATAGTATTCTTACAGATCATAGTCAATTCTTAAAAAACACTTCACATTTTCTGTTGATTGCAACCACATGAACAGTAAAGAAAATATGTAGCAAACAAACAAGATGATAACGCTGACTATTTTGAAAAGTTTTGAACAAAGAACTTTTCCATTCCAACTCAGCTTTTACATTTTTTATCAATTTGGGTAAACACGAATATGTAAAAAATGCTATTAATTCCTGACCTACTAAAATTTAAATTGAAAATTTTTAAAAAGAAATAGATAACAGAAATTTAAGTTTATTTCATGAAGAAAGAAACCCCCTACTCTGTGCTGGTGTCCTTTTACTTCATATTTAAAGCTTAATGGTAGACATTTTTTGTCTAATTTAAATCATATATCAAAAGATATACATCAGCATTAACATATAATGTGGGACATTCCCCAAATTTTAATTGTATTCTTGTTTTTCCAGGTTTGACTCGAGTTTACACCGTTTTTGTTCTCTTTAGAAACATACGAGTCTTATTTTGAAATTACAATCGATCCATTTCCGATTTTCTTCTTCCCGAAATCCGGTTCACTTAGTAGCTTCGCCGCAGCTGTTCAGACAGAAGGTAGCGGCCTGAGTCTTCAGCTGTTGCACTGTTAAAAATAAATAAAACCACACACAAATCCCATGCTAGCTGGGGATTAAACAACATCAAGCGCACAGGCTGCACAGCCCAATGTCACCGGTCAGTTTCACGGAACAATAATGCTCCCAAACATTCAGTTGCTAGTACGCAAACTTTACAGCTTTGCTCGTGACAACAACGGCATCCCAGCTAGTGTGTTTCTGTGAGTGCGATTGTCCTTCCATCCCGACAGATTATATATGTTGTGGGTCCCATTGAGACAGTTTAGAGAAATGTGGATGTTACAGTTTATAGCCGCCGCAGGTAGAAGGCCCCCTCCGCAGCAGCGGGTCGAAATGGGGTAAAACGTAAATATAAATAATGACAATTAACAAACATTAAATTGTAAATAAAGCTCCCAAAAAAACGAGTACCAAAAAATTGGATTTAGCTGGCAAAAACGGTGGAACTGTGTGCCTCAGCGTGCTCTCTGGCCTCATTGTCTTTGTTTTGACGGAGCAAAAGATGACAACCCTTCGCCACTATTAGAATTCCTCCTTTAAACTCGTAACAACAAGTCGTTGAGTAAATTTGACTCGACAAAAATTTTTTTTAAAAAGGCGACACCTCGAGCGTGGGCAATGGTGAACAAAACAACAGCGTTTGACCTAATCCCAAACAGTGGCTGCGGAAGCATTAGCCTTCCCCATAAGCACATTTTTGTAATAATTACAGCAGCACTTTGTGTGCGGGACAACATGCTAACGTGTTTTAGCAGCTATCTCCACGGCTACTTCCCAACTGTCAGTTGACATGAAGGGAAAACTCACCTCAAACCGGCTCCGTGAAACGCCGTTTACCTCCTTCCCCATATCGGACGCTGGACTCAATGAATTCGGTGTGAGCTCAGTGTGACGCGGGCCTCTTCCACGATAATCATATCCCCCTCGGTAGCTCCCAGGTCGCGACGTCGTTGTCTCACGGCCTGTAACATAAACAACCAGACATCTTATTTCTGGTAAAATGCTGGTTAGTGGCAGCAACAGCCAGCCAATACGCCACCTCTTCTTATCTACTCTGCCCTCACCTCCTCCTCCTTCCCCCGTTCAGCTTTGGATCCATCCACACAATAGCACGACAGAAATGGGATGAAATTGCCTAACACTGTGATGCTGCTTCTATTTCACTTCCAAGTAATACACAATGCCGATTTGAGTTGGGTTTTTCTTTAAATTAAGCCAGGTGTTGTACTTACTAAACTGGTTTGCTTTGATCGCTCGCTGATTCTTTTAGCCTGAGCTCCCAGTGTGAGCCGAGCACAATATCAGTGTGGGGTGTCACCCTTTAAACGAGCACACGTAGCACAAATACCTGATCTGACAGGGCTTTGGCAATATTTATGCATGCAGCATATCTTTTTTTAATCAGGAGCTTATAGCTAATTCAGTAAAAAAGTTCATACCCTTCTTTAAAAGACACACACGACAGCAAAAGGCTGTGCACCGGTCTTTTATTTGCCATAAATTGTTTCATATTTGGATCAATAAAATTCACAGAAGCTGTAGATGTCATTATTAATGTAATTGCTTTATATGAACACTTAATAAGACCACACAAACAAAACCTAAAACCATGTTATTGTGTTTGAAAAAACACTTCCGCGTTAGCTCTTGAACACGCCCCATTTGAAAATTACAACCAAACAGAAATTAGATCAAGCTCATAGTCTTCTTCGTAATGAGCGTTTCAACCAATCACCGTTGAGAAAGACAACATCTCACAAAATAAACAAAATAAAAACAGTAATATTAATTTGTGTATATTTTGTCTTCACATTGTCTACTTGAGCCATGCTAAATTAATATCCCACAATTTTAAAAATTATTTCATGCGACTTTATTGTTTTATTTGCTTACAATGAGGACTTTTAATCTATTTTCTCCAGAAAGACGACATTTCATTTTTACAGCATGTTATTTGCAATAGTTTAAATAATTGGCAGTTTTAAGAATAAGACTTAAAATACTATTACCAAGATTACAAAATAATAGAAAAAAAAGTTTTTGAGCCGTTCCACCCCCGTGTTACCAGAGGTAGGCGGGACTTAGTTTTGATTGGCTGTTGCTTGGATACGAACAAGATTGACAAGGCACCGTTTTCCGGTTTACTCAGTATGTGTGCGCAGACGTTGCTAGCCACGGGAGCCACAATGGCGTTTGTAGTCTCCTTCAGATAGGGCTGTGGATGATACTAAATCCACTAGCATCGCCCTAACTATAGGCCTGGTTGATTTCCAGAGCCATTGATAATAAACTGGAACAATTATTGCACACTAAAATACTATGATTTCGAATCATTACTAACTTTAAAGGGGTAAAACTTACATTAAAGGGAACATGTAAACAGATCCAACCGGGTCAAGTTTTCAGTTTGTTCGAGAAGCAGGCGTCTTTAATTGAAGACATTTGCTTGTTTCTTAAAGCTGAGACCGTAAATCTGTGGAATAAAACACCTTTACTTAACTTGGCACCGGACAAGGACAGCTTTCACAAAGGGACTTTTTTTCTTTTTTTACGAAGTCAGCTTTCTAGCTGCCGACCATTAGCTAGCCGTGCTAGCTACGCTCAGGCGGAGACGAACACCACAATGCTCTTATGTTTGGTTTGGACCTTTTTCATTCACTAATTGGAGGTGCAGACTTTGTGGCACTGGGACACCGATATCCTTTTTGCCTTGACGAACCAAGTTGGCGACCTTAAGGAATGAATTGGCGCTAAGGAGCACTGGACTCGAGCGGCCTGGAGTGTATGTCTTGAGCTGGTTTTTGTTTTTCTTTTTTGTTGTTTGGTAACATTTGTTTTTGTGGCATTTGGGGACGCTACTTTTGTTCTGTGAATGTATTGCCTGGATCACCGAGGCCCGGTAACAGCAGAGACCCCGGCGTGAGGCATGCCTGGGTCGGACCGACATCATGGGACCAAGAGGAAGCCGGATTTTAGCAGCGGTGTGCCACACCAGCCCCAAGGCCCTACCCATACCTCTGAGGAAGACATGACGAGCAAAGACGGTAAGGTGCAGTTCAAATCTTCGATGTCCTCCTCGTCTTCAAAACGTAAGCGGCATAAATCAACCAAACATAATCGGGAGCCATCGGCGGCTTTGAGGACCGAAGGTTTTACCCTCGGCGATACGGCGCCTCCTGGTGTCAACACGGTGAAGCCTCTGGTGGAGTACGATGATATCAGCTCAGACTCGGACACTTTCTCAGATCCACCGTCCTCCAGACCTTCTGATAGAGGGTGCGTGGACCGACTGGACCCATCACCAGACTACGATCGAGATGAAGTAGACAAACAAACTGAGAGTAGAGAAGAAAGGCCGTCCCGGAAGAAGTCTAAGGACCCCAATAAAGTGAGAGACCCTGGCAATGGAGAGCATGGGTACAAAAAGAGGAGCAGCAAAGGTCAGGAGCAAGGCAGCTCCTTGAAGAGCAGAGAGAAGACTTTAGGTTACTCATCCAGGCAGCATCTCCAGGCAGAGGGTGACTCAAAACGTGTGGATCCATCCATGCACCCAACCCAGGTGCAGCCTGCAGCAAGTGTGGGCAGCACCACTTCCTCTACATCTTCATCTCGCAGCAAGGAGAGCGCCCGCTCGGGGAAGTCCCGCAAAGACAAACAGCGCAGAGAAGGCCGAGGAGATGGAAGTCACACCTCTTCTCAGAGGAGTCGCACAGACAGGACCCACCGTCGGTCCTCCAAGAGTCACAAGTCAAGCCCCAAAGGCAAGTCTTCAAGTAGAGGTAGTTCTCGCAGGAAGGGAGTCGGCGCCGCTTTGTCACCCAGTCCCAGAAGAAGGCCTGGCAGTGAGAGTCCACTAGGCAGTAACTACGGTCAACAGGGAGAAGACAGTTATTCCAGACGAAGAATGGTTCAACAAAGTCCCAGTCCCAACAGGGACATATCCCGGCGCAGCCGACAAAGATCTGACAGCCCTTATGGTAGTAGACATAGGTCCTCCAGCTACGAGAGGGACAGCAGCCCTTACTCCAAAAGGCGCTCCATCAGCCCCTATGGTACCCGGAGGTCGTCCAGCACCAGCCCGTTATCTAGGTGAGTCAAAACTCTTATTCAGTTTTCAAGCCCAACTCTAACCATCTTTTGAGCTAATTTAAGAGTTCTCGGTGGTCAGTCCCCCTAATATTGATTACGCCGTTTTTAGCCAAAAAACAAAAACCTGCTTCACCTCTTACTTGTAGGCGGGATTGTTGGTGTGGAGCAACCCAGCCCCACCTTCTCATCACCCATATATAAGAGCTCTCCGTTTACATGCTGTCCTGGTATCTTAAAGCCCCAAGGAAACATTACTGGTGCAACAAAGATGGCGCGCAATATTGAAGCCATACAGTTTTAAGCCAGATGCCAGTTCGGACGAGGAAAATGTAGACATACATGGATCTAGTCCTCTACAAGTTAATGCATCAGACGGGAGCGGAGCTTGTAGCCACCAGCGTAATTTCTGTCACAAATGTTCTCTTTCATACAGCATTTTTTCTTCTGCTCTTGATTCACAATATTCTGTAAAAAGAAATAACCAGAAATGCAATTCTAAACTTAATGTTCTGAAAATGTGTCCTCCATCAGAAAAATATCACAAGAACATGTAAAAAAAGAAAAACACATTCAATATCCACTCCAATGAAAATCGAGTTATTAACATGGTTTTGTAGAAAAAACATGGTTTTTCTCATGAGGGTTGACAAAAATTAAATAATTTCTGACTAAAACTGCGTTTCTGAACACATCAATTTATTTTCGATTTGATATTTGTGGTTGACGATGCGATAAACTCTGGATTCATTGATTTAAAATCGATCTTGGACGTCTTTAGCCAAAAATTTAACCAATGTGCCTCAGTGATAAATACCTGAACAGTGCATATAAAGTTTTCCAGATTCTTTGTATTTCTTGCAAGATAATCAAGTTAATAAAAAAGAATCTGTACAAACATAAAAAAGAATGGTAAATCCATTAACAGTTTAGTTTCATGACGTTCAGCCAACTGTTGTTTTTCCATGTCAAAATTATACAAAGAGAACATTATTAGAACATTCTACCACACTGTTGGTCACGTCTTTGTAAAATTCAGTGTTTCTGCAGATTGGACTGTAACGATGGCTTTTGCTGCATCACCATTGTTGTCCGCTGTTACAGCACTTGGTCGTTTTTACGTAATAGTAAAATAAATGTACCAGGTCTGAATAGTATTTTCCAACACCGATTATCGATTTACCTAATTTTGAAATGATTTTTTAATTTATATCCGTTCATGTGATTCTGCCTCTGACACATTGATCTGGTTGGATTGTGGGAGTGGAAACGATTCATCACTTAATTTTTACACCCCTAATTTCCTTTTTTTCGTATCGTGATGGATCAGGAGCAGATAAAAAACCGGCGGTTTGAAACAAGAGTTTGTGACGGAGCTACGGCCATGGTTGAGCCAAAGTCTACCTTCTCTGTTCCAATTCTGAAGCATCCACTTGTAGACAAATAGATCAATTAACGTGTTAATTTTGCTCGTCAGAGCTGGGATCTGGGCTCAAAACTGCGCGGCTTGAAACCTCCGATATTATTATTACCTCACAATTATATTTTGCTACGCTAATGTTAGCATGGGTTTGAGAGAGGTTATAAGCCAGCGGGAGAGTGAGGAAATGCTGGTAATTTAGCGAGGCTAACTTCCGCCAGCAGTGCCACCCATAACCAAGAGACGAATTTCTAGAAAGCTCCCTCTTCTCTGCAGAAAATATGTCTTAAAAAACGACATAGGCGTTCTGATTTTGGTGAAGAACTACATCATAGTTAAAAGACCACTGGGAACGATTTTACAATAGAAGATAATATAGTTGCCGTGGAACTTAAAAGTCCTTCTGCTAATAAATAATTCTAATAATTCTGCTCCATGTTGAAAGTGTAAAATGAAGCTAAATTTGAGTTTTGCAGAGAAGGAAGAAATGCATCAGAGTAGTATTCAGAGCAAGGTATTCTTGATTACTTTTGTGGTGTTCCATGGAACACTGAAGGAATTGAGCCTTAAAATGGGGCAGAAATTCTGTTGTTTTGTTGTTTTTGGTTTTTAACTTAATGTTACAAACCCCATTAAACAATTTATTTGCTGGAGGTCTCATGACGGCATGAGTTTATTTAGATCTTTACTTACCTCGTCCACTTGTTTACGTGGACTATTGAAACTTCATCAGGTAATGGTCGTTATATCATAACTGAATTTATTTCTGGAAGCAAGGTGATAAAAGTTTTGTCTGTCAATAACTATTCATATCGTGTTTTTCCTGGTAACTTTTTAATTGTTCACCTTTTTGTGTTCTGTTTAGGCGCTCTGGTCGCTCCAGAAGTCGAACCCCCCTGCATTACTCTTCATCTTGCCGCTCTTCTTCCCGCTCTAGAAGTAAAAGGCACATGTCCTCTGGATTAGGCGGGGGGAGCTCCCATAGCAGCCGGCCAGCGAGTCGCTCTCCCCCATCTTCCCGCCTGCCCCCCAACTCCAGCTTGGGCGCAGAGCTCAGTCGAAGGAAAAAAGAACGGCAGGCTGCCGAGGCCGCTGCTCGTGCCAGCGCCACTTCTAACGCATCCCCACTTCCATTGGTGCGAAAAGCCGGAGTCGCCCCGTCGTCGCGGCCCGCAAAAGCCGAGGCGCCACAGCTGGAGAAGGACTCCTCAACTGCAGAAAGTCAGCTTCCAGCATCTGCACAGCTTTCCACTGACGCTGAAGAACAAGCTGCACCTCCAACCGGTCCCTCTGCTGCCTTACCTATACCGCCTCCTCCTGAGCCCTCCCCGCCTGTCCCGCCTGGTCCAACCACTCAGCCGCCATTACCACCACCGGCAGAGTCAGCCGCTCAACCTCCAACAAATCCCCCACCTCAACCCAAATCTCCGGCGCTGATTCCCACACGCAGCCCGGCTCGACAGCAACCCCTTCACAAAACATCAACGCTGCCCCCCCTGCCTTTACCACCTGCACTGCTGGGAAATACTCAGAACAGGTACAAAGGAAACGGCCTTCAAACATTATCAACCTAGAAATTTAGAAATGACAAACTACAGTTTGTGAATATTTCCTCTCAGGAAGGCGATGGTAATTTGGATTTCTAACTTTAAAAATGAATTGTTCTTGTTTTGTCACTCAAACAAATTTACAATCAGCAGTTTAGCATGTTTTAAAGAAATATTATTTGTTGTAAAAATACAATTACTTCAAAGTATTATTTTTAGTTCCTTAATACCCAGTATATTATTATTAAAGTTGATTCATTTTTGTCTCTTTCCAGTCCAAAGAAGTCCACCCCTCCTCAGAGGCGAAAAGACAGAGAACTTCGCAGCCGCCCATCTATCATCGACCTTCCTCTGCCCCCACCCTGGCTGGAGCCGATTCTTCCCCGCCGCAGTCCCCTGTTCGCCAGCCTCCTCCTCTATTACCCCAAACGACCCTCAAGAAAAGACCAAAGTCAGGATTTTTTGCCTTTACTCTCATTTGCTGCCATTCTATTGCTGAAAATACAATTAACGTGTTGTTTTTCTTTACCTTTCGGTTCCAGGATTTGTTGCCCTCGATATGGCGAGCGTAAGCATAACTTGAGTGACTGGGGCAAACGCTGTGTAGACAAATTTGATATTATCGGCATCATAGGAGAAGGTACCTATGGCCAAGTGTACAAGGCAAAAGACAAAGACACAGGTGAGGACGGGTCGTCTTGATGTCACCACTCTGCAAAACCCAACGTTTGACATGAGGAAGGAATGACTAATGCAATGTTCTCTCTGAACATCATTTATTTTGTTAGGCGAGTTGGTTGCTTTGAAGAAAGTGCGTTTGGACAATGAAAAGGAGGGATTCCCCATCACAGCCATAAGAGAGATCAAGATCTTACGGCAGCTGAAGCACCGCAGTGTTGTCAACATGAAGGAGATCGTCACGGACAAACAGGATGCTCTTGACTTTAAAAAGGATAAAGGTGAGTTCCTGTTTGTCCCGCCAGATGTTATTAGTCTGATTGCTAGGTGGAGCTGTGTCTGTCTGTGTATATTTTATTTACAATGAAGTCACGGATGATGATGTTGAAATCCGATTATTTATTTTGAGGAGCTCTACAGAAGCATCTGTAATTATTGCTCCATTTCTGGGTTCATGAGATCATTCAGGGATTCTCCCAGTACGGTGAGCTTCACTGCTGCAGCAGGAGCTGCGTCTCAATGACGGCTGCTTTCTCTGCCGTGTTTCTGTGTCTCTGTGACCCAGTTTGATAACTTTTTATCTTGAATTTGTCTGAGAGGGGAAAAAAATAAAATAAGAATAAAATTAGAGGACGTTTTTTATTCTTGCCCGCAAACAAATAAGAAAAATATAAAGTCCAGGAGACCAGAGCAGCTGCTCTGGTGTCTGTCAGCCAGCTTCCTGGGGCTGGTACTGCGGGCGTGCTCGCTCCAGCCCCATGGGCCCTGCGACAGGCTGGCGACCTGTCCAGTGAATACCCTGCCTTCACCCAACAGTAGCTGGGACAGGGTCAGGCAACCCAGTGACACTGAAAGAGATGCAGCGGGTTAATAAAATGGATGGTTGGAAGTTTAGGATGAGGATGTTCTGATTGATCCTCCATATTGGATTTGTACTCTACCCCCCCGATTGAGTCACTGAACAAATCACGTGCACAAATTTGACTCCCTAATTGGTTCACAGTAAGCTGTGACCTTTGGACGTAACTGACGCTCAAATCGTGCAATAGAACCTCAGATCGTGTGTGTACCATTGACTTTCCATTGAATCTGGACGTCTCTGCCGTCTGGACGCCTCTGCCGTGTTCGATGTGAACATAGCTTAATGCTAACTGAATCCATGCTTTTTTCTGGAATGGTTGTTAAATGTACACATTTCACTTTTTCGATTCTATTAGTGTTAATTGTTTAAATGTTGAATGAATGAATCCTTATTTATAAAGCACTTTACAAGATCATCAGATTGCTTTACAATAAAATAGGTGAAAAATAGTTTTAAATGTAACAATTTCAGAACAAAAAAAAGCATAAAATCACAAAAGGCAATAAAATACAAAAAAGATATATTAAAAAAACAAGTAAAAGAAAATAAAATTCCACCAACTGCTTAGTTTAAAGCCTTTCTACAAAGTATGTGTTCAGTTGAAGTTTAAGCTGTTTATGTCTGATGTCATGCTCAGCTCTGGAGGAAAATAATTCAAACACTGGGGCCCAGCAATGGAAAAACACACTTTCGTACATGCAAACATACATGCACATTTAGTCTCAGATGGAAAACACAGTGAAGTTACTGAATTCCAGTACTTAACCATATAATTGAAATTCTCGCGCTTGGTATTGAAAATAGCTTTCACCTGTCTTATTATTATAGCAAAAAAGGTTTGTTTAAAAAGGTGTAACGTGAACGATACTTAACGGTCACAGACACAACGCTCACAACAGACTGTTGTCAGGGTTTCTCTAAGTACATACAGTATTCTAGGCTTTCAATAACTTAACATCATTTTTAGTAGACTGACTTATTCAGGAAATACTTTAGACCTTACAGTGAGCTTAAAAAAAGGAAGCGATCATAACATCTGTTTTTAATTGCACAAATTGACTACACATTAGTAGTAATCAAATAAATCTTCCATATGTTCATTAGGATTTGTCTGCCAAGACAAAAAGAGACCTTTGTACAGAGCTTATGAGTAATATAAAGTACTAGAAGTCCTTGCAAGCTGCCAAAAATGTAGTGTTCAGTTGATTTATTGCTTCATTGTTTCAATTATTCACAGTTCGTTTCCCCTAATGCGATCATAGAAAAACCTCCAAAGCTTCTTTTTAGTTTTGCATAACTCTTTGAAAGTGTTTGTTGCATTTATTACTTTACATTTTTTATTTTACAAAAAAAAATTTACACTTTTTATTACTTTGAGTTGCTGTTACTGTCTCCCGTTTTAGTCAAATCAACTTAGTTTTTACATACACCAATTATAGTAAGTCTAACAGCTACGTATTTTTAAATTTTAAATCTTTAGTCCGTTTTATACTTACACATTAATTACTAGTTTATAATTGTTGAAAACTGTTGTTGGATGGCAATAGAGGTCATTTTTATAACCAATAACTTTTAATAAATTGTGTTAATTCAGTGCTAAATATATCTGAAAAAAAATACATTTTTGGTTAATGTCTTCATTTATATTTTTGTTTTTGCAGAAAAAAAAAGTTAAAAAATGAGTGAAATGTTATCAGAGGAAAAGGGACACGTGACATACTGTCCTAGTGACTCTTAAACAACTTAAGGATTTTTTTTTTAAATATAAAAATACTTTTTGTCACTTTTCCATCTTCTTTCTTGCAAACGTTCACAACTTCTTCTGGAACCTCATCTCCAGGTGCTTTTTACTTGGTCTTCGAGTACATGGACCATGACCTGATGGGCCTGCTGGAGTCTGGCCTGGTGCAGTTCTCCCATGAGCACGTACGCAGCTTCATGCGCCAGCTGATGGAGGGCCTGGACTATTGCCACAAGAACAATTTTCTGCACAGAGACATCAAATGCTCCAACATCCTGCTGAACAACAGGTCAGACGGAACAACACACCTGAGATCAAACCCTGTTGCTGACGGTTATCGATTTGCAGTGGCCTTTTCCAATTAAAATGGACTTGAAATGAGCACATCTTAAAACATATTGATAGTTTCACTTATTTAGCTTAAATATTTGGAATATACAATTAATATTAAACTGAAATTAAATCAGTTTTGATTGGGGAGAAATAATTGATCCACTCCCAAATCTGAGTAGCCTGAGTTGTTGTTGTTTGTTTTTTGTTTCAATTTCTGCCACTTCTGTGTGATTCTGTGTTTTAGAGGTCAGATCAAGCTGGCTGACTTTGGTTTGGCTCGACTTTACAATTCAGAGGAAAGGTACGATCATTATTTTAATTCGTCTTTTTGTCTGAACAGCTTCTATATTTAACCTTTAATAACTGTTTGATGCAACACTGTCCACTAGATGGAGCCATTTCCCAGCAGATAACTTATTTCTTCCTGCTAAATTTCAACTACAGGCTGATTTTATTCTGTCATTTGCATATTCTCCTCCTGCAGTCGGCCATACACTAATAAAGTGATCACACTATGGTACCGCCCCCCTGAACTTCTGCTGGGGGAGGAGAGATATACCCCAGCCATTGACGTGTGGAGTTGTGGGTGAGTCAGACTTTGAACTGTTTTATTTTAGAATTTAATTTGTTTCTTTTTTCTTTTTAATAGAAATATTAGATTTGATTACGTAATGTGAAGGCCTCTTAAATTTCTTCATGTTTGTTTTCATTGATTAGGTGCATCCTTGGAGAACTTTTTACCAAGAAGCCCATCTTCCAGGCAAACCAGGAACTGCTACAACTGGAGCTCATCAGGTGAGCTGCTCTTGCTAAACATACAACCGTATCTAGAAGTTCACTGTTACCAGGTCTGACATGTTCCGTCTTGTTCTGTTGCAAAATGCAGTTTTACTCTGAAAGACTCCTTTTCCTAAAAGAGGGTTTTTGGACAGAGCTTTTTATAAGCTTATATTGGTTATACATGTTGACCTTTGGAATAAAAGTTGCTTTGTAACTCGTTCTTTTGGAAGATAAATGTGGGTAAAATAAATATACTGTATTTTTGTGTGTGACTGTTTCCTAAAAACGGAATTCCATCTTCCCTTGTAGCCGTCTTTGTGGAAGTCCTTGTCCTGCTGTTTGGCCAGATGTGATTAAACTCCCTCTTTTCAACACCATGAAACCCAAGAAGCAGTACAGACGGCGACTACGAGAGGAGTTTGCCTTGTATGTATCTGGTTTTTAACTGTTGTAAACTGTAAACTGTTGTTTTATAGTGAGTGGTTCTGCAGGTTAAATGTCTTTTTCCTGCATTTAGTTTACCTACTCCTGCTCTGGATCTGCTGGACCGAATGCTGACCCTCGACCCCGCACGCCGTTGCACATCGGAGCAAGCTCTCACCAGTGACTTCCTTTGTGATGTGGAGCCTAGCAAGATGCCTCCACCCGAGTCAGTATATGCAGAGCATTGTGCAGACAGAGAAACACTTGTTGCTTCTGTTTGAGGAGCATCGCTCCACGGGTTTGACCTCTCCGTTCTTTCCGTTCAGCCTTCCGCATCATCAGGACTGCCACGAGCTGTGGAGCAAGAAAAGGAGGCGTGCACGGCAGAGTGCGTTGACTGAGGATGTGCCTGTGCCCAAAGTGCCCCGTAAAGATACGACTGGGACCTCCGGTGGGGAGAACAGTCGATCTCAAAGCAGCCCGGCTCCCCCACCTCCTCCCCCAGCAAAAGCCCCCCCCACAGCCAACTTAGAGAATGAGCTGTCAGGTAGCTGATGCCATTCAAGGGATCTCTATCTGCATTTCACTATTTTACCTTTTATAGATCCACTCCAATTATTATTTGAGCTTTTTTCAAAGCATTCTCAGTGGTCTTTTAATTATCAGTGTGCCGTTTTTAGCCAAAATGAAAAAAGTTGTTTTATAGGACATAATTTCTGCAGAGCAACAGCAGTTTAGTAGAAATTCGCTTCTGAGCTGTGAGTCGCAGAGCAAGCCTCCACCACTTCCATGTTACTGTGAGCTCTCTTTTTACACGGTCTCCTGGTAGCTCACTTCCCCTCACACCCCCAATCTAACATTATCGGTGCAACAGAAATGGTGAGCGATATTTTAGCTATCCAACTGTACATCTTTTTTACTAATATCAGCTCTGACGAGGAAAACGAAGACATGCATGGGATCTCCAAGTGGATGCATCAGATTGGAGCAGGAAGCTTGTAATGTTTGCACAGCATATTTTCCTTTTTTTTTTTTTTTAACTCTATTTTTTTGTTTGCTCCTGATTCACAACCACTTGAATAAAGAAATACTCAGAAATGCAACTGTTAAGTTTAATTTTCTGAACATAATGGCACAAGAACATGTTAAAAACACCAAAAACACAGTTTTCATTGGAGTGGGTCCTTAAAAAATAGACTTTAAAGTTCCTGGTTTTTTTATATTTGTATTTTTCTTGATTCCTTTTTAGAACAAACCAAATGTTTTCCTGATTTTATTTTGTTTTTTTAAAAAATCTGTTCAGGTCTAGGAGCGGCTGCAGAGCAGTTGAATCAAACAGAGTTGGCCGTGCTGCTGAACCTTCTCCAGGGCCAAACGGATCTCAGCGTGACCCAGGTGGCTCAGCTCCTCAACCCCTCAAACCCAGAGAACCTCAGCCAGTTGTTGTCCACTCTGGCCGAGCCCTCTGACCAGCAGGGGGCCCCAGAGGAACCGGCCCCGCTTTCATCGGTCCCCCAGCCTCCCGAGCCACCCCCTGAACCTCAGGAAGTCTCCCCAACACCTGGAGAACCCTCCCTCAGCCAGGAGGAGCAGGCCAACCTGTTGGCTCTTATTTTGGGGCAAATCATAAAACCACAAAATGAGGAACAAGGAGATGAAAGCAATGGCGTTCGGGCAGAGGAAGCGCTGCCGCGCGGTTCGTCCACTTCTACTACTGATTGCAAGGGCAAGTCTGGGTTTAGTCTCTAAAAGCAACAAGTATGCAGAAAAAAAACGTGATGATACGTTCTATCAGATTAATTAAACAATAGACTTTGAGATAGACAAATTATTGATCCAAACAAATGAGCTGCCAGACCCGTCTTTCATCTGCGTTTGTTTTTGTCCTTGACAAAAATTTGCCCAGCATCCCCCTTCCAGCAGCTTCTAGATAATAAAGAGTAATCTGGCGTGTCAGATGTCATGTGACCCTGGTGACAGGTAAAGGTTTGGCTCACATAGACATGCTTCACTGTAGATGTCAATAAACCACAGAACATGTTCTTCATTTGTAAAAAAGCAACCATTTTTTTCTGTTTTTCCCACAATTCCAATCACCTTTTCACAGTCTGTCTGTTCCATTTCCTTATTTTGTTCCTTCACTTCTTTTTACTTATAAAGCAGGTGTCAAAGGGTTCTTCAGAGAAAGAGATGTTGCTTTAAACGGTCTGTAATGTCAGTCTTTTTATGAAGAAAGTCAAATAAATTATCAAGTGAAAATAAATGTTTTTGAATCTTTAGATCTCACCTGCATGTGTTTCTTTTACATTTTTTGTTTTTTCACTTTTTGTTTTCTGTTCACTGGAGTAGCTTTTAATAAGAAACGTAGCATGTGCATTGCTGCTGACACTGGATTGATGACACTGGTGGGTAAATCACCTTGCTGCTCTGAAAGCCTCAGTCCACCTTCAGCTGCTTTAGACTTGGATGTTGCTGCACTTGTAGATATGTTTTCTTAGACATTTATCTTCTAATTCCTGTAAATAGCAGTACTGCATTTACAACACATACTTTTAGAAAAATATTTTGATAAAAATCTCTTGATTGTAAGTTATTTGACATGCCATGAGTCCAACACAAGCCTGAGGTTTCGATAGAAAGTGCTTCTAGCTGTGCTCTCCCCCTTGTGGCGAAAGTGTGAAGTTCGCCCATCATTTGGTAACTCAACGATTAAGAAAAATGCAGGATTTTCCAAATCCAAACTCTTAAGCTTCAAAGTAAGTTTTTCTCTATTGTCTAATTGTGTATTTTTATGCTTATCTCAGAAGATGGTGTCCCGTCAAAGCTGAAACAATTTGGGGTCAACCAGCTGCCTCCACCTGGTGAACAGCGTCCACCGTCTCCACCCGGGCCGCCCCCGTCAGCTTCAGTTTTTGGGAACTCATCTGATCCCGAGGCACAGCCCAACCAGGACATCAGCCCCGCCGTGGCAGCTGCCCTGCTGCAGCTCATATCTCAGCAGGACTCGGAAGCTGGCGCTCCCAAGCAAAAAGAAGACCCTTCCCCTGCTGGGGACGCTCCAGCTCGGAGGCAACCCCCTCTTCTCTGGGCTGCAGACTCTCCACCCAAACCAGCAGAGGCCCCAGCAGGACTGGTGACTGCTGCTCCCACCTCTGCAGCGCAGTTTCCCAAGGATCAGGACCTCCGCTTTTCTCACGGAGCTGCTCGCTGACCCACCAGTTTGAGGGTGAGGAACACTTGATCATCCTGGTTCATCCCGGGAGACGAGAAAGGCAGCCGAGGAACTGAAAGTAGTTCTCTGGACCAGGTGCAGGTAGAGAATCCTATGAATGAAAATGAATGTGTGCCTGAAAGAGGTTTGAGGGTTTTTCAGGAAATGCCTCCGCAGCGTTTAGTTCTGGGGGGGGGGGTCTTTTTTTGTCTTCAAGCAGTAAAAAAAAAAAAAAAAAAACAAGACAAACAACGAATGACATAAAGCTTTGGGATGCAGCCATCACTCCGTTCTGAAAGCAGCTGTGAGCCTCTTATCTCTGAAGTAAATGTCCACTGCAGCGCTCACTTCCAACAGCGCTTTTCAGAAGAGAGTTTTCAGCCAAAACTTCCTCGCTCACTTCCGTTTCTCGCCTTGTGATCGTTGTGACCTCAGTGACCCCTGAATGATCTCAGCCTTGCAGGGATGTGTTTTTTGTTTTGTTTTTTTTTTTTCTTTCAGTAAAGGCTGTGAAATTCTCTCCTTCATTCAACAGAATTGCGACTCAGCCTCCCCAAAGGTATCGTTGGCACATGCAACCGACCTTTGTGTTAATGCAAGCTTGTAGTTCTTTAAGAAAAAAGGATGAAATTACTTCTTGAAGACGAACCGCACCCCAATACCTTTCGGCCGCATAATCTATAGTAAAAAAACTGATTTTTCCTGGTGGACCCTGAAAGTCTCGACTAATGTTTGCCCCCATCTAACTTTTGCAAAAAAAAGAAGTGTTTTTTTTTTTTACATAAATAAAATTATATTTCGCTTTAACAAATTATGCTAAATCATTCTGTTTCCTTCTCTTTTTTTCTTTGCTTTTGAAAACAAAAAAAAAACAAATCAGAAGAAGAAAATAGATTCTGTAAAAAGAGAATTTTGTAATGTGTTTTCTTGGTTCCGTTGATTAAAGGAAGTGATGCGACCGACTGGTTTTTCCTGCTTTTTCTGGATGTTTCGGTGCAAAGCAGCCACTAGATGGTGGGCATTTACTCCAGCTGAAGTGCAGCTAACAGGCAGTCTGTCAGGCGCTTGATTGATCAGACTTTACTGTCCTTTAGCAGATTGTTTTAGTGGACAACATCCCAATGTAGAAAATGTGTTCTCATGATGAAAAAGTAATATAGATAAACCCTTTTTGGTGGTTTTAATTCCTCTTTTCTCATAACCCAAAATCCAAACGAAAAGCTGTAGGTTTGAAGTGTGTTTGTGTGGTGGATTGGTTTCACCCAGACCAGTTCCCCACTTGGCAGCCGTACAGAGCCGCTTACCCCTCTGGCCTGACGAGCAGCTGAGCCCTCCGGGTTTCATAGAGGGGGCGATGGGAGGCTCACCTGCCCTGCACGGGCCTAGTTTGAATGAGATGAGCCGCGTGTGCGTTCTGTTTAATGCCTCTGCCTGCCGGGACGGGGAATGATGGCGAATGTGCCCGCAGGGACACTGAAGAAGTGGCGGGCAAACGGCGGTGCCAAGTCACAGAGACTACACACATAAATCAGGCTGAGGAGTGACGAGAGGGCGGCTGTGCCATCAGTCAGAAAAGCACCTTATGGGGAATGCCCATAAATGTGCCGGGCTGCCAGTCTGTACGTGCCACATCAGGGACAGGCGGCGGCGGCAGCTCCAAAACATGCCTCCATTTTGGATTGAGAGATGACTGACAGTCTGTTTCAGTCAGCTGATGCCAAACCCTATGAGAGAAATTGGATTATTGATTCCATTTTTTTCTCCACTGGCCATTTTTTCCTTTTTTTTAATGCACATATTTAGAATTTTGTTCTTCCGGATTTGTCAGATTTTGCAGATCAGCAAAAGAGGAAAATGCAGATTTTACAGCTTTCAAAGAGTGCAGCTTCTGTGCATTAGATCAGATTCCCAAACATTTATCCCATAAGGGGGCTTAGGTAGATTGCAGGAGGTTCATAAAATCACATCCTTATTGGATAAATTGATAACCTGCTTGTCTATTTATTGCCTTAAAGACCTGTTACACTCAAAAATACAGAGGATGGACTCAAGCAGGCTTTTATTCTGGACTCAAAACAAATAGGAAATGAAAAAAAGAAGTCTAATTTTACTGAAGATATGTGTCAATACTTCGATTCTTCATAATGCAATCAAAGAACCACAAACTGAGAACGGTCTTTCTAGTGCTGCAACAAGATACATTTTAAGGGTAGCAAATTAATTGATTTATATTCCTACGACCAAATCAGATCGATCTGTCTGAGGCAAGTTGTTAACTAAATCAACCTATTATTATAAAAAAACTTGTTTCTAAATAAAATGAGTCACAGCAGACAACACACATGTGATGCATCAAAAATAAGATCAACCACCATCACAGTCCAATGTGTAGAAACACTTTGAATTGAGCAAAGACATGACCCTACAGTGTGGTAGAATGTTCTAATATTGTTACGTTTGGATTATTTTGGCCAAACAACAGTGGGCAGAGCTTTATGCAACTAAAAAGTGAATGGATTTGCCATTAATTCTCGTTTACTTATGTGTACACATATTTAATTTACACTTGATAGTCTTGCAAGAAATGCCCACTTCATCTGCGCTGTTCAGTACCAGGTATTCATCTCTGAGTCACTCTGGTTCAAGTTTTGGCAAAAGATATCCAGTCAGTGAATTGTATTGTACAAAACGAACAAATATTGACTATGAATTGGATCAGCAACCACAAATTATGACATGAATCGTTAAAACAAGTCATTACACCCCTAATAAATACGCATGAGAAGTGCCCAGTGAATCCATTTGAAAGGCTGGAGTACTGGAAGGTTCTGTTTCTGATGTTACTGAGTTCTTTTGAGAAAGTTTGCCACTCTGTATTTCTTTTGAAATTTCAGAAAAAATGAAAATGTCTGATCGTTTAATTATTGATATGTTAAAATATTAGTAGTACTTGAGTTTATGGCCACCAACTTTTTCTTGCAGAGCCTGAAAC
Source organism: Oryzias celebensis (assembly GCA_014656515.1). NCBI lineage: Eukaryota > Metazoa > Chordata > Actinopteri > Beloniformes > Adrianichthyidae > Oryzias > Oryzias celebensis. Next base: position 5,601,934 of record BNCR01000008.1, on the reverse strand, counting down.
AAATACAACTGTCAGAGAAATTGACAACATATGATGGTATGAATCAAACCGTTGGAAAAATGAATGGTTACACCATTAATAAATTTGCTTCTATCCACTCTTTCAAGCAATCAAACTTTTTTTTATTGATTACTCAAACTTTTTTTGACTTCATATTAATGGATTCACTGAAGATAAGTGCAAATATGTCAAGTAGATGGCATCATTTATTTATTTTCCAATCATTTTAGAAATTGATATATCAATTTCATTTAATATATTTAATTTTTTTTTCTATTTTTCCCTGTTTTTTTTTGTTGCTTGAAATCAATCAATGCGTATTTCAAAAGGATCAATGAAGCTTTCCTAATTGATTTCTGTGTTTGACAGCTGTAGCTGTTTGATCAGTGAGTGAACTGAGGCTGTAACACCCCCACCCCCCACCCCCCAGCTTAAAATGCTGAAACATGAAAAGTGTAGATGCGAACTTTTAATGATTTTCCTTCTTGTTAATTGGATTGTTATTCTATTCAAGCTGAGTTGCTGGTCAATAAAACAAATCTGGGGCCTTGAATGCAACTCTGATCAAATCCTGCTGTCTTCATCAGATCTGCTTTGTTTTCTATCAAACTAAATTTCATGTCAGTCGTTTGGTTTATGACCCCGCCTTTATTTATGTGATATTTTGAAAATTGATTGGCTTTATTTTTTATTTTTCCTGCAGTGAAATGTGGTTTACTGCTGCAGCAGCATGCTTTATAGATGCAATAACATCCCAGTTTATAGTTTTCTTAGAAACGGTGGTCACGTGTGCTGGTTTGCTCCGTTTCCATCAAACATCTGTACATAAAAATGTTTTCTAGATGGTGATGGTGCTGACTATTTCAGAAATGTTCTTCTGACCTTTGGATGCATCATCTCCTCTGCATGATGCTGCAAGAATGGCTTTTTTTCCTCTCTCAAGGTCTCATTACTGATTGCAGTCAAATGGCCGGACGCAGCATCCCTTGATCATGCTGGTCCTGATGCTGCCGCTTTAAGGGCAGAGGGGCTGCTGGGAAGGCAGTGAGAGGAGAGGGGGGGGGGGTTACCATGAAGCATGGGGGGGACGGGCCCTGCAGGACCATTTGTGCTGAAGCTCATTTGCGCAGCGACACTTAATTGGCTACAACAATTAATTAATGTGTTGGAAAGTTGGCACAAAAAGTTCATTTAAGAGGGTTTTAATAAGCAATTAGAGGAAACGCAGCGAAGAGGGGGGGAATTACTGGAGAGGAAAGAGAAAATCAGGGATGGAGGGAGCGTCTGGCCACTGCAGGAGTCAACGCCCTGCGCTGGATGCTGGATGCTGGATGCGGCGCGCAGTCTTTCGCCCTGAACATATAACGCACCTCTTTTTTTGTGGGCCCTGAACTTGTGACGCCCCCGGATTGCACAGCACCAGTGGCCCCCTGCGGGCCCCTCCCTGCTCTGCCTCTTGTCCTGGCGCCCAATGTAAAATATCGCATGACTAATGAGAGGAGCAGGTTGGAATCCTGGGGAAGATGTCCTTGGAAGACGAATGCATTTTCAGCAGAATAATTAACTTAATTAACAAATTCACATGCATATTCATCAGCCTATTAATGTCTGCTCGGTGCTGCTTGATGAGCAATGTAATAATAACCGTTTCATTTGCATATTTGCGTTCACAGTCACACCCTTCTTCAAATAATTAAGAAAAGGCGCAGAGTAGGTAACTCAGAAGAGGAGCGAGCTCTCCGCGTTTCCATGCTGGTCCTTTTTGCGCAAACTCAACATGCATCCATCTGTCTATTGAGTGCACTTCCATCTTTTTTTATTTATTTGGTTGCTGCAACTGAAAAATGAGTGTCACCTCCAGCCTTCTCCCTGCTTCCTCCCATACTGCTCCCTCTCTCCTTCCTGTTTTTGCGTCTCCTTATACCCCGCGCGCCTCTTATTAATTAATCTCCATCAGACTGGTCCTTAATTAATTATTTTTATTTCTACGTTTGAAGTTGTCTGCCTGTCAGTGTAAGTGTTTTTCTTTTTTTTTTTTTGCTGGAGAACGTGAATAACCTGCGAGTCATTTCCTGGTTGGGAGCTGAGAAAGTAGCCAGAAGGAGAAAAGATGAGAAAAAAAGAAAAGAAAACAAATAAATGATGAACGTTTGTGCCTTTTTGCTTCCTTGATTTCTGTTTGTGGGTTTAATTTCAACTGAGATTTGTTTTGTACCTCTCAGCTGCTGTGAGTGCTGAAGTTGATTTGGAAGTGTGTGTCTTTATTCATCATTATATTATTTCATTGCCTTAAATTTGACCAAACAAATACAAATGTTGTATTTAAATATGTGACGGGTTGTTGCTCTGTAGGATTTGTGGGACCCCCCCCCAAAAAAAAAAAAAGTGTGTGTGCATCTGTGTGTGTGTTGTGCTCAGGCAGCAGCAGTTTGGAGTCTGGATAAAAAGTAGGGAAAGATGCCAAATGAGTCCCCAGAGGAGGATAGAGGAGACGGAGAGAAAAGAGGGAATAAAAAAGGTTTTAAAGGATGCAGCCGCACAAAGAAAACTAGTCTTTTACAAATAATAGACGCATATTATTGTTGTTAAATCACTGTTTTTCTTTAAAACGTTTTTATGGCTCCAAGCTCAAATTAACCCACCTTTGGGTCTGTTTGACCCTGAAAAAAGGAATTTCCTCTCCATCCCTGACAGAAAAACACGAACAGCTTGAGACAGATCTCTCACCTTTTTGTCTCTCTGTCCACTCTCCTCTCTGTCTCTCCCTTTCTTTTCCCTCTCCTAGCCTGCTGAGATGACACCCTGTGTGCAGTGTGACACTGAGCTGTCACCTCCCACTCCCTGCATCGCACCTCTGCCCCTGCTGGCCTGACGCCGACATGGCACCCAGCCGGGCATTGGTCCTCCTCTGGCAGCTCTGAGCATCCCTCCACTCACTCCTCGCGCTCATCAATCCAGTCTGTGTGCTCTGAGGTTATGCTCACTTTCTCACCTTTTGTCTCACTTTCTTTTAGTCTGAATTTTCTCAGTTCATCCCACAGATGGATCATTAGTTCCAAATATCTTTAACTTGTGACCCTGACTAACTAACTGGATCAGCTTAACCTCCTCCTCCTCATCACTGAAATAAAAGCCAACAGGCGGAAAAAAGTAATATTCTGAGTAACGATGTCTTTTTTAAAGATCAATGTGACTTTAACTGCTAAATGAAACCAATTAAGATAATTTAATGAGATTTAATTTTTATTAACCTTTTTTTCCAGTCATTAATGCATTCATGAAGCCTTGGCGTTTATTAATCTTCAGGTGGGAAGTCTGAATGTCAGCCAAATGAAAAAAAACATGTTTTATAACGCCTGAAAAATGTGCTTTATTACCGTTATTTCTTTAATAACCTGAAAAAAAAATCACATTTTCATTTTTAGAAAATTGAATAAATGTTACTAGTTTTCTTTGGTTTTAGTTGCATTTAATGCATAATATAGAGTTTGGTGTTTACTAAAAAGTTAAAAGCCCATCAGTTGTTGCACATGTCACACACACACACACACACACACACACACACACACACACACACACACACACACCCCCTCAGGGAAAATGGTGAGCTGCAGTCTGTGGTTTAACCCTCCAGTCTATCCTCTAAATACTGAGAGTCGAGCAGGGAGGAACTTGGACCGACCTTTAGAGTCCTTGGTATGACCTAATTGTAGATTTGACCCCATGACTTCCCCATCTCAAAGGGGGCATTTTACCTCTAGGCACTGAGCTGGTTTTAAAAAAAAGGTAAATTAAATTGCCAAATATTTTAAAAAGGGAATAAAGAATTTAAGCTTAGCAAAACAGGAAGTATATTTTATTAAAGACCAGACTCTGCTAAAAATTATGTTTTTTTTAACGTGTTTTCATAGCTTTTTTTCTCATGGTGGAGGTTATTTATAAATAGAATTAAGCTTAAAATAGCATATCTGAGTATTTCTTTATTTAAATCATTGTGAATCAGGAGCAGATGCTATTTGAAAAAAGATTGCATTTGTGACGCAGAAAATACGCTGAGTGAGCCACAAGCTCCCACCTCTGCTCCATTCTGATGCAGCTACTTGTCGACGAATAGATCCACGCACGTTTTCGTTTACCTCGTCCAAGCTGGCGTCTGACTTAAACTGTACGGCTGGATTGCTCTAATATTGCTTGTAATTTTTATTTAATCAGCAATGATAGGTTGGGAATGTGAGGCGCTGTAACCAAGCGGTAGAGCAGATGGATGATGGGAAGTAGTGGCAGGCTTACTGCACACAATGGTCCCGCCCACAACTCAGAGGCAAATTTCTAATGAACTCTGTGGTAATGGACAGTTTTTTTTAAAGAAATTACTGAAAATGACATAATCGTAATTAAAAGAAGGCTTTTAAAATGGATCATGAGAAGAGTGGACTGGGACTTAAAGAATCATTGAGTAGAAGTATAGAAAGTCTACCACCACATTCTGGTAAGTTTATATATAGATTGTGTATAAGAAAAATGAACTTTAAAAGTGAGGCAATATACTTACATTTTTATTGGAAGTGGTCACTTCAGTGCGCATTGCTGAAGGTGGTGTGAACGTAACTTCAAAAGGTTGTAAAATGTTATAGACATTTTTGCAAACAACCAAGTAAATAGTTAATGTATTTCCTGAGAATGGAATCAGGACAAATACATTTTTAGAATCGCTTAGCTGTTCTGCAGACTTGAGGAGGTAAATATATTTGTTCTTGGCAGAAATCGTTTGTGAAGTTGGCGCCACAGGCCTCGTCTTAACGCATGCGTCCTGTAATCCTCAGACCCAGTTTCTGACTGAAGGGAAGAGTCTCGCAGCTGAATTTCAGTGTGACTTCGTGGCTTGCCTGTCATGCTCAGCTGCGTGATTTATGGGCGTGCTTCTGGAGCTGCAAGTCTCTTAACCTTCTGAGTCACTGGGTGCGTGTGTCCTGCCAGGCCGGCCAGTGGCAAGCAGGCACGGTGCGATTGAGATATTGAGCATTAGTTGGTGTCAGGAGTAAATTAGAGGCCAGATCTGTTTTCTAATCAGAGCACAAGCACTGTGTTAGAGGAATTAGGGCGACAGCTGCTGGGAGCTTTTTATTCCTCCCTCTCTCAGCCAGAGACAGGCAGAGCCCAGCTCAGGGACCACCTCTTTACCGCAGCCACCTGTCAACCCCGGTGTGTGCACGTGCGTGTGCACATTCCCCCCCCCTCACTTGACACGCACGCTCACATACGTGCTAGCACACATCGGGCATCACACATGCTTGCACACAAACCCGCCGTCTGCTGATCTGACCTCCCTCCATCTCTGAAATTAATGACAGTGCAGGTTCTGCGTGTGCACAACGGCGCGTGGAGTGTTTGTGTTTTCCGACAAGTGTGAAAGGCCCTTATGAGATATCATATTTAGATAAGGTGGAGCAGCGGGCAGCTTTTCATACGTCTGTTTACTATTAATCGCAGCATAGGCCCAAATGCATTTCATTTGCCAACATTTGCAGAGAAAGTCATGCAAAGATTTGACAAAAGAGTCATACGTGAAGGTATTCAAACTGATGCGGGGGGGGGGGGGGGGGGGGGGGGGCATTTTGGAGCAAATCCAAATGTTTTTAATTGCAGCTCATGATAAGTGATGTTAGAGTGTCAGCTGATTGGAAGGATGATTGATGATAGCCGAGATGACTAAATGAATACCGTGAGCTTCTTGCACTGATTTTCCCCCATGCAGCAGAGATGCTGTGGGCTGGGTCGTGGGAGGGTGAGAGGTGTAGGAGGTGGCATGAAGATTCACACCGTGTCACACACTTGCTTCGGAAATGTCACCTCTTTTACTGCTTCTTTTCTTCCAGAAAACGGCCTAACATGCAGTCTTTCCAGGTGGGTTACAGACTAAGGGACATTTTTACATTACATTTTTTCCCAAAATGGGATTATTGAATTTTTGTTATCCAATATTTAAAAGAATCTTTCCATACAATGCTCTACATAGAGGCATTTAATGGTTCTGGAAACATAGTTTCAAACTGATATTTTAGAAGCTTTTGGACAGCAGATGTACAAAAACTACGAGATACTAATTTATTAAAAGTGATATTTCTATTCTGACCTTTTTTGTTTGATCAAACCAGATGAAAACATGGATTAAAAATATAGAAATGTTGAGAATTTTTCTTAAATATTACTACTACCACTATATTTTTCACAAAACCAAATATAACTCATAGGGATGCAACAATTCACTTTCCCTACAATTCAGTTCAAAACATTGTTTTTGTTTTGGTTTGGTTCTATTTATGTGTACTGTAAAACAACAACAACTAAAATTCAGAAAAATGGCTTTAAAATGTGTAATCCTCTGACAATGAGGAAAATGGCTTATTCTAAGCCTGGTGTAATGTAATGAAACAATTTAATAAATCTGTCCTACAGCTGTTTGACACTTTCAGCGTAAGCATACTGGTATGAAGTAGAGATACATTTGATTTTCCCCTCGATACGGTTCAATGCTGTTCAGTTTTGAAACTTCGAAAATTGTGGCATCTGTAGTATCGCTGCAAAAAGAGGGAGCCTAAAAATAGGAAAAAAACACTTATCTTAAGAAGAAAATTACTAGAAAGAAGAAAATTATTGGAAAGTTGTAAAATTATCTGTAAAAGCAGAAACTTTTACCTAACAAGAAATCTTATAAGATCAATAAATCTGAAGTTCCAGACAAGTATTCAAAAGAGAAAAATAAGCTAAAAAATCTAATTAAGTATAAAAACTTTAAACTGAATGTTATACAGCCCAATAATGAGTATTTTTTTTGCTAGTTCTTTGTATTTGTAATAAACCTCATTGTTGTTTGTTTTGAACGTAGTGACAAAAAAACTAGTGTACTAAGTGGAATTGGCTTATTTCAGAACAAAAGAACATCTTAGTACAAGTTGGCCCATCTTAATAAATCCACACATCTTGGTCTAAAAACCCAACTATGTTCAATGTTTTGTGTTTAGAGTCTCAATTGTCAATAGTGGATCAGAAATAATTTTGAGTCATTCTGATAATAAATTCCTTGTTTCTAGATCCTGCCTGAGACATAAATCTTGACTGATTTTGAGAAATCTTAGAAATGTTTTGAGCAAAGATTATTTAAAAACAACTAAAAACCAGGTAACATATCTTGAATGTTTTATATCTTTGCAAGTATCCAGTAATTTGCAGTGTAGATATTCAGTCAACTCCAATCTGCAGTCAACACAATGCCCGACTGCGCATGGATGCAAACCTGTTCTCATGATCCGCAAATGAAGCGATACAGGAGGAAAAGCTACCATTCAGGTGACAGTTTTGTGTCTTCCAACACTGTTTTTCTACTGACTGAAGTCCTTGCAGGGAAGCACATCTTCAACTCCACACAAGCACACACACATAGTCTTCCTCTCTTGCACATCCCACACATGTGCGCCGCCACAAAGTGTCATAAATAGACAGACAGTGCCAATCGGAGGCCTGGATGGGAGCCAGCTCTGCAGCAGCTCAGTAGTTAAATTATTAACACCAACTGGGAGATAGACAAAGAGAGGAGATCTGCTGAGGAGAAAAGAGGAGGTGAATCGAGACAAGATAAAAACATGATCGTTCCTGGTGGCGCTGGAGGTAAAAGGACACTCATCAAAAGCAGACGTTCCTGATTGATTTATTTCTGCAGTAAAGAGGCAGATTTGTCGATGAAAGACAAATCTGTGAGGATCTTGGTGAGAAGAAGGTATAGAAAGGTGGAGATTTTTCAAAGATGGCAGCAGAATACTAATTCTGTACGTCGGTGTGTGTTTAGCTGAGCGAAGGGAGGGGAAGAGAGATGGAGAGAGATCTGGGGATGTTGGTTCTGATCCAGAGAGTTAATGTTGCGCTCATTGATGGATAGAGTGCCAGGAATGAGGCTTCCATCCTCACACAAGATGGATGGAGCGCTTTTCTCTCCCTCCTATAGTTTGATGTCCCTCATGTTATTTAGCTCGCTTTTCTGGAACTCAACAGCAATCAAGAGAGCTTTGTCACAAAGACAGCATCAGATCCCAACAGGTTTCACTGTTTCCTCGTCCCGGTTGTTCCACTACAAGCTGTAGGACGGGATTCACCTGTTCAAGTCTTTGAGCTAAAGCATCACAGTAAGATAATGTGCAAAAGTCAAGCAGAAAATTTGTTCTATTTTTATGATTTTTTTTTTTTTGGGGGGGGGGGTTATTATTATTATTTTAGTTTAAGGGAGAAAAAAAAACGTAATTTTAGTGTTTTTCAAGCCTAAAAGTCAGTTTTATTTACAGTTTTCATACTTTATTCTGTGTACATGCCTAACCAAAAGCTCGCCTACTTTGTCTGTGAGACCCTCACCCCTCCAACACACACTTTCCACAGCTTCCTCCTTTATGGCGGGGGCATCGGGGGGTGAAGTGATCTGTGAGAAAGCCTCCTGTTCTATGTGCCGCGCGGCTGAGGCAGAGGGGGATTGTGGGTAGCTGCTGTCTGTAGGGTTAAGATGGGGGGGTGGACGGGGTGCCGGGGCGGGCGGCAGCAGATGGCGTGCCACACTGTGAGGGCCGTCGGCTGGCATCCAGAGGAAGAGGGAGGGAGTGGAGGGGGAGGGGGGGCATGGAGTTGGAGTTTGGTGGTGGTGTTGGGGGGATGGGGGGGTGGAGATTGGTGGGGCACTGCTCCCAAAGTGCCAGCAGGCATCAGCAGGAAGAGAGACAGAGATGAGGGGCTCTGGTAAGAGACAGGCTGGCAAAGCCAGTCTCAGATTACAGTTTAAACTCCAAATCTGAGGATCTAACTGCTAATTTCACCAAATTACCAACGTTTTTCTTTCAACCCCAAATTCACAAGCAACTTTTGACCTTTTCTCCTTCCATCCAGCGCCGCCCGCAGGCCACCACCCAGGGATTTCCGAGTCGGGGCCAAACAGAGGACCTCGACTGGCATATTGTTGTCTGCGGATTGCCACCATTGTAGCATGAGGTTGGCAAGTGGAGGGCAGCGGGTTGGCATGTGTGCTGTGAGGAGTTGACACCGGGGTCTCCTCTGATGTGACATAAGTTTGGCAGGCTTGGCGTAAGGTGGCGTAAGACTGGCAGCAGGTTAGTGAGGACTGCCGAGGGGAAGAGGCTCCGGATGGGTGTGCTCAGTTCGTTTTCTGAGCTGATGCAAAAAAACTTTCCTCTGTCTGAGTAAAGTTATAAATCGAATGAACCTATTTCAATGAGATAAATCGATTTCATATTGGAAAAACCATTTGGATTGTTAGGTTGTTCAGAATGAACCAAAATCAACTTTGAATTGTTTTTTCAACCACAAATGATGACATGAATCGAACTGTTAAAATAAATTGTTTTTCCTTGAAGATCCACTGATGCCAGTGAAGGATGATGGGAAAAAATAACGTGTCTGGATGATCCGCCGCAGGTTTATGTCAAATGACGTGGGCGAAGGAAACGATTTTTTCCCTTTAAAATCAACTGAAATCGTAAACACCGAAAATGTTCAAAGGATTTCCGAAAGCATATTTTCCACCGGGGCCCTCTGGCCTCACAGCTGTTTATGGCAGACACTTTGAAATTCTCCCTCAGAAGATGGCACTCAGCACCTGAATATTTCATTTCAAAATTCTTCTGTCATTTTGCATTCATATACGGCGTGTTAGCTCTAACCCACATCTCCTGCAGGCAAACAAATCCACTTTTTGACCAACTTGGTTTGTCCTGCTCCAGCTGCAAGCCCCCGTTTCTCCTTCTGTGCTTGATGAAGGGGAACGCTTCAGTGTTGTTTTGGGCCAAACGGGGCGACATGCATTATGTTTTTTGATCAAAGACAGTGAACATGAGTTGTAATTCAGGTTGCGGTCGTGGGAGCTGTGGGGGTGTCGCCGGGTTTGGAGGTGAATGGGTCTGCTTATGCATTCACTGTGAACGCTTCACATTACCTGCAAGTATTGTTGAAAATGAGTCTGTGTCTCCTCCTAATTAAGGTGCGGGTAACAACCAGCACCTTCAGCAGAGCATGCACATATGCAGACAGACACAACAACAGACCCACACGCTCACGTGCACACACAAACACGCACCAACACACTGAAATCACAGCCCGCTGCTGCTGCCGCAGAAAAGGATTGAACAGATGTTGAGGAATTTAAGATTCAAAAGGGAACTGGGACTCCCCCCCCCCCCCCCCCCTCCCCCTCTATTCAGACACACATCCACCCTGTGCCCCACCTTGCTGTAACCCCATTCACACATGTACCTGCACAACCAGTTTCATACAAAAACCCACAACTTAAGGATCTCTTTTGTCTGTTTTCAGAGGGTGTGTATGGATGGTCAGGCGCTTAAGTGCATGCACACACACACACAAAAAAAAAAGACACAAACACAAATGTGTACATGTATTGTGGCTCACATCCCCCTCCAGGCTGGCCCTGCTCTAAAGGGGCACCATGTGGCACTCTATTCCCTCTGGCACGAGACTCCGACTCTGCCAGCTCCGCATTGTCCTCTGCCGGCTGCAGAGCACGTGCCCGAGCACGGACCCTCTGACTGCCTTTCCTGTTGTTTACCGAACATGAACTGAGATGGATGTCGTTTGCTTGCTTTAGGTCTCTGAAGTGCACCCAAACTTAAGATAAATGAGTGTGGGTTTGTTGTGATGCACTGCTGGGAAATCCTGCTCTCGTGCCTCATTGTCTGCTTTTGTGTTCCACCAACTTTGTAGCTTCCATCCAGCTGATGCAGTTTTTTTGCTGTTGGAAGTGCTGATATGGATTGTTGTTGGTTTTGATTGTATTAAAAAAGCAAAGTAGCAACAGCCTCTTTGCAACTAGTTGCTTTGTTTTATTCCAACCTTCATTAAAATGATCTAAATTTGTTAAATTACTGATACACATAAATATGAAACAAGGGTTTTTAATGTACTTTTTTATGGATACTTGTTTGACCCACTTTTAAAAATATCTAAAAGTTGATGAGGAGATGTCTGTACACTCAAAAACCTTCCATTTCAGGTATCCCTATTTCATTTTGGGATTTTATGTTGTATTTTTTTTTTTTTTTTTTGCTAGAACACAATAATTTTTTCTACTCTGAAGCACATGTGACCTTTTAATACTTAACCAGAAGGTGACTTTGTTTTGAACCAGCTATTGGTCTGATGTGCAAAACCAACTCTAAAATTGATTTTCACTCAATGAAAACAAGAAACAAAAGAAGAGATGGGAAAATATTTGTTTTTATCAACGAAAATATGAAGCAACCATTTTTGTAAGTCAGGTTTACCTATTTCTTTTTTGTGACATTGCTACAGTTCCTTGTAACTTGCTGGTTTTCCTTCAAAATTACTTTCTAATTTGAATCTCTGAGTTAATACAATAAATCATGCTATTCCATCTATGACACAGTTTATAAACAAGCATTTTTTTCCTCCATTCTCGCAGCAGTGAATTCTCGTACCGTCTTACATAGGGACGTTGTTGCTGTTTCAATTCCCTGGAATTCTTTGCCATTTTTGCCTTCCTTTATAAATTCTAGTCTGCATGCATGACATTACTATGCATGTTGAAAAGCAAAAAGGATGGCAACCTAAGCACTAAAAACGTTCCCAACCGTAGTTTTACATTGTGATTTTATTTCATATTTGTGTAGCTTCACCTAAAGCATGCACTCTTTCTTAAAGAGTTTGCACATTGCCTCATTATTGTAGTAACATTTCTTGACTAATGACCAGTTTGGTCTCTAAAATCTTGAATTACTGGGCTAATTACAAATTCAACACTGAGTAAAGAAAATTTTATTAAATGTTATTGTCCATAGTTCATCTCTATTGAGCTGTTCTCTATGAACAAAAAAGAAAACATTTATGTTACTTGCCATCTTTTTCTAGAATCTCTATGAGCAAAACTGAATGTATTTTCACTTTCTTGTATTCATTATACATTTGAAAACTAAAAATCTCTCATTGCCAATTTTTTATGGAAATAAAAACTTTAAGGGGTATGTTATTTCACAAAACAATAAAAAATGTAGAAAAAGTAATGATATATGTGTGACCAGTGGCTCCAAAACACAAAACATGTTCTCTTTTTTAATATGTGTGATGAAGGGAATCAAAATCCCAACAATTTTTTGACATATTTTTAACAGCTAAATGTTTATTTTAAAACATGTCTGCAGAATTTGGAATTGCTATTTCTTTTTTTATTTATTGATTCGTGTTAGTAAACAAAGTAAAGGAATTGCCTTGCAACTTGATCTTGTGAAGCAAACGCCTGCATAAGTCTCCCTATGCAAATGAGGCTGCAATTAAAAGCAACCGTTGGCGGACCTCAACAAGCTGTTGCACCAGGCTGACTGACAGGAAACACGGCCCCATCAACAGAGCTGTCAGCACAAACCACCTAAAAGATTTACAAACAAAACTCCTTCAGAAAATCCCATCAAACGTGCCAAAAAGGAGACCCTCGGTCAGCTCAATCCTAAATTTACAGCACGGAGAAAGCAAACATTAAGCTTTAGGTTTGAAAGAAGACAAAGAAGAGAGATTTTCAGAGAACCATAAATTCTGATTCTTCTGAGAATCAAAGGTAACTTTGGCATTGATTCTTTTATTTGGCTTTAAACAACTTAAACACATTCTGGTGCTGAGCTTTAGAAAAGCAAACTCAAATGTTGTGGTTCATAAAATGAAATGTTTATTTGAAATTTAAAGAGTTCTTATATATTATGAACTAATTTAAAGGTTGATGTATTTTTTGTTGTTATTTTTTGTTGCACAAAACCATCTTTTGGTTTTACAAAAAAAAAAGAAAAACAAATGATGACACTTTTTAATAGAAATGTGAAGAAAGACCCACTCCAGTGAAAATCGTGCTTTTTGGTGGGTTTTCTTTTTTGGCATTCTTGTGGTATTTTTCTGATTATGGACGTTTATATAGAAAATTAAGATTAAAATTGTGTTTTCAGAGAATTTCTTTACTCAAATCCTGAAATGCAAGCAGATGAAAAAACCCTGTGATTGTGGTACAATCGGTGGGCCGCAAGCTCCATGCTCCATTCCATCCCGGTTCCAACCCAACCACTTGCGGACAAATAGATCCATATGCGTCTTTGTTGTCCTCGTCTCAGTTGGCACCTGGCTCAAAACATAGGGATGATGGGAAGTGAGGGTAGGCTTACCCTGCACCAACAATTCCGCCCACAACTCAGAGGTGAATTTCTAATGAACTCCTGCCGCTCAGCAGAAACTATACCCTAGTAAACCACACAGTTTTTTTTTTTTTAATGTTGCCTAAAAACAGCATGATTGTAATTAAAAGACCACTGGGAGCACTTTTACCGCAGAAGATAATTAGAGTGGAACTTTAAAATAGACAGATCTATTCAGCTTATTTGATCTATTTGTCAGGTTTATTTCCCTTTTCCTTCAGAAAAAAAGAAACTTGCAGAATTAACAGACCTACAATGTGGATGTTTTATTTTGACCCAGAACCATTCGGCAAACATCTCTTTGCGCTTTAGCGCATTAAGATGACTTCCTTCGTCCTAAAAGACAGACAGCAAACACATGCCAGACGCAGTGAGAGAACTCTGAGAATTACCAGGTTGTGTCGTGATTCCTTTGGCTCTCAAACGCAGAAAGAACACGAGTCGCTTTGCCAGATTAGGATGGTTTCAAACCAAACTATCGTATGCTCACAGCAAACATACAATCAGTCAGTGAGACTTTTAAGGAAGTCATTTGTTCATATTAAAATTAGCAAATTTAAGATAAAACACTTTAATGCAAGAAAACTGATATATTTATGAGCCTTTATGAGCCAAAATGCTTGACGTGTCAAAGGCTGCAAGTGGCAACATCATGTAAAATCATGTAAAAATGTAAAATAAAATGAAAGGTTTTACAACATTTCATATTACCTTTTTGGATTTAATATTATGCACTTGTGAAAACCTTCTGAATATTTGCTTTTATAAACTTGGGACAATAGATACATCAATTAAATTAGGATTTTTAATTAAAGTGTGGTAAGTTTACACTTCATACTCTGTATTCAGTGCAGAGGTTTAATTAGATGCAACTATGCAAAGTGCCAAAAATATATTTGAAAAACAAAAAAAAAAAAGGGCGCTTGAGGGAAGCTGTAATTCCTGTCTGCTTTCCTTCGATGGAAGCAGCTCTGTCCCTCCCTCCACCACACAGCTGCTCTGAGCAGAAAAAGGGCTCCACAGGGCTCTGGGTGGCTCTCTGTGCTTGGGTGAGAATTAGCCAGCTTTAGTGCTTGCCTTGCCTGATAATCTCTTTAATCCAGGGATGCTTAGGAGAAAGGCTTTGGAGGAGAGTCCATGTCTTCACATCTCTCCTGGCTTATTCAGCCACTTTGCAAATAAAGAAAGTTAGTTAAGAGTTATGAGACACCTCAATAAATACTAATGTGTCTTTTTAACAAAATGCACCTTAAGAGTTCCAGCCAGCAGGAGCTTGCTTTTTAGATCCAACCCGAGGCCTGGCTCCAGAGTGGGCCGCGGTGACACTGACCTGGATGAAAAACCAAAAGTGAATGTCGCTGTTGCTGACATTGCGAACCGCTTTTAGTCTGTCCCGTCACTCAGGAGCTGCTGTGTGTCATTGAAGACCCCACCGGGGCCGTTAATGGCACACAGCTTAGCTCCTAGGATCACTCGGGCACGCAAACCCCTTCACCACGTTAAGGTGGCGGTTCACGGGGGCTATTTTACATTTTCTCCTTGCCTGGCTCCTGTTTTTGTGGAGTTGGGACCGTTCCTTTCAGTCCTTTTGTGTCACTGTCTTTTTTTTTTTTATGTTTTTATTTTTAAGGACAGAACCTTCATCCTTTTGTTGCTGCTGTTCTAAATTAGAACCTTCAGTTTCCTGCTCTTTCTTCTGGTCTTGCAAGACACTTTTTTCTTCTGATGTTGCCATGAACTTTTCTTTGGTCTTTTCTTGTTCATGAAGTTCTTGCAAGTCTTCGAGCTCTTTCTGGAAAGCTGCAGCGACGTGTTCCAGAGTCTGAACCTGACAGTTCAGGGTTTTGATTTTTTTCAGAAGAACATCTTTCTCCTTCCTCATGGTCAGATTCTCCTCGTTCAAAGCCTCAAATTTCTCCTGCACATTTTCAGGTTGGTTTAATTTGTGCTGCAGTTTCTCATTTTCCACAGACAGATCCCTCTTAATTTCCTCCAATTTATCTGTGTCTGTTTTCGTTGCATGTACTGAGCCTCCACCCTTTCTTTTTGTTGCAGAAGCTCAGTCAGCTGTTTGTTTTCCTGTTTGAGGGCCTCTGTCTGCTCTTTCAGTGCATCAAGTCTATCCAGCTGGAGGTTGTGCTTGATGACCAGTTCTTGGACATCCTCTTCATGCTGTCTCAAGGTTGCAACCTCATCTTCCTGCTTCCTCCCATGATCTTCCAGACGGGACTTTTCCTGCATTGTCTCCATATGCTGGTCCAGAAGATCTTTGTATTCCTGAGGACACGCCTGCAGGTCATCGATCTCTTCTTGGAGACGTGCAGTGTTGGTCAGAAGAGACGAGTTCTCCATTTGCAGAAACTCAATGTGTTTCTCCACAGTAAGATTCTGGTTTTTGACAGCATTAAGTTTGTCCCGCTGATCTTCCAAATCTTGGATCTTGTTCTTCAGTTTCTCATTTCACATCACACAGTGAGGATATCAATGTATGATGTCACTTGAGTCTTTGTGTCTGAGGAACATCTTTCAATGACATCACACTGTGATGTCATTGAGTGATGTCACAATGTTAACATGGCTGGACATGCCTCTATTAAATTCATCATTTTGAACAATATTTTATTCTATCATAAATTTTTTGTTTGTTACTATTTTTTGTCAATTTCAGAATTTTTAAAATAACCTGAAATAAAGAGGGATCATGGCATAAACTTTGAATTTGTTAACATTTGATTCTTTTACTTTTCAAAACATCTTTTCACACATGCATTTTGCTTCTGGGATTCTTTCACACTACTTTCTACAGAAAGCCATCCCAAAACAGCAACATTCAGCATTTCTTTAGGTTATTTATTATTGTCATCAATGATGTCACAATGATGTTTACTTTATATACATATTTCCCCCACAGTTTCTCTAAGCCTTTTTTTTGCAATTTTGCCCCAACATTTCTTAGTCCAAATGGCATGCGCTTAAATTGGACGAGCCCAAGAGATGTGATGAAAGCGGTTTGTGGCTTACTTTACTCTGCCATGGCCACCTGCCAGTGACCTCACTGCAAATCAAAGGAACTAAACCAGGAGGCGCCATTCATGGACTCCAAGATGTCATGGATTATAGGCCTAGGATATGCGACAGGTAAGGTCTCGGCTCTTAAGGTTTTGTCCACATGCTCTTCAATTGTTTTCTTTTTCACAGGAGACACTCGGTAGGCTCTGGATCTCACTGGATGATCATCTTGCAAGAAGATAATATTCTTCTCAATATTTGTTTTCCCAGAACAGAGGTGGCTGTAGGCCAGTCATTTACAAGTTGTTGGAGGAGTTCAGGTGATTCTGTGTTGTAGCAGGAAACTGCGTCAGAGGTCGCAACAGCCCCAACAAAAAGAAGCTCACCAGGACACAGGGCATAGTAAATGAGAGCATGGAAAAGAAAGAACGGTACCGTTGCTGTTTTCCACTTTTTTGGAACTTTTGCTGGAGGCAGAAATAAATAGTCACCACCTTCTCACTCCCGACTCCTCATAAATTGACGCATGGGTAAGGGTCCCTCCGCGTCCAACCACTTTTTAAAAACAAAATGCTATTTTATCGTTGTCTCTCATGCAAACCTGATCTCCTGTTAATGTGGGATTTAAAACACCACTCTCAAACCACTGGGCTTCAATTAACATATTTATTACACAGTAAAGAGAACAACAATATCAGAATTATATTGCAAAGTTTCACAGACTGACAGACCATAGTTTACAGCCTCCAAAAAGAATTGAAAAAACAAACAAACAAAAAGAAAAGTCAACAAGAAACCACAGTTCTGACATAGTAGACTGGAAAGCTCTCTAGAGGACACTGACCCCAAGCGATGATAAAGACCACTTAGTGTCAGCCTACCACTCACCTGTGGTTTTCATATTTCAATTAAGTATTGCACAACAACTTAAAATTATTTTCGTTTTTTTTTTCTTCACAATAAATTTTTCTCAAAAAAAAGGAAAAAATAACCCCTACTACCATCAAAATGTAGGTCATTTCTTTATAATTATGCTACGCTATGCACTGTTGGGCCTTGAGCCCCTCCAACTTCCTAGTGTTTCCAAGTAAGTAGGAAACTTTGTGAGTATTCCCCTCCTTTTGTGAAAACCAGGTATGCCTAAGTCTTTTTTCTTTTTTTTAAATTTTGTTTTATTTTAATTTACAGGCTTTTAATTTGAAAATCTTCTGGTTGACAGGCAGACAATTTATATTTTTTTCACTATGCAACTTGTTTTCACCCAAAACAGAGTAGAAAACACTTTATTTAAAATTAGAACCTTTCCTTTTCAAATGCATTTCAAATGCCATGGGCATAAAGGAATGTAGCAAATGTCTTTTTTTCCACATTTCTATTCATTTAGGTTTCTTCTGAGGTCTCCATTGTTACCAAGTACTGATATGGTTTTTGCAGCTGTATGAGCCTTGACTTTGAGTTTTTATTTATTTATTTTTTGTTTTCCTGTTCTCTTGTGCCCATTTGGTTTTGACTAGACCAGTCTGACTGATGCTCTTATCGTAGAGTGAGGTAGAGGTAGAGTGAGAGGAGTTTGTGACAAAACATACAAAAAAAGGGAAAAAATACACAGAACTTTCTGAAAAGTAGCTGAAATATAACTTTTTTGTCTTTTACTCAGATTTTGCCCTGATAATAAATGACAAACATGTTATTTACTGTACATTTTTAAAACATGATTGTGTTCACAACGTCTGGGAAGTCACATTTTAGGTGCCAGACACCTTATTTATTTTTTATTTTTTGGACTGTTTTTAATTCTTAGGAATGCATGGGTTTTGTTTTTTTGACAAGAAAGGAGACAAAAAGAAAAAAAGCAAAAACAGCCCAAAATATGTGCGGGCCACCACTTGTTCTTTGAGGTCAGAATTTTTTGTAATTCACTTCTTTGTAGCACCAAGGTGAGTGTGGGGTAAAGAGCTGCTGCTTGTGGAGTAAGGGCTCTATTTCTGCAAACGAGAGGTTTATTTGATCAGATGTTCGAAACAAATATGCAAATAATCATCCTATCTATTTCATATGAACCAGTAATGAGTAAATTTGTAGGAAAAGTGGTAAAAAATTAATTTAAAAAATGATTTGTTGAGTTATCATGTCACATTGGTTATTATTGCTCAAGCTGACACTGCTTTCAATGATCAAAATGGTTGATTTACTCTTTGTTTTGCTTTATGTAAATGGTGATGGGGTCTAGTCCGAGGAAAAACAGTTTGTGGGTGAGCTTGTGGGGAACCACTGTGTTGGACGCAGAACGGTAGTCAATAAAGAGCATCCTGATGTAGGAGTCTTTATTCTCCAGATGTGAGAGGGAGATGTGCAGTACTGCGGCGATGGCTTCTGAGGTGGACCTGTTGGACCGGTATGGGTACTGTAGGGGGTCGAGTGTGTCCAGAATGCTGCACTGAATGTGGGTCTGAACCGCTCACTTCATGATGATTGGAGTAAGTGCTACAGGTCTGTAGTCATGGGGACAATGGTGGTAGTCTTGAAGCAGGAAGGGACAGTTCTCTGACTAAGGGAGAGGTTAAATATAGACGTAAGGATGCCTGTCAGCTCATTGGCACATGCTCTGAGGGCTCGTCCAGCAATGTTCTCTGGACCTGTCGCCTTGCTGGGGTCGATCCTGCTCAGGGCTTTGTTTACCTGGACTGATGAGACGACTCCCTCAACTTGCCTCATCTGCTGCTGATTACCTGGATCAGGTGTCTTTACCCAATAAGGAGCTTCGATGGCAGGTTGACTGGAAATCATGTAGGACACTGACCTTTGAGGCCTGAAATTTGACACCTGTGATATCCATGAACATGAGCACAGGTAGTGCTTACTAATGCCAGGATTCATGATCACTCATGCTCCAGAACCAAATGTGGCTCTTTTAACCCTCCATATGGCTCTTTGGTTAAAGAAAAGTACAATGTTTTTTTGCAAAGTGCACCATATTGTTTGGAAAATACAGTAAGAGTCACTTCACCAACTCTGGTTTAATATTAGTTCACTGGATTTATGAATTACCACAAATGGTCAAATAAACTGTTTTTTTTTCTTTAAATCACTGCTCACATGCATCACACTACCCATTACTACATTTTCAGCATTGAAATGTGGTAAAGAATGTCATTTTGAAAGGACGTCATGTGAACCTGTGTCTAAAGTTATAAACTATTTGATATTTTGAAATATTTTCAATATTTTCCTCTTTATGATTATGTTTATGTCAAAAACACGATTTCATGTATATTTATCATAATGGAAACAATATTAAGGCAAGTAAGTGTTTCATTTTTCTAAAGATTGATTCAAGACTTTGTGGCTCCAACTGAATTGTGGTCGGCAATAAACTGGTTAAATGGCTCTGTAAGTGTTGAAGGTTGCAGACCCCTGATTTACATACATGTAGTCTCTTTATGGCGAAGTACCAAGAGTTTTTTGTTCTTACATAGATTTCACAAATGTAATAAATGTAATATTTAATACATTATGTATGTTTATAAGGCCTTAACACTTATAAACCAAGAACGTGAAAAGGCAGAGCAATGAACCAAAAAAAAAAAAAAAACGACACTTAAATTCGCAATTGAAGACACTTAAATGGATCAACTATTGTTAATCAAACTCAGTGAATTTAAGTGTCTGTTTTTTTTTTGGTTCATTGCTCTGCCTTGCCGTGTTTTTGGTTCTCCAAGATTTTTGCCACAGGCTGCATGATGGGGCTGTGGTTAGTGCTCCTGCCTTACAGTAAGACAGCTGGGGGACCTTTCTGTATGGAGTTAATATGTTCTCCCCGTACATACCTGGCTGGGTTAGGCTCCGGCAGCCCCGTGACTGCAAAAGGGACAAAACGGGTAGAGAAAATGAAGGATTTTGTCATGTTTCAGTTTTTTATTTTTTCTTCTTAAATGTCTTAGTTTCTGCCACCAAGCCTGGTTTGCTGCATTTTAGGTCTTTCGCCAACATTTCCAGACACAAGCAGCAGGGTCAGGTCAACTGCTGCAATCATCATGTTACAGCAACATTAATACATTATGTTGCACCAACATAATTGCATTCAGATCTCCCAACACACGTTTATTGCTACGTTAACACATTTGGTTTGCGTGGAAATTCTTTCCACAATTATATTATGTTCACCCAACAAATGATTTTACTAGACTTCTTTAAAAGCCAACGCAAATATTCCATATGTATTTAGCAACTTTAAATCAGATACTCATAGGATCTGCGCCTCGTTTCCAGAGCGGCATGTTGCTCTTAATGTTGCACCAAAAACTTTTAATCATAACTTTTTGTTCATACTTGTTGGCATGGAAACAAGATACCATTAAGATCCATCAGAAGTTCTATTTCTGGTAGTGAAAACTGTTTCTACAGATGCACTGCACTACTAAAATTGATCAGATGACAAAGCGATGACAAATGTTATTGTAAAAGAAATGTCTTATGTTGATTCTTATGTTTTTTCTTTTTCGATTTAAAATGTATTTTGACAAACCCATTTGATTTAGTGCCCTTGGGCTTCACATTAACTTACATGTGCTTTTAATGCCTTCATTGATATTTCTCTGCTCTTAATAGACATTGCAGTCTAAAAGGTTACATATATTTGGTTTTCAGCTCTGAGAAAGTGAAAAAGAGTGCAATATAAATGCAGTGCACATGTTTTGTCTAAAATTTATTCCATTTTTGGTTTGGATTTTGTGTCAATGGAAATAAAACAATCTTAAAATGTCACAATTTATAATAAGATGTGTTTAAATGCAATTATTAATTAACAAGTTTGCATTATTTCTGAATGGGAACACATTATTCTAAATAAAGAGAAAGTGACATTGTCAAATGACAGGTGATGATTAGATTATACCTCTGATAATTGTCCATGAATAACAAAGCATCTGGACATGTTAACATTGTCATGAATGCAATAACAGAGGAAAATGATGAGGGGCGGGCTGGTCCTAATTCTGCAGCCACATGGTACTGCATGGCTAATGTGCGGATGCACAGGAGCCGTTAATGCCACCCTAATTCCTTTTCGCTCAGAGCCAGACTCTCTGTCCTGAGCCTGTTAATCTGAACCCTTTAAACCTTTAATCTGGTGTCTTTTTTTTCTAACACACACCACCAATAAGCTATTACTGCCTTGTGAATAATAACAAACGAAAGAGCGTACCTGTCTCTGTTGGCATCTCTGTTTCCTTCTTGTGTGACATATTGAACGCCTGCAGCCAGATTTTTCTCCATGAGTGGCATTCCAGAGCGGGCCGTCCTGGGGGACAAAAAGGTCTGGATGCATGGATAAAACATTACTCTGCGGCCTCGTGCTCTGCAGGTCAAGTGTGGCGCAGCAGGCCTCTGCTGCAGAACCTGTGAACATTCATTCACTCTGCAGATATGAATTACAAAGAGATTTGAGACCGGTTTTTCGTGTCAATGAAGTAGACAGTCAACAGGTTTAAGGAGAATGTAACAAGTCAACAGAAACAGTTTAATAAACGATGCAAATGAATAGCGCTTGAACAAATAATTTATCCACTTCATTTCCTTTCCTTTAGAGGTCACACAGAAACTCGTTTTTTCCATGTGAGCACAAAGGAAGTGCAGAGTTTGGCTTCACGGTTGTGTATCTTTGTACTTTGTGAGATCGGAATAAGAGCTATGAGGAGGAATATTTTTTTAAATGATTTCCCCCCAGCTCTTCTTTGTCCTTGCTTTCCCGTGCGCCCGTTCATATTTCATTTGCTGTGCCGTCTTAGGCTGTTACATTAACCAGCAGTGCCAGTCGAGCTTTCTGCTTGTGGCTTGCTGTATAAAAATAAACACACTCCAGTTGTAATGAACAGATGTCGCAGAATTTAAACGTGCCCCCCCCACCCACCCCCCGTCTCCTCGCACATAAACACACTTCGCCCTCCTCTCCCACCTCTTTCCTCTCAATTTTCGCTCGCGCGTAAAAGGCGCGCATCCATGCATGCGTGCCCACACATGCATGCCGTGCGCGCCACAGCCCCGCAATCCACGTGTATTGACAAATAGCTAAGGTGCTGAGGACACTTGTCCACATGAGCGTGCAGTGCATCAGACACACACAGGAGCTCTTGAACGTGTAATCCCCTGCGAGTTTGCAGAAGTTGCTGCGTGGCAGACATTGTGTTGCTCTGCCAGCCTCTTTTTTTTTCTTCTTAATTTTTCCTCCCTCCCGCCGCCTCTGTCGGTCTGTCTGTCAGCTGGTCTGACAGCAGGCTAACACTGTGGTCATTTTTACAGACTATTTTCACGAGGTCTCCCCATCCACTTCGCAGAACGAGCCTGTCATCCCACAACTCCCGACGGCACCATCAGAACCCATTTTGGGAGAAGGGAAGGGCGCTTTTGCGCAAAAGTGTGTTTCTCTGTGTGTGTGTCCATCTCTATTGTCACTCCCGCTCCTTTTTTTCCCACAGAGAGCGTGCCAGCTCTCTGTGTTTTCTGGCTGTCAGGAGCCAAGGAAAGACGATTGTTCTCTACCTACCCAGAGACCCTCCCCTGCCAAGCCCGGGATGAAATCCTGTCTATAGCGCGAACTCCTCACAGTCGGGCATCTCACAGCAACACACACAACATCACTGCGGCGGGTGGGAGGCTGATGCCACGAGAAAAAGTCACTCAGACACAGCGAGGTGTTTTTAGCACCTTCTCAAAAATGATCACGGTTAAAATATGTTTTAATGGATGGTTTTAGTTCGCCAAAAATAATCGTATATAGGGAAAAAAAATCTATTTTTGTTCAGATTAACATTTAATAAATGAAGCATATCATTTTATTATTGGAAACATTGTTTTTCTCCCGAAAATTAACGTTTTTTTCGCAAATTATATTACGCAAGTAAAAGTGCTTTAAATTTGAAAACATTCTTCACGTTAATTTCCGAAATAAAATAATGATAGAAAATTGATGTTAACAGTTAATCAAATTATTACATTGAATAAGCAAAGTTTTTTGGAGTCTCGCTCAAAGTTTGGAGCAGTTTCTGGACTTTGATGGACAGCGGGTCGCTCCAGTGAAGGCCGAGAAGGAGGAAGAGGAGCGAGGTGATGGAGATGCGGACACGACGGCATGGATGAGGGAGAGAACAGAGATGAAAGGAGCTGGGGAGAAGCGCGGAGGTCGTCCGGGGGGTGATCAGTGAGGTGGATGCGATGCCATCTGACAGGTCCAGCTGGGAGCCCGCCCGCCCCCCAGCGCTGCAAACTGGTCAATATGGAGGCCAATTACTGCTGCCCATGTGACCAGGGCATCATCCAACCCTATCATAACACACGCGCACGCTCACACGCGCGTACACAAGCCATCTGTGCAGACCAGCAACGGATTCTGCTCGCCCAACACCCCCTCTGATCCAGTTGCTTCCCCGTGCGCGATCCTACTTAACCTCCACAGCAGGGGGGGCATGCAGCCACGCCCACTGTCCGGACCCGCTGCATGCCTCAACTGGGTCTCCGTCAGGATGAAGAACGGCCGGACCGGTTCCGTTCACTCCTCCATCAGCTGCGCATCTGGCCAGCCCTGAACCCCACCTTTGTCTTCTCACCCCTCCAGCCCTTCTTCCAGCTGCCCCCCCGCCTCCTCCTCCTTAAAGCGCGTTTCTCCCCTGGCGGGACCTCCGGCAGCAGGAGTTTAGCTTTTGCCCCAAACGCTGCGCCCTCCACGCGCCCCATTGTGTGATAGCAAACAGATGTTGTGGAATTCGCTGTGAATGGACCGCAGCCACAGGCCTGCTCACTTGTCTGGCAGCGTCCGGGGGTGGGTGGGGGGGACATGGGAAAGTGGGAAAGAGGGAAACACGCGCGCGAGCCTGCACGTGCGCGCAGAAAGGTGTGCGCTTTTCCAAACATTTGAATTATGAATGCACGCCGTCCTCGGTGTTTTCAGTCGTTGCCACTGTTTTGTTTTTTTAGATAAAAAAAAAACGCTTTTCTGACCATCAGCGCGCGCGCTCGTCGTCACCTTTATGCAGGTTTTCATCAGAAATCAGCATTTTTGCAGAAACCATCGCTTATTATTATTATTAATATTTTTGCTCGACGTTAATTGGAATTCACACCATAGTACTTGTGACATTTTGATAATCGCACTATTGACTGTTATGTCGGACAAACACTCTTGATTTTTTCCCCCTATCAAGTTGAGTGAGAAAATGAGTGGGCACGAACATGATAATTTAAACAGTGAGATTCATTCACTTACTTCCAGTCCTTGAAAGTTTTTTTTTCCTTCATTTTTCATCCAAGTCAGCCTGGAAACGCAAACTTTTTCAACATTAATAAAAAATAAAAAAAAGATGACACACAAACCAAAGAACTTGACTGAAATTGGTGCAATTTAAAAGATATATCAGAATTACTCAAAAGCTTTAATTAACTTTGCAATTGAAATATTATTATTATTATTATGCATACTTTATCTCCGCTGTAAACTAAAATGTTTTGTCATTTTTTTAAACTCTTAAAATCAAAGTTGTCTAAACTTTTGGATGTTTTCTCTTTTTTTTTGGCATCATACATGTTTGCAGTACACAAAAGGATTTATCACAAGTAAAGAAAAAGACAGTCTTCTCCAAATGCGTTCTAGCATCACACAACTGCATATCCTAAAAATGCTCCATGTTTGTGATGCAAAAGGCCATTCATGAGCCCTCTCGGTTTTAAAAAAAAAACGTCCGGGATAATGAACAGATGCTGCAAAAATTAGGAAAGAAACATCGACTCCTCCCAGCAATGCCACTTTGGCCCGATGAACTGCGGTGCGCTGGCGCGCGCACTGGGCTGTCCTCCCCGAAGCTCTCCGGTTCTGCTGCTGGGGAACATTAAGGGACTTGGCACGACTTTCCTCGCCAGCCTGTCAGCCTCTCACACCCTCACTCTTATTGGACTGCGGTGGAGGCAGTGGGGGAAAAGATGGTGGTGCTGGAAGGGAAAGAGGGTTCGGGGAAGATTTTTGATAAATGATCTCTCCCGTCATATTTCCAAAAGTATTTTTGAAATTCCACCTCCAATTTATTTACTGTTTTTTCTTTTTAATTTAGACAAAAATAATTTACTAAAAGGGCCTGAACTCAGCAAACGGCCACCAGGCCTCGGGGCTTCTGGTTTGACATATCTGAACCCGCGCAACGCGGGTTCACCGATGTGATACCCAGCAGAAAGCATCCGATGTCTGTCAAATAAAACACGATGTAGGCCCGAGTTCTATCACTCAATGCAGGTTTGAGGGTCATAGCGGTTTTCAATTAATGTCAACAAACAAAAAAGCTTGTTTGAATATTCACACAATTGTTCCAAAAAATCTTTAAAACTATTTTTTTAAAAAGTAAACCTTTTCCGGTTTGACACACCATATATTGGTGGGATGTTACTCCAGTTTGTTATGTGTCCATAAATTATATGGTTTTCACAACTGGATTAAAATTAAGAATCTGTTGTAAAATGTTTTGTCCCTCACAACTCAAACCATTAATGTTTTGTGATTCAATGACAAAGCATCTGACAGCATTAAATGTATTTTACTCATTATTTCTCATGATTAGCATCTATTTTCTGCCTTGATTATCTCAGATTAAGAAAATAACGGCTCGATTAAAGCCAAAGCGCGACTTTTTTTAAGTTCTTGTCAATTCTGAAAGTGTGTGTCCTTCGTGTAGAAAGCGCACTTTGGGGAGCATATGGGTCCCGGGGCAGCTTTCCAAACCCTGGCGGGTGATAACGGCTGGCCCTTAGACTGCGCGTGTGCAGAGTGGACACTTTAAAGATCCATAAAGGTCCCGTTCGGATTTAAGGTAAACTTTGTTGTGCGTCTGTAGCATAAATCTTCAACATTTACTAAAAAAAGAAAAAAAATGCGTTTGAGATATTTGAAGTAACAAGTGGAACTACATGGAAAGCACTAAAATTGTAAATCAAATTATGTTTACCTATGTATTATTCGACATTGTACAAAAAATAACCATTTTAGCAAACGATGATATCCGATTTTAATCAAAAGATGCTTTCTCCGCTCACTTTTTTTTCCTGCTGATCCTTTTGGCTCGTGCCCTAAAAAGAGCTCGTGCAAACCCAAAAGACTCTCAAACCTTGTTCAGCTTGGAGAGAAAAAACCCGCCAGCTAGCTATGCTGAATTTGGTGTAATGTCGTTAACAGGCAGCCTTTAATCACAAAAATCTGCGAGTGTGGGAGCTCTCCGTGGTGCTGAATCCGATTTCTGCGCTTCATTCCTACAGAGCCCTTGTTATTGCAGCAAAGACCTCCAGTCCTGCGTCTTGGCGTCTTTTGCCTTTAATTCTAATGATATTTGTTAAACTTAGTGTCCAATCTCTAATCAGCTTGTAAACTCTCACCAATACCAAATGTTCGCACATCTGCTGAAGTCGTCCGAGGTCAATTCAAATGAGCATTCACTCTTAAAGACTTCTTTGAAAACACGAGCTGCTGCCAAGTACAAGAAGACGCTTTGGCATTTTTTTTTATTTCATTAGGGGAGAATGCAACCTGCTGTGTGCTTGTCCTATTTTAGTTGGACCTCGAGGCTCCCACGAGGGCGAAAGGCCTGTCAGACCCACAAGAAAGAAGTGAAGCGGATCGATTTAAACAAAAACAGCAACCTGCATTTTTATAAGGACCAAATAATACATTGTCATTCATTATTTTATTTTACCACACAGTTGGTCGAATACAATGTTAAAAGACTTGAGGTAAAAGTAAGGATTAAATAAATAAATAAAAAAAGAAACTTCAAGGTTCCTTCATTTTCATTGACATTAATTACAAAAACAATGCAACAATAACACGTGCAATAATAATAATAATAATAATAATAATAATAATAATAATAATAATAATAATAATAATAATAATAATAGTAACTGATTTTGCAGAACAAAATAAAGATATTAATTAAACATATATCAATAAATAAAACAAAAACAGTGCAATGGCAGAATAACAGATTATACATAAATAAAGATAACAAAAAATGTCTGGTTCAAGTGTTTGTTATTTTTTGATGGAGAATTTTTCAGCATATTTTTTTTCCTGGGATATTTTTTTTCTTGTATCTGTGTGATTGTGTGTCGGTGCGTTTGAGGAACATCCATCTCCTGTTTGGGCCTTGCAGCCTCGCTGTGGGCTCATTGGGTTTTGCATAGATGCGAAACGACCGATTCACTGGCGAACAAATGATTGGAAAAACAACCCAAGAAACATCAGAGCTTTGATTTTTTTGTGTGTGGAAATCTCTGCTTCCTGTCAGCCAAGAATCGCAGCCACAGACAAGTAAAATGCGATTTTCATGAACTGTTTTTGTGTTGATGCACCTCTGATTGATTTGGATTTTATCCACAATTGTCAGGGTGTGGCTGTAGCCGTGTGATGATGTGGTTACAAGTGACATCCAGCCATCTTCATGTAGACAAGCACCAATACAAACACAAACCACACATGGAAAGTATAAACATTTGTAGCTCGCACACTATATGTGACGTCTTTATCCTTTCAAAGATGGACAGCTTTTATTGCGCAGACTTTGGGCAATAATCTGTTCTAATCCTGACAATCAGAACAGAATTAAGACTGAACCAACAAAAAAGAAACCTGCAAACGATAACGAATGAGGAGTTTTTTCCAGAATAAGTGAAAGGACTTTGCCCTGAAGTGTGTCCGGGCTATTGATAGCATGACGCACGAGCCCGGCTAGTTGTGAAAAAACGCGTTAAGTTCGTCATAAACTGGGGGCCGTTCATGGTGCAAATGCATGTCGTGGTAAGGCAGGACGTTTTCAGAGTGAATGCCGCTCCGGGCTCCCGAGGAACCGAACAGGTTGTGGGCCCCACTGGGTCTGGAGCCAGGCGGACCAGAGTAATGCATAGAGTAGTGGTACCCTTTCTCGTTTTCGGGGGACGCGGAGCCTTGGTGTTTCAGGGAAAAGTTGCCATTGATGCACAGAGGAGGGCTGAGGGGTCCCTCATAATCGGGGCTGTTGTACTCCGGGGATCCGCTCCCACCATACAGAGAGTCGTAAGCGGAGCAATAACCATGCGTCCTCAGCGGGTGGGAGTTCGAGCCGGGCTGGCAGTGGGGGCTGGACAGACGCGCGCACTGGTATGGGTAGGAATGCATCGAAAATGAGGCGGAGCCATATCGGCCCCCCTCCTGGCACTGCTGCTCGGTGAGGAAGTTGCGGGAGTTCAGCTGCAGACAACCTGCCACCAGGTTGGTCGTGGGCTGGGAGAGTCCCTTACACAGAGTCTGAACATAAGACACGAGGTCAGGCCTTTTCCCCGAGCGCAGGATCTCCGACAGCGCCCAGATGTAGTTTTTGGCCAAACGCAATGTCTCAATCTTGGACAGTTTTTGCGTTTTGGAGTAGCAGGGCACTACTTTACGGAGATTGTCCAGCGCAGAGTTCAGGTCGTGCATGCGGGTTCTCTCTCGAGCATTAGCTTTTATCCGCCGCATTTTGGAGCGCTCGATTCGGGCCTGGGTCATTTTGCGCTTCTTGGGGCCCCTTTTCTTGGGCCTGTCCCCTTCTGTATCCTCTCCGTCGTCCTCTTCTTCCACTTCGTCGTCCTCATCGTCTTCCCCTGCGTGCTCAGACTGCGTCCTGCTGTCTCCTCTCATGTCAGAGGACTCCATATCGTCCTGTGCGTCGTGGTCCTCATCCTTTATCTTGTGGACATCTTCGTCGCTGTCCTCCGCCCAGGATGAGTATTTTTGGACTTCGGGAAGAAGTGAGGGGTCACTGAAAAGCCTCGTCAACATGGTGGCTCTGCAGATAAAAGAGGATTAATAGAAAAAAAACAGGAAAAAAATCGACACGACAAGCAAGATTCCAAAAAAATAGAAAGAAATTCCAGTTTAAATGGACCAGTTAAATCCCATAAAAGGAAAACGTTTATATGTTAGATCAATAAATGTCTGTAAAATGTTTCAAACTCGAATTTTAATTGAAGATTGGATGACAAAGTGGGAAAAAATGGAATTTAAACCGAGAAAAATCCACCTATTAAAACTTTACGCGCGCGTAAAATTCCCCGCTATCATCCCTGTGCCCTGTCGCGTCCTCTCACAGCGGGTCCCGGCGGCAGGGGCCACATTACAGGTCCCATGGGGCCCCCCACTTTCACTTCTCCCGACGCCCATATACACTTCTGGCTGCATTCCAGCACAATTCAGCCACGGTGTGCGCACATCTCCAGAGCGAAA
Organism: Oryzias celebensis; assembly: GCA_014656515.1. Classification (NCBI taxonomy): domain Eukaryota; kingdom Metazoa; phylum Chordata; class Actinopteri; order Beloniformes; family Adrianichthyidae; genus Oryzias; species Oryzias celebensis. The sequence continues at coordinate 5,572,402 of BNCR01000008.1, read as the reverse complement.
CGGGGGTTTTATGGTTTAAAATCTCTCTGGATTTGAACGATCTTGTAAAGAGACTTTAAGAAGCAAGATTGTAGTTTAAAAACCGAATTACAATTCTCAGAATATCAAAGAATATTTATGAAATGTTGAAAATGTGGAGAGAAGTAAAAGCACCAAAATGTCAGAATATAATGTCCCGATCCTCTTACCATCTGATCAACTTGGAGGCCCATTAGTGAATAAAGGAATCCCGAAAGACGCAGTGAAGTTAGACAGATTCGGTTTCCCTCCACAGCTATTATGATGAAGGTGCACAGCAGCAGAAAGACTGGCAGCCCGTGCTGAGACAGGCTGTGATGGTTGGCTAATTATCTCAGGGGGTGTGCCGGGGGCAAAATCTAGTTTTTAAATTTCAGGCTCGGGAGATTTGCTCAATTAGACGAGGGGAAAAAAATACCCAACAACGTTTAATTAACAGACCATGCAGTTTACATGAAATAGATTTCACACATAATCCAGTATGCAAGACTGCATGATTTCACAGCGCCCTAGCTGGAGGATAAATGGAAGGCTCTTGTATCGTTTTAACCCTCGTGAAAAAATAAAATCTGAAGGGAAGCCTCTTGGAAAAACATGGATTCCGTCATGCAACTAAATGATAAAGCGGACAAAGGTAATGTAATAATAACACCATGCAGCAGATTGACTGTCACAGTCGGTGCCGCCGTCCCACCCTCTCATGTGCTCCGAGGCTGCAGATCATCGCCAAAAGCATCAATAAATCTCCCATTAAGATTCAGGACGTCCTTGATCGCCGCAGTGGAGATGACACCACGTTTTTTTAGGGTAAATTTTAATTGTGACACGTGCCGCCTTTTGTGCGTAAGTCCAGCTATCTCTAAATCAGATCAGTGTCCGGCGGGATTCGATATCCATTTGCAGTCTGCGCGTGAAGCCATCTCCAATCCACGCAGGACTTGCTTTCGGTGGAAGATCCAGAAAAAAAAACTATTTTCAATCAGAGGATTTTTTTTTATCCACATCAGCCTCTAAAATTGATGAAGATGTTGAGAAGTTGAAGGACAAAGCTGAGCGAGGAGGAGCGAGAAGTCACATGAAGCGGCGCGTCCAGTCAAATCTGACAAACACGAGAATGTCACATAAGCCGAATGATTGGACTGGGGTTCAAAGTCCATATTGGACTGGGGTTCAAAGTGTCCAAGCAGCATATTCTGAGGAGCGTGCGCGTGCTTGGAAAAAGGAAAGCGCAAGAACAAAGTCAAACACGTTTGGATGGCGGATGCACGTGGATCCGTGCCAAAGACTCGCCTTTTCTACAGATTCGGTGGGTTTGCTTCGGAAAATCAATTCCTGCTCCTACAACCGCATCGGGTTAATGTCATCAAAATATACATCATCATCCATTTATCGGAATCAATGTTCTTCCGTTTCCGATGCGCACCTCAACATCCCAGATTTTTTTTTAAAAAAGCTGTTGCAACTTACCCCGACTCGCGCTCCTCACAGCAGAGGAAAAAAGAAAACAAAAAACCCACGCGCTTTGGTTTCAGACCATCTTCAGAGGAGTGGGAGCGAGCAAAGCGCCGCTCTGCTTTAGGGGTGCAGGTGCAGAAAAGTGCGCGGCTGTTTCCACCGGCGCGGATGAGTTACGCGTCCCTGCTCTCCCGGTACGCGCACTCCAGTAACCGCAGCTTGGGCGTCTTCTGTGTGAGGGAGTCAAGTGAGCATGTATGCATGGATGTGAAGGTGTGTGTGTGTGCGCGCGGGCGCGTGTGTGTGTGTGAGGGCGCGTATGGCAACCGGGAGCTACCGGGGACGGGGTTACATACCAGCTAAGGCGGTGATGCCAGTGCCCATATGGCTGGCACGTCACCGGCAAGAGCCATCACATGAGGGCCCGGTGATTGACATGCGCCCGCATTCGGAGAGATTTGCCCTCCCGGGGGAAGAGAGAGACACACAGAGAGAAAGAGAGAAGGAGAGAGAGAGGAGGAGGAGGCGGTGGAGGAGGAGGAGGAGGAGGAGGAGGAGGAGAGGGCCCACCATCTGCCAGGCGCGCTAGCGCTCACACAGCCAGAAAAGAGAGAAAAACAGCAAAGACGGAGGGAATGAAATGGAGGAATCGGTGTTGACCTGCGCGGCTGCGTCAAGACGCGCGGGCCACTTTTGAAATCTCCTCATTTACCTGCCAAACGCACGAGTGAAAGACCAAGAGAAGAGCTAACACTTCTGCAGAGAGCGATTTCAATATGGATGAGGACGTATGCTGGGGTCAAAAAGCTCCCATAAAGTGGTGATCAGCTTCAAACTCTCGCAAGGGTTCGCACATTCTGTAAATAAACTCCAACATCATGCCAAACAATATATGGAAGTCTTCAAACGCGCACTTAATCATGCTAATGTTTGCAGTCCAATAATGCCGCAGAATTACTGCAATTAACTCTTTCCCGCACAGAATGAACGGCGGGCAAACGCGGTTTACCCTTCAGCTCCTCTCAGCTTCATCTGAGGCGGAGCAGGGGGGATGGGAATGCATTATAAGTGCATTAAGTCCGTGGAACAGACGGCATATTGTTTATTTATTTACCTAATTGGATCAAATTATGCTTCCATGTATTCAGAGCAAGGGGAACCAAAACCAATTGTGATTTGTTCCGACTCTTGTGGGCCCGATATTGAGTGCAGATGACCCACTTGCCAGATCTTCAAATGAATCAGATTAGGGTATATGATATTACATCCGCAAAGGTGTGTGTGTGTGGAGTGTTTCTGTCCGAGAGATGCTGATTGTGTTCTCCACATCTGAGGCTATGTGGAGGGAGGAGCGTGCGGAAAAGCAGAAAGATTGTGAGACCCAGGTGTGCAGGCCCACTAGGGATGTATGAAAAATGAGGAGGAAGAGGGGGTGTAGTAATGGATGACAGGGAATTGATGTGGCTTGGAGCTGGCAGAGGTGCCCGGGATTTAGGAGGGGTGGCATGTTGGCAAGAGCTCAGTGAAAATGCAAGAATTTGTTGCCACCAGCATCTATGGTCCCGACTTGGAGCATTGTGTCAATCCCAGCTAAGAGATCTCTCTATTTAGAAGGCATTAGTGAGTTAATGTGAGAGAAATCAAGCCTGATGACCACCAAGTCCAAATTGGCACAAAGCGACCATCTGGGCTGAGAGAACAGAGACCTGGTGGATGAGAAATAGCTGATAAAGACTCATCATGTCCTTGGTCTGGGATCACCTCTGCATCTCCTCTGCAGACACGGCTCAGGAGCTGTTTGTGGAGGGTCATCCCCGGGGTCAGCTGTAGTGTGGCAGCTGTGACAAGGGAGCCGTGGTGCTGCACATTCACTAATGTGTCCCATCCCTTATGGGATTAGGGGATGATAACCTGGCACTTCCCCAAACCACGGTGGCACAATTGTGTCAGCATGTGTGTGTGTGCAGGGTGGCATCCTACCTCATCAGCCAAACGGGTCTCACCTCAGCTGAGGTGGAAGGGGAGATGTGGTCAAGGGGAGAAGGGGAACGGGTTTTTTTTTTTTTTTTTTTTTTTGCTTCTCAACAAGTACCAAACAACCTTCATCTCACCTCGCCAAAATAAATGTTAAATGTCAACAGCACAGTTTTAGCCAGCGCTGGGCTCAAGGCGATTCCAATCAGGGAGGCTTTGATCTGATATTAAAACGCCGGAAGAGCGCTTGTCTGGCATTATAATGTTTTAGGAGGACTTTGCATCCGGTTTGTATATGGATTAGTCCAAGGAGGACCACCTGCTGCCTTCTTTCCGCTCAATCTAGAAGCATAAAATTAAAAAAAGCATTAAAAAAATGAGATGTTTGCCTTTTAAATCACCGGATTCTTCAGTGCCGTTTTTCCTCTGCATCCAAACGACACACAACAGTCTTTCAAAGTCATCAAGCTGCATCTCTGCTGCCATCGCTCCTCCCCTGTCAGAGACGTGAGGGGATGACCTGCACTTCACTTGTCTTTCTAAAAAAAAAGTGCAAACTTCTGTTGGCTCAAACATGAGACACACACACACACATTTACACACATACAGACCCACCCCCAATCCCCCCCGATCAGACTCCCGGACCCCATCTGCACTCTCGTCTTTCCAGCCTTCTAATTGCGTATGCACAAATGCAAATGCTTATTAATTAATTACTTGACTAATTAGTGCAGTGGTATTTTAAGGCGATAAATCAAGTGGAGATGGGGCCAGTGCGGCGGGGCAGGAGGAGGAGGCTGTGCAGAACAATCACGATGACCCCACACCACAGGGAGCACACCTACTGAACACGTCCTCCGTGCCCGCTGTGAGGAGGACCCGCACCGCCAGAGCATCTGAAGTGAGGCTAAAAACCAGGAGGTGACCGGATGCGATGTGGGGTTGCTGAGAAAGAGGAGGCGGGAGTTCGGAGAAGAAATGGAGGCTCAGAGGTGACCTCTAGTCCTCCAGCTGGGCTGCTTCCTGGCAAAAGGCCAGGTTGGAGGGCTCATTGAACATATCACGAAGGGGACTATTCTGTAAGACCACCCCCGCTGGTGCATATTACCTGGTAAACCTTATACCATGGTCCAACAAAGAGTTGGCATAGTTTACCCGGTGAAACTGATGTGATAATTGTGGCATCTGCGGTGGGAAGCTGAAAAATCCTGGCAGCCTCGGTAAACGGTGTATCTGTTTGTGTGCATGGGCGTTTGTATGTGTGCTGTCGATGTGCCAGGCCCCCACCATAGGTACCCACGGAGATCTCCGGACTGAAATATTTATTCTGGTTCGCTTGCCCAGACAGTGTGGTCCTAATTGCAGCATCAGAAAGCTCCACCTCTACCTCTTGTCTTGTTTGGCTGCAGCAGAAATAAACCTCATCTGGGAGCAGGATGCCTCTGTAAGTATTGGCGTGCGCATTTGCACTTCCATCTTGCTTTCTGGGTTAGTGTGCTTGGCTGTTTTCACTTCCTCACTCATTCAGAAAAATACACCTATTTGAGGAGAGTCTCTCAGATTCATCCACTTTTTCCACTCTGTGCCTCAACCTCCTCATCTGTGCGACTGTTGATCTCTCAGTCAACATGTCTGTCTGTCAGTCTGTCAGTCCACGGATGAGCGTGAAGCTCTGGAGTTTTTCATCAGTTCCCGTGCCAACCCTATACCCCTTGCCTGGCCAAGCTGTACCATCTTGTGGGATTTTTGGCTTTTAATTATAGTAAGAGAGGATTAATTATGGCAGTGGAAACAAGGGGACATGCATTATTGATGCTATGAGTGAAGGGCTGGAGGGGGTAGAGGGTGCTAATTTAATCACTGCCCTACTACCATGTCCTCCTCTGTCTCTGTCTAAACCAAACGGTCCACCTGCTACACCTCTTGTACCTTCTCCTTGATGATGTCACATTCATTCCATTTTTCCCCTCTTGTGACAAAGATTTTGAATAGCCTTTTTCAGATTTGCCCTTTTGATTTCGAGCAATTGTCAACTTTAAAAACATATTTCTGCCTTTGCCAAAGGTTCTCTGGCTGCTGGATTCTTCAGACGGATTTATTCAGGTCAGTGCCATCCAGTAAGGAGAGGTGTCAAAAATGGCATCATCTTCAGGAAGTCTCCCAGTCTGTTTTTCAGTTTGAGCAAGATCCAGAAAGAGCCAAATGTGACCAAAGACTGCCATCTACTGGAATCTATTTATTACTGCCTGATTTGCCATTCTTTTCAGCATTTATCCCCTTTAATTAAACTCAAATGAAATAAGAACAACCTTAAGCTACAATACAAACAATATTTTACATACATTTCAATCAAGTTACAGTAAATAAATTAAGAACTTTGTATTTTGAATTTCACATTTTTCCTAAAATAAAGACACTAATTTTATAATACTGAATGACATCTACCTATCATAGGAAATTTTAACATATAGGTTAATATCATTGATAGTATGTATATGTATTGTGAAAAAGAAAGTCAAGTCAAGATTTGTTTTTTTATCTTTTTTGGCGCCAAATACAAATTTTTTGGAAAGATCTACATAATTTGCTAAAACATATTTCCCCACCATTACCAACATTTTTATCATATTTGGCATCATAATAAAAATAAATTAGAAGAAATCTTCATGAACATCACACTCTGCCTTGCTAAATTTAACATTCGCAAATATGAAAATGTCAAAGGCTGCAAATAATTTAGAATATTTAAAATCAAATTAAAATTGGACATGGAATCACTTAAACTCTTCAAGGGGACCAAAAATAAAAACTATATATGTTAGATTGAAAACTTTTCTAAGACAAACTGCAGGTTTATGGGGCATTGATTTAAACTTTACAAGACTTGGGAGAAAAGCTAAACTTTCTTCTTTAAAAAGATACACTTTTGGAGGGTAATCACATTTAAAATAAAATAAGCAGGATATCTTTGTGAATTTGATTGATGATTTTTGATTGACATATTTCTTATTTTGAAAAAAAAGTGTTTATGTTTATATTGTTGTTTTCTTACTAGCAATATTCAATCTGATATTTTTTGTGTTGATATATTTTTTGTGTTGATTTATTGTGTTGATATTTTTGCTGCACTGAAATTTGCTGAACCAGAGTTCCACAATTTTGTTTCCTTGATATATTTAACCATTGGCATGACTCTGGAAATCCTTGAAATGTACATTTTTCCTGCTTTTATGTCTGTTTGTGTTTCTGATTTCTCTGGAAATGCTCTTACTGAAGAAATGAATCTTAAGAAAGTAAAAACACCCTGAAGATAGATTGTCTCATTGTGTGTCTTGCTAGAAGAAATAAATCTTATCAAGAAAGTTTTTCAATTGCAAAAAATACATATAAATATTTGTAAAACTAATGTATTTGGGACTTTTAAACACTGTTCTTCATTATTATTGTTATTTAGCTTTTGCACTGGCAAAGTAGAATCTCCAACCGTCTGTTTGTTTTTCTTCTCAACCTTTATTTATCTCAGTAGGACATATGAAGAAAAATGTAGCTGGAAAAAGGTAAGACATTCAAATGTGTGATTTGTGACTACATTTGTGACTAAATTTTGCTACATTACTACAGTTGATGGTGTGAATGTATAATTGATATTATTAGAGAAAAATCTGCAGAAAAAAAGTTGATAAAATAAAGTAGATTGTAATTACATACTTACACCAGTAGATGGAGGATGTGCGTAGTAAACAAACCCCATATTCCACGTCACGGTGTTGAGCTTCTGATTTCCTGTAACTGACAGTGGCGGTGAATGCAAACACAACCTGTTTGTTGTGTGATGCTATGCTGTTGTAATCAGATGGTGGGGGATGAGTGAGGAACCATCAGGTGTTGACTGACAGGCCGTCTCTTCCTGTCTCTGACACACAGCTTCTGTTATCCTGATTAACTGAACATTTAGCTTTTTACATAAATCTTTGTGGCTGAAATATGCATATATGCTTATTACAACTTGGTTTTTACGATTTTTTACGATTTTCTTTCGCCCTCAGTTCATTGATTGGGCCTGTTGCACCTCAGGTATCATCTGCCAGGAGTTTGAGGAGCTACTTTTGTGACAGGGAAGTTTTTGTCAGCCCCTCCCTCCACTGTCTGTCACATGGTAGAAGATATTCTGCTCAGGACAAGATAAAATTACACTTTTTTTTTTCCAACCTGTGTTTGGAGCTGCACTGGAGCGTCTCCAGTAACTAACTTCAGAGCTCATGTCACACATTCTGCACAGCTTGTCCTTGCTGGCTGCACGAGTTATTATGCAGCTTCTCGTTCGCTGCCTGTTAATATGATCTATCTTCATCTGCTTTTTCCTTTAGTTCTGCCAAAACAGGGATCCGATGTGGCGCCTGAAATAAAACACATAAACGTGGTGGAGTACAGTAAAAATAAAGGCAAACACTCGTGTGTCTGCATATAGATGGGCTCTCCAACAATCTGTTGGAGCGTCACGACAGCATGTGACATATCTGACTTAGAGATAGACAAACAAACACACCTACAGGGTGTTTAGACCCCAAAACATACACACAGCGTGGCTTCAACATAACATATCAAACAGGAACAAATCAACCCAAAAGCCCCAAATCCAGATAAGTGATTCTTTATGTAAAGAATATCCTCTGATTTCTAATTAGAGCAATTCCTAGTCATCAGCATGTCAGCTTTATGGAAAAGTTTTTGGCTAATAGGACAGATGGTGCAGGGATTTTACAATGCCTGGCTGCTCTGAAACATTTGTGATTAATAAATCTGAGAGCCCACCTGACAATTTGTCTCTTCTGCAAAGCATGCAGTCAAAGTGGGAGGATGTTCTCGTCTGTAAGACGGTTTTACTGTTTACAGCTTTGCTATGGAGTTGTCAGTGTTTCAGAGAGCAGATGACAATGAGCAGAGTTGCTCACAGCAGGACATATCCTGGTGTGAAATTTAAAAATAAAAATCAGATGTAGTGGTGGCTCAGATCTGACTGTCACTGTGTTAAAGACCCACTCAGATGAAAATGATGTTTTTGGAGTTTTGAACATGTTCTTGTGGCGTTTTTCTGATGATGGAGGTCAATTTACAAAGAAAATAAAACTTAAAATTGCATTTTTAATTCAATTAGTTCTGAATACAAATTTTTTTGAAAATAGTTTATTTGTTATGTAGAAAATACATATTCATTTTTAAGAATCCAGTTGTAGACACTTACTGATCTGCAAATTCAGTTGTTTATAAATTGTCAGAGATTTTTATGCCGGATGCTCTTCTTGACACAACCCTGTATTTTTTGGGTTCCTGGCACAGAGAGACCCCAAGATTGCTCGCTATTTTTGTCGCATTAAGCTAGCAGGAGAGCGTGTGAACAGATAGCTCTCAGCAACAGGGATTGGAAGGGAGGGAGGGGTTTTTCCACACCAAAAGTCCCGCCCACAACTCAGAGGTCAATGTCGAATGAGCTACTGCCGCTCTGCAGAAACTACGTCCTAGAAAATCACACAGGTTTTCGATTTAGCCTAAAAATGGCAAAATCACAAATAAATGACAGCTAATTAAAAAGAGATCAAAAGATGATCGGAGTGGGTCTTTAAGGTGTCTGCTGTCAGTCAATCTTTAATGAAGAAGAGAACACATTTTTGTGCACTGACCTTCAAAATCCACTCTTTCCTCTCAACTGGGTATGTTTTTTCTTGCATCAGATTAGATGCAGATTTCAATACAACTGAAGGCCAAACAGGACAAATAATCATTAACTATTTTTCAAGGAACAAATCCAAAATAACAAGTTAAAAAAAGAGCACCTTCACCTGATTCTTCAAAGTGCCCCAACATAACTTTGATTACAAGAGTCTTGTGACGAACATAAGGGATTAACATAGAAGAAAAAATGAGAATAAAAGCCTGGGTTCTTACAGAGATTCTATTTTGACTGAATGAGAAAATGTGTTCACAAGAAAGTTCTATGTGGTGACTGGAAAATTCTTGTTTTGACAAGAGTTCAGTTAAATAAATTAAAAGTGAGCTGGAGAAACACAGTGAGTAATTTTTATGTCAAGTTAGGTGTTGAATGGGTCCTTCCTCCGATGGAAGCAATCTTTCATTTTCAGGACGGCTGCCCAGTAAAAAAAAAAAAAAAAATTAGGGAGCGCCTGCAAGTAAAACAGTTTTCAGACAAAATGTCAAGTAAATGAGAATGGAAAAATCATGAGTTAGCGAAGCTGGATAACTTTGACTTCTAAAATGAATCCAAAGACACAGTTCACAACTAAGAGGTCTGCCTGGTTTATGGGAAGGGCCTGTACTCCCCTCCTGATAGGTTTTTTTTTTTTTTAAATAACCCTTTGGGGTTAATCATTACTTTTTTGTTTGCCAAAAAATGACTCAATCATTTGTTTCAAAGTGGTGGAATGCAGTAGCTTGTACCAAGATAGAGTCTTATGCAGAGGATAATACACATTCCTCATGAAAGATTGCGCAATTCTGATCACACTTTAAGTTACGCAACCACTGCAGAGCTAAATTGAAAAGCATTTGCGTCTGAACTAATTTTTAACTCCAATTTTTTTCTGTTTACTTTACGTGCACAAGTAAGGGGTAATCTTTAAACATATGGAGCAGCTTTGAAGAGAACGTTCTAGCATGTTCTGCTCATTCTAACCAGCGGAATAACCACTCTGATGAATGTTTATTCTAGATTTTGTAGATGCTGTCCCAAAGCACATCTATCTTGACCTTCCACACTCTGCCCACAGAGCCCTCTGGCCAGCCGAATGCTTCCTCCGCCTTCTTCTTTGTCGTCACTATGGCTACCTCCCTCATTCCAACCCATGCCAAAGCTCAACTCTTCCCCGAGGCCAAATCCACTGCTCGGCAATGTGCAAATCCCCCTGCCATGTGAGCAACATGACAGCAGGGGCCGGAAAGCAGCGCTGGAGCCAGCCTTTATGCTTTTTTTTTTTTGTAGAGCAGATTTTTCCACATTTACAGTTCTGAAAGTAAATGAATCCTTAGTTTGTGTGTGTTTTTTTTTTTTAAAAGACCAGGTTTGGTCACCCCTTCGGCCTAAAGACAGCAACTGTGACAGCACCTGGGCTTCAGCTGACAGCCTTGTGTGCAACAACACCTACAAATCTAACGAAGGCTGCAGGATCAGCTGCTGGATCCCCTTTTGCTTCTGCCACACATCACTCCTGTCTCCTGTTTATCTGCTCGCTTCCTCCCCCTCTCAGCACAAATCTCTCATTCACAAATAGAGGCCAGAGGAGGATCAGCTGATGTGATGAGATTATAATTTCTGTTTTTTTTTCCCCTGATTAGAAATCAGCTTCAGCTCAGATCTGAGGAAAATACCACAGAAACCCCCCCTCCTCCTGTTTGTTTGACCCCTCCCTGCTTCTGAATGCCGCCGCCTTCTTTTGACCACTGGCTCCTCCCCTCCACCTTCTTTCCCTACAACCTCTCTCCCTCACAGGCAGATCTGAGGACATGCCTCAGCCACTGGTGCTGCACAGGTTTTAGAGGAGTAAAAGAATAGTGAGAGCAGCTGGAGGAGGAAGGAGGACAGGAGGAGGGAGGAAATTTTTTTTTCTTTTTGAAGGGAGGCAGAGGAGGATTGGGTGTGAAGAGGTGAGACAGGAGAGAGAAGCCTTCCAGAGTGGGACTACCCAACAGTGGGAGGTTCTTCCTAGGAGGGCATAGAGATTTTCGGCAGCTTCAGCTCCTCTCCACTGGGAGTCCAAACCCAGCATCCATCGCCATGGAGCCTTCCATGTCAACAGAAGTCGACGAAGAACCCAAAGAGAGGAAGAAGATCCAGTTTGCAGTCCCGGCCTCGGCGCCAACCAACCTGGACCCCCGGCAAGTGGAAATGGTGAGCTGGTGGAGCCCAGATTACTGTTTGTGTGATTTCAAAATATATCTCATTCCACCCGCCTACCATCATGTCATCAACAGAGAGAGACAGCAGCATTTACAGCGTCCCACACTCGTTTTCTGCTTTCAACAGCATTTTTGCTGCATCTCTTGGTTAAATCTCCTTCAAAAGTTTCCCACACTGAGCTGTTGATAAATCATGATGACATTGACCTTTCTCAGTTGCTGCGTGAGGTCAAAGCCTTGCTGTGACATCTCCCTTTGACTTCCTCAGGAATGACACTGAAGTGACACACATCATCTTGTGTTTTAAGACAGTTGACATTAAAAAAGTCCTTGACTTTTTGTTTTGTCACTGAACTGCAACGCTACTATGTTTGACCTTCACCCAAGACTTTTTATTCGTTTATTTATTTATTTTTTTGGATGAAATCCCTCCTGCTTTGTCACATAAGTGTCTAACAGCTGACCGAGTGGAGCCTGTATCCTTCTGTGAGAAGCTTACCCTCAGTTTTTTATTTTTATTTTTTTTCATAGGACAACTCTGAGCCCTCATTTTAGCTGCTGTAATGCTTGTAGCTCCTATTTTAGATCAGGGATAAGTGGGCCAATGCAGTTCGGTTTCAAGAAGGATCGAGGCCAGTGGACCCATTCCTCCTGAGGGCTTGACGAGAAATGAAGTGGGACAAAAGCGAGTCACAAAGATACATGACCCGCGGGGCTTACCTGTCTGGGGTCGAGTCCCGCGGTGGCTGTCCTTGTTCTGCAGACCTCATAAAAAAGGCTTTAAATCAGCAAAAGTGGGCCCAAAATCATACTTTTCTAACAGATCCTGATAAAAAGGTTTTTGAACACACTGGTCAGTCAGATTTTACTGAACACTAACCAACACGACTATCAAAAATGAATTATTTTTTTCAATTTTTCTGACAAATCAAATGCTTCCTGCTGACACATTTAGACACTGTCATGCTGGGCTGATGCTCGCTGATCCTTATCACCTCTTCCAAGAAACCACAGGATGTCAGAGTACTGATTCTTTTTTTGTGTTCCCTAGTTAAAGCATAATTTTGCCCTTTTAGTGGCCAACTTTAAATTAATACATGAAAAGTTAAGAATTTCTTGTCCCTTTTAGCCAAATGGGTGAGTGCTGAATGTTTCTAAACAATAATGCATACACTTTTCTCAAATCTATTGACCGCTGTCAATCCATGAACTCAATGGAATAGGTTGAATTGATGAAACAATTATCCTGAGGGGGAGTGGGGCAAATGCAGGGAACATCTAGGAAGGGATGTGTTGATGTATGTCTAAATGCTGATAGCATCAACTGTAGGGAAATGAGATTCTCCAGGGACATGTGGGAAAGCAGGGGTTACCATTTTACATCCCTACCCCCCTCTTCCTCTTCCCCTTCAGATTCCTAATTCTTCTAAACTTGTTGCTCAACTCTTTACTGTTTTGTCTGGTGGCATTTGAGTCTCAAAACTGCATCGACTGGGCTGCAGAGCCCGTGTTACCATGGTAACGAGCGGCATAAATATGCCACCAGAGGCTCCCCCACAGTTTGCATTGAAAAGGTCAACTTTAATGGACATTTCTGTCTGTCAGGTTGTTTACAACAACAACAACATTGTGTTTGTACGCGTGAATGTTCTGAGTGAGACGCACTTAAATTGAGCCCACTCACTGTACATTATGTCTGTGTGTGTGTGTGTCTGTGTGTGTGGGGGGGCAGCCAGCTGAGATGTGTTGCAGCGTTCACCCCGTTTGCAAATATTAACTCTGAGGGAAAAACAATGTGGGTCACATTTACATATGACCAACCACAAATATGAATTTTTCTGCAATATTTCAGTTTAATGTTCATCGCAAAAAGCAAATTTTTTTTAGCTCTTCTTTAGTAGTTTAACATCTTTAGGGTGGTTAAGGGATGTACTCGATGTGTATTTTGGATTAGAACTGTAAATCTCACCCTTTTCTCCAAAAGCCTTTTTTTTTATACAGAAGCAATTTCAACCCCACTTGACGATCTTTGTACTTTCATCTTTTAAGGTTCGAGTTTTTATGGATATGTAAAAAAAAATGAGACTCAAAAGTACTTTCCAGACCCGTCTACTGACAGCATTCCATTATTTTAATGCTTTCTTTACATTTTCTGACACATTTTTACCATTCATCACATCAGGTCCATGGTTTTTATTGTCTGCTGCATCACAGTGAAGCACATGCATGTGTTTATAATCACCACCTCCACACACACCAATCCCGTGTGCTTATCAGGAAATGTGGAGTAATGTGCGTAATGGACAGAGATTAGGGTCACGGCTCAAATTATGCTTCTCTTAGAGTCTACTTGCACATGAACGACCCTCTCTGTTTTATTTTGATCTCTTTTTTCCCACTCAGTCTTATAAAACTGTCAGAGAAGCTTGAAAGGACAGTAAAGGCCATTTGGCCGAAACCAAAAACATATTCTGTATTAAACCTTTTGAGGGAATGATATATTCCAGTCTCCCCACCATCATCAGATCCTCCACCAATCCTGACGTCACTCTCAGTCCACCCGCTGGCTTAAACACCAAACAGCGACCTTTGATGCAGCAACTGTTTGTGGGTAAACACTAGCAGTCTGTGGGACTGTTAACATGCACTCCTACAAAGAACATCTGAGTGTGCTCAAACTGGACCAGAGGGGACTGAGGTTCCTCACTGGTTTGGCTCAGTTTCTGAAATGATGTTGAATTAATGCAAATTGTTATTTATTTTCTTTAAAAAGTTTCCACAGGCTTTAAGTTTGAAGATGGTTTTGCAGAGAGAAAAAAAATCATTCAGAAAGCACTACTGCAGCGCTCAGCAGTTTGCGCCGCAGCGCTGCCTCTGTCTTCTGTCAGGGTGCCAAGATAGTTGTCATGCGATGAAACGATTCGTCCAGCAATCCATCATCTTCTTCTTGACTTCATGTGATGTGTAAACAGTTAAACATAAATACTAAGCATGAGTGGAGTGACATGTCAACTGATTACATTGTACACAGTGAGCTAAAAAGGGGCCACAGGGCCTGCTAGACCATCAGTAGGCTTGTTCTTCTACAGAAAGCTTTTCAAAGTTGTCATCAATAAATGTGCCATCGTTGGATGATGATGTTATAATTACGCATGATTTTTATTTTTTGGATCTGTGATGATGCAGAGGAATCACAAAGACCTTTTGACCTTCGCCACAGGAACAAACAATAGCCATATCAGAGATGAGATGAAGATCAGATGGCGTGGGGACAGGATTCAGAGATAATGGGATAACTTGTTGCTAAGTGTGATCAGCATGTTGCTGTTCCAGGATTCTTAACTGTAGCTTTCCGCCGTCTCCAGCCGCTGCTTTCAGAATCAGTAAGCTGGAATCCTGTCGGCTCATTAAAGACCAACAGGACGCTAACACTGGTGTGTGTTTGGAGTGGAGCACTGGAGCGTGACTCATGGCAAATGGGATTCGTCACAATCCCTGTTTAATCAACACTGAGACGACAAAGCATTATGTTATTGCTGCTGTGTGAGATGTAATCTCTGATTTTCTGCGTCTTGTTTCACCGTTCACTCAGATAAGAAAAAAACGGAATTAATTAAAAATTACTGCTAACAAGCCACAGTTACAAAAGGTTGCAGAAATTTTAATCTGATATAAGCTGCATAGCAACAATCAGCAGGAACCTTTAACGTCCTTTATCACCTCTGGGTACATGTGATGTTGCAGATGAGTAACCAGATGAGTAACTGCCGCAACTCTGTCCTTGTTTGTGCTTGTTGACCTCTGGAGCTGCTCTGTGTCAGGTCCATGCTCTCCATCTGAGTGCACAAAGAGGAAAAGTTGAATTGCAGTCTGTTAGCGTGCCATCATCTCTAGGAAGGCTTGGATTGGCACATCCCCCTGGCAGGTAGCTCCCCGTCACTCATCGGACGGTGGCGGCTCACAAAGACCGGGCTGTGATGGCGAACCATCTCCTTCAACAGTCTTTGGAACACCAGGCACAGCAGCTTTTTTGTGGCTAATCACACAAGTTCTGGGGGGGTTAGTGTGAGACACAGGAGCCGTGTTGTCTGAGTATGATATCATCCCGCCAGTGGGAGCGGCGTAATTGTATTTTCTATTTGGGGGGTCATTGGAAAGCCCCTCCAGATGCTGTGTGCAGTTCATCCCTTTTATTCAGTTTGCCCTGCAAGAGTTGGTGTTGAGAGTGCACCAGCTGTTAGCCAGGGGGGGGATTCAGCACAGCAGTATATGTGTCTGTTCAGAGATGTCCTTGACTCAGCCTTTCAAAGCTGGAGACTCAACAAGCAGCTGGTTTTCAGAGCAACTTTGTGTTTGTCTGACGAATTATATCTGATTTTTCTTTTTATTTAGTTGGTTGGTTACTTTATGGAAACATAATCTCCAAATTTTCATGCAGTGTGTCTAAGTCCAGAGAGCAGACAATAGAAAAGACTTTGTGGACACAAACTACACAGATTTATGACTTAAAATCTACCTTTAAAAATACTTGTAAGAATGTTTTTTGTATTTCACTTTTCTGGAGGATCAGAAACATCTGATGCTGTTGTGTTTGGATCTCCCTCCAATGACAGAAACTCTGTGAACTGTGGCTTTTGTCTGTGTGACATTTATCTGAATTAGAAATCCATAAGTATAAAATAAAGCCTTTCTGTTTTATTGAACTCATTTCAAAAGTGCACTCAGAAAAACCGCCTGATGCTCTGCCACTTCATTCTGAAAGGCTCCCTGAGGGGAGAGCTGGTTCAGAATAAAAAGTTGATGTTACAATGGTTTGATTGCTTTGCTCCATGGATTAAAAACAAAACGGGGAAGCAGAAATGAAATTAAACTACAGCAGAGCTCATTTAATGCCAAAATGTGCACAGTGAATTAAATAAGGGCATCAGGGCCAGAGTTACAAAACTGGGGTAATTAGGGTTTGGTCACAAATTGCAAATAGCACCAATGGGAGTGTCCAGATGTAAGCTGAGGTCTTAAACTGCTGTAATCTACAAACAGGAGCAAAAGTGGCTTATTTCCATAATGACCAGTCAATCTACCGGTTACCATCAGATCAAGACAGGATAATAAAACAGTTTTGGTCTGTTTCTTACACAGAAATATTTATGATTATTATTGGCTGAAACTCATCATTTATATCAGAAGTAAAAGTTATCTTTTCTTCAGGGATAAATCTAATTACCAGTCTTATAGTTTAACCTAACAGAAACAGAAAAGTTGCACAAACCCTTCTAATTAAAGTAAATTATGATACAATGTGTGAAAGATGCAGTTCAAAAGCTCTTCTAGCTTTGCAAACAGTTTTGAGTGAAAGTAAAACCTCCCTCAACCGATGCATGCTTTTCCAACTGCACTCGCTCATGTTACCGGCCAGCAATAATGAACATTTTTACACATGATTTTTTTTTGTTAGCTTTAAATTAAGATTACTTCTTTTTTGTGGGCACTGCGAGACGCCACTGGAAAAAAATGTCCTTCTTAAAACAAAGTCAAAAACATAAAATGCAGCAGGTTTTTTCTGTGTTATAAGTGGAAAAAAAACTGTCTTGGCAAAATTTCTTAAAATGATTTAAGATGTTCTAAAGTCAAAATAAAATCTTCAAATTAACTAAAAACACATTTTATTCTGGTATTTGGTCTTAATATAAGCGTGTTTTGCTCAGACATGGTTTTATATCTCTGAAATGTATGTATATGAAATACTTTTCCCTCAAATATATATTATAATAAACAACACAAGAGCCCAAATATGCTTATTTCTAAATCATCTTAAAAGTGAGACTACAATTACACTTAAAAATGTGCTTTTCCCCAAAAAACAAAATGCTGCTTTTGTTAAATACATCTGTATTGTGTTAGGAGTCAATAAAAGCTTTCCTGTTTCCCTAAATCAAGAAAGTCTGTGTCTTGAAACTATTAACAAATAAAACTTCTGCTGCAAAATAACATGTAAAAAAAACTTGTTAATATTTGCTTGAATACGATCAAATGACTGAAAATATATATGATTTTTTGTCTTAAAACAAGTCGTTACATTTGAATGAAAAGTAACTAGTATGTTGGTTTTGTTTTATGTTAAGTGTAATAAGATATTTAAACTACAAACTACAATACTTGGTGAGATTAAAAGTTTTTGCCATGCAATCCTCTTCTATACTTAAGCGTTAGGGCCTGACGCCAAATGTCACTGTCAACACGGCTGGAACATTTTATGCTTTTTCAAAAGCAATTTGTGTTGAAGACAAAACATGTTCTGCAATAAGTAAAAAAAAAGAAAAAGGAAAAGATTTTATACCCAGTTGGTGCATTTAAAGACAAAGAAAAAAGGCTAGGAAGAAAATTGTAAGGTTGGAATCTCCTTTTCCTCCCTTTCTTAATAAAATAAACTCCATAAACTTTAATTTATGTCCTGTTTTATCATGCACAAACATGGCAAAGATGCTGTTAAAAAGAAGCGAGTTGAGAATAAATCAATTTTTCTGTCAAGGAAGATATGGATTAATGTTGGAACCTATGAACCTGAATGATGATCAGATCATATAAAGCGAACACACTTAATATTTGATGAGATGACCTGTTTAAATTGAGGACTTTTGAGCACAAGGGAGCACTTTGAAAGGGAACAGAGATAGAACTTCCCTGCTTGAGCTGAGGTGGGATCTGTGCAGAAAACCTTCCCTGGAGACGCCGCTGTGGAGAGTTTCACAGCCCGTCTGTCTCATGCCACTGAATCCCCAAAGACTCCTCCGTTCTAGTTTTTGTGTCCTACAGCTGCTTTTTATAGGTCTGGCATGAGAGCACCAGCTGAGAGGACGGCCTCCGGGGGGCAAACCCATATCTGCCGATCTGCACCCAGGCACAGTTCTGAGCCAAGACACGTGCTGCACATTCAAAAAACATGCAAAGTCAACAGTAGACAGTGACTCATGGACCCAGTACAGCATAGGCAAATAGACTGGAGTAATCTCTGCCAATGAATGCTTCAAATCCCATTAAATTTGACAAATTAAAAATATAAAGAAAAAACTTTATAATAATGATGAGAAATTTAAAAAAACATGACATTAAGCAAAGCAAAAAAAAAGCCCTTTTATTGAGAAACAATCAATTACAGACTTTATTAAGACACTTTCAGATGAATGACATTGTACTACAAATTTCAATGATCGTTCTCTTTCAATTTTGTTTGCACAGTCAGCACAATTTTAGCAAGAAAAAATGCATCTCATCATGCTCATTCTGAGTCCCAGTTGTTGTCTTAGGGAGGCTTGCAGCGTCTGCCCACTCACTTAAAGTCCACTGCAACTGATCCTGATAAAAAAAAAAAAAAAGCAATTTCAGTGCCAGCATTGACAGGGAATGAGGGAGTGGGAGCAGGAGGGTTTAGAGATGCAGAGGAGGAAGTGGATGAAAGGATGAAGGTTAGCTGGAGTAATCGCACATGCTCTGTCCCTGTGCTGTCCTAGCTGAGGAAGTCACATATGATGTTATGTAACTGCGGCAGATCGGGGTGGTTTTTAAGACTGGAAAATTACTAGAGTCGCTGTGTGTTTGTGTCATCTCACATTGGCAGTGTCACCACTATCCCTGCTGCCACCATCAGAGTGAGTGTGCTTCCCCCATTACAGCCTCAGGCTTTGTTTGGAAAGCCCTCTGAAACTTCAGAGCTTTCTGTCCACTAAACCTTTGACTTTCTGTCTCAAAATAAAACTGGAATAAAAACCACCTAAAAGGTCAAACCTTTTGCTTTTATGATATATTTAGACTGTACTCCAACGCTCATGATTGTGATGTTGATTTTAAGAACTGAAATCCTGATGTGTTGGACTGTTTTCTTTGTTGTTTATCTCACTGTGACCATTTTTAATCTAAAATATATCTCAATGAGTTTTAGTTGAAAACATAAATAATACAATGTGAGTATTTAAACTTTTTTGTATTTTCTAAGCCGTTTGGATGAGGCGGTGTGGTTTTTCAAACATGGAACCGTCATGGTGCTGAACATGAAGGTCGTTACACAAACTTGTTCCATTCCATTTGTTCTCGGAATTCAGATTTCCTGAAAAGCAGGTCAAAAAATTGACGCCTGAATGACCTCTAACGATAGTTTTCTGGATGGTAAAAATGAAATGAAGCAATTCAATTAAGTTGATAGGATTTTTTTTTTTTTTACAGTACTGGTTTAACCCATACAGTTCGTTGCACAAATATTTTCGTCAGTGGAAAGGTTGCAAAAAACAAAGGATTTTTGTGTTTTGAGTTGCATTTCTGAACAAAGATGTATAAATGTTCTTCTAATTTAAAAATAATAGTAATAATATTTACAAAAGCATTTCCAAAAGGTAAAAATTAGACGCATTTTCAGCTTGAGAGTAACTTTTTTTAGTTGAAGGCTTCCTAAAATCCACCAAAAACTACAGTTCTCACCCCTTCACATATGGTGTCATTAAAAAGCCTTAGATGTCCTCTGTTGATACCTAACGGAGTTAAGTCAGTAATATGCAGCAGTTTGGAGATATTCCGGTTTAGAAATGTCCTTTGCAGTGAACGCATTTGCATAACTGGTAGTCAGGAGGACATTTGAGTCTTTGTTCTCTATAGTCCTCTGTCGATTCCACACAGTAGACAGGCTGTTTTTGAAAACAAATCTATGTATCACTGACCCATTACATAAGTCTTTTAAATTTGTATGTATGCGCTCTTCGTTGCAACAGAACTGACGATATTTGTATGACATGGAATTCTTTGGTGTTTGTGTGGATCGCTTCAGGCAGGTAGCAGGTGTCTGACAACCAGAGCCAGAAGGCTGCTAAAAGAGGAAACCTGCTGCCTCGCATCCTGAGCCTTCACTCCCTTACAAGGGAGCGATGGGACTGATGGAGGTAAACCTTACATGGACACATTCCACTTAAAGATTAAAGAAGAAAAGAGCCAACGTGTCAGAAAGAAAATATCATAGCTGCATGTGATTTGTACTCTGCTGACACAAAGAGGCAGAAATCAGGTTAATGTCACTGTCAAAGAATGAAGAATGGACAAGGAGGGAAAACAGAACAAAGGAAGCAGAAGATCAAGTGTGATGGAAATTAGAGGAGAGCAAGAGAAGAGCAGCGTCCAAGAGGAACAGGAAAAGTGGAAGTTGCTGGATGAGATTAGATTGTGTGTCTGGTGTCATGAATGCGGGTGAAATCCATGGTTGATTACTCCGTGTTGTTGAATCGGACAGGGGCATTTTTCCAGCAAACCTCTCAGCAAGCTTCTGCTTTGGCAACACCCAGCTTACAGCAATGACGCACAGCTCACTGAGCAGGACAGAAGGAAAACAAACACGTCTCTTTTTGGAGCCTTTTTACACCAAATAGAGCCAGGACACTTAACACTCTTCCTCCAGCGTTGTGTGGTGCCGTAAACAGCAGCATCCAGATGCAGGTCACTGCCAAGGTTGACTTACACCACAGAGGACAGTCTTCAATGCTTTATTTGTTTCACTTGCCAAGCCCACTAAACTGCACACTTTTATATTCTGTTAGCGGCAATTCGTCTTTTAGAAATTGTGTCAAAGTGACCCAAAACACTTTAAACTCTGTGCATGAAAAGTTTGTTATAAATAGGGCTTCACATGTTCAGCTCAGAGCGCTCCAGTAAAGTGTTACTCCACCCAGACTTTAAAGTCTCAAACATTAATGTGCACAAGAGGCATGCTGTCAACCCCAACTTAGAAAAACGATGTGTTGTGAGGTTGTAATTGATCTCAGTGAGGTGATTTAATGGGCTGTGACCTGAGCAGCACACTGCACTGTTTGTCAGGTTGGGCCACGCTTGCATTGACTTTTAAAAATGAAAATAAATCCTACAGGAAAACATTCAAAACGACAGGAACAATGGAAATATTTAGACAGTTACCAACTAAGTCAATGAGTGCATGTACCCTAAAGCTCACTGGGCGTGTGTGGAAGCTGGACAGGCTTTCTTGAACTTCAGCATATGGCGTTCACATTGAACTGTTGCTACCGGATACTGGCACATGTACTCATAGTTGGAAGAGGCTTGGTGTAAATCTCACAAATTTTGCTCCAGGCTTTTTCTTTTACAGATCTATTCTGATTTATAATTCCGGCTGGACACGACCTGGAATTAGTCATTTCTCCTTCACGATCAATTCACAAATGGTTGGGACTTCTGTGTTTTGAAATGTCCTTGACAAATCCGAGTCCCTGAAGGTCTAAGTTCAACTGGTTTAACTTTTAGTGTGCGTTCATTGGTTGTGCATTTGTGTGTAGAGCCCAAAATTGGACTTACAAACTTGTGTAGCGGGTGTGACGTCACCCATACAAAAGGCCTCACTTTCAGCAAAAAAAAACATTGAATTAGCAAAAAGAGCTTAAAAAAGGAGTTAGAGCAAGAATGGTTGTCCTTACAAATAAAATGATTGAGTAATAGCTTTTCTTTCTTAAAAGAAGTCCATGGGATTTTGGCTTCTTGGAGTCAGTACTTCCTGTTTGAAACCCGAGAGGGGCGTGGTCTATAAGTCTAGTTATCTTTAGACAGTCAGTGGTAGCTACGCATGAACACGAAGAAGAGTTTGGACACCAAAGCCTGAAACACGCACACATGCACATTTATGTAGACTTTTCTTTGGAAGTGGTCGCTTATGCATGCATTTCCAAGCCTGATGTAAACGCAGCATATGAGGAAAAATAAAGTTAGCAATTGAAAAGTAACAGAAAGGACAGTTTTTGACAATCCAAAGGACACATTTGACCTTAAAAGTTCAGCTTGATCTTTAGCCTGTTTATCACGACTGGCTTTAGTTTTCACTTTGCTCCTTTTGGAATCAGGAGTGACTATGTTTGAAAGAAGACAGTTGAGCTGGAGATTTATCTTTGCTGGTTGAAAGATCACCAGCGCAGGCTAGACATTACTGAGTCAAGCTATTAACAGTTAAAACAGAAATCTGATCGTTTTTAAAAGGATTTGCTGAAAGCAGCTTCTTGTGGCTTAAAGTCTACTTTTTTCCATGCACAAATGACTATGTTTTGGACTTCATGAAATAAATCCCAAATCAAGTATGCAATGTTTAATCCTTTAGAAGGACAAAGTGAGCCATTTGTGTCCTTCTGTGCAGTGAAGGTGCAGTTTGTGTCTTGACTTCCTGTTTAGACTTGCTGCTGCAGGACTTCGGCCTTTAAAGAGTATTAGCAGGTGGAAGGTGACCCAGATTTGTTTCTTCTAGACTTCTGTGTGTGGGGGTGCTCACTAGCGCTGATATTAATACATGTTTACACGCATCGGTATGCAAGGAAGCTGCAAAGTCTAAATGCATCCTGCAGAAAAAGAAAAAAATGTGAGAAATGGATCTTATCTGCTCTACTGACCGCTGCGTGGGGCTCTGACCAGACCCGTATTGAGTGATAAATCTTGCTGCAGGCTGTTAACCCATAGAGCAGCTCTGCAGCAGCACTAATGGAGCCACTGAGATACCGGCTTGCTGTTAACCCGTGTGAACCGTTGATGTGTTTTCCATTTGACAGACATACCAGCGCACAGCACTATTAATAAGAAAACCGCTCTCAGTATTTATTTATTCATGGATGCCCTTTGTGTTTGTGTGTTTGCTTAAAGATTCGACGCAGGAGGCCAACACCTGCAACGCTCTTCAGAGTAGCGGACCAATCATCTCCTGATGATGACCAGTCCACTCATCAGGTAAAGGTGAAGTCACAGCATTTTTTTTTACTTTTGAATGTCTGTGGATTCCTGTCCATCCTCATTTGTTCCCTACGTTGTCAACAAGGTAAAGAAAGACCTTATTTGTTTTATCCTTGCTCCACCCTGTTTGTGTCTATGTTCATTTGACAGAATGAATATGCTTAGAAAACAATAAAACTAAATTTTTGATCAATGCTGATTAAAAAAGATCCCACGTATTTATAAAATGCACAGTATACATTGCAAAAAAAATTTATTTATTTTCTATATTTTTACAACAAGTTGACATTTAAAATATGATTCTAAATATTTTAAAAAATCTGTCCTCAAAGGGGAGATTTTAACCCAAAATTGTTTGACATGTTTCTTTTTGTCAATTTTTGTAACACAAAAGTAAAACAAGCAAAGCAAACAATTTTATTAAAAACATTTTGGCAATTATTCTTGAACCTGCTTTCAATTCACACTTTTTCAAAAAAATTGCTTTTATGAATAAAAAGAGAGCAAGCATAAATGATTTTCTTTTCATTTAAAATATAAAGAAGTAACAGAAAATCACAAAACAAACGCCTATTGATGCAAATATGCATCAAACTACTTCAGTTCCAACAAAACCATAATTTAATACTTGAAAGCAAAAACACAAGTTAATTTTTTTTAATACATGGGAATAGATTTAGGCGTCCAAGAGCACGGAGCCCCTTAAAGGACACTGAAGCAAAAAAAAAAAAAGTTCCTCATCCGCACCAGAGAGTAACTGCTGCTCACCAGATACTGTCTAGTGCACAGCGGGTAGTAATTGGTACACACCACTTACTATCTGGTGCACACATTTTTTTTTTATTGTTTACTTTTATCATTTTTACTTTTATTCTGTAGCAGCTATACAAATGAAGTAAACTAAAGCAATTACTCAACAAATGCATTTTTATCCATTTAAGTGAAGTTTTGTTTTGTTTTGCTTCTGTCATAGTTTTTTGTGCAGTCTTTGTTGACCTCACTGCCAGTTTACTGTCAAAAACATAAATGTAGTAATTTTTTATGTTTTCCAACTTTTAGATTGATAGTTTCTCAATAAAAGCAAAAACCTTTGTATTTTTAAGTATTTTCTTTCCATACATCTGATTTAAATTGAGGGTTTTCTCGTAAAGGAGGAACCTGGAAAAAAATGTCTCTTTTTTTTGTCCTCGCAGTGGGTTGTGGGAGAGAATGGAGTTCTTAAACCAAAGCGTGTGAATCCAAATGTCTATCAGCCTCCATCGCTCAAAGGTTGGTGCAAGCTGCTCTGTTCAGTTTTTGACAGTTGTGTCTTGTAATTGTGTTGTGATTCATCCTTGTGTTTTAGATCCTTTTTTGTGTTGCTTTGCTGTAGCCGTTTCCTCTGATTTCTGTCACGCTGTGATGACAGATCAGAGAAAAAAGTATGCTTGAGAGATGAGTCAGTTGTCCTGCACTCACAGTTGTGATGTGCATTGTTGTGTTTTGTTTTACATTTGTTTTTACAATTAAAAGCATGATTTGTGTGTGTTTGTGTGATGAAGACAGATTAGGATGTGACAGCTGCGAGATGCAGAGTGTGAGTCTAGGAAAAGTCTGGATGATCCAGGATTACAGTCAATTGTGTGTACAGCTGTGGTGCACACGCACGCTGACACAAACATACAGTACATGGAAGCATTATTTTGATGCATTATTGCACTGTGAGTTTGTCGGCATAGTTTGATCTGAACAGGATTTGTGTGTTGTCCCATTCTTGCATCACAAATCTATGCTCCATCATTGGCTGGCAGGCAGAGAGAGGAAGAAAAAGTCTGGATTTTTCTTACACAACTCACTTAAAGCTTAAAAAATAGACTCTACAAGTGTCTCAGGGTGTGAAAGAGGCATAAAGGAAGAAGCCAAGGTATACCTGAGGGGACAGCGAAGGTGAGACTATATCACAGGAGAGATGAGAGGAGCATCCGCAGAGATGGAAGTGTATAAGCAAACAGATGGAAAAACAGGGTGAGAAGAGGAAATGAGAACAAGCTTAAGTGTAAAACAGTCAGTGGGAAGCTCAAATTGACTGCTTGTTGTGTTGTCAGTCTGTGAGCATGTGCTTTGCTGGCTTCCTGCCTGTCTGGCATGCATTCAGAAACCAGAGATAAAAAGTGTTGACGCGTGGCAAAACCTTAACATTTCCCTTTATCCCCATGTCTGTGTCCTTGTGTCTGTGCGGCCTTCTCCCTGTGTGTGTGTGTGCGTGTGCTGCAGCTGTGCAGAAGATGGCTGAAGCGCAAATGCAGAAATTAGGTGTCTACCCTTTGGAAGACTCTTTTGAAGGGGAGGAAGATGAGGACCGCTGGCTTGGGGAGGAGGGGGAAGATGCATCTTCCACTAAAACAGCTGGTGAGAGGGGAGAGTCTTTGTGGACCACCGTGGACACAACAGCAACACGGCGCCCTTTTAACTGTTTGAAAAAGTACAACTTTAGACCAATTCAAGCTTTTTCCAGAAGTTTTTATCTTTTGTGAAGCTATCAAGTAGTCGGGAGAAAGTTAATTTTCTTTTTTAAAATTCCAGATTTTTAACAAAATAAGATGATCATCAGAACAGTTAGTTGACCTACTTTGTGTCTAAAGGTGTATTTTTTTTCTTTTTTATGTGTGAGTGGTCCAATTTTCCTTTCCCTTTATTTTTATCCCAAAACTTTGCATTTGTTTTGTATTTCTGTCATTTACAGATACAAAATAAGCATTTTTAACGTATTTTCACTATTAAGACTTGTCATGATTTTTCAGCTTCAATAACTTCATATTACTAACACTTGTGTTTTTATTCACTCCTGAGTGTTGCCATTACAGAGAGATAAAACCTGGACCAAAGGGTTTAGCTTTTGTAGGCATTTTTTGCAATTTTGCAGGGGCGTTAACAGGTTAAGGCCAAAGCACTTCCTTAAAATAAAAAAAATGAATCAATCAGAAAGAAATGACATAATATCAAATTCTTAAATGCTAAGATTCTTATTTGCTACAATTTGAGACCTGAATTGTATGTCCAGCTGCTCTGTACGGTGGCCCTGAAGTGCAAATAACATCAACAAATCACTCCACGCCAAGACTTTTTGAAAGATCAAAATGACAATTAAAATAGCAAAACAAATATTTAAAAAGCAGCATTTCATTTTAGAAAACAAAGCAAGCGCTTTCACTTCTTGTCAAATAACTTTCAGTTGAAATAATGGACAAATTTCATCATTAAAACAGTGATGTCTCATAGTATTTACATTTTAATGATTTTGTGCCATTATTCCACTCACTGTTTTGACTGTAAAACTTTTTTAAAAATTGTGTGCTCAAAAACTTGAAATATAAAAAAATATGTGCAAACAAAACAATTTTTATTTTTGAAACAGAAAAATGCGTGCAACCAAAACGATTTCCACTCGAGAGAAATTCTCTCTCTTCTGCGCTTGAAACAGATCTGGGCACCTCGGAACAAATGTGCCACAAAAGGGTACGAGTAAGTTTAGTTATTTAGCACCTTTTGTGTACAAAAACAATTAAAAGTGCTTTACATTAAACAAAGCAATATTAAAGGAGAGATCATTTCATTGAAAAATTTAAAAAGTTAAAAGAATTGAATTCAAAATAAGCTTAGATGGAAGCTCTCAAATAGAACTAATCAAATGCTACTGAGAACAGGTGAGTCTTTAACGCGGATCTAAATAAACTAAATAAACTGAGCGTTTCTGGAAGTGTGCTCCAGATATGTGGAGCATAGCAGCTGAATGCGGCTTCTCTGTGTTTGGTTTTGACATGAAGTTTGTAATACGCTTGAATTTAGCTTTAATGATCATTTGTCTTGGTTTTGTTAGAACAAAAGAAGAACACTCAAATACTTTTGTGCTAAACATTTTGACTGTATAAACAGTTTGGCTCCTGATGCACCAAACTGTCAACACTTAAGTAGTTTTTTTTTTTATTTTGCAAGTCTACTTTAGAATTTTTTTTTTTTTTTAATACACTCAGAATCCAGAGATAGTCAACAAAAGACCCTCCAACGGCACTGACAGCTCTGCCATCTTCAAACTTATGACAACTTTCAATCATATATGGGATGAAAGCAGAGTGATTTCAAATTTTCCTCAAAACAATGCAAAGTTTATAAAGCAGTGGAATAGTTTTCTGTTTACAGCTGCAGAGTTTTGCCTCGCTCTGATTAT
Source organism: Oryzias celebensis (assembly GCA_014656515.1). Classification (NCBI taxonomy): domain Eukaryota; kingdom Metazoa; phylum Chordata; class Actinopteri; order Beloniformes; family Adrianichthyidae; genus Oryzias; species Oryzias celebensis. The sequence goes on along the minus strand of BNCR01000008.1, from coordinate 5,545,092 downwards.
TCCGGACAGCTGACCAGCTGCAGCTGAGTTCAGAACCATGAAGCACCTGAACAGGTCAGAAAGGTCAGACAGGATTAAAGAGCAGAGAAAGGTCAGGACGTGACTCTTTATTCTCCGTCGTTCATCTTTTCCCCCTTTTTCCTCGTTTATCAAAACTTGAGCCACAAACAAGGTCTAACTATGTACACTTTTCCTCTCCATGAACACATAGCCTGATCTTTGTATTCAGCTTCTCTCTGTTGAGATTTTGTTTGTTTAATAATGAAAAATTCTAACTTTATAATCTCTATTATGTCACTGGGGAGCTGTGGCATTTCATTCTGAATTGTTGCTCCGTCGGCTCAGACGGCAGACTCGCAGTAAATCCCTCGGTGGAATCCTGCTGAAACACAAAGTTCCCAAATAGAACATTACAATTTACTGATTGGGCTTTTTTTTCCTTTTATTTTTTTCAAATGCATTTGCTTTTCCAGCCAAGCGCCACAGATCTGCCCAGGCAGCCGATGACACAGACAGAAGAGAAATCACATTATTTAATCAGGTAGTTGTGTTTCATTGGAGTCAAAATATGAAAAACGTTCAGTTTTCCACACATTTCTTCCTGTATTTTTCTTTCATATAAAAAAGAAATTATAGTAATTTGATCTCAAAGTTTCCTTATAAGAAGTCTATTTTTTATGAGAATGACTTAAGTAGAACATTTCAAAATTCTCAAACCCTTATTATTACTTTATTAAGACACATTTACAGTTTATATTTACTTTTTTAGAAAATCATTTGTGGGAAAACATTTTAAATGCATTTTCTCGAACAACCACCTCATTATGATTCTACTACCACCATGCATAACATAGAGACACATTCCAATCCCAGTTTGATCTATTTGAAGCATTCCCTGCGGTCATGTTTATGCCATTTTTTTAGCCGAAAATTAAATCTGTGTAAGTGCAGAGGGAGCTTGTGACCAGCATATTTTCGACATCACAAATGAGCAGTTTTTTGTCTGTGGCCTGTAACAAATTCCCAAAAAGTATTATACATGACTTTCTACACATTTGAATTCCCCTAAACTTTATCATTTTGCTTTCATTCTTATGGACATGGACACAAACATGAGTACACATCAGAATCCGGTTTGTGTACTTATTACCAGCTTAAGCAGGCAAGACAGTTGTTTGTTTGGAGAAGAGAGCTCCTTAAAATTACATTTGTGTGAACCTAATTGACTTTGCTGTTCAGTTAGATCTTGGACAGATATAATCAGAAAAGAATGTCCTTTCAAACTGTCACAACCTACAAAAAAAAAAGCTTCAGAAACACACCCCCTCAAACTGTTTCCACTGTTGTGCTCTGAGAAAAGTCACCCTGCAGGACGGTTTTCCTCAAAGAAGTCTGCTAAAAACTCAAGCCCTTCATTTTATCTCCGAGTGCTGCATTTATAATCCTGCAGGTCGAGCTAAAAAGAAATGCAAAATGTTAAAAACCTGAATGAAGCATGAAGTCTTTCAACAAGTCTTTAATCATACCAGGAATGAACTGCTGCTTTACTTTCATTACTAACCTGTCTAATTTACAAATTATGAGGATTCATTTTGTAATATTTTCAATATAAGTGCTTGCGTTTTTTCCATCAAAAATAATCTGATGTCCATTCATTCGAGGAATCCTTTCTTTGGTTCTTCTGACATCTACCTTTGCCCTCTCAGATCATCAAGAGACGGCGAGCTCTGAACAGTTTCCCAGTGTGAGAGAGACGGTCAAGGAGATCCAAGCAGCACAGGAGGAAGACGAGGAGGAGGACAGCGAGGAGGAAAAAGACAAGAAAGGGCACAAACACCAGGAGAACAACCGGGAGTGCAACTGAGATAGGAGGAGGGATTGGATAATGTGGGATGAATAAAATCTGAGGAACTCTGAAAAGTGGCAAAACGTGGAATCCCCCCCTGGTTTGTGAGCGCTGTGAGTCACCTGATTATTTCAAGAACATGTACTCCTTTACCTCTGTGCTGGATTTCAGACAGAGGACAGAGAGGGAGTTCAGAATTAAAGAGCTTTTATGAGCAGGTGAAGAATGATCTACTGACAAAGCAGACCAGTGACGACAGTTTGGCCCCCGAGTCCCTTTGTTGATTGTAAAAGTGGATGGGCCAAGGTCAGTGTGACCAAAATCCCTGCAAAGACCAGTCCTCCCTTCACCGTAATTCTTCAGCTCAGAGCTAAAAGTTCCTTCAAAGAGGCTAAAAGGTCAAACATATAAACAATCTTTGGTACATTTTCACTCTTATCTCCAAGCCTTTCTGAAAGCACTTAAAGGTCATTAAATATGTGTGCTGCTTGATCTGCTTTAGTTCGAAATCAAGGCCTACATTTTTTCAGGTGGTCAACATGTACTGCCACCTTGAGGAATAAGCGGAATAGCTGAGTTTAGTCAGTCTTTAGTTGAAACAACACCAGATTTTTATTCTTTCATAACCTCAACGTCTTTTTACAATCAGGCGGTTAAAGGAAAAAAACGTGCAAGTTGTTGTCAAAAATCCCATTTTTCTCTGTTTTCTTAAAAAGCAACAATTTTGAGAACCCTAAAAATGCTTTTTTTTATGGAAGCCACAACATGAAGCTTTAAATCTCACAATCAAGAAATAATTTTTCTTTTTAAATGTTTTGGATTTGGCGTTTAAATACCTCTAATAAAACGATGAAGAGCTTCACTGTCTCCATAAGTCACATTGAGGGGAATTTAAGAAAAGAATTGACACTTTTTTAAGGAAAATGATATGTTTCAATTTGACACAGATTTTTCTGTGGATCCTCTTTTTTTGAACACAGTCTCTGACTGACTATATTTTCGTCATATACAGTTCCCATTTGAGCTTTTTTCTCATCTGACTTTTTGCGTGAAGAGTGGCTTCTGCTTATTTTCTGAACAAAAAGAAAAAAAATATGCAACATTGTGTGGTTAAAAAAGCAACTGAAACCACAGTAACCAGAAAAAACAAAATCAAACTTTTTCATGGGATTTTTTTCACTTTCTCTTCCCCTTTAATGAAATCATTTAAATGCTTTCAGCCAGCCTCTTTCTTATTTATGTTAAAATTCACGTATGAGAAGGTTTCTGGATAAATCAATCGTACTGTCTGTCTTACAGGCTGCTGTTTGTATATAAACTCAACTTGTTTTTTTTTTTTTTATTTTTAACCTCTGACCTGAAGACCTGACTCCCATCCCCAAAACCCCTTCACTCTCTGTCCGCCACCCCTCCCAACTCCCAGGTCAGAAGAAAAGTATCAATGGAAAGACTTGTGTAAATGAATATGCTTTTTTCAGTCTTTATTTCATTTTGATTTTCTGTTTCTCTTGTTTTCTCAATGTCATGTGATTGTTTTAAAGTGAACAGCTTTCAATGGTATCAATAAACATTTTTTTTCTTTTTCTCCTTAAACTTGTGTGCATATTTATGTTCAAATTGATGCATTAGGGTGGTTCCATAAAGATAAAGAATGTATTAAAGGTATGAATGAACATTTTTACGCCGGAATAAAAAAAAAAAAAAAACAACACATTCGATAAATGACAACAAATGAAAAGTGGCTGCTTGGAACCAAGGTGATGAATGAAGGTCAGCTGCAGCAAAACAGAGTATTTGTGTGTAAATGGGAAGAGCTCAAGCGGAACGGTGAGGTTGCAGGGAGCAGAGGTGAAGACGGTGATGAACTTTACATATTTTGGGTCAACAGTCCAGAACAACTTGCGTCTGCAAGCAGGTTGAAACGGGAAGGTTTCAGGTATAATGTGTGACTAAAGAGTGAATGAAAGGATCAAGACTTTGATGGGAACAGCCTTGTTGTTGGTTTTTGAGCAACCATGTCCAAAGTCCGGCCCATGGACCTAATGCACCCTCCGTTTAAATACCAGCCTACAGACTCCTGTCATGAAATCAGTAAAATGCAGCCCACAGTATTTTCTACAGTTTCTTGGATGTGGTTGGTTAAATGATGTCCCAATTTATTGCAGAGCCACAATCACATTCACTCACATTCACAAAGGGACAAATTAAAGAAACCAATTAACCTATGAAGCATGTTTTTGTACTGTGGGAGAAAGCCACATGCATGTAGTGTCATTAAAGAGTTTCTGATGAGAAGGGATTTAAAGACCCACTAAAATCATTTACCGATCTAAAAGCATTCCTGGCGGTTTTTCAATTATCCTCTTTAGACTTAAGATCATATTTGAGCTAACCCTCCACACATGTACTCATATGGCTCTAATTTAGCAGAATTAATAAGTGTTGTAATATAACACATAAAAGCGATGTCTTAAAAGATTAAGTTTATGCCTGTACAGCTTTGAATCAAATGCCAGATGAGAAAACAAAGATGTATACAAATGGAGTGGAGCAGGGAGCTTGTGGCCTGCCTAGCATATTTTCTACATCCTTTTTAAACAGTCATTTTTTAATCTGATCCAGATTAACAACGATTTGAACAAATACTCAGAAATGAAAATTGAATCTTAACTGTCTTTATATATGTCCTCTATCATCAGAAAAATGACATGACAACATGTTAAGAGAAACTCCAAAAACAAATGTTTCATCGGATTGGGTCTTTAATTGGGTCTTTAATGCAAAATACTATTATCAATTAATTATTTTTCATTCTTTTTTTTTTTTTTTTTGTCTTCTTCTTGATATTCTGACTTACACAGACAGTACAGTAGGGGGCGGAAATGCGCAGAAAAAAAGATCAGAACAAGAAACGAAGAAGTAGCGGAAATGACGTACTGTTTGAAGTCAACGCTGGGGAATGAATAATCTTGCTTCAATTTGTCTTTGGACAGCCCGGAAAACCTGGTAGGCGGTGATGTTATGATAAATCAAGTAAGTTAATTCTTTAATAAAACTTATGTGAATTTATTTAAAGAAAAAATGTTTTAAACCCCGTTCATTGTTGTTACTAACTCAAAAGAAAACCACTTTAAGCTTCCAGTTAGCTTGTGAAACCAAGGAAAACATGAACTATTGTTAGCTAGCAACAGAGAACAGCAGCCGGTATCCGTTCGTCATTCTTTTCTATCAGTAATTGTTCAAAATCTCACGAATTTATCCTGCTTTAACATGAATCGACCCGTTTTGTTTACTCTTAAGTAGCTTGCTAGCTTACGGTCTGTCAGCTGTTTGCCTGCAGAAGTGGAGACTCGTGACTTTGATCGGCTTTTATCTGTAAACATCGTTTATTTCTTGTGAGTGGGAACGTATTTTACTACATATTAAAGATAACTTATTGCTAAAGTGAGGATAAGTCGATAAAATAAATCCGGATGTCACTTGGTGATCTCACAATGGTTTAATTTAATCGTGTATGCAGACAGTCTTTCTGCTGTCTGATTTAACCTGGTGTGACACTACTGCAGACCACTAAAAAAAGGCGCCTCAAGACTTAATAAACTGTTCTTCTGAATCACTGTTGGGTTTAGACACAAACAACAAAGGCTGCCATCATGATACTTGAGTGTCTCATTTTTTTATAACATTTTCAGCTAGAATTATTCATGACAATTGACACAATTAAAATTATTCTAGAAGTTCACACCTATTTGCTGGATAAATATCTATTTTAATTTAATTTAGTTTTGCCTTATTGTGTTATTTCAATGGTCAGTGCTCAAAAAGTAGCTTGCTTTTAAAGTAGTGATGTTGAGTTTTTTAAGGATGTAGTTAAAGCATGCATTTGACAGTTGTAGCCCTGGAAACCCTTTTCAAATATAACAAAAGTGTCAAACTCCAGGCCCCTGACGTTTTATGTTTGCCATCTGACCTGTCATTAAAGCTCCTCTTTAGCAAAACACCTGGTCCAGGTAATCGGCAGCAGAGGCAGGATGTAAGAAAACCAAAAACATGAACAGCTGAAGGCCAGCTCTTAAGCTCCCTGAATAGATCTTCAGCTAGACTTGAGTCTGCAACTTGCAACTTCAGAGCCAGATGTGGCTTATGGGGCACCTTATGGTTAAAAAAGTACAATAAGGGTTTTATTCATGCAAAAAATGAAAACAAATTGTTTATTGATATTTATTATAATAATAGTAACAATAACATATCAGTTTCTTGTTTTTCTAAAGGTTGAGGTGAGACTTTGTGGCTCCTACTGGGTTGTAGTCACTATGAAATTGACCCAAATAGCTCTTAAACAGTTGAAGGTTGATGACCCCTGAACTAGACCTTGAAAGTGTATAAAAAAAAAAAGGTTTTGATCCAAGCTGAAGAAAGTGAATCAATCCAAAAGGACTTTCAAAGTTCGATGTTGAACTTGTTCGGTGCCTCTGTGTTGCTTTCATGGTGCTTAGCTTTGTGTCTCTGTGATTACAGGAAAGCTTTCCTATCTCGCAACAGGAATGCAGGGTGGCGAGTATGGAGAGCTAGGGGGCAGCCTCCCTGCCATCGCCTCCCTGAACGCTTCCTACTCCACGTCGCTGTCCATCCCGTCCCCGTACATGCTGCTGCCTCCTGCGAAGCTCAAGACCATTTCCGACGTGCGCCGCACCTTCTGTCTTTTTGTGACGTTCGACTTCCTCTTTATCTCGCTGCTGTGGATCATAGAGCTGAACATCCATGTAAGTTGGGGGGGGTGTCTAAGTTTCATAGTGTGGAGATAATTTTGACTTTGTTTTCCTGCAGCCGTCTGACTCTATCTGGGACTGCCTAAAAAAAGAAGTTGTGGAATACAGGTTTCAGTCTTCCTTCTTTGACATAGCTGTAAGTTTTGTTTCTTTTTGTAATTTAGCCAACATGTAATATTGATTCCAAGCTGTCATTTGATTCTCTGCTTCTTTTTTTTCCATCCAGCTCCTTGCTTTGTTCCGTTTCTTGTGCCTACAAGTGGGTTATGCAGCGTGCCGGCTGAGGCATTGGTGGGTCATCGCGGTGAGTTGAGTCCTTCACACATTAATCTCATTTTTTGGATCTCTTTTGAACATGTTTCACAGCTCCAGTCTTCTCCACAGGTTACCACTCTTGTCACCACCGTCTTTTTGGTTGCAAAGGTCATCATATCTAACGTGAGTTAGACTTTTACAGTTCTCTGTGTCTGGCAGGCCCAATCACATTGTCTAAAACCACTTCAACTTTTTCACTTCCTTTTTGAGCTGTCCATGTACAATCGGCTATGATGCTTTACAGTTGTAACTGACAAAAAGAAAGAGAGAAAGAAAACCTCTACTTTAACCCAACTTACCAACACTTCTGTGTCTCATTTTTCTTGTTTCTTTTTTTTCCCAGAAAGATGGAAGTAAACCGAAAGCACAACTGATATTTGCTGCAAAAATATTCACTGTTTGATTTTTCTTGTGTGTACGCAGCAGCTGCTCTCCCAGAATGCCTTTGGCTACGTTTTGCCCATCACCTCCTTTGTGGTGGCGTGGTTGGAGACGTGGTTCCTCGACTTTAAGGTTCTCACTCAGGAAGCTGAAGATGAAAGAGGTGAGAATGAAGTGACGTTCTAAAACACAACTCCACAGAGATCTGACTGTCTATTCAATTTTAATCTGCTGGCTTCAGCCTACTTAGCAGCAGTGAACGCAGCCTGCGAGCGAGCCCCTATGATTTACCCCCACGCCGTTTCAGACGGGCAGTTCTACTCTCCACCGGAATCAATCGCAGGTGATAATCCAGAATAAATATTTTCTTCTTTGTCTCAGGATCTTTTCATTCTTTGAGCTTAGACTTTCTTCTTTGTGTAGGCTCTGAGGAGGAGTTGGATGAAGAGGGTCTTGGACGTAAAGCTGTCACTGCTCAGGTAACTACCCCTGGAGTCTCTTCATCAGCTCTGCTGTCTGCCCCCCACCTGCTGACGCTTTATCTGTTTCATTCCCCCTTTAGGAGAAGGAGTATGTCAGACAGGGGAAGGAGGCCATGTCTGTGGTGGAGCAGATCCTCGCCCAGGAGGAAAACTGGAAGTTTGAGAAAAACAATGTATGTACATTTATGTTACATCAGCATCGGTGGATAATATCAGAACTTCTGCTCCACATTTTTTTAGACCTTATGAGAGCTGGGTGACAACACAAGTTCCACAGCCTGAACCACAATAATGCATATTTTAAGCTGTTATGCTTTGATCAAAGCTTCTTCATTTCAGATCTGTAAGGCTTTTTTTATGTAACAAAACCCCTGAAAAACTAGTTTCACCTTTGTTTCATCTGCATAATACTAGCTGATTGATAAAATCTTCACGGCACCTTGGAACATTTGTCTCTAAGACAAATAGTACAGATCAAATACAGGAGAACAAGTTTCTGCAGGTTTCTTCCGTAGCATTAAAATCACGGAACACAAATTGTTTCAGAACAAAAACCAACAGAAAACCATCTGTTTTAAAGGTTTAATTTAGTCATACTTGTATGTTTAAACAGAGTAATGAAAGGGTTTTAATATGTGATACGTCACCTTTTCAACCTGAAAAATATCCCAGAAAATATTTAATAATTAAAGTGGTGGAATCTGACATTTGTAATATTAACAGAATCTTTATTTTTTATATCTTATGTACTTTTTAAAATCATTACTGATAAATAAAATATTTCCCGAAAGATTTGAACTTTTTTTTTTTTTTTACTGATTTGTATCTGTTATTTGTAAGCCACAGGATCCGGTTTAGCACGTTTTTAGACTGTTTTGAGGCCTAGTATGTCTTCACCTATGAGAAAAATGCAAAATATTCCAACTGTATCTCATTAATATTTGTATTTCACTTTAGCAGTAACTAAGTCAACACAAGCACAAGTGTAAACCTAACATTTACAGTGTTTGTCCCAATGACAGGAGATGGGAGACTCAGTCTACAGTCTGGAGATCCCTTACCACGGAAAAACTTTTATTCTGAAGGTACGACAAACATGAAACTGTCTAATGAATAAGCTCAGTTTTCTCAAAAGAATTGAACCTGCATCCTTCTGATCCCTGTTTTCCATACACAGAAATTAGTTTAATGTGCAAATGTGGTTATCTGAAGTGCTGCACGCAACATTAACTCACAAAAGCAAAATGAAAGGAGGAAGCAGTCAGGATATCCATTATTAACACAGCAGAGACAGATTCAAATCCATTATCTCAGCCGTTTGAGTAGAGTAGAGATCAGGCTTCAATTTCTCTAATGATGAAGTTTGGCCGAAGGGCGCGCGTGACGTCGTGCTAAAATAATCAAGACAAATGAGCCGTTAAATTGAATCAGGTAAAAACTTGGTGTCAGAATAATTCCAGAGATTCCTAAACATGGTGTGATGTTAATCTTCTAGCGTGTAATTTCAAATCTAAAGAGAGTGTCTTTCAGGCGCCAAGAACTCCCGGCCAACAGTAAGACAAAAGTGCTTTGCAGGCTTAAAACAATTTCAAACACCCTCACACACATACACCCAACAAAATACAACATAAAATGACTCATGAATAAAACTCCAAGTATGAGTAGGAACGGAAGCTGAAGTGGAAATCTGGCTTTATGATCCTGAACACTAACTGGATTAAACAGTTTCTTTCTACAACGATCCCTCGTTTTCATTCTAAAACTGACCTGCAATAAGTGAAATTCCTGAAGTAGTCAGCTTTATGATTTTGAAATGTTTCCCTTTTTTAATGCAGTTTGACTTCAGATTTCTTTAAGGAAACCAGTAGATGAAAAATGCAGACACTTTCTGTAGAAGGTGATGTTATCTTAATTTTTATTTGTTTCTGTTTCAATCCAGTTAAAGTTGGATTTCTGGATTTCTTGTTTCAATAAGTTACTGATTAAACAGTCTGGGGTTTTCCAGGAAAAGCTGTGGTCATAGATGCAGGAAAATCCCAGCGACCTAGGCCTTGGAAGAACGAATGCCACAGAACAATAAGCTGCTTATGATCATATCAGCTCTGACGTAACAGGGATGGATTCTCACTCTGTGTGCTGGAACTTTCAGATTTTTCACAGTTCTGTTTGTTTAGGCTTTGATGCAGTGTCCTGCAGAGCTGGTGTACCAGGAGGTGATTCTGCAGCCAGAGAAGATGGTTCAGTGGAACAGAACCGTCTCAGTCTGCCAGGTGAATCGTCAAACTGCTCATATGGGTTTTTTAGGGAAGATCTGAAGGCTAACGTTGCTCCATGCCTTCCTAAGGTTCTTCAAAGGGTGGACGACAACACCTTGGTGTCCTACGATGTCTCTGCTGGAGCAGCAGGAGGCGTCGTGTCTCCCAGGTAACCCATCACTGCAGCAGTTAGGCCAGAGTCTGACTTCTATCAAAAATTCAAACGTGTGATAAATGAATCGATTTGTTTATTGACATCTTCTTCAGGGATTTTGTGAATGTTCGAAGAGTGGAGCGCAAACGAGACTGCTACCTGTCAGCCGGAATGGCAACCAGCCATGACCTAAAGCCTCCTGTCGGCCACTACGTCAGGTCAGAGTCTGACCTGACTGTTGGTCACCAGTTCAGTTTATTGGAGCATTATTTTAACCTTTGATGTTGTCTTCTTCTGTGATGTGAATATCAGAGGAGAAAACGGTCCAGGAGGCTTTGTGGTCCTCAAATCAAGCAGTAACCCGTCTGTCTCCACCTTCATTTGGGTCCTCAACACAGACCTGAAGGTGAGGAGGAGCCAGTTTTTACATTTACTATTTATTAAAGAGCCACTTCTATCATCTTCATCTTTTGAGCTAATTTAAAATCATCCAGTGATCTCTTAATTATAATTATGCCGTTTGTAGCAAACAAAAAAAAAAAAATTTTGTAAAACTTAGTTCCAGCAGAACAGGTGGAGTTCATCAAAAATTCAACTCTGAGTTGTGGGCGGGACTGTTGGCGTAGAGTAAACCTGCCCTCATGTCTTTTTCTCCTCCCAATGCTGAGAGCTCTCTTAGTGCACTTTCCCACTAGCTTACATCGCCTCACACCCGGAACCTAACATTACCGGTGCAACAACAGTGGCGGTAGATTGGAGCTATCCATACACATCTATCCAGCCGAACAGTTTTGAGCCAAATGGTTGCTCAGACGAGGAAAACTAAGACGTACATCAGATTGAAGAAGCAAAGCAGGGAGTTTGGGTTCGTCCCAAATAAGTTCAGTTTTTATCGGGTATCTGCTCCTGATTCACAGCAATTTGAATAAAGACATGATCAGAAATGGAATTTTAGGCTTGTTTTTCTTTATAAATGTCCCCTATTATCAGAAAAAACCATAAAAACATGTTTAAAGCAAAATTGCCATCAGAGTGTATCTCCAGAGTACATTTTGGTGATGATTAGCAACTCATTTTGTCTGTTTAGGGTCGTTTGCCCCGCTACCTCATCCACCAGAGCCTGGCAGCCACCATGTTCGAGTTCATGTCACATCTACGCCAGCGCATGGCAGAATTAAGGCCCTCCCTGCACTCCCAACACCACATCTGAAGTGGCTGGCGCACTGTGGGAGAGGAGACGCTTGTTTTTGGATCTTTCAAAAGGACCGCCATGGCAATGGAAATCACAGAGAGACCTTTATGAATTGTCAGTCAGACATGGAGTATAATCCTGTTAGGATAAAGACAATTGTTTTTTTTTTTTGTTTGTTTTTTATTTTATCAACATTTTTTGATTTTGTGGACCTGTGACTGTTTGAATGTCTCATGCCCTGAGACTTGATTTGAGGACATCTACTTGACTTTGAAGGTTTGGATGGGGATGCAAGACAAAAATGAAACAGCTGAGCCTTACATTAAGCACACATTTTCATATATTTGCTGCTATTTTAACATCAGCATTTGCCTCCACATGTCTCACCCGCCTCCACGGTGCTTCAGACGCCGGATTTGTCGGCTGCTTTTCACAGAGACGACTCCGCTGCACTGTGATGAGCCAGGCTGGTGCGCTGTTCTCTTGTCACCACTAGAGGGAGACCTCACTGATTCAAACAGTGAAATTCTCCATGTCTATCAGCTGGTCAGATGAGTAAAGAAAAAGACATTAAGCAACTATTACCGATGAATTTGGAGTTGTGCCCACTTGAAGTGATCAAAAAACAGACCAAGGTTCAGTTCAGAAGATTTAAAGTGATATTTTGTAGATCTGTGTCTGTTGTGCCATTAACCTCAAAGTGGCTTGCTCAGTAAACTTCTATTGCCAGATTTTCCTTCAGGCTTAAGAAGTAACACGGAATCAAAAGTGGCTTTCTCACATCTTGATGGAAGATGAAACTAAAGCGTGGAAAAAAGCCTCCAGCTCAACATTATTATTGCGATGCTATGACTCACATTATCTGTTTGTAAAAACTGAGGTTTGAGCTTTCGTTCAGGTTTCTGGTTTAATTGGACTCAGATTTGTCAGTGTTTGCAGTTATTCAGATTACGTGATATCTACGTGGTTCAGGGAACATGTTACTGAGATTAACAGGATGAGGTCAGATTAGGTTAGAAAGGAACATAAAATCGGAAAACGGTTGCCTTTATTGCTGTTTTTTGTTTCGTAATTAGCACTTAATTTATGTGTGCAATGACTTGTCAAACATATTGAAGCCAACACACCTGACAAACAGTTTCTACAAAGTCTTAACCAGTGTCTTATTTTGGAATAAAATGTAAGAATTCATAACCACATTTTTGTTTTTTTCTCTGGAGCCAAGGAGAGACTAAATGCATAGAGATCAAGTTCTTTTTGTAATTCACATTTATATCATTCTGGGTGTTTTTTGACACAGAACTTGGTAAAGATTTTTATTTCTTTGATGTGTTTCTAAGAAAACTGCAGAATGTTGACAAAAAGAAAAATGTTTTTGGAATTAAGCTATAGATTTACCAAACCAGTTTAAAATACCTTTTTCTTCTTGATTTTGAGAATTTTTCAGCAAAAAATGCTTTTTCTATAAGCTGGATTCTTGCCTTTTTTTGAGATTTTTGAAAGACCATACGTCAGTGAACTGAAGTGGATGTGATTTTGTGCTTTTACACGTGCATATTTTTTGTGGGTTTTTTTTCTTGATGCCACTTAAGTCACAAGCTTCTTCTTTACAGTTTCTCCCCACATTTCAATTAGCTTTTGTCCACATGCCCTCAAAAGTTTGATAAATGTTTCAATTTTTTTTGCAAATTCCTTGTGCGGAAACAAAATTTCTAAATCTCACATCACATCTGCACAAAACTGTAAAAAGAAAACAAACGCTTCAGGTACAAAAATCTCTGATAATCCAAATAAATGTGTCGTTTTCTAAGACATAGTTTCCACAGAGCAGCAGCAGTTCATTAGAAATTTGCCTCTAAGTTGTGGGCGTAACCTGTGGTGCTGAGTTAGCCTACCACTATGTCCCATCATCCCTTTGTTTACAGCCCCAACCTTACATTTCTGGAGCAACAAAAATGGCTGAGCAATCTTGGATCCACAGTTTTCAGCTTTTTCTTTTCTTTTTCCTACCGCCTGTCTGTTGCTTTTCTAGTTTTGTTATCAAAGTCAGGAGAAGCTCTGGCCTCCTGGTGCAGAAGATGCTGTAGTGTGTGCATCATGAGGATCTTTGTGTTCGGAGCAGCATCCTGTGACCTGGGCCTCAGTCTTTATGCTGTTTATACGCACAACTTTAACAGACCAGAACTGAGGTGGGAACTGGAACCCCTCGATCCTTCATGCTCTGTTGTCCTGCAACAACACGCTGCTTTTATCACTGAACTCTGAGGCCTGCGAGTCCAAAATAGACCAGAAACTTTGTGTAACTCCTGAGTGCGTGATCATCGCTGGAACTGCAGACAATAGGATGAATCCCTAAATCAATACCATCATGGAGGATTAGATACAGTATGTGTAATTAGAGATGTGTTGTCCTCGGGGCAAAACCCAATGCTAAAGACAGAAGATGCTGCGACTCACATGATTGTGCTGTGACTGTCTTCTGAGGCTCTGTGTGTGTGAAAAGTTGTTCTTTTTTAATCAGAGAGTGGGAGCGCCTCTGTGCTCTCATTGTCCTCCGCAGAGCTCAGAAGCAGCTCAGAAGCTGCCATCCGCCTGAGCCTCTCCGTCCGGCCCGGCTCTGTCTCATCAGCGAACAGGATGTGGAGCCGTGAGAGGACGATGGAAAATGAGAAGTTGAAGATTAGGTAGAGTTTGAGGGGAGAGGTCTCTTGATTTCAATGTTCTGTGTTTGGAGCTCAGAAAAGCTGTGACAGCTCCTTTTTCTCGTTTTTTTTAACTGATCTGTAGGCTCTGAATTAGTTCTTTGTAGAGGATCCCATCAGACCATCCACAGACGTTTAAAAAAAGGAAGGAAGGAACGTTCTGACTTCATGGGTTCTGCCTTTAAGAGATTCTGTATGCAGTTCTGCTGCTGCTGCTGCGTTGATGACGAGGATGATGATGATGAGAAGCAGCCGCTCGTAACGTAAGACCAGAAGATAACTTTTATAGATGACTGCCTTATAATTTGGGATGATGTGATCAGGCCTGTGAACAGCTGTCTTTGTGTTGTGGCGGAACACGCAGACCAGATCCGTTGGATTATTTCACACGTGAAGTCCAGAAGCGGCGAGATGAAGAAACCAATCTGTGGAGTGAACCTGGAGACCCCAGCCACTCTGAGAGAGCCGACGATCGAACCCTGTACACCCTGCTGCAGGCCAGGAACAAAACCCGCATGGGATCCACGGTGAGGCTGTGCTGAGTTTCTGAAACTGTTCTGTTTGGCAACGTGAATTTTATTTGACTAGAACTACAGTTTATTCCTGTTTACGTCCCTGTCTAATGTAGGGCTACCGTCGTCTGAGTGTTGACATTGAGGCCATGAGAGACGTGCGCAGAGAAGTCCGAGAGAAATGGAAAACCATCCTGGAGAATCTAGGTAGAGCAGCAGAGATGACTGGAGATTTTTGGTGTCAACAGCATGGTGATGTCAGTGTCCTCTTGCAGGTTTCATGGCTGAGGCAGACTCTCTGCTGACGGTGTCTGCTGGGGCCTCACATGACCGCATGCGTAACGCCCCAGCAGCACGAGCCATGCTTCAATCTCTGCACTCAGAGACCTCCATCTTCTGCACCAGAGAGCCTCCTCCAGAGAGATACCTGTTCATCCTGGTGAGCTTGTCATCAGCAGAACATGTCAGATGGCCTAAATGTGTCACGGAGAGGATGGCAGTCTGACGGAACAAACGTGTTATTCCTAATCTGTACATAAATGGTTTCATGTTTATTTTTCATGTGGAATCAAAGACGCACATTCGTTTTTTTCTGAATACTCCCACACTGAGTTCACCTTGACCTTTCTTGCAGGATCGTCTCATCTACCTCGACATTGCAGATGACTTTTTGGCAAAGGCAAAGCGCTTCTATCCTCCGAAGGAGGACTCGGACGAGGAGACGACCGGCCTCTCCATAAACCTGCCGCTTCTGCTGGCCAGGGTGGAGGCCTTGAACGGAGGAGGTGATGAAGACGAGAGCGAGAGGGATGACGAGAACTTGAGTGACTGATCCTGAGATCTGCAGTGATAACAGACAGGAGGCAGGGGGCAGTATTTGTCAACCCAGAATGCTGCCTCGATAAATGCCGTGCTGCAACTTCATCTGAATGTTTTACTCTTTTTTTTTTTTTTTTTCCTTCCTCACAGCTTGAATCTTCGCTGTTTTGTCCGGCTCCAATCTAAAAGGTCACTTTGGTTCCATAAAGTTACAGATTTGTTGTTTCTTCACAAAGGAATTTCCAGCCTGTTCTTTGTTCTGCGAACCTTCAGGGTAAAAATGTTCTTTTCAGCACAGCTCTGATATCATGTCCTGTGATTATCAGCACTTTTTCACTTAAGCACATGATCAGACCCAGCAGTGTAAAAACAGCCCTCTAATCTGATGTCATCACTTTTTTTTGTTTGGTTTTTGTTAAATTTACAAGTATGTCAAGATAATAATTTGAATTGACTTGAGTTGGAGAATGGATACAGAATATGTGAAATGGTTTGAGTGACTGAAATGATCTTCAAGTGATACAGGCTTGTGTCTTCTAGCAGGGAACCCACTGGAAATGAGTGTGGAGGTTTGTGTTCGGACTGAAATAAAGTTTCTGCCTTAAAGCCTGTCAAATGCTGTGGAAAAGTTGCCAGTCACTCAAAGTTGACATACCTGACAAGGAAGGCTTCCCTCAAAACAATCTGAAAGCAGAATGGAACCTAACTGGCTAGTATGACAGGTATCGCATATTCATATTCACAACAAAGGGCCTCTTGTCAGAGAAAATGAGACTGCGTGCGTATGATCGCTCTGATTTGATGGCGCTGCTTCTGAGGTCAGACTGAGCTGCAGGATGCATGCCGGACGCAGTGCGATCAGCTGCTTGCTGTTATGCAAGAGAGACCCAGCAGTGGGGACACATGCAGCCTCTTGACAGACACTGATAGGAAGTTTAGAGATTGTGTTCAAGAGTAAGTAAAAAGTTTATTTTCCCCAGAGTTTTCTTTCTGTTAAGCCAGCACTTTGTGTCAGCCTAACCTGTGTAGGAGGTTAGGCGCTGTCATGTCCAAACTCTCCCCTCTGTCACAATAAAAAACAAATATTCTCTACGTGTTTTGCCTGGCCTGAGATGCTTCTGTCTTGGCCCTCTTCTCCTTCACACTTCCTGCCCCCCCCTCCTCTCGCTGACAGCTCATTTAAATGTCACTTTGGAGCAGCTGGGGCAGCATTGTTACGCAACACAAAGTTGCTCCTGGCACCTCATCATTGCTCACCTTTGCAGGCGCTCCTCTCCTCCGGCTTCATTAGCGCTGTGTGACTCACAGCAAAGAGGTAAAGGTCGCATAATGGGACAAATTAAAAAAAGGGGGATTCATTTTATTTCAGAGAGAACTCATGAACAAAATAATTGTACCCTCTGATTTGAAGATTTTTGATATTTAGTGTTTGTAGCTTGAAAATGAAATTCTTAAACCAGTTAAAGAGCCACTCTGATCTATTTTCAAAGCGTTCCCAGTGGTGTTTTTAGCCAAAATCAAAAAACATTACTTATTTCCTAGAACAAGGATTCTGCAGAAGGACAGTAGTTCAATCAAAATTCGCCTCCACTGGTGCGGAGTAAGCCGCCAATACATCCCATCATCCATTTGTTCACACCACTAGATTACACCTCACAACCCCAAGCTAACGTTAGTGCAACAAAAATGGTGAGCAATATTGGAGCTACCCAGCTGTACAGTTTTGTGCCAGAGGCCAGCTCAAACAAGGAAAACAAAGTCGTGCATAGATCTACAGTATTTGTCTACAAGTGAATGAATGGGAATGGAGAGGAGCAGGGAGCTTATGGCCTGCAGATTCTTACAACTTCATCACTACTACAAACTTTTTTGCGTCTGCTTATGATTCACAATGATTAGAATATAAAGTGAAACTCGGAAAGCCCATATTTTTAATACATGGTAAATGGTGTATACTTATATAGCGCTTTTCTACCTTCACTGAAGGCACCAAAGCGCTTGTCAGTCACAGTCCCATTCAAACGCTGATGGCGGCTCCGCTGCCAAACACTGGCGCTAACCTTCCATCAGAGGCAATGTGGGGTTCAGTGTCTTGCCCAGGGACACTTCAACATATGGGCGGGTAAGATGGGAATCGAACCTGCAATCCTCAGATCAGAGGACAACCACCAGTGTGCATAATACATGTCCTCTGTAACTAGAAAAATTCCACAAGAACGATGTTAAAAACATCAACATTACGATTTTCTTTTGGAGTGAGTCTTTTCACAACAACTATTCTCCAGAATGTTCTTGTAATTATCTATAAGCAGCGTTTTGTGCAACAAGAAATTTGAAAGCAAAGTCGCCTCCGGATCAAAACCTGTCTCCAAAACCCTTCAACTGCAAAATCTTTCTCATCAATCTTTGTTTTTCAGGTGCTTGGAGGAGTGGCGAAACGTTTCAAGGAACATTTTAAGCCCAGTTGCCATGGTACAACTTCAAGACATTCTGGATGAATAAGAACCTTCAGTGACGTCTTTGAAACTGAACCCAGAACCAGCAGAGCACCTAGTATGTAGGGCTGTCCTCCTACAGTTTCAAAAAAGGTTTTTGTTTGAGGAAAAGAAACCAAAAATCTACAAATTCCTGTCAAGTAACATGGGTGTGGTGGTGTCATGGTTTCTGCTTGATTTTTCATTAAAAATGGTCCACTAAAGTATAAATATACATAGTTTTTATTTTAGGACAATTTACGACAATGAACATTTTGTAATCCAGCAAGAAAGTCTTTTAAAAATAAGCATACTGTGCATTTGAAATATTTTTGCATTCAATATATGACTTTTTCTCATGTCACATTCCCAGATCTGTTAAAAGAATTCAATCACTTGTGTGATTTCATTTTTAAAACATTTCAAATAACTTTCTATTTTTTAAGAACTTATTTTTGATCAAAAGTTTAACAGGTGAAATTATATAATATGAAACTTCCGGACAATTAAAGGTGAGTACTGGAACATAACCTTTTTAAATGCCTGTTAAAATTAATGCAAATGTATTCAAGCTTTATACGCATGCTTTGTATGTACAGTTTGCTTATCCAAACACAGGTTTTAGCTCATCTTTGAACTGAGTAATATATTGCTCAGACAGCAACTCTTTTCAGAGGCGCTCTTATTTGTGGGGGATGTCAAGAGGTCAACAGGAACATGAGGATCAGAAGAAGCTGGCATCAGAAGCTGATGAAAACTCTGAGGTCAAAGGACAGAAATCTCCCAGGTCAGGAGAGGCTTCCAAACAGATGCTACACCCAAACGGCACTTTGGTTAAAAATACTCAAGTGAAGCGTTTGACCTTTGTGTAACACAGGTTTAGTGTTAAACATGTCATATGAGAAAACATGCCAGCATTGATGTTACTGTTCATGGTGGACTGGAAAAACCCCTTCAGCTTAGAATGAATCCTTCTCAGCTGACACAACTCAGCAGTGAAGACATGATAACCTGGATTTATTTAATCTGAGTTTACACTTGGTCTTCTAGATGAAAAGCATTTCTCCAGTAAGGCGACCAGTCTGTCAGTTAAAATGTAATCAGAATCCACTGCATAATCAGGCTCCCTAGAAATAAGACAAAAAAGTTCTTTACATTTGAAATTTTTTGATATGTGAGTCTGTTAGCACTCAGCAAGACCAGTAAAATGGAAACACAAATTTTCTGTATTTTTTTATTTATTTTTTGTCTTATAGCTCAGGAAAAAATATAAATTTGAGCTGTGTGACCTGATGTATCAGATATATTAAAATAAGATATTTCAAAGCTTAACGAGGCTTATTCAAGATTTTAGACTTAAAACAAGTCGTTACATCTTAATGAAAAGTTACTATATGTTAGTTTTGTCTTAAATCAAGTGTAATAAGATATCTAAACTGGAAACTACACAAACATACTTCGTAAGATGTTTTTTTTTTTTTTGCTGCATTGACTTTTGCTGCATTTTTATTGTTTTCTTCTGAATGTCTGAATTCAGAAGAAAAAAAAGCAGCAAAAGTCAAATTTTAGACCTGTACACAACAAAAAAACTAGGACTATAGAAAAGCTATACAGTAAAAAAATGACTCAAAGAAAGTTAAATATGTCCGTCAACGAAATCAAGTTGTGAACAAAAATAAATCTTTTTCATTTGAGATTAAAAAACTAATAAAGTCATTGATTAATTGATGATAAAACATTGATTTCAGTCCATCTTGCCCCAATGCTTTCCTTTTTGGGTTAATTTTAGATGAATATATAATGAAATCATAACATATGCATAGTGTGATCACTGTTTAAAGTTTATTTACCCAAAATGCGGGGCTAAGGTTTATTTCATTTTAAGTAAACCTATTCAGCCACTTCTTTTTCTTTACTCTTTTCGTCAAGTTCTATTTGGGCCATTAAAATCACTCATTTGGACAGCAAAAACACAGCAGCTATGAATGCCAGAAAAGTAACCAGTAACCCCTTCATGCTTTAATTTATTTCCAACTATGAAAAAAATATATTATTCACAGTTTTTTCCCATTCAAGATGATTCTGAATTAGGTAGAGTCGTGGATATTTTGCAAATTAGTGTCTAAGGGAGAAAATGCTCCTGTTACAGAGGAAGCAACAATGATTTATTAGGTTCTTTCCATTTATCTTTGAGGTTCTGATCTGTCCCTAAAAAAGGATCCGTCACCGAATCACTTACTGGAAAAGTTTAGTTATTTTCTCACACAGATGTCACGGTGATACAGATCCACCGACTGACACTGAATATCACAGACTTTCACTCTTCACACATTGTAAGTTTGTAACAAACTTCCAAATAATAACCAGTCTGTTCACATGATTTTCAAAAAGGACTTTTATAGATATTTTAGGTCAGATGCTAGTGAGAAAAATCACATGGTCTGTAAAACCTTGGATGTACTTTCAAAATGACTTACGAGGCTTCTGACATGACATTCATGGTTGCTATGGTTTCACAACATGTCTGAAGTGGTGATATTTGGTTTATCCACTGCTCAGAAAAAGTGTAATATGAGGTACTGTTGGCGAGTTCAAACGCACAAAGGATCACAAGGAGATAGCATAACAAGTGGATAAAACTGACACCACAATGCAAAGTATTGTTGTTGTTGTCTGATGGAGCATCTTGTTGTGGGGGTCATGTTCTGTGCCGTGTGCGATAAGTGATACCTGCCCTGTGGTGAAATCAGCACCCCATAAGGATGAATGAGTCAGAGACGAAGACTGGTAGTGAGCAGAGAGCGAGCAGAGTCTGTGTGTACGCTTCTCGCTCTGTAACCTGAGTTGATTACGTGGTGCTCTGTCACCAGGTTCATGAATCAGGATGAAGATCTGTAGGCCTTTGATGACTGATGCTGTCATGCAGCATCGTAAAATCTCAGCAAATAGTTCTTTGTGATTGCTACACAGCAAAAGTTATTAAAACGCCTGTCTTCCGAGTCACATATGAATAATTTACCTGAAAAACTGCTGCACTGTTGTTATATTAGAGATTGATTGAAGTCTCACCTGCTGTTTGTGTCTGTCAAACCCCAAATCTTGCTGTCCCATCCCTGTCTCCCTGCTTATATAATCTCTGTAAACTGATCAACAGAGCTGGAAAGTGTGGGAGGGGTGATTAAAAAGGTGACTGGGCACACAATCTGAGAATCGGGGGATTTTCCGCTCAATTACCCCCAGAGCCTCCTCGGATGAGCTTCCAGCTGTCCGGGAATGAGACGCAATGGACTCAGTGTCAGATGTCGTCCACGCTGGTTGTAGAATGACAACACGCATCAGAAATAGTAACAGGGGTCTATAAAAACCACAGGCAGATCCAAGCGCAGACATCACAGGCAGAGACAGAGGAAGCCTGAAGCAGCACTGATTCCCAAGCGAGCATCCTTGTCTCAGAGAGAACTTACAAAGGAAAGAAAATGCCAATCTGCAGCGTGCTGGAAAAGAATAACGGTGTGGTGGTGGGAGGTCAGCTGACCTGCAGCGTGCGGGAGGTGAACAATGCACAAAAGGAGAGCTACGCAGCGGACTGGGTCAGTGTTACCCTCAAGACTCAGCCCCAGAACAGGTGAGACATTTAAACCCCCTTGAACTCAAATTCTTGTTTTATGAAGAATATTTTTATTGAATTCTTGAATCCACAGACAAACCATGAACATGAATGACAGTTCCCGACGGGAGACTCTGTCCCGGCAGTGGCAGGCCCGCTGTCTGATCCAGTCCTGCCCCTCGGGCGTCGTCAGGGTGGGCACTGTGGAAAGAGGGGTGAAGGAGCACCAACTGCTGCCGAAGAGAAACACTTTGCCCCTGCCCATTTTTGTTCCCACAGAGCTGGGCATCAGATTGGGGCGTGGAGCCCCACACACAGAGGAGGACGTGGTGTCTTTCCCAGCTCCAAACGGGCTCTGTCCTGGCAAGAGGACGGTGGATGAGATCACCAGGGACCTCCCGCCTGTCAAACCAGCCCTCATGGAGTTCTCCAAATCACCTCAAGTCCTGGGTCGCTCCATGTCCCAGGAGGCCCAGAGAGGGTGAAAGAGAAAAGAAGAGGGGATGTTAGAGATGAGAAAAATGACAAGTGCTAGAATGGAAGAGAGTCAGGGATAATTTTGAGAAGTAGATCTGTCTGTAGTGTTGATGGTAAATCCTAGAACTATAGAAAACTTAATTTGATGTTGGAAATTGATGGTCAGGACTTGGGGGTTTAGTAACTGTCCTCAGAGTTAATCTCAGCATTCAGGGGCACATTTAGTGTTAGACTAAAGGTTGACATCTGCGAATCGTAATAGAAAACAATGAGCGAAAGAACAACGCAGGTCAGGAAAGTGATGAGAAGAGGGAGAGTCAGAGGGGAGGGTGATAAATCGTGTTGGTCTGTTTCCAGGACTCCAGAAGCTTCTGCCAGCTTGTGATCTTTGCAGAAAGAACAGAATGCACTGGCACAATCACACACACCGCTGCTTTCCGATCGAGTGTTTCTCTGTGTGTGTGTGCACAAAATGACATCTCCAGGCAGTGATTTAGAGAAATAATGTGCTATTTACAGAGGAATATCTTATCTGCCTTGTTAGTTTAGTGGCACTCTTGTTTGTTTCCCACAACGAAACAGATGATTAGCCAGCTGCATATTTATATTGGTGTGTAATTTATTTTCAAATGTGTGCAATGATGTTGATTTTTTTGTTAAAAAATGATTATTTTTATTAATAAAAGCTGAAAAACCCTCACATGTTCATTTGCTTTTCCTCAAAAGGCAACCTAAACCCAACATTCAAAACCTGTAAGTGAGTTTAACTGCAGGAAAACGATTCAGACGCAGAATCGGAATCAAAACTTCTCCAATTCTAATGCATTACATTTTAGAGTCAAGCATTGAAAAAAGTCAAACTAACAAAAGTCTAAATAAATGATGAAGTAAGCATAAAAAAATCATGCAAAAAGAAAACTACCAAGCGAATCTGAGCTTAACCAGACGTTGGTAACGGAATGAGACCTTGATGAAACAGTCAGAGGAGCTGTCATGTAGCATCAATACTAAAGCAGAAGAGGTTTAAGGTGGACTGAGGATGGATTTTTGAGAGTAAAACTGATTATTAAATTAAACAAAGTCCTTTCTGAACACTCCTGCCTAGCGATAGCAGCAAAGGGGCCCAGCTCCCAGGTCTGGTTCTCCCCCAGCCAGAGATGTGTCAACCCGGCGCAAAACTCTACCAAACCAAATATGCCAATCAGTGAATACTGGTTGGCATATTTGGTTTGGTTAAATGTTTCTGATTAAATGGTGTTGGTGTCAGCTAGAAGGAAAACGTACATTTATTTCTAAAAAGACAACAGTGAGTCCCAATAAAAGAGGTGAACCAAACACTGTAGGAAAACCCTAAATTAAACCAAAAAAATCCAGTAATAGTCATGATGTTGACCCCCTAAAAAAACTTAAGATTTACTGCTAAGTCTCCAAAAAAGTTTAAAAGCTTTTGATTGAAAACAGTCTTTCAAAAAGTTTGAATAATTCAAACGAAATCCTAAATTTTAGTCAACTCCTTTGGGTTTTTTAAACCTTTAAAACATTAGAATTGTTTAAAACTTTTTCAAATCAGTGTTGCCGCCATGTTTGATGTTTAAAAAATCCACTCCAGCCATCTTTTGACTTATTTTCAAAGCATTCCCAGTGGTCTTTTAGCTATGATTAAGACATAAGAATGACATTACAGCTTGTTGTTGTACAGATCATAGTTACTGCAGAGTGTCATTGGAGACAATGCAATAAAGAACACTGGTCATATGAAATGTGGAAATTGTACTGTGCCAGGTTATAGCAAAATCTGCAAATTTCTTGTCTAAATTTGACAGAATGTGAGGAAAACAGTTTTTAAAGCAGCAGCTGAGTAAAACAACACATTTTTATCACACTTTCAGTCATGAGCCCTCAATGGAAACAGCTACCATACCAATTGATAACCACATGTGTGCAGACTTGCTTACTCACAAACAAGCACTAAGATAAGCATGAGAATATATGGGAATTTGTACATTGTAAATGTCTGCTCCTGATTCACAGCGATTTGAGGAAAGAAAAACTTTGTAATGCAGTTTTTAGGTTACATTGTGTGTAATGCATGTGTCCTCCCTCATCAGAAGAACCTGTTAGAAACACGATTTTCATCAAAAGGGGTCTTAAAAACAACGTAAGAAAATGTCCAAAATTAAATATCCCTTTTTTACATCTTTCGAATGATAGTAAAATGTGAATTTTACACCTACAAACATTTGCAAATATCTGCATAGTGTGAAAAAGTTACAAGCTAACATCATCACTTTGCATCATTCTTTTATGAGAACTCATCAGCTCTGCCAACAGCCTCAGTTAGTCCAATTTATTCAGTGCAACAAATCCGTTATTGTGTATGCCATTAGTCACACTTTTTTAATTAATATGAATCCCAGCTCTCTCCTCTCCTCTCCTGTCCTCCCTGCTTGTCCTCGCTTTTCTCCCTGATGACAGACGATGTTTTCTGGCTGATTTGATATTAATAGTCGGGTAAACACTGCCATTACCCTGGAGACAGCCATGTGGGCACGTTCCTGCTGTTTAAGCTCTTAATCCCAGTGTTTTATCAGAGATTTGGGCGTGCTGCCTTCACTCTATTTTTAAAACAACCCTCCCACACTGCTGCTGAAACGCTCCCCACCCTGTGTCATCAGTGCAGTCCTCCTCACAATCTCCAAATGTACCCCTAAACCCTGGTTGCAGAGGAACGCTGGCATTGAGGCGTGTGGCTTTGTCACACACAAATGGAAACTGACATTCTTCCTTTTGCTGCAGCTGCGTCAGCAGCACTGTCTGCTGTGTTTGGCAGATGGAAACTCGGAGAACTGTTTTCTTCTTGTACATCAGTTAGATCTAAAAAAAACACTTTTAAATGAAATCCAAGAAATGCAATTGGACATTTTTACTATTTTTTCCCCAAAGTTTTGTTTGTTAAAGTTGTCATTGCTGGTGAAAGGCTCACTGACAAGTATTTTAAGAGAAGGTCAGCAGAGATCTCCTGAGACATTACACAGTTGTTAGGTTTCATGCAAGACCGGGGTGGTCGTCACATGTGACATCTCTAGTCTTACTACACTGCAGAGTCACTGTGAAAAGCTGTCAGTGCATAAAGGATTCTCACTCAAAATCTTTCCCACTTCTAAATGTGCTGCCGCCCCCTTCTGGAGGGCTTGTGTACTGTAAGATGAAATTTGAAATCTTTCAAAAATTGACGTTCATAATTGTGTACTTTATGGATTCTCTGCCTTACCCTGGGACAAACATGATTGTATCTGGTAAATCCGGATCTTATCAAGAGATTTTACAGATAATCTTTTTTTAGTTATTAACTTCAATGCTCTGTTAGTGGTTTCAAAATTTAAAAGGTTTAGCACCAAAACACACAACTGACATCCAGAGTATGTTCCAGTCGGACCTCTCCGGTCATCTGGATCCTGCTTTTTGTCAGTTACTAGAGTGAAAACCAAACATGAAGCTGCATTCAACTTCTATGATCCATGTATCTGGAACAGACTTCCAGAAAGCCTTAGATCAGCTGAGACACTCATATTATTTATTTGCCTTTATTTTATTTAACCAGGCAAAAGACCTATTGAGATCAAGATCTCTTTTACAAGGGGCGACCTGGCCAAGAGGTCAGCAGCACACGTCGTCATGTAGTGACACCCGAATAACTTAAATGAGCAGAGCCTCAGAGTGAGATACATACATAAAAAGGTTGCATACACCATAAACAGAACAATAAGTTTAGAAACGTAAGCACTGTTCTTGTCGATTGTTTTTCAGGATGGTAGAAAACGCATTGAGGGGGATCAGGTTTGAAAGTTTCAGCTCTGATTACAGCATTTCAGGCAGACGGTGCAGCATAACTAAAGGCTTTATTTCCCAAGTTCAGTCCTTACACGGGGTACAGAGAGTTGATAAGAATTGCATGAGCGAAGAACGTAATGACTGTTTGTCCTTTGTAGGAGAGAGCTTAGATAAGATCGAACAAAAACAAGAAGACGCTTATAGAATTTAATCCAATGAATGAACCAATGAGGTTCAAGACTCACATGTTCTCAGCTACATTTGACTAGTTTTTATTCCAAAGTTTACATCTGCACTGTTACTTTAAAGATCCACTCCAATCAATATTGTGTTTTATCCTGTTCTTGTGGAATTCTGCTCATGACGGAGGATTTAAACTAAGAAAATGAGTTCAAAATTGCATTTCTGAGTTTTCATGTCTAATTTATTTGAGTAAAAAATTAATAACATGTAAAAACAGTCCATTTTAAAGCAAAAATTAAACCTTTTTTTTTACTTTAAAAAAAGGACTTCAAGGAAAAAGCACAACTGATGTAAGAATTTTTTTGCTAATCCTAAATGTCTAAAACTTTCTGAGCAAACTATTTTTCCTGAAACATGCAAAATATTAAAACAGCTCAGCATAATTCTCATTGGTTGCAGAAATACAGCTCATGAAATAGCATATTTCAACATTTTGCATTTTTTTTAATTTTCCTTTTAGGCAACAAAATAAATGTGATCACTGAACCTTTCACTCTTTAACCTCATCTGTCTGAAGCAGCAGTTTTGTAAAAGCTGCTCTAGAGCTCTGACTCCAGACTTTTCTTGCAAAGGGAAAAGTCGGATTTGTAAAAACCTTCTTGGCATTTGTTGCAGGCTGAGGATTAAGTACTGCAGAGAAGGATGGGTTAAAGGGCTGGCTGGTTAATAGTGATACTGAACCGCTGGGTCACTCTTGTTTTCTTCAGATCTCTTAGAACTAGAATGAAGAAAGCAGCAGCTTTCTTTTCGTGAAGGGAAAGATTTAAGGTCACACTTTTACAGTACAAGAATCTTGCTTTTGTATTGAAAATAATTATTCTTGCTGATTTCTAATGTTGGACTTTTTTTTTCTTTTTATTGTAGCTAAATTTTCTCTGCTGTTAGATGATGTTATCAGTAAAATAATCAGAGTTTTCACAGCAGCTCAGGCTGCAGGTTGTGGGTCCATCACAGGAAACAACCTGAACTCACGTGTAGGCTTTTCAAAATAGTGGTCATTATTTAAATTAAAAACTGTTTACAAAGATGCTTTCAGAAAATGAGAAGCCACAAGACTATAACTGATTTGCTTTAAGAAGCACCAGCACATTTGATGTGCACCTGGACTGTGCAACCAGATTCTAAACATAGCCTCCATCAGACTTGAGTGTGCAGGAAAAGATGACACCCCGAACACCTGTGCTCACTCTGACAGATGAAACAACACAAACTTTGCACAAACGTTGGACTCAACAATGAAAGATGACAAAAACGTCACGTGTCAACATGCACAGCAATGCAAACTGAGGAGATGTAACGTTGGCGACACAATCACACAGACTTACACAGTTTATCATCACCATTTGAGGGATGTCTGATTGTCTCATCAGCTTCCTATCTTATCCTGGTCCGTCTTGGATGAGAGATAATTAACCCACCCTGTGTCAGACCCAGCTGGATGTTGAGAAGCATCCAGATCAATTTTTCTTGCCTCTCTGTCACTCAGTGTTTGTTCGGAAATGACCCCCCCATTGCTGAATTATTCAACTCCTTCCCAGCAATATGAAGAAGCTTTCTGAGCGAAATGTAGGTCAGCCACTTTCTATATGCTTCCGCAGTGTTTTGGTAATGCTCCCCAGACACGCAGCTGACCACAGCTCGACGCATCGTCGAGGGTTTCATGTTTAAAAAGATTTCAACTCCCACAAAAAAGGGGAAAAAAAAGATGCTGAGATAATTCAGCTTCATGTTAGAGCTTATAAAAGAAGACTAACTCTCACAGTTGTCTCCATGGTAGCTACAGTAATGTTAATTGAGCATATCAGACAATCAGAGCATTTGAAGTCAGAACAAAGCATCAGCTCCACTCTCCATCAATTGGGAATCACGATTTTTTTGTCTGAAAGAAACGTGGCATTTCTTGAGGCCACCGTTAAAGTGCAGTGAAATGAAAAGCGAAAGAAACCAATTAGTTGTTCTAATTTGATCTATCAGAGGGAAACCAACGTGGCTGTAGAGATTTTCTGTCCACCTTTTTCAGATCAGATGTGAGACGAATGAATCAAATGTAGCTCAAACTTTTAATAAGGGTTCTCAGTGAAACTCACAAAAACTGGGCCAAGAAGAGGGTCTCTGACAGTTTCCCCACACTTGCATCGCAAAAACCTTTGCAGCTTTAAGAAAGTCTGGCCAAACTCTACAAAAGCTCTTCAACATATTAAACACTAACTCATACACACATTTTACACAACTGTTCGAGTCATGAGTCAACCATAAATAATATATCTGAACCCTTGCAAACATGCTGGCAGTGTGGCAGACAGGCAGAAGCAGCTGTGAGTGGGAAATCCTGAGAATTAGTTTGTGTGTGGTGACAGTTCGCCATACCTCTCTTGACGTGGCCGCCGGGCCTAATGGAAGAAGTGGAGCTGGGAGACATGACGATTGCTGGGAGCTGCCGCAGGACATTTGGTTACCTGCAGAAGAGAGCTCACACAGTAATGAGGCTTCCTGCCTGCAGGCACAGGGGCTGGGAGCCTAAGAAGCACGGCATCCACTGACATGAAAGGAAAAAGCATCACTGTGAGCAATGCAGTGAACGGCACCCCGCATGTAAACAATAAGAAAAATATCACTTGTTATCACAGGAATAATTAAATAATGCCCACTCATGTTTTTAGTGTTTTTGACATGTATTTAAAAAATTAAGCTTAAAATCGCATTTTTGAGTATTTCTTTATTCAAATTGTTGTGAACGAATAGCCGACGAGAAAAATGCTGCTTGAAAACCTGTAGCGGTGACATACCCGCTTTAGTTTGCAAGTTCGAGATGGCATCTCGCTCAAGACTGTTCGCCTGGATAACTCTGATCTTGCTCGGCATTTTTGTTGCACTGCGAATGTTAGGCTAGGGTGTGAGGGGCTGTGGGCTAGCGGGAGAGAGTGTAAACAAATAGATGATTAGAAATGAATGAAGGCTTACTTTTGTACCAGCCGTCCCACCCACAACTCAGAGGCAAATTTCTTATCAACTCCTGTCACTCTGCAGAAACTATGTTCTAGAAAACATACGTTTTATGACTAAAAATAACATAATTGTAATTAAAAGACTGAATGCTTTTAAAGTAGAGCAAAAGATGATGAGTAGGTCTTTAGAGTTTTTGTAGCTGCATCCTTATTTTGCAGCAATCAGGTTTTTTTTATTCTTGCTGGAAATTCTCAATGTTTAAAGTACAGACTGTGTGAAAACCGTGTGGATACAATTGATAGTGTTAAGAAATATCTTCTGTCAGCGCCATATGTGCGAGCTTCAGCTAATGTTACTTGCAACGTGGAATGTAACCTGTTTGCAGAAATATGGAGACACACAATAGAACGGTGCCAAGGTACCAGAAATACAATCTTCACACTGCCTCCCTCTGAGATCACGAGTGACCTGCAGCATGCAACACAGCCGGTTTGTGGTATTAAACTCGCTTTGAAAGCCAAAAACGGAGAAGCGGATGGTTAAAGCACAGAAAAAGTTTGCTTTGACTATAAAAAGCATTCACCAAAGTGGATGTCGAAGTGACACATTGCAAATTGCAGCAGATTAAACTGTTTTTTCATAAGGTACTGATGATCGGAAAATGACATCACACATCAAATTGGAACTGCAGTTGTTGCTTCTGAAAGTGTAATTAGAGCTCTTGTCTCAGAGAGTTAAAAACAAATAAATCAGAATTAGATCTGGAATGTAATTTAGTGTGGGTAGAAAAGAGGAGCATAAAAAGTCTGTACTTTAAAGTGACACTTTTGTTCTTAAATGAGTCATGTGTATGAAAAGAAAAACATATAAATGCATCACAGCTTCTAAAAGCTGGAAATAGCTTCAGCTTTGTGTTTTTGGTTTGGTTTTCTTGCCTTTTTCCCTCCACATATGTATTCTTTTTGGCTTTTAAAATCGTATTCATTTTTTTCTGCCTTTTCTTGTCATTTGTTGCTGTTTTCATGTTCCAGTAATGGGTGTTTTTTACTTCTCTGTTCCTCTCTTTATATGACAGACACCGCAGCAACATCTGAAAAAACAAAGTTTCTCCAAGACTTTTGGAAATTGCAAAAATATGTTTTTGATGAAAATAATTACTCCCACAGTGAAAGAAAATGTTTCAGGACTGAATGGACGTGAAACTCCATGTTTTTGCTACCAAACATCAGTTACAAAAGTGACAAAAGCAGAGACCGGTTGTGTTTTATCATATAAATAGGTGTGTTCCTCAGCCCAACACGTTGCAATGAAATTGGAGAACTCATGAGTGTGACGTGTACGTCTGTGGTTGTTTGCTTGCCGTGAAGGACCCACCTCATGGTCCAGGTGATACCCTGACATAAATCTGACATCCAAGTTTTTGAAAGAAAGATGCAAGGATCAACAACATGCAATTCAGTAGGCCTCGCTAAAATAAATTATAGTTAATCTTCTGTAAAAGATGCAACATAAGTCATGTAATAATTTTCCTTAAAAGGGCCAGAATCGTCATTGGACTCCAGGAAGTGAGAGTGCCTCATATGGTATGACCAGCAATGACCTCTGACCTGAATCCCATAGAGCAGGACAGGGCCCTTCTGAAGCAGAGACTGGATGATCGTACACCACCCCCAAAAGACCCGGCAGAACTACATGTAGCTCTTGTGGAAGAGAGGAACGCCTCAGAACAACCATGAGGCTGGTGAGGAGCATGTGACGCCGCTGTCAAGCTGACATTGGAGCAAATATTAGAAATATCTGCTAGTGACACTGTCAATGTTTGTCATTTGGAGATATTTGAATTATTGTCTTCATTTTGGGGTAATAGATGACAAATTATTGAAATTTGTGCTTCTTCTCATTCATTATTTGTTAAATCAAATGGAACTTCATTAAAATTCAGTCCAAATAGAAGAAGTATCCTCTCTCAAATTCATAGTGAGTGGTGTAATTATAATAAACCATTTTTTCACTGATCCTTAGAGGGTTTTCTGACACTCGTGTTAGGTGTAGAGTCACTCTGAGATCCGAATTCAGCTTCACAGCCAAGCAGGGAGCTCCTCATTTGATAAAAGGGTAAAAGAGTCATGGACAGAAATAAAAGAGGTGTGAATTTTCAAAATGGAGAGCATTACCTAAAAGTCAGGCATTCTTTTCCTTCTTTCTTTTTATTCTCTACTCCCCTCTTTCTAGCACAGATCTAGTTCTGAATGTTAGAGCTAAAAACATGTGGCTTCTGCCATTCTCGCCTCTTAGTGGGAAGGCACTGGTTCAAATCCCAGCTGGGAGTTTGCATGTTCATCCCATGAAGCTTTAGTGCAATTTCAATAAGGAAGAACTACCTCAATTACAGGTAAGCTGGGTTTTTGTGTCACAGCTAAATAGCTGATGAGCCACATTTCTTCTCAATCAATCACAATCATGTTTTTGGCTTTAAATCCATATCTATAAATGTTTTTTTCTCTGCATTCTAGATGGTCCGTTGGCCTTCCTCTACCCAAAACTTGGAGTGATCCTTTGGTTTTGTCTTGCCTCTAAACACCATCCTTATCCAGACCACAGATGTCAAACTCCAGGCCTCAAGGATCACCTGCTATTGTAGCTTCTTATTGGCAAAACACACCTGATCCAGGTAAACAACTGCAGATAAGTTAGGAGAAACCAGCAGGATGTCAGCCCTTGATGCCTGGAGTCTAACACTCTGAGGTTTATTCATCTATGATCTGACTTCATCCAAAGACATCGTTCTAACTACCAAGGATTATGGACTTATTTCGTGCACACTTTTCTGTAACACAAATAAATCTTTACTTGCATTGGTAATATCTCTCCACTATGAAGTTCATTCGAGTCCAAAGACGTTCTTCGCTGATTCAATTTTTTTTTAAATGGAGTTGTTTGCACATCACAGTGTGTACTTTGTCTTGACAGAGTACACTAATAAAGATTCAAACCTCGAGTTGCTCAAGTTGTTTGCTGTGACTAACACTAACTTATAATTTTCCAGTGAGTCTGCCCAGTGAGCACGGCTAATAAAAATACTCCTGGTGTGAACATGATCCTGCAGTTAGTGTGCCATGAACACAACTCAGCCAACAATGTCTAATAAACGGTTGCAGCATGAGGACTTTGTGTAAGACAACACTAATTAGCGCGTGGTGTATACCTCTCTGCCTAGCAGCCCTGCTTGCCGGCCTCCCCGTCTGACTGCGCCCCCCTCCCGTTCTACCCCCTCCCTGTCAACAGAAGAAGGCTCGACACCCCCACTGCATCTCCAGCTCTGTAATTAAAACGGTGTAATCTAGGTGGATCGCCTCTATTTTTAACAGGCCCCCCTCCCCTGTCATCAGGCGGGTAGAGTGACACAATGGGAAGCATCAAGGAGGAGGACGCAGGCACAGCCTCAGCACCAGGTGATGACCAACTTTGGAAAAGAGGAGAAAAACGATGAACTACATGCCATTGAGAACTGTGTTTTTTGCGTTTTTTGTGTTCTTGTAGCATTTTTCTCGTGATGGAGGATTTATACAGAAAATAAAGATTAACAATGGTGCTTCTGAGTATTTCTTTATTCAAATCGCTGTGAATCAGGAGCAGACGAAAAAAATGCAGATTGAAAAAGCTTGTCGTTGTTACGTACAAACAACAATCGACGGGCCGCAGGGTCTCTGCTACCCTCTATCCTGATGCATCCACTTACAGACAAATAGATCCATTAATGCCGTTTTCCTCATCTGAGCTGGAATCTGGCTCTAAACTGTACGCCTGGATAGCTCCAATTATGCTCGCCATTTTTGTTCCACCGCTAATGTCATTTTGGGATTGTCACAACCCGATCTGTAGCAGCTACCAGATTGTACCCCGCATGTGCAGAACTTAGGTCCCTTTCTCTTTGTGACCAACATTCTAAGTATCTAGAATTAGACTTTTTTTTATTTTTTTTTTTTTTGTATGTGTTGTTCCAAAATTTTAAAACTTGTAATCATTTAATAAATAACTATGGTCCAGGTAACAATTAGCAACAGTTCTGCTGTCTTTATGATTTGGTCACATAAATGTATGTTTTCCTCAACAACGAAGAGCTTCCCCTGACTGAATTGAAGCTTTGTAAAAAAAATTAAAGAACAAGCCTCAGCTGATTGAGTGCATTTTACTCTGAGGAGACGCCCAAGGCTGCTGCAGCTGCTTTTGATAACCTGTCTGTGTTAACGACCGGGTAGCCATTAAAGATTGAGTGGTGACACAGGTAGCCTTTCCAGATGGGTGGCAACTAGGCTGTAAGCTTCCGGTAGAGAGTGTTCACAAAGGCATGATGGGAAATAAGCACAGGCTTACTCCATGTCAATGGTTCCGCTCACAAGTCAGAGACGGATTTCCAATGAACGACTGCAGCTCAGCAGAAACTATGCCCTAGAAAATGACACTGGTTTGTTGATTTTGTCTAAAAATGGTTCATCATTAAAAAAAAGAAAACACTGAGAATGCTTTAGATCAAAAGATAATTGAATCAGTGCCGACTTTCAGGTTATTTGATGGTAAAGGTTCACAAAAGAAAGTTTATCTTCTTCAAAATGAAACTTCTATTTTTACTTGGATCGAACTAATTCCTTCAATTCTGATACTCAGACTTCTATCACAGCATCACTGAAGATTTAGATGTTTGCTCTTCTCGGTCTCAGATAATAATGGCAGACACACAGAAAGTGTTGGTTATAGAGTTTGCTCATTGCATTAGAGATCATTTATTCACAGGAGGAGTGGTGAATGAATGCCAAGCATGGCGGTACCCTGCAGTCCCCTCTGCATCAAAGCTAACAGCATTAAGCCCATTAATGGTCCTGCTGAACACATTACCAACCAACAACTGTTGCTTTGAAAGCCTACTTTTAAGTAATTCCTTTTTTCCTGTTACTTGCTGCTGCTGTTGTCGCCAGAACGGGTTATCATCAGACAGACAGAGAAACTGCATTTAAAAGCTTTTGCCATGAGTCCATAATTCCGAATTAGTTGCCCCCGTCACCGAACACCCCGCTTCTGCCCCTCACCCCCTGCGGCATCAGCTCAAGAACACGGCCATTACCCACCACCGTTCCTATGGCAACACCACCCTGCAACCCTTATAAGGGGATGGCAGAATGTGTTCGGAGTCACATGTGGATGTGTGTGCGTGAGTGTGGCACGCTGAGGTTTATTTAGATAATGTCAACAAGGAATGTAATCTTTTTCTAAAGGTTTAATATCGTCATTTCCCCACCGCTGCCTGTCATTGATAAATGTACCAGTTTTACAGCCTCCAGAAAAAGAGTGAAAGTTAAACATTTCTAAGGTATTTTAAGTTTTCAAACTTACACTTTCTGGCTCTGCTTGATCTCCGCAGCTTAAATGTTTGATTAGGACGTCTGGACAGTGTGAAAGTCAGGTATTTAATGTCACCCGAGGCCCTTTGGGAGGCAGAATCTGAAGTAACGTGCTGCAACGGTGAATGAAAAAAAGGATGAAAAGAGGTGAAATGACAGCGACTGAGAGAACAGAGGTGAGAGGGACTGACGGACAGAGCCCTGCTGGTGGAGTGAATCCTACCCTCCTTTTAGAGGTGCAGCCTGGCATTTAGGGGTTTGGGCAAAAGAGCCGAGATGTGAGATAAGGGGATTGAATATATCTTTTCCGATTATTCTTTTTGTCATGCTGACTGAAAGACTACCACCACTTCCTCCAACTGTATGGAGCCTGCCACAAACCAATTAACATGCTTCTATGTTGGTTTATCAATATGCAATAGACCGACCACCCACATACACCAATTATCTCGCATTTTGCCACATAAATGTAAGGGGGCTTGGGGAGGTTTGCGATGGCTAATAGGAAGGGTTTGAAATATAGCTGCACTCTCTGATAGTCAGAAGAAATCAATGGGATGAAACGCCCACTCCCCCCCATGAGAGGACCAAGCCATTAGAGAGAAGCATTTTACCGCCACTCGCCTTGGACAGAATAAGCGCCTCTTCTGTTGGATCTTTACTTTTTGTTTATCGTTTTGCTTGATTAGTCCCATGGCGATCATCTCTATCTAGCGCTGCCAAGTTGGCCTCCTTTTTTATCTTTTATCTTTTTTTGACGTTCTCTCTGAATGCACAATTAATCACACTCAACCTGTTCCAAGCCCCCCACCCCCCTATTGTTGTGACACAGCCTCCTCCTCCCTTTCAGTTCTGTCTGTTTGTACTGACTCGGTCTGTATTTGTTCCCAGATGCAGGTCTGATCTGGATCAGAGCAACTTGTGAGTCAGCATCCCTCATGAGAATTGGATTTTCTCGCAGCGCTGAAGGCCTGCACAGACTGGGAGCTGTAACCGTGTTAGGCTTCATTTCGAAGTTTCCTCCAGGTTGGAGGCTCATTAGAAGATTTAATGCGGAATGGTTTATGATCTCCTCAGTGAGGGATTGGGCAGAGGAGAGAGCATATCGTCCAGATGCACTTCTTCTGTTTCTCTGAGTGCAAGAAGGCTGCACAATGGGACTGTGTGGCCACCTGCGCTTCTAAAGATCAAACTGTCTTTCTTCTCTTTCTTTACTCCTTCAAAAAGCATTTTTAAATAAAGCAAAAGCTATGAATACTAGAAATTAGTTGTCGGAAATAAAATGTCTCTCTTTAGAAGTTTTAACCCAAGGATTTAGAAATGTGAGGCTTTGTAGGTTTAAGATTAATCTTCAATTAGACACGGTCACATTCTTGTTGTTTTTGATAAAAGCACAGCTCCGCTCATTATTGTCGGACAGCGTGAGTTTAATGGAGTTCTGCATTGCCAGAGAAAGAAACTTTTTTTCGTTGTTTGTTTTCAGACAGTTTAAAGCCACCAAGCAAGGAAGCTGGCAGAGCGAGACCACCCTGACATGCTGACAGGCGAAGTTCAGGACTGGGCGAGAAAAACAGCACGGTGACACCTCATCTCACCCCGAATCTGAAAGTGCTTGGGAGGGTGGAAGTGGTGGCGGTGGAGGGGGTGCTGCTGCTGACAGTGCTGTACTGCAGGGGAATCAATGGCAGTCACTGTGAAGCGTGCACACAGTTAGAGGAAAGTGGATGTGCGCGGTTTCAGAAAAAGCGTCTAACATGTTTTTAACACTACGAAGTAGTGATAGAAATCTTCTTGTTCATCTTTCAGCACACAGCTGATTTCTTTCATATTTTCTGAATTTAGAAGCTCTCTGCTGAATTGGTTTCAGCATAATCGGGAGTTGCGGATAAAAGAAATGTGTTTCAATCCATATTAATGTGTTGTCTGCTTGACTGAGTTTACAGCTTTGTTTCATTTTTCATTAATTTCTTGTTTCTAAGGAGGTGAACATCATGTGCCATCTGCAGAACCAAGCTTTCGCTCATACGTATGAGATGACACTGAGAGCGTAAAGAAAGGTGTGAACCACTTCTTTCCTTTTATGTCTTTATTTTATCTACTGTTTGTGTTTCCTGTTTTAAATGCAGCATGTCTTAATAGAAAGAGACTGAATGAGCCAAAGAAAGGCCATTTCACCTCTCTGGGATCAGACTGCTGGACTTCAAGAAAGCATTTGGCACCATAAGCCTGAACCTTCTAATGTCTAAGCTTTCTACTTTTAACACATCCCACCAGGCATTTTCATGGTTTACGTCTTACCTGCAACGCCGAGAACAATATGTAAAAAAAAAAAAGTGTATTATCTGCCACTGGTAGAATATGGCCAGAATCCCCCAGGGAACCATACTGGGGCCAATTCTTTTCTGTAGGTACTTAAATGAACTCCCTGAAGAGCGTCCTGACGTTGGACATTTCTTTAATGACCAGTCAAACTAATCCATTGAGAGGCTGTATAATCAGGCTTTAAAAATGTTGATAAAAAAACCTCCTTCATTTCATCACTGTTGTATTTTAAGTAAATACAAGATTTTACATTTGATCATTTTTGATCTAGTTCATCCATTTAAAGCTGTTTTTTAATGTTTTACCGTTCTTGCACCTGAGCCATTTTTCCTAAATTTGTCAATAGACTAGAAACTTCCCGATCAACAGGAGCAACACTTGAAGTCCCATTTCATAGAGCATCTTTTGCTCCAAACACTCTTTTAGTGAGATTGTTCTGTGCAACAATCGTCCTATTAACATAAAACCTAATCTAAACTGTCAACCTTTAAAAACTAGTTAAATCTTGGCTCATGGAGCAACAACAATGCAACCATATTGTTTAAATATGTGTTCATGTGAAGAATGTGAATGAGACAGTTGAATGCATTTTTATCTTTTTGCCATAAGGTATTCTTTTTTTTTTTTTTACTATTTCTAGTAAAGCTCTTCTAGGAATGGGTGTTATGAACTAGCTATTGGCTATAAACACTGTGATACAGGCATCAAATTGTTTCACTGTACCTGTTATGATCTATGTTTATTTATTTATTTATTAAATAAACATTAGAAAGGAAAGAAAAGCAAAATGAAAAACATTGCCTTTACAAAAACTAAAAGAACACAAGACTCTCTAATTGGCATGTTCTGTTATTAACTCAAACTTTATCAGGGCAATATCTTTGTTTTGCTGTTGAATGCCACTGCTGCTCCGCTTTATTTTGCTCCTAAATTGATGGACAGAAAAACCTCCTCATCTTCTGAAGTCTCAGCTGTAAAAAGGTCAGCGGTGACGCTCGGTGACAAGCAAATGCACAGTTATGGAGCAGAGCCATGAAGTGCCGTCAGACCTCCACCGATAGTGTTAACACACTGCTCCGGCTGGAACTTTGGCTTATTAACATCCCCGACGTGCGCCCAGTGTCAATAATTCTATGGCAACCTTTGCTGGTTCTCAGATGTAATGATTTTTGCAGATCATTCAGATGATTTAAAACATCACAAAGATACAAATAATTAACAGACTGCTAAAACACAGACGGTCACGCTAACTATGTTTAGCATATGCCCAGTGGGCGAGCTGCTGCACTCACAGTGACTTGTGGGCTGAATTTGGGAGCAACAACACTGTTTCTGCAGCCAAGAAAAGTAAGACATGCAAGAAATTACGTATATGTAATTCTTTATATTAGCTGAGAAAGTTTGCTTTATCTTTGTGTCAGTTAGAAGTTGCTTTTTTTCATTGAAAATGTTGTCTGTGTTGAATTTTGACACAAAAAGATGACATTCCCCTCTTTTAGACCTAAATCCATGCTTACAAAGCTTGAGAAAATGATTTAAGATGATCTGATGAAAAATCTTTGATGGATTTACCAGCTTAAAGAACTGAACTTGATTGTAATAATCAAGGGTTTAAAGGGGAAGCTGCTTATGAAGAAAAAATCAAACAAAAATCTTTGCTGCTTCATGCTCTAACACTAATAATTGTATGCATAACCTATAGCTAAGAATACCAAATGCAGCCAAATTCCCTTGTTTTAGTCAGTGTGTGGTTTTGTTTAAATAAAAATAGATTTAAAATGTGACAAAAATCTAATCTCAAAGGCAAAAAGTAGGCAGCAACATTTAATGTCAAAATTCTGAAGTCATTTTTTTTTTTTTATCTCTCAATGAATTCAAGTGCTTTAGAAGGAAAGAAAAACAGTCCTCTTGGATGAGTTGTTGAAATTTCTTATTCAATGGCAGTTTAGAAAGAATTGACTGGATTCTGTGGCTTCATTCTGCTAGGAACAGGTGAGATTAGATGATAAATGAAAATTGTAATCTTCAACATTATTTTCTAAAAAAACAGGCTTGTTTTGGTTAGGATGGAGGATGTTCTTAGTCACTAAATTCTAATTGCCTAATGAGTTTATTTATTTATGTTCTTCTCTGAGGAACTTTTGTTCGACTTTGCCGGTCTGTTGCACAGCAGAGTCCCATGTGTGCCCGTGAATGGGCCCATGTGTGAATGCATGGGTGTGTTTGTAAGGATTCATCTATCCGAGCTCTCCTAACAAGCGCTGAAATAATAATGAGAACATTGGTTTGCATCTGAGTGGGGTTTATGAGAGAGGAGGAGCAGGGAGACGGGGAATGTGGAGAAGAAAATGGGAACCAAAAAACTCACAGCTGGATTTAGCCATGTTTAATATCTACAAAACCATTTTGCCTTTTATCATGTAAGCATTTTAGAAGGGGTGTTCATGCTGCAGATGGATATAAATCATAATGCTGACAAGTCTAGCACAAACATGCAGCAATACGTTGTGTCACTTTGCTTATTTTTGACAAATTTAAAATAAAATTTTAAAATTTAATAAAAAAAAAATGAGATCATTAAAAAAAGATCAAATTAAAACCACTTATCCGTTTCAGAATCTTGGATCTTCTTTAACAAGCAATTTTTCTTCTTAATATATTTACTTTTAAGCTCCCCAAAATTCGTTTTTGAAGCACCTGTGATATTTATGAGAAGGATCCTGTAAATTGCAGGAGTGTCCCCTCCACACTGCATTAGTGTATGCATTTTAATGCCTCTATCTAGTCAATAAGTAATACTCAAACCTGATGGTATGGTACAGATGGGTTGAGTAATATGAGAAAAAAAGAAGAAAACATTCTTCCGTTTTTGATTGCTTTAATTAGGGATGACTCCGGTCAAAGTTCAAATATTGAAAAAATCTAGATGTCCTGGAAAATGTATTTTTAAAAGTGTCTCAAAATCAGCTACGAGTGTTAATTACAAATGAAGACAGTGCTATTAATGACAAGTTTAGTATTTTAATTGCATGCTACTTTTTCAAGAATTTGGTACAAAAAGTTCATGCAGCATAAGTGATTTTCAAAAGTGCAAAACGGGTCAAAAATCACTTTACAAGTCGATCCGCGAGCATGCCAAAAATTATTACAACCACTCCATGAAGCTGTGATGGAGTTTCTGCAAAAAAAGCCGATCGAAAACATCGGCATTAAGAGTGAATTTACCAAACGAGACCAAGAAAAATACTTTTTTTTTTTGTAAAGAGAAAAATCCCCACATCCATCACTTTCACAGAGTACATACTGGCAGGCGTGGAACTAGAACTCACAAACATGCTCGTGGGCATATCTCTAAAGAACTTACTTGAATTTTACAAAAATAAAGAACAAAAACATGAGGTAACGGCTTGTAAACGTTGTTGTCACTTTGTTCAAGTTGGCAATATCAAATTCATCCAAAAAGTATTCAACGTGTAAACAACTGCCCAGATTTTACGCACAAGCTTTACGCACAAACATTGGTCGTTGGACTACTTGCCTGTAGTCATTTCTTGGAAGGAAGCGTGAAGTTTTGCATATCTTTAGTGTCTGGGACACAAAGAGAGCGTCTTCGATCATATTTAGCAGACACGGATTTTGGCCTGCGGCTGGATCTCTCCGCAGTTTCTCCACAGATGTCATCACCCTAGCTGAGCCCAACCATGACAGTCTCCACGTCTTTGGAAGGTCTCCGGTCTTTCACCAAGAAGTTAATCATGCTCTCTGATTTGATCATCAGGTTGCAACCCAGGAAAAATATGCCGAACATGACGGTGAGCGACAGGACGCACAGAACCGCGATCTGCACCACACGCATGACGAACAGTTTACGCTCTTCCTGCAGAAGCACCAGCGACCCTCCGCCGTCTCCGGTCACCACGTCGTCCGTGCTGTTGCTTGAATATGTTGCCAGAGCGTCGGTGAGGGTCTGACTCCCGTTAAAGAGCGCGTCCTGAGTCATGTTAAGGAGAGACACATTCATGTTTCCACGCAGGTTTTCTGCAGCAAGACACGCGACTCCGGCTGGCAGGCACACAGTCTCACCACAAAACCTGGACTTTGAGCAAAAAGTTGCTTCATGTGACTGTTAGGCAGGAAATAAAAGAAACTAAAGAAGACTAAAAACGCTTTCGTACTGCAGAAGGTTTGCTGTTTCTTCAGTGCGTAATGAGCGCGTCAAACACCACCAGCCAAATCGCGTCAGTTGCAAACAAAAATAAGTTTCTTCAAGAAAAGTCCGAGATGTTGGGATGCTGGGAGACTCTTCTTGACACTAAGTAAAGTGTGGCACGCTTTCCCTGTGGTATATTAAAGGACACTCCCTGCTCTCCTGCGTGCGCTTCGTCTGTGCTGCCTTTTAAAGCAACGAGTTCCCCCTTAAACGCGCCACCATCCACCAGTGGATGAGCTGATCAGGTGGCAGCAGGTAAAGGGGCTTTTGATTTTGGAATCGGCCCCGTAGCTAAAAGTTAGTTTTCATGAATGATCAACACTCAATTTGAACATAAAAAATGCACTTTTACATCGTTAATTAAAATATATTATAAAACCAATATGGCAGAATAATTACTCTCAGCTTTGGTTGAACTGTCTCTGTGCAGCAAACAGGCAGAAACTTATAGAGCTTTACAAACCAACTTCCATGGCGTTTTGGGTGTTTTTTGCAAGTTATTGTGGCATTTTCCTGATGACAGAGAACATACAATAAGAAAATTAAGCTGAAATTGCATTTCTCGGTTATTTTTATTAATCAAACCATTATGAATAAGAAGTAGAAGCAAAAAAAAACCAGTTTGTCGCAGGGCACTCATTCATTCCCGCACACACTCACACATGCACTCTTAGAAAAGCCAATTAACAAATGAAAGGATGTTTTTGGACTGTTGGAGGAAGCAGGAATGCCCAGAGAAAAGCTACACATTCGAGGGGAGACCATGCAGACAGAAATGTTCCAGCCGAAATTCAAACCAGGGCCTTCTTGCTGTGAGGCAAGAGCGGTAACCACTGTGCCACTGTGCAACCACCCCCAACCATTGACTGTTTATAGAAAACTGGACAGATCAGGTGTGACATCACCCAAAGAAAAGGCTTCACCTCCGGCTCCAGCGAAATGAAACCAGTTCAGACGTCCAGCCATGCTGGACCAGAACAACAATGATTGGTTCGAGTCAGTCTGAGTCATTGATTGTATATAGAGAACTGGACTGAGTGACCCCCTCCCCTCTCAAGTTTCTTGTAGGAGTTACCTGCTGGATCCAAAAAGTCAAAATCCCATAGACTTCTATTAAGAAATAAACAACTTTTACTCAGTCATTATTTTCCTCAGAATAACCATTCTTGCTCTGCTAGATCTTATTAACATGTTCTTGCTAGTCCTTTTTTTCATATTTTTGGTGCAGCGCAAGTTATTCAAATTATTAACTGACCAGTCAGATGCCTGAATGAAAGTAGGTGGCCTTGTATCGAATGTTTGTAGCATTTGATTCTCCTGAGCCTCATTTCAGTGGAAGGGGTGTGGCCTTCTAACAAGGTCACTGGTGATGGCAGAGAGGTTGCCATAGAAATGTAGACTAAGACCGACACGGACCAATCACAGCTTACTGAGGAGGTCTGGTTTCAACATGGCGATGGACATATTGCAGGAAAATGGAGACTCGATTGACTTCATTTGGTTGGAACCGGAAGTTGGCCATTTTTTATGGGTGACATCACACTGACTATATCCAGTTCTCTATATACAATCAGTGGTCTGAGTCAATGTTTCTATGACAACTACTGTTGCCAAGTAAGCGTGTTTGAAGTCCACACCAGTACACACCCCTTCCACTGAAAGTGACTCTGGAGAATCTGTCAATCAAACATTTGAGGTGGGGGCCATAGGGCACTGCATTCTTTTACTGAGGCATCTGATTGATCAGTTTATAACTTGAAT
This sequence comes from Oryzias celebensis, assembly GCA_014656515.1. Classification (NCBI taxonomy): domain Eukaryota; kingdom Metazoa; phylum Chordata; class Actinopteri; order Beloniformes; family Adrianichthyidae; genus Oryzias; species Oryzias celebensis. The sequence continues at coordinate 5,502,398 of BNCR01000008.1, read as the reverse complement.
AACTTGCGATGAAGAAAAAATATTGTGAAAGAAAAACTTGGATTAGCAAGAACATGTTAAAAAGATGTAACAGAGCAAGAATGGTAATTCTGACAAATACAGTATAATGGCTGAATAATAACTGTTTATTTCTCACTAGAAGTCTATAGGATTTTGGCTTTTTGGGACCAGCGGTAACTTCCTATTTGGATCGCAAGAGGGCAGGGATCACTCAGTCCCATTCTCTATACAGTCAAAGCCCCAAACACAGAGGATAATTTGTACTGTACTGTCGTTTTATACAAATATGTCCTAGAAGACAACACAAGTTTGTTTGTATGGGGTTTTTTGTGGCTAAAAACAACATAATCCTAATTAAAAGACCACTAAGAAGGCTTTTAAAATAGATCAAAAGATGATGATTGATGATCTCAACAAATCGCCGTTTAAACCTATGGAACAATGTGATTGAATCAGAAATAGTTCCTTCTTCTAATCTAGACTATGCCTGGAAGAAAATCTTTGAGCAACATTCTTACTCCCCTTTTTTTTAATCTGTTGGAAGCAGCAGGCTTTAAGTGGACGTGATACCCCTGCTGCTTCATCTATAAAGACAAACGAGCCACGAGGGAGCCTGAAGTAAACATGCAGAATGTTTGTGTATTGGTGCAGCTGTGGAAATGATGCTCGTGCTGTTCTCCTCCATCACAGGGAGCTGGTTCATTCATGCATAATATGAGCGTGCATGTTTAGGAAGTCCACAGTTATTGAATGGCTGCATCTGTAGACGCGATAAACAATGTTCTTGCATTCCCATGCACCAATTCTTCCTAAAATAAAGGTGAAAGGGATGTTTTGTGATTGGGTTGCTAGAATAAGGAGGAACCTTAAAATAATAAAACAATAAGTCTTCACTGCCATATTTTTAGCATCTAATTACATTCTTGAAGATTAAAATGGCCCATACTTGTTCATGAAAACACCCTGCGGTCTCAGTGCAAACATACTTTTGCATATTTTGTCTTGATTTTTCAGACCGAGATTATGTTAAATCTGCTAACAAACACTGCCTGTTAAGATTTTTCAGTGGTTTGCTTGAATATAAAAGGCATGAAATTCAATTAGAGATGCTCCTGGTGTGTACGTCAGCAGCTTTCCGCTGTAGGCATGTGTACAAACAATGATTAGTTCCAGTGTAGTATGTAATGGGAGCTGAGAGATTGTGCCGTCTTTGCAACAATGCATGGTTTCAGCAACAGGGCATGCGTTTTAATTTAAAATGCAGCAGGTAATTGGTAACATTTTAATCAGCTGATTTTTTCCTGTTATTCAAGATGCATCACTAAATCTTCCTTCATCCTAACTGCTTTTTGTGATTTTAAAATGCAAAAGTTCAAAAACAAGTAGTGGCAGAGTAAAGGAGCAAGAGACTTTAAAGACCTTAACTCACAGTTAAGCAGTTTTTGAAAAAATCTCATCTTATTAGAAGTTCAAGTTTTTGAAAAATAGGAGCCTGTTGTTGCTTATCGTGCAGGGAACACTGCATGTTTCAATCCTGAAAGGAAAGGCAGTCCTAAATGATTTCTATTGTTGTTGAGACTGTACATGTGGAAACAGTAAATTTGTATAAGGCTGCATATATGGACATGATAGTCTAACTTGTTCCTAAGCAACAGAAGACCTCTAAACCCAGTGACAGATGGGTGCTGAAGTTATTTTGGTTAAGAAGGAAAAGAGATGAAAATACAGAGGCGTATCCAGCCAGGAGTAGCTGACTTGGGTGGGAGCTAAAGCTATAAATGTGTGTGTGGTGGGGGATCATTACAACCTGAAACAAAACAATTATCAAATGAAGTCCTTTTAGTCATGTACTTTCACATGCTAATTCAAGTAATAAAAGAGCTAACACGATTATTTAGCTACAAATTTTTATAATGTTTTTTAATTCATCCTTAAAATAAATTGGGCTGAACAATTATTCTATCATTAAACCGACATGTAGTTTTGTAACTTGTGGAGTGATCTTGTTTATTTTAAAGAAAATCCAAAAAAGAAAAGAAAAAACATGTTGTACAACAAAGTCATCCGTTTAATGTTCACTTGTGATGAGTATAACCAACAAAAAATGACAACATTTTAAGTTATTCTGAAAAAGGATTTTTACAGCAAGTGAATTATTTGACAGTTTCTGTTATCTTGAATATACATCACCACAAGATGGTGCTGAAATTATGTTTTAGTCCACCTGCTTGGTCCTGTTCAGGGTCATAAGGGCAAAGGTGAGCAGCACTCCATCATAGAGCCACTCATATGTGTCCATATTTTACAAGTGAAAGCAACCAATAATAATCATTTTTTGTTATATTATTGGTTCTGTAGCAGTGACTCACTCAGAGGTGGTGGTTGTAAATCATAGGTCACAGAAAGGTACAGTCAAAAAGGAAAAGCAAGAAAAAAAACTTGTAGGACAACAAAACAAAAAGACTGCTGCGTGGATCTGGCAATGAAATAAGCTGGCATGTTTATTTCAATGCAAACAAAACAAAAATGTGATCATTCATTTTTTTTTTCCCAAAAAGAACAACTTTTATAGTTTGAAATCGAGTTCACAAGTTTTCTAAAACCTCGCTCTGGAGCGGAGTTATGATGCTTTTTTTATTAGACAAACTGAACATTGTAAAATATTTTCAAAAAAAGAACAAACAAAAATATATATATTTTTAGGTGGTATGGGCTAAATGGAAGAACAAAAACCCCAAAGCCTGACCAGAACGTAACAGTTGTATGAAAAAAATGACAAACATTAGAATAAAAAAAACATGTAATGTGTATTCTAGTGTTTGATATATTGAAAACCAGGAGTTTTCTATGTTTTAATTCAAAAAAAGAAAGGAAACAATTCATTTTACAGAAAAACTTTGATTGTAAACAGTATTTTGCACAACATAAATCTGCTGTCTGTGTCAGTTATATATTCTGTCAAATTTCCTTATTTTTTCTCTTGCTGTACTCTTTTATTTTTCCAATAAAACACTGTTTTTGTAAAGGATTTGACCACCTCAGACAGATGTGGGGCACACAAAGGTGTTCCCAGACTCATTTCAGTGCTGGTCATGGCTGCAAATTACCCTTAAATTGCAGCTGAAGGAAAAAGGGGAAGTTTTTGCAAAAAAAAAAGACAGGGGGACTGGAAGCCTAGCAACCAAAACTAAGCACAGACATCCTTAGCAACAGAGACGTGGTTCACACCCCTTCTCTTTTTTAACACTTTTCATCCATACATCATCTCTGTTAGCTGTGCTGACAAAGGGCTTTCTGCAGCTCCAGACTCTCCAGTCCTGTCTCATTTTTTTTGGTTGAATTCCTCTTTCTGATTAGAAGATCTGGGAAACAGGAATGAGATGATTAAAGCAAATCCATGGCTAAAGGGTGTGTCCCTTTGTGTGTTGCTGGTGAACAGCAGAATACCAAAACGCACAAGAATTACTGAAATGTTCTCTTTTTTTATGTCTTGCTGGGGAAAATGTTCAATTTTGAAGGTCTGTAAACCTTTGGGACTTCCCCATGTAAACACAGTCATTAATCACTTACTGATACAAATTGCAGAGGCTTCGCAGCAGAAGGTCGCCCCACATTAACCCCCACCAACCATTCTTCATCAGAGAAGGAGATAATGACTCAATTCCCTTGATTTGGAGGGTATTTAAGTGTGCCACGTGTACTGTGGCTTCACCCCTTTCAGGCTGAAGGGAACTTTTTATTTAAGATCGAGATCACAGATTTCATGAATCTAATTAAAGAAATTCCTGCACTGGCTCTTGAGTGCAGAGATCATCAGCATTTAGACATCAGCTGTCAACTTAATTTCCATTTAGATGCATCTCCACATGTGAGTAATGCCGGCTAATATGATTTTGAGTATTCTCTGTCCCTTGAGTCTCCATGTTTGCCACTTTCTTTTCCCTTTAATTCGATGCATTGTATTTACCAGCAGATCACAGGCTTCAAATCTTAGAAAATAAGAGGGGAAAGCTCCAATCCTCTTTCCTTTTCTCTGCTCTAATGTCTCTTCGGTTAAATTTTAATGTTTGCTTTCTTCTCAGTTGTGGTCTCAGAGGGCTGAGGATGTAAGCTGCAGATCCTGAGCCGCAACAGAAAAAAGAAAAAAGGCGGATCAGATTGCAAAGCATCACATCACAAACTCACCTTCTGTGATTGTGTGACCCATTTCAAACAATTCACTTGAGGAAAGCTCTTATTGGCCCCACTTGACTCTCACAGCTGCTGGTTGAACCCAGCAGAGCGGGGAAGCGTAAGCTGGCTCTGGTTAGCCAAACACCGATTTTGTCTGAGAGCGATAGCATTATCATATCAGTTCCCTGAAAATGAAACGTCGAGAAGCCTCCAGAAAGATCTGTAACGGAGGTCAGGCCCTTCAGTCCCCCTTCTCCCTCAACAGTCCCTCTCCGTGCTTCTTGTTCACTTTTAATTGGCTGCCATCTGACCCGTCTTCCTATCCTGGACAAGCAGCGCTGTGCTTAAAATGCCATTCATGTGAAGCATCACAGGAACCACTAGATCCAAATCAGTCCTTACAGGAGACGGGTTCTGATTGCCCACGGTGTTACCTGCTCCATCCACCTACACCGAAAGTTTGATGCCAGAGCAGCTCCCCATTATAGCTTTTCTGCAAATTCCTCTATTTCTGATTATTTCTCTTTGAGGCAGGGCTTGGACATGGATGACAGTAACTAAGCAACAGGGTGGGCAAAAAGAGCAGAGCACTGGGATGAAAATCCGATAAATGGACAAGTGCAGAGATAAGAAGCACCGTCTGCTTCTTATTCTGCAACACTGGTTTTTTTCTGTTTGTTTCAAAGGCTCCCCACCTGCATGCTCCATCAGTCCCCTGAATGAAAGAGGCCTTCTGTGGCAGACATACCCACATTCATACATTTAGATTGTTTTCAGGGAGTTCAGATTACGCTGCAACAGCCTGTGGCAAAGTCAGCCTCACTTATGGAAATGTGACAGTTAATCATCTTTTTGACTGCATGAAACCACAAAAAAATTGGGGAAAACTGTTTTTTTTTTTTTTTTGCACTTAAACACACATGAAATTTCTTTTCAAAAACTCAAAGGAGCAGGACATCCTGACACTGTCAGCGCTAAAACCAACGATTTTAATGGAAATCGTGATTTTTCTTCTTCAAACTTTGTTCCCCAAAACACCCTTGCAGTCAGCTTTTCAAAATCATCTGAAAAACTTTTCTTCATGCCGAGATCAGAATCTCCTTGACCTGGTTTAAAAAGCTTTCCCCACTCAAACTGGTCCCACCGTGTCACAATAGAATTCAGAAAACCCCAACCAAGATCCGCCTGTTCACTTTTCAGTCTTTTAGAGTCCAGTTACTGCTATTTGTTGTTCGTTGTTGATGCTGAAACTGATGTTTAATGAGTTTTCATGGAGTTAACAATTCATGCAGCATATTTGTCTTAGATTCTTAGTCTTTGTCCTTCTGCTGGGTTTTGTATTAAAGCCTTTATTTCCTTCTTCTGTTTTTGTTAAAGCAGGTTTCTGCTCCTCTTCAGAAGAAAAAAGTGCAAGTGGATTCTGCAAGTTATTCCATTTAAAAAATGAGAAAGGTCTGTAATGTTGATCAAAGATACACTTCAACTGTAAGAGACAGAAAGTAAAAAATAATCCAGGAAGTTTGAAATTATTAAAAAAAAAATTCATTTGCAAAAAGGTGTAAAAAATAAGTATTCAGTTCTAAAAACAAATAAGAATTCGGTCCCTTGCAGACCTGTTACTTCATCTTATGAAGCTCTTATACCACACTTGTTACCTGTATTAATGTCATCTGTTTGAACTGGTAATCTGTGGTAAAGACACTTGTCCACACCCTTGAATAGACAGACTTAAATCTTTCCACCAACACCAAGAGCTGTCAAAGAACACCAGAGACAAGACTGTTCACCTGAACAAGCAACAACCCTGAAACATCTCAGCTGTTGAGATGATCTGCATGGAAGAATGGACCAAATAAAACCTGCAGGAATAGCTGACCTCCATTACCAGGGTTACATAAAAAATATTGAGATTAACTTTTGTTACTGAGCACATACCTATATTCTGCACCCCAATACAAGGAAATAATTTAAAAAGCATGTGTGTTCTTGAATTCTTGAATTCTCTTACTTACGATTTCATTGCAGATCTCACTCATCTTTTAAGTCAGACCATTTGCAAGTGTAAATGCAAAATACTATAAAATATTTTTTTTTTTCAAAGGATGTTGGTAAATTTGAAAAAACTGGAATTAATCAATCTGGCAAAGATTTGTGAAATGTAATTCTCCTTCTACTCATTTTACTGTAAAACATAATATGCAGATTCTTTTTAGTCCAGCAGGTGGCGGTGGGACAAAGTATTTGAAACTGTCTACCTTGTAAAAGGGCAGGAGAACAAACAAGTAAAGAAATACACATTTTGACTCTAAAATGGTCAACGATTTTATGTCATTTTTAAAATGTATACTGTTAACTACTGTTTCATCATTGTAGCTGGTGATGATGATAAGAAGTTCTGACCTGAAAAAAAGGATGATTTTCCAAATGATGCCACAATGGTCTATTTTATTTTATTTTATTAAAACATGACAGTAATCTCTTTATAGTAGCAGGCAAAGAGAGTTTCCCACAAATAGCAGAGACCTAGGGCAGATGTTGATAACTTAACCCTTTGCCTAATTCCTCATTACTTATATCTGCTTGGTCTCGAACCCCCCCCCCGACACGTCACTTCAGACCATCCAGACGCGCCTGAACAAGTCAGGAAAGTTTGGTTCTCGTTCACATCAAATGAGGCGAGTTTGAGTCTTGTTGCAGCGCAGGATCCACCACGGAGGAGGAGGAGGAGGAAAAAATTAGTTTAGTCTGTGAAGTGAGGAGGACCACAGCGAACGCGGATTTTACGCATCCACTGAACATCTGCTGCCCACTCGGAAAAAATGAGAACTTTCATAAAACACATAGCTCTCCTCATCTTCTCAGCTTCTGTCATCAATGGTAAGATTCTTTTTCGTCTTCTTCTTCTAAATGTTGAACTTTTGAAACTTTGACCTGATGAAGAAACAGGCGCGCTTTAAAGTCTAGGGCGCATTTGGAGGCGCCAAACTCAGTTCGTATATTTTCACCAGAGGAAGCCCAAAACAGGAACATAATGGTTTTTAAAGGGACCTGAATTTGCAACAAGATGACTTAAAATGATCCAAGTTGTTGTTGGGATGCTTCACTGAAGCTTCACTTCCTTATAAGGAAGTAAACATGAGCATTAAGGAAGTGAAGCAGCTGGTGTTGTAATATCCTAGGGCGTTTCTGTAATATCAAGTCAATTAAGTTTATTTGTATCTAATAAATGTGTGCTTTTCTGTTAAATTAAAAAAATGTTATTTTTCATTAACTTTAAATGTTTGACACTAAAATCTGCAGTAAAACAATCAATTTATAGTTTAAAACTGTTTCCAGAAGAATTCTTAATGCTTTTTTTTTCTTTCTTTCTTTTTATTTTTTTAAATTAAATTGATGATTGAAACTTTGCTTAGCCACATTCGGTGATCACACATGTTAGCAACACAAAGAACAAGACATCCAACTCAGAGGTAAAGGATTCCAAAATGTGATTTTATCTTTATATTTGCCATCATTTTCACAGGTTCTAATATTTGCACATCAAGAGGAAGTACCTGTAAACAGTGCCTGGCCGTCCATCCAAGCTGTGCATGGTGTTTTCAAGAGGTAACAACGAAAACACAAACACCCACACTACCTTGCTGCCTCGCCCAATTGCTCAGTGCAGCAAGTTAGAACAGACACCCACTTTCTCAACTGCATTTTTCCCAATGTCCTTCTGGGTTTTCTGCTTGTGGAATCCTGAAATTGCAGCCCCAGGAGAAAGAATCTCCCATCTGCTAGTCGCAGCCCGTGGATATCTAAAATCTATTATTCTGTGTGTATTAGTGTGCGGTCACCAGGATGTATGTGCATGTTTCAGGACTTTGGGAAGGGTGGATCCAGCATCTCTCGCTGTGACCTTAAGCAGAATCTGCTGAATGAAGGGTGCAAAGCGGCAGCTGTGGAGTTTCCAAGCAGCACCATTTCTATTCAAAAGGATACTCCTCTCAGTGACAGGGCTTCGGGTGCAGCTGAGGATGTTACTCAGATCAGGCCTCAGAAAATCCACATGACACTGAGACCAGGTACTCTCAAACCAGGATATGTCTTAAAAATATGCAGATCCATACAGGAATCGTCAATGTTTGATGAGAATATGTCCTCTACTCTTTTAGGTGACTCCAAGTTTTTCACTGTGAGCATAAAGCAGGTGGACGATTACCCCGTTGACCTCTACTATTTGATGGATCTCTCATATTCCATGAAAGACGACTTGCTTCGCCTGCAAACTTTAGGCAGCAAGCTTGCAGAGACCATGGGCCAAACCACAAGCAAATTGCGAATGGGATTTGGAGCCTTTGTGGACAAGACCATTTCCCCCTACATGTACATGCACCCCCAAGAAGCTGTAGAAAATCCTTGTTATGGGTACGTGTAAATGTTTTTTTTTATTTATGAGAAATCCAGGCAGGAAGTCTGACATCTTCATAAGGCTTTCCTCTTTCTATTTAGAATTAAACAGCAGTGCAAAGCTCAGTTTGGCTTCAAGCATGTCCTGTCGCTGACAGAGCAAGTGGCTCGCTTCACAGAGGAGGTGAACAAACAGGTGGTGTCTAGAAACAGAGATTCTCCGGAGGGTGGATTTGATGCTATTGTTCAGGCTGTGGTTTGTAAGGTAAAAGGGAAGCACTGAGTTACAAACAGTCCCTGAAAATCGAATTTTCTGATTCTAAAAAAAATGTCCTTTGTCACCAGGATAAGATCGGTTGGCGCCCGGATGCCTCACATCTTCTAGTTTTTACCACTGATGCCAAAACTCACACAGCTCTAGATGGCCGCATAGCTGGCATAGTTCAGCCCAATAATGGACAATGTTACCTGGACATGAACGACCTTTACAACAAATCTGCCGAACTGGTACTGGGGAAATTTCAGAGCATCTTTGCTTGAAAGTCCCACTCCAATCATCTTTTAATGTATTTTAAATATGTTCCCTGTAGTTTTAATTACAATTACGCCGCCTCCTGCTTCTTTCAGGATTATCCTTCCATAGGACTTTTGATGGAGAAAATATCGGAAAACAACATCAATTTAGTTTTTGCTGTTACCAGCCCTGTGGTACCACTGTACAAGGTGAAAAAATGTGTTGTGCTTTTGGGATTGCAAGATTTTTTTTATTATGAAAAAGCACAAAAGTTGCTCATCACTTTTTATCCTGACTTTTTCTCAGGAATACAGTCAACTCATTCCAGGCACGACTGTGGGAATGCTATCTGATGACTCTGGAAACGTCATTCAGCTGATTGAAGAGGCCTATGCTGTGAGGGCGTCTTTACATTTGGAGATTATACATTGTAGCTGTTGCATTTGACTGAATAATCATGTCTGAAATAATGTGGAGCAGAAAATTCGGTCTAAAGTGGAGCTGGAGCTGTTAGGATTACCAGATGAGCTGAGCCTCTCCTTCAACGCCTCGTGCCTGAAAGGAGAGGTCATTCCTGGAGTAAAATCCTGTTCAGGACTAAAGATTGGAGACACTGTATGCACACAGAGACGACAGCATGTTGGACCTGTTTATACTTATTAGTTTAAAGATATTTATTTTTCCAGGTGTCCTTCAGCGTGGAAGCTCAGTTACATGGATGCCCGAAGGAGAAAAGCCGCACTTTCACCATCAAACCTCGGGGGTTCAAAGACTCTCTGGAGGTGACAGTGGATTTTGCCTGCAGCTGCAACTGCGAGGCAAAGGCAGAAGTAAACAGCCCGCTCTGCAGCAACGGCAACGGCACCTACGAGTGTGGTATTTGCCAATGTCACCAAGGACGGTTGGGCCCGAGATGCGAGTGTTCGGCGGAGAACTACAGGCTGTCTGATGATAAAAATTGCATCGCGAAGGCTAGCGACCATGTCTGCAATGGGAGAGGAGATTGCTTGTGCGGACAGTGTTCCTGTCACGCAAATGACTTTGGCCAGGTGTGGGGAAAATACTGCGAATGTGACGACTTCAACTGTCCACGCTTTAAAGGGGCCCTGTGTTCTGGTGAGTACATTCAAGCTTTGAATCTTTTAAATATTCTACATAAAAACCAAACTTTTAAAACTCATTAACCTTTAAAAAGGCCTGAAACCTGTCTTTAAAGACCCACGTTGATGGATTTTTGGTGTTATTAACATGTTCTTGGGGCATTTTTCTGATAAAGAAAGACATATATTAAGTGAAACAAGCTTAAAATTGTATTTCTTTATCCAAATCACTGGGAATAAGGAACTAACGGAAAAAAGGCAGTTCGAAAAAGAGCTTATTTGTGATGTAGAAAATAAGCTGGGCGGTATACAAACTCCACGCTGTCAACAATGAAGAATAAAAACAGGGTCAGGGTTGCTCTTCACTCATGATCTGTTGATAATTTAGTAGCACTTGTGTCACAAAATACAAGACTTAAATTATTTTTTTTTAATCCTCCACAATCTTCACTCTTCTACATAAAAAACGTGGCTTAAAATATGAATGAGGGAAAAAAAAAGGCTTGATCTGTAGATAAATGATTCTCATGTCTCTATTTTGTAACAAAAATGCCTGTACACACCCAAAACTAATGTATTTATCCAACCCATAACTACTTTATTGTTATCTTAGCTGATGTGGCAGAAAACCCCAAACAAAATTAAATATAATCAAGATAATGCTCATCATAACTTTGCTAAGTGAGGAAAGATCCAGTTGTGGTCCTTTCTGGGCTGTGTTGCTTCATCTCATCTGGCTGTCTCTCGTCACTCTCAGACCACAAACACAGTTCAGTTTGTTTACGTAGTTTTTATACTATTTATCGGAAACAATAAAGCGGTTTTGAAACAAGTATTAGACCTTTTCTGAATCGTAATCTTCTTTTAAGTCAATAAATATGATTTTCAGTAAAAACTAAAAGTCAAGTGAGTTAACTTTAGGTGAAGCTTAACTGGAGGCGTCTGTCCATAGCTGGTCAGACATGGGAGCCGATTACTCACAAAAGAGCTGCATAAAGCATAAGTCTGCAAAGCTCAGCCCAGTTTCTCAATCTCACAGATAAAACTTTGATAGGTCTTTGGGAAATTTTATGTGGTAACATTCTAGGTGTGTTGACTGTGAAGACAGACGAGGCAAAGCAGGACAGGAAAGTGCTTTTTGTCTTAAAGGGATCTGCCTAGCTCATCTACAGGATGCGGTCTGATTTGGGCAAAAATGATTACATGTTTTCTATCAATTAAATATTGAGAACAGCTTAAATATTTCACTTCAGTTTTGTGTTATGAGCAAATAAAGATGAAAATATGTCCAGACAGCAATGGCATTTCCAAAGTTATTGTCGTCTTTCATCATAGGAAGTACTGACAGTATAATTTTACATAGTTATCAAAAAATCAACAAGAGGTTTGAATGTGAATGTGCATTGCGTAAGTGCAGCTTCTCATAAATTTAAAAGTCCCAAGCTGGGGGGGGACATCCATCTTCATTGTCTTCATCATCACAAATGGTAAAGTTGCAGGGAGTTTGCCACAGCTGGACTCTTTTTCAACATTTGAATCGGTTATTAAAGACCCACTCCAATAAAAATAGGGTTTTTAACATGTTTTTTTAGTATTTTTCTGATGATGGAAGACATATAGAACAAAATTAAGCTTAAAATTGCCTCTTCTGAGTATTTCTTTTTTCAAATCGTTGTGATTCAGGAGCAGATGATGCAATTAAAAAAAAAAGAGGGTAGGTAGTGGTGTGAGGGGCTGTAAGCTAGGGGGAAAGAGTGTCAACAGAAGGATGTCGGGAGGCAGGGGCGTGCTTACTCAGCATAATCATTTTTAAAAGACCACTGGGAACGATTTAAAAATGAAAAGATGATTGTAGTGGAACTACTTTAAGTTCAACTCAATTCTTTTCTTTGTACTGTTAACTTTTTTTTTTTTGCTCAAGTAAAAGACATCCTCAAATATGTTGCAAATATTAAAACAAAATCTCCAAATATTTCTTAAGTTGTGATATTATTTATTCTACTAGTTTGTGTTTTAGTTAGATAGTATTTTTTTGATCACAAAAAGCTTTATATCAATAAATAGTAATGTGAACAAGAACACAGTTTGTAGGATTGAAAACATCAACCAGAACCTGCCGGCATGTTTCACTAAAAGTGAGCCGTCTACAGAGCTTAAGGCTTCATAGGGCGTAGCACCTTAACACAGTCATCGTGCTGTCTCAGTGTCCCTCAGTCCCACAACAATTGGATCCTTGTCACAGGCTTCACAAATGTTCTCATCCTTCATCTATTGCTGAGGGGCCGCGGGACTGATGCCAGGCCAAAGAGCAGGAGTCAGCAAGCATAGCTCCAGGGCCCGTAAATACAAGGAAAGAGAGAACAGGGAAGTTTGCATTCCTCTGCTGGCTGTTTGCCATTTCCTCCGCCTCTTCCTTCAGCTGCATGAGATTGCTGTCAGTATCTCTGCTGCCTCTAATCTTGCGCTTGCCAAACTTCTCTTAAGCTCCAACATGTGATAAAGATTTTTTTTTAGAAGCCAGCATGATGTAGAGAAAAAAATACTCACAAATGAAGCGTCTCAAGTTCTCTAAAGTGAAGGGAAAAAAATTAAACCAAATGATTGATCTGACAAAACTGTCTTGTGTTTTTGCTTGTCTAAGTTGTTAAAAATTTCATTGTGGATGATACATTAGTCAGCAGCTACACAACTAAGCTTTATCCAAGTCTGTTAAGCATTGACACAATGAGTCATCCAGCAACCTTGTGAAGTTTGTGTCTGATTAAAACACTGAAAAGGGAAACAACTGGCTACAGTTAATGGTATCCTGCCTTTTTTTCCTGTTTCTGGTTAATATTTCCTTACCTAACTTCCTCATCTTCCTTTCTTCTCTGTTTGTTCCAGTTCAGCCTGTGACTCAGGTTTTGTCTTAATAAAAAATCCTGTTTTGTTTCCAGAAGATTGTTTGTCCTTGTTTTAGGTTGCCAAATGTGCTGACATGGCATCCCACAGTCAGTAACGTATAAGGAAAATGTTACACCAACAACCTCTCTGGAAATTCTTGTCCCAATGAAACACTCTTAAGGGATATGAGATTGGTGTAGTCTGCGCTTCAGCAGCTCCTAAAGATGTGCTTGTGCACGTCTGTCTGCCTTTCGTCATCTCAGAAACCAAGAACCTCCCAGTACTTTCACAAGAAAACACGATCTGCTTCCTAGAATTGTTTTGTCTCCAGGAGACTACAAGGAAAACCAATTCACCGCCCCTATTTTTTAAAGACTAAAATAATCATTGGCTATTTGATTAAAGAAAGGACTTCTATTCAAATCAGTTAAGCAAAATCAGATTAGATAGAAAAGTAGTGACAAGAGGTATCTTGTAAAAATAAAATAACATATATTAGTATCTAAAAACTCTTAACTCACAAAAGAAAACGCAATTTGTCATTGATGTTCTTTCTTTTGCGTGAGGAAAACATTTTTTCGCTAAAAACCAGCTTCCCAACATATATATATATACATCACAAACACCCACACATACAAACATCCTTAAAATTGTGATTCATTTTTTATAAAGTTCTTTGGATTCCATTTTCTAATCCTCGCCAGACGGAAAAAAAAGATAACATTTTTGAGTTTAACATCAGCTCAATCTAACAGACAGTTCACAAGAGGAGTTCACCCCTGTGGCATGCAACTTCAATGTGATTTTTTTTTCTTTTACTGAGTCAGTGCAATATTTAACTGTTTCAAACTGTAGTAACGCTTGAAAACACAAGAGAAATTAACATTTTTCTTAGCTGCAATCTTATTTAATGTAAAAAAATAAATGATAGAAGAGTGTTAAAGTCCGGTTGGGGGAGTTAAAATAAAATACATTTAAGAGTTTAGAAGATAATAAAGAAGAACTCAAATTGACCAGATGTGTCATGTTTGAATTTATATCATAACAGTCTAAAAACGAGGTTGGAGTGTGATAATGTGGGCTGGATGGGGTTGCTCCATGCTAACAGTCCGTCCACAACACAGAGGGGAATTTTGAATGAACTGTGGCCGCTCTGCAGAAACTATATCCTAGAAAATTACAGTTTTTTTATCTGTGGCTAAAATGGGATAACTTTTAATAAAAGACCGCTGTGAACGCTTTGAAAATAGATCAAAAGATCATTAGAGTTTCAAGACTGTTTGAAAAAAATGATGATTTCTTTCAGGTAATGGAAAGTGTGACTGTGGCCGTTGCCAGTGTGATGCCGGCTGGAAGGGAGAAAACTGCAACTGCACCACCCGCACCGACACCTGCATGTCCAGCGCTGGGCTGCTGTGCAGCAGACTAGGCTACTGCGAGTGTGGGGTTTGTCAGTGCACCCAGCCTGGAGCGTACGGAGCCACCTGTGAAAAATGCCCCACCTGTCCTGACTCCTGTACTATTAAAAAGTGAGTTTTATGGATTCTTTCCCCCCCAACTTCACATAAAAAAGTGCCTTCATATTCAGTCAGTTCTTAGCTGGGTTCAGGAGTCAACTGAAAAAGTCTGGATTTATTTAATTTTAGATCTACATATTACATTTTTTGATGGCTCTAAAGAAAAAAAATTAAAGTTCTCCTTGTAATGTCAAAAATGTAAGAAATTGAGAAAATTCTCAAAAACTAGTTGATTTTTTTCCATTGTAAACAGGTTTCGCAATTTTTCATTTTAAAAGAGAGAGTGTAATATTAGTCTGTGCAAAAGAAGGAAGAGAATTACAAAAACAGATCCAACACCTGAACAAACGAAATATTCTTTTTAAATGCTTCATTCTTTACATAGTTACATGTATTGACAACACAATGTGGGGGACCACAGAGGACAACATGAGACTGAATGTGATTGTTAGGTCCTGAAATAAGGGATATTGGATATTAAGATTCGGGCAGTTTTCGAACAGCTAAGGGGTCCTGAACCATGATGTTTTTGTGTGTGTGAGCGCTAGGGGGAGTGCAGAGAAAGAAAGGAAAAAAAGCACGTGGAAGGGCGAAAGTCGCGAGGTCCGGTACAGATTGTAAAATCAACGACGAATTAAACAAGTTTCTAAAACCGCATGTACGCCTGAATTATTATTCAAGAGTGTGCAACAAATATTGGAGGCACCGCTGGGATGATTAACGCCGCACACAAGCTTTAATTGAGACCGCCACAGCTCAGCCAGAGGACACACCAGAACGCTCATCACGCACGAGGCACGGGCACGAGGCAGCGGGCTCGCAGCACAAGAGACTCGTCGGTAGCTAACGGTATGGATCTGGAAGCCTGCGCAGAGACTGTGTCCCAAAGACTGTGGAGCTTGCAGTTAGACCAACTAAAAGAGGTGTGTGCTCAGACAAAAATTCCATTTGGAAATGTTGGGACGAAGCGCGCGTTAATCAAACAAATAACAGAATCTGTGGACAATGTAATTGATGAGGAAGAGGATGAAGTCGCAAACTGTTACCTCCAAAGGATGATGAAAACAGTTGACCAAATCCTTAGAAATGAAGAAATTACCGATCATGAAGAGGAGATCGGGGAAAATACACAAAACACTTTGCCAGTAACTGCAGAAAGTACCTTAATAGACAAGTACACCCAGCTTCAGCAGAATAGCCAACTTTTACAGGAGGAGGTGAACAGGTTGAAAGAACAGGTTGACCGTGAGTCTTCTGTAAAAATGCAGACTTTACAAAAGGAATTGCCAGTTCAGACCCAGAGACTCCCAGAAGTAACAATACGGAAGGATTTTAAGATCTGTGGGCAGATTGGGGAGAGAGGACAAAAGGATAAGCTCTCATACACAAATCTGATGCACCAGATTGAAAGAGGTCTGAGTCGAGGGCACAGTGAATCTGAAGTGGTTGAAGCTGTAGTGAAGTCAATCAGTCCTGGCTTGAGTCTTCGTGATATGCTCGAAGTAAAACATGGCCTCACCTTGTCGCAACTGAAGATCATATTAAAGGGACATTTTAAGGAGGACAACTCAATGGATCTTTACCACAAATTGGTTAACGTAACTCAAGACAGTCGAGAGTCCCCTCAGAACTTCCTGTTTAGAGCTATGGAACTAAAAGAGAGGTTGTTACTTGCGTCTAAAGAAGTTGGGTCTGATGCACAGTACAGCAATCAGTTCATTCAGAAGAAATTCTTGAGGTCAATAAGTACTGGTTTGTTAAATGATCACATCAAGTTCCAGCTAAAACCTTATCTTGATGATCATACTGTGACAGATGAGGTACTTATTGAGAGGATGAATGAAGCTGCCAGTGTTGAAACAGAGAGACAATCTAAACAGAGGAAGAACATCAGTGTCAGGAGCCCCAAAGTAAGTGAAATACAGTCAGAATCAGTGACTAGTCAGCAAAGTCAAGGTGTAACAGAGGCCCGAGTGAAAATTCAAGAACAGACAGCGGAAGTGGTGAAACCTAAAAACCGCAGACCGGCTGCTGTAACCAATGCAGGTGAGTCAGAGCTTGTTGAGACTGTTAGGTTGCTCAGAGAAGAGATGGCAGAAGTTAAGAGAAGTCTAGCTAACTCTCAGCCAGTGCAAAGAATGAGAATGGGGGCTAAGAGGGGATGTCAAGTGTGCAGGGAACAAGGCATAGCTAACCAATGTGAACACTGTTTTAAATGTGGACGGCCAGGGCATTTCTCTAGAGGCTGCAGAGGGGCCGCAGGGAAATCGGATGGGATGAAGGTAAATGTCCAGACAGCAGTTTCCCCAAACCAACCGGAAGTAGACAGCAAAGTACAGGAGTTGCTTTTGAATCGGATTAAACAGCTAGAAGCACAGTTGGGTAAGGACAGAAAACAGGAAGAAACGGTAGGAAACACCTATGCCAGTCATTTGTCTTTAAGAAATCAGGCGAAGTTGAAGGCTCTGATAGGAAGAAAGTGCATGGTGGATTGTTTCTTTGAAGGGGTACTAACTCAGGCTTTGTGGGATACAGGATCCCAAGTTACCATCATCAATGAAAGCTGGAGAAAGTCGTTTCTTCCACACGTCAGGTTACATGGTACAGAAGAGCTCCTCGGGCCAGGTGAGACCCTGGTTGGGACAGCAGCAAATCAGACACCTATACCATTTGCGGGCTGGGTAGAGTTAAAGTTCAGGCTAAAAGCGCAGACCCAGCCCCAAATAGAGTTACCAGTGCCAGTTCTAGTTTCTAGCGAGCCTGGAGTTGCTGAACCCCCGATCATAGGTTACAATGTGATTGAACTGCTTATAAAGAATGGAATGGAACAACAACCCCAAGTGACAACCGGAGTAGTTGGTGAAGCATTCTCAATCACCTGTAAACAGGCCAGAATGTTGATCCACATTGTGAAAGGTGGTGAACACAATGACAGAGAGGGAGTGGTTAAAGTTGGAGGTTTAAAAGCTACTGTTCCTGCAGGCCAGACTAGAGAGATTAAGTGTTTTGTGAGGACAGGTCCACTTTCCTCAAGACAGGAAGTGCTTTTTGAACCTGAGAGCACTGGTAATTGGCCTGAGGGTCTGAGCTTGAATGAGACTGTTGTTGTTTTGCAGAGAGGAAATCATTCTAAAGTGACAGTCCCTGTAGCTAACAACAGTAGTTGTGACATTACACTCATGCCTCGTACAGTGCTGGGACAACTGCAGCGGGTGAAAGCTGTGTATCCAGTAGCTCTAAGACCAATCAGTTCAAGTGAAAAGATTACAAGAACAAGTAGCAAGGAGAAAGAGGGTGATGCTGACATCCTTGAGAGTGTCACGCGTGAGCAAAGACCCCCACAACTAGATAAAAGGGAGTTGTGGGATCCTCCAGTTACGGTTGACCATTTAGCCCCGGACCAGCAAGAGAAAGTGAAACTAATGCTTCGAGAAGAGTGTAATGCATTCTCCAAAGATGACAGTGATGTAGGATGTATCCCCTCCTTGCAGCTAAAGATCAGACTGAAGGACACAACACCAGTGAGGCGAACATACACTTCAATACCGAAGCCACTGCTAAAGGAGGTGAAAGAGTATTTGGAGGACCTGTTGAATAGAGGATGGATCCAGAAATCGAGATCTCCTTATTCATCACCCATAGTCTGTGTTCGTAAGAAGGATGGAGGCCTGCGCCTGTGTGTGGACTATCGTGAGCTTAACCAGAAGCTGGTACCAGATCGTCATCCAATTCCTCGAGTGCAGGACATTCTGAACAACTTGAGTGGAAGTGGATGGTTCTCAGTTTTAGATCAAGGAAAGGCATACCATCAGGGTTTCTTAGAGGAGAATAGCAGACCACTCACGGCCTTCATTACACCTTGGGGACTATATGAGTGGATTAGGATCCCCTTTGGCCTATCTTCAGCTCCAGCAGAGTTCCAGCGCAGTATGGAAGAATGTCTTTTAGGACTTAGGGATGAATCATGCCAGCCATATCTAGATGACAATCTGGTTCATAGTAAATCATTCGAAGATCATTTGAACGATGTGAGAGAGGTGCTACGTCGCTATCAGGCACATGGTGTTAAACTAAAACCAGCTAAATGCGAAGTGTTTAGAGATCAAGTAAAGTTTCTCGGAAAGATTGTAACCAAAGATGGCTACTGCATGGATCCAGCTGAAATAGCACCTGTGCTCGCTCTCAAAGACTGTGAACCAAAGACAGTGGGGGACCTGAGAAAAATGCTGGGCTTTTTGTCATATTATCGCCCGTACATTCCAAACTTCTCACGCATCGCAAAACCACTGTATAGCTTGATTACAGCTGACAAGAAAACATCCAGTGCCGTTAAACGAGTGATCTCAAGTCAGAAAAGGGGGAAACAGAACAAATCAGATCAGTTACTCTCGAGCACATCGATCAGCTGGTCCAGTCAACACCAAGATGCGCTGAGTGAACTAATTGAATACTTGGTTCGCCCCCCTGTGCTAGGATACCCAGAGTTTGAGAAACCGTTCATATTACACTGTGACGCCTCTCAGGAAGGCCTTGGTGCAGTATTGTACCAGAGGCAGCAGGGAAAGCTGGTCGTCATCGGTTATGGATCAAGAACGCTAACTGCTCCAGAGAAAAATTACTACCTGCATTCTGGAAAGTTAGAATTTCTAGCAATGAAATGGGCAATTTGTGACAGGTTCAGGGAGTATCTGTACTATGCACCATCATTTACCGTATATACGGATAACAATCCTTTAACTTATGTGTTAACCACAGCGAAGCTCAATGCTACCACACATAGGTGGATTGCAGAGCTAGCCGATTTCAGCTTTTCAATAAAGTATCGGCCCGGGAAGGTTAATGGAGATGCAGATGGCCTCTCAAGGATGCCACTTAACATGGAAAAGTACATGCTCACCTGCTCACAAGAAATGGAGCCAGAGATAATTACATCAATTACTCAGGCAGTGCAAATGAAATCACAGGAGTGGGATCCATGGTTGTGTTCGGCAACAATCAGCACGGCCTGTAGTGATGGAGGGTTTGAGAAATCACTTAGATCTGTGGCAGAAATCCCAAAAGAAACTATAAAAAAAGCACAAGAAGAAGACCCAGTGATAAGCAGAGTGAAAGGCTACGTTATGAAGGGACAGTGGCCACGTTTTCACAAAAGAAACTGGCAAGATGGCATTTCGGTGTTAACACGAGAAAGGAAAAAGTTATTGGTTGATGAAGAAGGCATTCTATACAGAAAGTCAGCCGCTAAAATTCAACTGGTGCTACCTAAAATATTTCATCAAGTTGTCTTCAAAGAATTACATGAAGAAATGGGACACTTGGGGTGGAAAGAACACTTGGATTAATCCGTGATAGGTTCTACTGGCCTTTCATGAAGAGAGACATCGATCACTATGTGACAAAGGTCTGTAGCTGCATAAAACGAAAAAGACCAAACAAGCCAACTAGAGCTTCACTTGTAAACATAGTCAGTACATACCCATTTGAGATGGTATCGATTGACTATTTGCACTTGGAGAGTTGCAAAGGAGGCTACGAGTATATCTTGGTGGTCATTGACCATTTTACTCGTTTCGCCCAAGCATATGCATGCACGAACAAATCAGCAAAAACAGCGGCGGAAAAGATTTTTGGAGATTTTGTTCTCAGGTTTGGATTTCCAACAAAATTGCACCATGATCAAGGCAAGGAATTTGACAACAAACTGTTCTCTGAACTTGAAAAGTACAGTGGAATCCAAGGCTCTCACACGACACCATATCATGCAATGGGAAACGGTCAAGCAGAGAGATTTAACAGAACACTCCTGTCCATGCTGCGAAACTTAACAGAACAAGCCAAGTCGGACTGGAAGAGTTCATTAGCCAAAGTTGTTCACGCCTACAACTGTACGCGAAGTGAAGCAACAGGATACGCACCGTACTATCTCCTATACGGCAGAAGTCCTAGATTACCTGTAGACATGATGTTCGGGCTGACTCCTGGTGATCAGAGCACTTCTCACAGTGAATATGCACAAAAGTGGAGAAAGCGGATGCAAGAGGCCTACAAATTGGCGACAGAGAGAGTGCAGAAAGAACAAAAAAGGGGGAAAGTACAGTATGACAAAAAGTGTCATGGTGCGGAACTGCAGCCAGGATGTAGGGTCCTGGTACGCAACTTCAAAGACAGAGGCGGGCCTGGAAAACTGAGGTCTTACTGGGAAAACGATGTCTATGTGGTTACAGAAAGAAAGCACAAAGACAGCCCTGTCTATGCTGTGCGTCCCGAAAAGGGTTCCGGTAAGACAAGAGTGCTGCACAGGAATTTGTTATTGCCCTGCGACTTCTTACCACTTGAGAAAGAAACTGATAAGACACTTCAAACAAAACGTGGAAAACAAAACAGAGACAAATGGGGAAAGGAGGCTGAAAAGAAAGAAGAATCTTGTAGTGATTCAGAAGATGAAGGCACCTGGAGAGTCATCATTACACAACGGGCGGACCCAGCTGGCCATATTGAGCGACAATCCAGACTTGTTGAAGAGGGGGCCCGATCAGAATCAACTGACAAAGGGCAAGAACTAGACAAGACTTCCACGAAGGTGGGGGCAGCGCTGGAGTCATTGTCTAATGAAGCTGGTGACAGTGAAGCTGGAGCAGCAGCATCTTCAGATGAAGCGGATGTGGGGGTAGCTGAAGCAGCAGCATCATCTGATGAAGAAGACGGGGAGCACCCTGAGCTGCAGTCATCTCCTGCAAGGTTATATCCTTTCAGAAAAAGACATCCACCCAAGACACTCACTTATGATAGATTAGGTCAACCAAGTTTTGTGTTTGGGTCGAAGTAATATTTTGTTTGCTGAAAGGAAAGAAACATTGTTCATGGTGTTCTGTTCAGTTGAGCACAAAACAGTTAAGTAAGTTAGACATATTTTTTTTGTTTGTTTCTGATTACAGTGGATCGGTAGAGCTGAGACCATGATCGCATGAACTAGTACTATAGTAGACAGTAAAGCTAATAGTAAAACATGTGGGTCTGACTACTTAGTGAAAAGGTAAATGTAGGTTCACACCTTTCAATCTGAGACAAATCGCCTGCAAAAGAAGCAGAGTATGATCCAGATATTGCCTGGCCAGCAATATGTTTTCCATTGGACCATGGTGTGCAGAGGGAGGTGGATGCCATGTTCGTGTGTGTGACTGTGCACAGTGTCTTCTGAGATTGACTCCCACTAACTACCTTGGACTATTGAAAGATTGAACTGCTCCACGATTTCACTATGTCGGAACGACATTTATTTTGGAGGGGAGAGTGTGGGGGACCACAGAGGACAACATGAGACTGAATGTGATTGTTAGGTCCTGAAATAAGGGATATTGGATATTAAGATTCGGGCAGTTTTCGAACAGCTAAGGGGTCCTGAACCATGATGTTTTTGTGTGTGTGAGCGCTAGGGGGAGTGCAGAGAAAGAAAGGAAAAAAAGCACGTGGAAGGGCGAAAGTCGCGAGGTCCGGTACAGATTGTAAAATCAACGACGAATTAAACAAGTTTCTAAAACCGCATGTACGCCTGAATTATTATTCAAGAGTGTGCAACAACAATCACCCACAAAATATTAATGGGAAGTAAATGTATTAGCCTATGGAGGTCTTGATGTGGAATCATACTCAAAATTAAAGTAGAAAAACACATTACAGGCAGAATCTACTGACACACTTCAGCCATGTGAGGTCTCGCACTGTCTTGCATTAGGAGGAACTCGGGGCCAATCACACCAGCGTGTGGTCTCACAAGGGGTCCGAGAATCTCATCTCGGAACCTGATGGCAGTCAGGCTACCTGCTGAAAGAACAACTCCCACCTGTGGATGTCAGGCCCTCCTCCCACCCTCATGGAGTCTTTTTTAACAGTTTGAGCAGACACGTGCACATTTGTGGCGTGCTGAAGGTCATTTGGAGGTCACTGCAGGGCTCTGGCAACAGCCTCCTGTTTCTCCTTGCACAGCGTAGTAGGTAGTGGTCCTGATGCTAGCCTGTAGCCCTCCTACAGCCTCCTTCACACTTGCCTGTTTCCTGGAAGTGGCTCCATGTTCTGGACACTATGCTGACAGAAACATGACATAATCAGCCTTGCACCCACACTTGTGTTATCTTAAATCTATGAAGAGTGAGGTTTTGCAGAAAGTAAGCAGGCCATAAAAACTGTGTTCTTTTGTGCAAACTTGCCGTAGCGATGTCCACTCATGACATGATTATCTACACAAACATTTGTTGCTTTGCTTGCAGGGAGTGTGTTGAGTGTCAGCATTTTAAAAGGGGACAGTATACCACAGATGGCAGCTGTAACAGAATCTGCAAGAATGAGATATGGGTTGTGGATGAACTTGGTGAGAACTCCTTGATCTTTTATTTCCTCTTTATTAAAGACCCACTCCAATGAAAATTGTGTTTTTGGTGTTTCAACATTTTCTTGTAGCCTTTTTCTCACGATGGAGGACATATATAAAGAAAAATGAGATTGAAACTGCATTTCTGAATTTTTCTTTATTCAATTCGAGGTGAATCAGCAGCAGGTGATAAAATGCCGTTTGAAAAAAAACGTTTTAAGACAGAAAATCCACAATCCTAGCTCCCTGCGCCGCTCCTTCCCAATGCATCCACTTTCAGACAAATAAATAAATTGTGCGTCTTTGTTTTCCTTGTCCGAGTTGACATCTGCATCAAAACTGGTTAGCTCCAAAATTGCTCGCCATTTTTGTTGCACCAGTAATGTTAGGTTGGGGAGAGAATGTAAACAAAGGGATGATGGGAAATGAGCGCTGGCTTACTCTACGCCAACAGACCTGCCCAAAACTCAGAGGCACATTTCTGTTGCTCTAGAAAGCGACACAGATTTTTGATTTGTATTAAAAACAGCATTATTCTAACTAAAGGACCACTGGGAATGCTTTGAAAATACATCAAAAGATGATTGGAGTGGGACTTTAATGACACTGTTCTGCCTTTGGAAAAAAGTAGGAGTCACATTGTTGTTGAAGCATTTTGTAGCTGATGAACATTGTGTTATCTTTTTGTCACAGTTCTGCGTGATAAGAATGCAGTGAACTGCTCTTACAAAGATGAGGATGACTGCATTGTGCACTTCCAGTATTTTGAAGATCTTAGCGGAAAATCCATCTTGTCTGTGGTGAAAGAATCAGGTACTGTTCTTCTTTTTTATATATATTATGTTTTAGCCTAACTTCCTTGTGTGAGAAGGCTGCTAGTGTGTGGTTGTAAAGGCTGTTTTAGGCCATGACTGACAGGTCACAGCATCATGGAACAACACATGCATTTAGTAAACAGCCATTTTTGCTGAGCACATCATGAGCTTGTCAACCAGCTCCACCTGGGTACATCACAGACCATGAGACACAGAGTAATGATGCGCCAGAAGATCTTAAAATGAGGGTCTGAAAGTGTGGTATGCCAGTTGCTTTTTTCTCTACTCTGTTTCCTTGTTTTCTTGCAGAGTGCCCTGAGGGTCCTGACATCTTAGTTGTGCTCTTGGCTGTGGCTGGAGCCATTCTTCTGCTGGGCCTTGTCGGTTTGCTCATCTGGAAACTGCTTATCACCATCCACGATCGCAGAGAGTATGCCAAATTTGAGGAGGAGAGAGCCAAAGCGAAATGGGATGCGGTAAGAAATGGCCCGGTGAAAACGTATTTTTGATATATTGAACGACACCCCCCCACCAACACCACCCCACCACCCCCCACCACCCTAAAAAAGAATCACAGTGGGAGAAACCATCAAAAAATGAATGGGGCCAAAAGTTCTTATAAAGCTAAAAATATATTTATAAATCCACTGACAAAACCAAAAAAGCACGTCTGGAATATCTAAAAAATATTTAAAATTAAATCTGGGATGCCACGGGACCTATGGGTTCATGCTGATTGGTCTAGATTCTATCCAATCAAGTGTCTCTGCCTCGCATTGATGGTGCTTGGAGGCAGACACGGACTTCGTATCGGTTCTTTTTTAGCAGGATTCTGCAGTTTTCAGCCATTTTGGTCCGTTTCTCTTTGAGTACAACCAAGCAAGGAGCAACAAAGACACTAAAAATGGTTCTGTATTCATTTATGTTAGTGGAGCAACCGGCGTGTTTAAAATGTCCACCGCAGAAAAACCCTCTCAGCTCTGCTGCCACAAACGGGCAGAGAGCTGGTTCCACTTGCAGCGGGTTTATTATAAAGTGACAGGCAGGAGCAAAGCTCAGCTACAAGTCTAGAAAGCTAAATCAGACTAATAATCCAGGCAAAGAGGCAGAGTCAGGTACAGAGCATGGTCAGGTAACGGGTGATCAGATCAAGACTGGCCACTCAGTATGAAGGTACAAACAAACTTTGCACTGAATGTGCTGATTGACTGATGAGAGTTAGGCAGGGAGGCATCCATACACTGTCCTGTCAGTACTATGAGGTGACCAGAGGGGGAGACAGAGCACTGACTCCTGACATCCGCCTCCGTTCAGCCGGACGTTACATTATGGTATGATTGGTATCTATTTTTTCCTCAATAAAACATTGAAATTTAAAAAGAAATAAGCATTTTTTCAAAAATATTTTTTTGGACAAAAGCAAACACGAGTCCCTAAAAATACAACACCCTGTGAAAATTAACACTAAAAGTTAAAAATACAATTTCTTCTGCTTAAACATAAAGTCTACTCTGTTGAGCCATAGATCAGCAGGCCTGTTTAGTGTAATATCAGCAGATAAACTTTACAGTTTCAGGAAATTCTCAGCCATAACTTCACCAATCTGGCTAAGTAAAATGTAATAAATGCTAAAACAAAGTATGAATTATTTTTAAAATGATTAAAAATGATTTTTATCCATCCATAGAAGCAAAATCAAGGGGAAAAGAGCTGTTTCGGTGTTTGAGCCTTGTTAACAGACACCATGTTAGATGATCCGCTGATTTGATTGGTTAGAATCGGGACCAAACAGCAGGCTGTTTGATGGCACATATGTCACACTAAACAAACTTATGAATGCAAAATCAAAGACACCAAGAAAGCGAAATGAGAGACAATGAATCTGAAAACATTTGTGTTGAAAACAAAAAAAAAAGCAAAAAAAAGAGACAAAAAAGTTTTTGAAAGCAAATATTTAATATTTTAATTTGCTAATTATGAAGTTTCATTTTTAAAACTTGACATTTTTCTTGCAAAACATCCAGTTTTGATCTCAAACTGTGGCCTTTGGTCACAGTTACGGTGGTACAAAATTCACTTCACAAAAAATCACTTCAAACATGTGCAGCTCTGACCAGGTACGGAGGGGGAGAGTGAGGGGCCTGTAGTACCTGCTCAGCCAGTAGCAAGAGTGGAAGTGGGTAGAGCCTCCGGATCATAAACGCCACTTGTTGCCTGAATTCAAAATGTGGTTTCAATGAGTTCAACTCTTTTTGTATTTAACTTCACAGGGTAATAATCCTTTATACAAAGAAGCTACATCTACCTTCACCAACGTCGCATATCAAGGCAACTAATGACTAAATGTAACAGGAAAAAACTCAGGGTTCATCAAAATTGAAAGAGAAAAAGCCGCAACACAGAATGGATGGAAGGAAGCCGCTAACAGGAAACCAGCTAAAGCCGCTGAGAACTACTTATCTACTGCAATGTATTGTGAAAGCAAATAAGACTTGTTAAACAAGTGTTGGGAATTTTGGGTGACCTGAGGCTTTCTGATTCTGGCTTAAACCAAGTTTGCATCTCTGCTATCTGTACACTGTTGAGCATCAATTCTGTCACTTTACATTTGGGAGAAGTCCTGCTTATTTTGGAAAGCTTTTCTACAACTGCTGTGATTGTTAAAATGTTTTTGCAAAAGATATTTCATTGTACTTTTTTTCCTTCTTGTTGGTTTGTTTTTTTCTTTACTCATTACGTTTAAAAAAAATTGTAAACATAGAGCCCAACCAGCTCACTTTTTATTCTCCCAAGATTTGTGAGTGAGACTGGTAGATGCTTGGGTGTTGTGTGGTTGCACAGCTATTTTAAAGGAGCTGTGTGTGCAACCAGTGGTTTGCAAGTACACCAATATTTTTTTTTTATGTGAGTTGATTTCAAAATATCATGTTGTTGAACATGAGCTACTTTTTTTAAATGCAATATATTTTACTTGAGATTCACACAAAAGTACCAAAAGATTTGTGAATTAATATACTGCACATTGTCTTGTTAATATTTAGTTTTTTATTTTTATTTTTTTTACAAAAGAAATGTAATTTGGTTGACTGATGAAGAGCTTACAGAAAAAACAACTTTTTTAAAGGAATAGAAGGAGATTTGTTACACAAAGGAAAACTTAGTTATCAGCCATTATTCTTTGGTTTTGATCTGGTCTCTAATTTAAGTCACAATGGCTACATGGTTCTATTTCAATCTGTTTGCTAAAATGTGATTGGCCACAGTCCTTAAGCCTGTGAAAGTTGTATTGAAAGTACTTCTTTGTATAAAAAATATCCTCTGTTTTTGTCAGTGCATAATTAAGTGTTTCTCTTCTTTCACTTCTTGTTGTGGGAGTAAAACCTTTCACATGGAACAATGTGCCTTTACTTTTAAAGAATGTGGCAAAGCACGTTTCCAAGTAAACGGTACCTGTTGTAAATTGAGATTTCTATTTGTTTTTTCTTTCTTGTACAAATAAACATAAAAAAGTATTAATATTGTGTTTCATTGCTGTAAATTTTCCTAGTTTAAAAAAGGTTTCAATACCCAAACTTTTATTCTGAAGTTTGGAATAAACTCAATTTCCGTTCATTCTAGAAAATGTAGCCATTGGCTATTGATTTTAACACTAGTTCCTAAACATTATGTTTTTCTCTGAGATACCTATAAAAACTGTGGGGCTTTGGGTTGATCGTTGTAGAACAACACACACTGGTTAATGAATCGACCTAATGCATAACGGCTTAAAAATACAAAATGAATGCAACAAAAGAAAATATTTTATTAAAATAATTGAATTTTTAATCAAAGGAAATAGCACTCCCTACTGGTTGATCCTGGTTTTACATGCACCTTGGAGTACTGGGGCCAAAATTCCATCAGGCGATACAGAGACTGACATATAACAATCTGTGCAGTTCAGAAGATGGCAAAAACGTTTTTAATCAATGCATTCATGGAACAGCAATATGTTACAATAAGTGGGAAAAAATCCTATATTTATAACAAGACACCACAAAGACCGATAGACGAATGCTAATTTGCTTCAAAATATTTCAAAATTAAAACCTGTGAACTAAAATATCTTTGTATCGAACTTTTAGTTGAACTGATTAGAATTATCCGATTGAATATAAATCGTTTTATAGAATAGAATAGAATAGAATAGAATAGAATAGAATAGAATAGAATAGAATAGAATGATCACCTGTTAACGTCAGCATTTCCGTTCGTCCCTGAATGCATCCCATGTCACGTGAATCCCTTCTTCCGATACGTCACATCCATCATGGAGGCGCCCTGTGCGGTGGTTGCAGTGACGGTGGGCAGCAGCGAAACGGGGCACAGTTTGTCCGGTTCATCCTCCGCAGAATCGAGGAGACCTCAGTTCGGTACGCGGTTCTTGACAGACCCGAAACAGGTCTTCCAGCACAACGCATGGTCAGTACCGGAAGACCGAAACGGCACAAACACGTTCACGTGTTTTCTTCATATTTTACATAAACTTTTCTCATTTTGATTGAGGCTGTTTTTGTTAACTTAAAATGAATAATAACGATTTAGCTAGCTTTATCTTTAGTTAATTTAATATCTGTAATATTTGTTTTGAAAATTCATTGCCGCATTAGTTTGGTTGTTTTACTTTCTATATTTGGTCAATTCATCTGGTTCTGGTAAGCATTTGACAAGATACCAAATGTAAAAGAATAAAATAAAAAATTGATAGTGATTGTTCAGTGTCCTGTGAACTTTTTGGACTTAATTGTATTCAGTTTTCAATAAACCTCATAATCAATCACCAGTTTTATTTTGACAGTTGTCAAGCATATCCGGTTTCTTGTTCACAGGGACAACGTGGAGTGGACTGAAGAACAGGAGGAAGCTGCAAAAAGAAAAGTCTCAGAGAACAGTTGTCCACTCCCTGCAGAGCAACAAGGTTTTATTCTGGCATTGCAAACTCACCCTTCATCATTTAAAATCATTTTTAAATTGTATTGGGATTGACTTTCCAAATATGAACATCAGATTCTTTCATATCCATAACTTTCTTTTTGTAAAATAATTCTATGTTCTATTTGTCTTTTTTACACTTGTAAAGTGGGCAGCTTTATCATCAGATTTTTCCACTTTCCCTTGTTTTGCAGAAGAATATGACAGCCGAGCCAATGAGTACTGGAATGATTTTTACACGATCCACGAGAACCGTTTCTTCAAAGATCGCCACTGGCTCTTCACGGAGTTCCCGGAGTTGGCCCCACAGTGTAGCGTCAACCACACCTCGCATCTAGACAAATCCTGGAGTGACATTCCAGATCAAAAAACCTGCAGGGGTTCTACAGCTGAAGACAGCTGTGACTTTCCAGGCTCTTCTGCTTCATATCGTATTCTGGAGGTGAGAAGTTAGATTTAAAAGTGATCAGACAACGTCTAAGGCACAGTCATTTGAAGCCAGATATTCTAATATTTTTAATTCTTTGAAATTTAAATATAAATATAAATAAATATAAATATTATATATATATATATATATATATATATATAATATAACATAATATAATATAATATAATATAATATAATAATATAAATATAGGACACATTTGTTTGTGTCATTATTTGTAATGTGGAAGAAAGCTCTATTCCAATAGCTGTGGTACCCTTAAGAAATGACTTTTACTGTTCGCCTTTGCATTTTAAAAATTAACAGTATATTTACCTCAAAAAATTGTGGATTTCTCTTCTATAGGAGAAAATATGAGGTGAATAAAAAATGTAAATGATCTGTGCAGGTTGGCTGTGGAGTGGGAAACACAGTTTTTCCAATACTGAAAACCAACAAGTATGAGCACCTTAGACACATTTAATTTAGTTTTCATATCATGTTTTTTGAAACGTTTAACTGCAATTTGTTTCTTTTTTGCAGTGATCCGGGACTCTTTGTCTACTGCTGTGACTTCTCCAGCACCGCTGTGGAACTAGTCAAGGTGTGTAATTTACTGAGGAAAATGTTAACTCCCTTCTATGCTTGTGAATTGTCTAATCAATAAAAGTTCTCCTTTGGTTCCAGACGAATCCAGAGTATGACCCTGAGCGATGCTTCGCCTTTGTTCAAGACTTGAGTGATGCAGAAGCCAGTTATCCCATTCCTGATGGGAGCCTCGACGTTATAGTCCTTATCTTTGTCCTGTCTGCGCTGCATCCCGACAAGTATGCGTTTATTTCATAGAGTTCCCAACATTTGCTGCGACAGCCGTCGTGCATTGCTCTCATTTCTTCTTTTAAGGATGCAGGCCTCCATCAGGAGGTTAGCATGCTTGTTGAAGCCTGGAGGCATGATCCTGCTCAGGGATTATGGACGCTATGATATGGCACAACTGCGCTTCAAAAAAGGTGAGTGAGGCTAAAGTCAAGATTTTATTGAAACAAATTTCCAAAATAAGTTTAACTCCGTTTTTTTTATGACATACTATTTGGTATTTGCAACTTTTAAGACGATGTGTTCTGTTTCTGCCAGGGAGATGTCTATCCGAAAACTTTTACGTTCGAGGGGATGGAACACGAGTATATTTCTTTACTCAGGGTAATGTATTTATTTTAAATTAGTAGATCAATTATTTAAAATATTTAAAGTAATTGGTTTCAAATCATATCACTCCATTTTGTTTCCCAAAAAGTAATTTATATTACTGGTTTTCTCATGACAAATAATCTGCACATATTTTTGATCCTTAATTTGTATACAATGATTTCTGAAATGATGTTATATCTATTTACATAATCACTATGTACTAATCTTTGTCATGTGATTTATTGATATGTGGAGATTTTTTAATGATAATGGGGATTTTAAGTTTTTTTTTTTTAGATTTCTTCAGTATCTTAGCCAATTCTGCGTTTGGATCAATTTCAGACGAGCTTCATGAGCTGTTTACAAAGGCGGGGCTGGAGAAAGTGCAGAACCTGGTGGACAGACGGTTACAGGTGAACCGAGGGAAGCAGCTCACCATGTACAGGGTTTGGATCCAGTGCAAGTATAAGAAGGCCTCCTGAAAGGAACTGAGAAGGTTTTTTTATTTAGAAAAAAAAAAAGACAATAACAGAATATCTTCTTCCATTCGCCATGACATGAATGGACTTCTCTTTTGTTATTGTTCAGCTGGTGCTTACAAGACTGATTATGTACTTTTGATGTGTTAATTGATCAGAAAGAAGAATGGTAACTTGTGTAGATGTCAAACTGTTTTAATATTTGGATGTTTTCAAATAAAAGGACATCAAAACATCAGAAATCTTATTTTGTTTTTTAATTAATAAAAAAGACAAGTTGAAAAATCAAACCTACTGAAATGTTGTGAAATTACCAGAATAATTTAGCATTCTGACACTGGCAGGAATGGGATTCCACTAAAAAGAATATCAGGGCGGATACAAACAAAGCTAGACCCTTCAGATCAATAAACTCTTAGGTGATTCTGCCTCATGACTGTCACAAAAATGTGGCCATTACAGCCACACAGGCTCATGAGTACTGTGGAAAATAACTGAGCCTTCCACAGGATGCAGAACTGTAACTGGAGACTGCTTGAAGCTGGTACGGCTCTTCTCACAAAGACAAAAATATGTTGTCATATCCGAGCAATCTATAAAAAATTGACCACAAGGGTCAATAAGGGGGGCTTGCATATCTATTAGTGATGCAAAAGAAGGTTGGAAACATTTTCCAAAGTGAGAATGCTGAAGGGTTATGCTCGTTGGGCAACTGCAATCTTGTCAACAGGAATTACAGCAGTGGGGCATCCCTGGCATTGGAAGGGTTTGAAGTCCCACTCCAATCATTCTTTTGTCTGTTTTAAAAGCATTCCCAGTCTTCTTTTAAATTTTAAGTTTTCCGTTTTTAGTCAAAAATGTAAAAGCTTGATGTTCACTGGGACATAGTTTCTCCGGAGCACGCTGTGGAAAAAGCCTGCCCTTATTTCCCATCATCCCTTTGTTTTTATACTCTCTTCCCCTAGTTTACTGCCCCTCAAAACCCCAGCCTAACATTACCATTACTACAAAAATTGTTAGCAAAATATGTTTTGAGCCAGATGCCGGCTCTGATGAGGAAAACTGAGACGTGCATGGATCAAGCAAGTTGATGCATCTGAATGAAGCAAGGCAGTAAGCTTTTCCGATAACTTTATTTCCATTTATTGTTATTTCACAACAATTTGAATAAAGAAATGCACAGAAATGCAATTTTCAGCTTAATTTTTGCAATACATGTTTTCTATCAAGGGGAAATGGCACAAGAACATGTTAAAAACAGATAGCCTGGGTAAATTGGTGCACATTCTGTGTATGTCAAAAATGGAAAAATAAAGCCCCTTTAATGAAATAATTAAATAAATAAAATAGAAAAGAATTGGTCAATTTTGCAAAAATGCCTTTCTGTTGACTTTTCAAAAAAAAAGTTTAGCCTTAAAATTCGGATTTTTCTATTTCCAAATAATATATTTAACACATTTTATAAGTCAGTGCTCTTAAAATGTAAAGGTTTGTAAGATTTGGGAAACTAGAATTTAAAATAGAACAATTCCTCTTGAGTAATTTAAAAAAAGAATTTCTGAGATATTCCGGGAGCATCTGTCTCTGTGTGTTAAATAAATGCATTGAGATGATGCATATAGAATGATAACTTTCTGGAGGTAATCTGTCACTGGAGGCTGGTGGGGTGGGCACTAATCTACTGTATTGTGTTGAGTGGGAAATTCTATAGGTCCGGTCAAGATTTTTGGGGGCAGGCGTGGAATGGATTAAGGTGAAAATACTTGAAAGATCTCACGAGAAAACCTGAGATTTAACTGATTATTGTTTACATTGCAAAAACATGGGAACCGAACCAAATCGATCCGGATTCAGCTGAAAACGCTTCCAAAAACAGATGAATTTCTGCCCGGCGCGCGTGAAGTGAAGTGTGTCCCGGAATTAGCTTAAAAAAGGACCCTAATTTCAGCGCACCACCAGGGAAGATAACGTTAGGGGGGTAACTAACGCTAGCCTAAAAAAAAACATTTTACCTGCTGGAAAACGCAGATTCTCCAGGGTCGCCATTGTGAGGAGCGAGAAAGCAGAGCAAGGCACGGTAGAGCCCAAGGAAGAGGATGTAATGGACAGCCTCGCCTGAGGACAGCAAAAATCGGCTTTGGGATACTCGAGGCCTCGGAGGGAATCCTCCGTCGCCCCCTTGAGCTACTCAGCTCGCGCCCCGCGTCTCAATCGTTAACAATTAGCACGCGAGGACGAGGCTGTGGATGCGGCCTTGCCTGGGAGGGTCTGCCGAGCACCGGTTAAAACAACAGAAGCGGTTTCAGGGGCGACCATTTCGGAGGACCGAGGAAAATAGTGCATTACAGTGAGTATTTGGTTAATTTGTCAGAGTAAAAACAATCCGTTTTGGAAAGTTTATCGCTACGGTGATTCCAGATGTCGTAGCTCGAGTACCTGGCAACAGAACTGAAGATGCATCTCGTGGGTAACGCTAACTCTTTGCCCTCCTCCCCTAAATTTAACAATTGTATTAGACTGCATTATGATTTATTTTTTGCAATTAAAATGTGATTTTTAAATGTATTTAGATAATTATAATTGCGCATGTTTTAAGGCTTTGTTTACACGAATTTACTCGGACGGTACTAGCTAACCGTTAGCGTTTAAGTGCACAGCTTCGCTAGGTTCTGACCGTCATCCGATGGCTTGTTAGCTCGTTTTTTTCTGTGCTATTTATGTTTATTTGGCTTTACTGTGTATGGATTTTTAAATTAAGTCATAGTTTACCGGTACTATTAAGAGCGTATGCTTGGATGAATCTGGTTACATATTCTGCTAAATTCATATTTGGAAGCCATAGGTCAGAGACTGGAGTTGGGCGTGTAACTTTACCTGTGAAACTGGCACCTATTGTACTCTTTAGCATCTAATCTGACTGGATTTTACTTGACAGCCCATCCATTTAATAGTTTAATTTTTAAATGACTATGTCAGAAATCAAAGGCCTAAAAAGCCAAGGCGTCACCTACTAATTTTTCTAAGCAGTGACTATACATCTGTACTGCCATTATTGTATATTAATATTTAATTGTGTGTTCTAGTTTTGCTCGGTATTCCTAGTACTTTGCTAGTTTAGTAAGTAACCAGTGCCACATAGCTGTTTCCTACTGGACATAAATAACGCTGTAAAACATTGTCAAGCTTATTGATGACTCAGAACAGGAACTTTCCACATCCATATAGCTAAAAACGGCTATGACTCATCACCACCACTGTCTTTTGAAACAGTGATCCCTCACTCCCATCTGAATATTCCAGGCTCTTCAGTGCCTTCTTTAATCTGTGTTCTTGTCTCTGCA
The DNA here is from genome assembly GCA_014656515.1 of Oryzias celebensis. Taxonomy (NCBI): domain Eukaryota; kingdom Metazoa; phylum Chordata; class Actinopteri; order Beloniformes; family Adrianichthyidae; genus Oryzias; species Oryzias celebensis. The sequence continues at coordinate 5,468,232 of BNCR01000008.1, read as the reverse complement.
GCCATGATGGAAGAACTGCACAGCCTGGACCCCCGGCGGCAGGAGCTGTTGGAGGCTCGCTTTACTGGGGTTGGTGTAGCCAAGGTGTGTGTCAGATTCCATGTTGTAAAAAAGTAGAAGATTTCTTAACAAAGATGAGAGAACCTTTTTAGGAATATCTTTCCTTTGTTTTCTCCAATACTTTGCTTTTTTGGCCTTACAGTTTGGCTTCACATCCTTTCTTTGTCTGTCTCTGGAGAAGGTTGAGCTGTGTGTTTTTGGCTGGAGTTACACGGGCATCTCTCCCTGGCTCATGGCGTAGTGGTTGTATATGCATGTTATGTTGCATGCCAAAAAAGGCCGCAGACAGGGACATGGGTGGCAAGGAGAGCAGGAGTGAAGGCAGAAATAGTTCAGGTGTAAGTGGGGGCATCGGTCACTTTTTGATCCCATGTCTTGGTTATTTGACAGAGCACCCAGATTGAAAGGTGATTTTGGAGCAGTCAGGGAGCTGCCAGGAGTGGGCCCTGTGCCAGCCATAGGCAGAACCCAGAGCATGGCATGGCTGCTACTGCATAGAAGATGGCGGCTTTTGCAAAAAACATGATGCCACAATCAGCCTGTATTTTTGTGTGGGGAGGGGTTAGTGAGGGCAAAGTTTGTGAGCAAATGGCTGGAAATGTATGGTGATGGCTGATGATCTAAAAGCTCTTTTGATGCCTCTGAGAAGTGTCTTGTTCGTCTTGTTCCTGGTCTATTTCGTTCGTCACTGATGAGGCACAAAAAGAACTGTGGTGCATGAGAAGGTGGGGTCTAAATAGATGCAAAGTGCATTACACTTCAAACATTCCACTGAAGCATTTTCTTTTCTATTTTTTGTGTAGGTGGGAAGCTTAAAATCAATCTTGGGTTCTCAGCGCAAAGCTTCTTTTTACTGCCATCCTTATGAGTAGAAAAATGAGCAGGCCCATGGTGAATAAGAGAAAAAAGGGTGACATTATCTAAAGGTGACAGACAGAGGGAGGAATACATCCTCAGTAGCATGCTTAATGTTCAGCCATTTTAAGAGGGTTCAGTAAGAGAGCGCTGGTGTGCCCTGAATAAATAACCATCTCTTTCCTTTTGGGCACCACTTGCTGAATTGTGATGCTGTTCATTTGATTGACATGCATCAGCTCAGTGGCTGGCATTATCACTGATGCAGATGTACTTTTAATGGAAAGCAAATTGTGTTGTTTCTGAGCCAAACGTCTGCATCCCTTCCTGTGTATCCTCACCTTGTTTGCCTGTCTTTAATATTTTGTCCTCCCCTCATATAAGCATTTTTATTAACAGGGCTCAAGTCAGAGTCAAAATGAGTCATCTAACCAGAGTCTGTGCAGTGTCGGCTCACTCAGTGACAAAGAGCTTGAGGTGAGTCTCCATCACTTGGTGCCTGTCATTTGAAAATGCATTTGGTTAATTCACTCTGGTTTCTTACAGACTCCGGAGAAAAAGGTGAATGACCAGAGAGTGCGAAAACGCAAAGCGGACCACTTTGATGGCAGTCAAAGTAAGAACATTTATTTTGTGCATCTCGTTGTATCACTTACTTATTCATATTTTTTTCTTAACTTTTGGGCACCTTTTTGTTTAATAGGTAAAGCAGGAGGACGAGGACATAAAATTAGTGATTATTTCGAGGTAGGTTGCAGAAAAACCGAACTCTTTAGCCATCCTGTGTTGTGTCGTCTCCATGTCATCTAAAATGCTTCACCATCTTCTGAATGACTTAATTTCTAATATCTTCTCCTAGCCATCTTGGTTTTTCTATTAATCTGGTTTCTTCTTCTGTTTTCTTCAACCTCGTTCTTCTTCGGGGGTCTGTCAGTTTGCGGGAGGTAGTGGTCCTGGTACCAGTCCTGCTCGAGGGATACCACCTATGGTCCGCTCTTCCCCTCAGCACTCTCTGTCCAATCCTCCTGTCGCGGTGAGCATGTTTGCTCTTTCATTATACTTTTTTGATATATTTTTATTTAACTTTTAGCTCTTCTTCTTCTTTTTGTTCTCTCTTCCGTTTGTTATTAACACATTAACAAATGATGTTTGTTTGCTTGATGAGAAAACTGCATTTATCATGTTGGAGAAGTTGGAATTCTGCTTTATATGAAATTTGGTTCCAACCATTTTCACCAAATTTTTTTTTTTGGGAAAAAAAGTAAATTCCAGAAATCAAAATCAAATGTTTTAAAAAAAAATGATTGGACAGTACTGATTGGATAGATGACGACATTTGTTTACCTTGATTCAACTGGAACTTATTTGGCTTGGCAACATCTTCCAACAGAAGATTTTTTTTTATTTTGTAACTTTCAGCCACTGCAGAAGTTCAGTGATTGCTCAATCAATTCTTGACCACAGCTCAGAATAAGCATCGTTCTGCTTTTCTCCTCTTCAAAATTCTAACCTCATCCAATCAGTGACGTCCCACAATACCTACTTTTTCTGGTTTCTTATTTTGTTTCCTTTTTTTTTTACCATTTCATTTTGATTTCTGGAAATTACTTTTTGAAAATGTTTTAACATTTAGGTTTTTGGTATTTTGTTGTTATTTCTAAATTGTAATGTTTTTTAATCAATAGTTTTGCTTTTCAATTGTCTTGATTTGTAATTTTTTTTGCATTGTGTGATTTGTCGATGTGATTTGTACTTCAGGGCCACCATATTATTTGGCTCTAAAACTAAATTAATAGAAAGATAGTTTGTTTACATTTTAGATTTTGACGTATGGCCATGTCTTTATCTACTGACATGTTTTTGATCCCTTTGACATGATTTTTCTCGTGCTCTGACCATGTGGGAAAACAACAGAAAGATTTTTGTAGCTGTCGGTTTTACGGCACTTTAACGTGATCATCTGCAGAAAGTCCTGGTTATGACGAATTTCAAAGAATCCTTTATTCGCTATTAAACCTGCTGCTCGGGGTTTAGTCTTTTCTAGGTTGGTATAAGGTTTTGAGTTTAAGCAGGTCTTTATAAATCATTCATGTGAGCGGAAATTCAAGCACCAAGACTCCCTCAGAAAGTGAAAGGTGTTTGTTGCATCAATGTTTCTTGCTTCAAGGTCCAGCAGGGAAGCCCGTCTTCTCTTGGCTCTGTGAACGCGGAGCTCTCCTCGTGTTCAGTGAAGTCCATTTCTCTTCATATGCTCCATAAAGCCACACAGGTACACATCTCCGAATTCTGGCTGATAGTTTGATTGATATAGTTATTTTAAAAAATGTCAGTATTGGCTAATAAAATAGCAAATTATAGCATTCAGTGAAGCATAATAATACTGTCTCACTGAGCTTGTTAAGAATGCTGAATGATCTTAACCAACACCTTTTTGCTCACTGTATTTCTGTAGTCTGACCTTACTATAGAGAAACTAACTGCATTGGAGAACAACAAGAACTCGGACCTGGAGAAGAAGGAGGGTCGAATAGACGATTTGTTGAGGGTACTAATTTTATAATACATTGAAATTTGGCTACTCTGCATGCCTTTACATTGCTTTCACGAAAGTGTTCATTCTTCTTTTTTTTATGCAGGTGAGCGCACACGTTTGTTTTCTTCTACATGTCTTAGTGTTAACCATTTCCTGCTTGTGATTGCTTTGTTGCAGGCAAACTGTGATCTGAGAAGACAAATTGACGAACAGCAGAAAATGCTAGAGAGGTATAAGGAGCGTCTAAATAAATGTGTGACTATGTCCAAGAAGCTCCTCATCGAAAAGGTGCGTTTAACTTGAAGTGTGATATTCCAAGGTTTTTAGTTTGATCCAACATGATGTGTATATATACATAAATATATATTATATATATAAATATATATGCACATATTTTTTTGTCATAAGTCCAAACAGGAAAAGATGGCATGTCGGGATAAGAGCATGCAGGATAGACTTCGACTGGGCCACTTCACCACAGTAAGACATGGAGCGTCTTTCACTGAACAGTGGACGGATGGATATGCCTTTCAAAACCTTATCAAGTGAGTCTTCCTTTTATGTGATTTAAACATCTTCACTATTCAAATTATTTTAAATGTTAGAAAGTAAAACTGTAAAAATGTGACAAATAAAAAGCATGTCATTGCTGTCAGACTCATTATCTAAGAAAGAACATCTTTTGAGCTACTTTTAAAATCATTTGCTGTGGTCTTTTAATTATGATTATTGAAAGCAATGTGCTGTTCTTTGCAGACAGCAAGAGAGGATTAACTCGCAGCGAGAGGACATTGAAAGGCAGCGGAAGCTACTGGCCAAACGCAAACCTCCCTCTATGGCCCAGACTCCACCGCCAAGCCTGGAGCAAAACAAACGCAAAAGCAAGACAAATGGAGCTGAAAGCGAAGCGTACTTTGCATTTATTTATTCACCTTCTCGTTATATATTGTATATCTTACACATAAATCTTATTTGTTTCACTTTGTCGGGCTGTTTTGTTTTTACAGATTATCCCAGGCCGAATATCACGAACAGGAGGAGATCTTTAAACTCAGACTAGGGTATCTGAAAAAGGTAAACTGGGTTGTTTTTGATTTCTTTATTCTTCTTGGTTTTCAAGATTGTATTTTCTAACATCTGTTTCCAAATTTGTGTAGGAAGAGGCTGAGATTCAGGCAGAGCTGGAGAGATTGGAGCGTGTGCGTAATCTTCACATACGTGAGCTTAAAAGGATCCACAATGAGGATAATTCCCAGTAAGAAATCTTCAACCATTGATGTGCTCAGAACCTGCAGCTAGTTTTGGTTTCATTTGGTTTTTTTTTAAGTCCAGTCTGTTGATTCAGCTGATGTTTCAAGTAGCAGAATTCAGATATATTTTACTTTTCTACGTTAATAAAAATCTGAAATCTTTTTTTTTTTTTTTTGGCCTCTTGATCTTTTCTGACACAAGTTTTGTTTTTTTGACAAAAAACTTTTTCAAATAAAATAATTTCAGTTTGTCTGGTTCAGTTGATCATTTTTGTGTTCTTCAAAACTTAAACTCTGAATATTAAGAGTCTTTATTCCTCTCATTACAACAAAAGTTGACTTCCATTTTTTTCTTCTGTTCAGATTTAAAGATCACCCAACGCTAAATGACAGATATCTGCTGCTGCATTTACTCGGTCGAGGGGGATTCAGTGAAGTGTATAAGGTGAGATGGAAAACATCCTTTAAAAAAATTTGGAGTTGTGTCATTCTATTTCAATGTATTATCATTTTTTAAATTTATAGTTGGTACTTTTTTCTGGCTTCAGATGTTTTGAAAGTTTTGCGAAATTAGTCATTTCCTTCTTTTCAGTCATGAATGTTTGTTCAGGTTTGTTGTAAATAAAACCAGAAACATTTTATGTACAACAGATGATATTGTTTGGCTGTCAAAGTGATTGCAGTGTCTGTGTTCTGTTTGTGTAGCTAGTATTGCATTATGTTGATGCTTATAGAGCCAAAATATCAGATTCATGAATCAGCTGTCATTTCAGTAAATATGATTTAGCAACAGAGCTTGTTAATGCGTTGCAGATACAGCTGAAACAAAGCAGTCCAAAGCGTCAGTCTTATCTAACAAAAGCGTTTGTTTTCCAGGCCTTTGACTTAACAGAGCAAAGGTATGTCGCTGTTAAAATCCATCAATTAAACAAGAACTGGAGGGATGAGAAGAAGGAAAATTATCACAAGTGAGTCCTACAAAGACCTGTTCAATTCTAGCCACTGTTCTCTATCTGTGCAATATATAATGATTAAATAAATGTTTTGTTTCAGACATGCATGCAGAGAATATAGAATTCATAAAGAGCTGGACCACCCGCGAATAGTTAAACTTTATGACTACTTTTCACTCGACACTGACTCGTAAGTTGCTTCAAGACCTCAAAAAGAAATGAAGTTTAGTAGATGTTTCTTTATTAGTTAACGTCTGCTTCTTTTTGGAGCAGGTTCTGCACCGTTCTGGAATATTGCGAGGGGAATGATCTGGACTTCTACCTGAAGCAGCACAAACTCATGTCCGAAAAAGAGGGGCGCTCCATCATTATGCAGATAGTTAACGCTCTGAAGTACCTCAATGAGATCAGGCCACCCATAATTCACTATGACCTTAAACCTGGTAAGCTTTGACATCACACTCGTGCACATTTGATCTCTATAGGGTACATCAGACCCATGTTTTAGACTAACTATTGTTTATTTCCCAGAGTCAGGGCTGATTAAGTGTCTGTCATTGAGCCTGTCCTCTGTTTTCTCAGGTAACATTCTGTTGGTGAACGGCACTGCATGCGGAGAGATTAAGATCACTGACTTTGGCCTTTCAAAGATCATGGACGACGACAGCTACAATTCTGTGGACGGGATGGAGCTGACATCACAGGGAGCAGGAACCTACTGGTATTTTGCCTCACTTTTGAGAAACTGCTCATAGATCAAACTTTCTTTATTTCTGCAGTAAACTTTAAATGAAGTGTTTGATTATGAACTTCATGGCACATAGAAAACTGAGCCTCACCACATGAGCAAATAAAAAAAATGGAGTTTGTAATTTCATTAAATATGGGATCTCTCTTGTTTTGTTAAGGTACTTGCCGCCGGAGTGTTTTGTTGTTGGCAAAGAGCCACCAAAAATCTCCAACAAGGTTGATGTTTGGTCTGTGGGGGTAATTTTCTACCAGTGTTTGTATGGTCGCAAGGTGAGCATGTGGAAAACTGCCGATTAAGACAATTTTTGCTTTTATAGAAGTTTTTCTAATCAAAATAAAAAGCCATTTGACTATAAATGTTGAATGTAAATGAACCTTGCTGCTTTTGTTCACTAGTTTTAGTCACTAAGCTTTCCCGTAAAGTAATCTTTCATTTTTTTCTTTTCTAGCCATTTGGCCACAACCAGTCACAGCAGGACATCCTGCAGGAGAACACCATACTGAAGGCCACAGATGTTCAATTCCCCCCTAAACCTGTAGTCACTCCTGAAGCTAAGGTACTTGACTCGGACACCTTTTTGCTGAAGCCGAACTCTTAAGCTGGGTTAACAACAAATGCAGTTTTTGTGTTGCACGCCTCTCTTTTGACATGCGACAAATTCGCCACTCGACGCTTGTCCAGAAATGTGTTTATAAGCTAGACACTCTAGATGCATGTGAAGGAGCTAAAGTTTTTAGCTTTATAGCTACGTGGAAGAATTTAATATATATCTAAGGATGTTTTCAGACTGGACATGTTTGGTTCACTTAAAATGAACCAGAGTTGGTTTGCCCTGATAATCTGAAACAAATGTTCAATTGGAATACACCCAAGCGGACCCTGGTCCAGGTCCAGAAACCGCTCTCAGACCCATCTTTACAGGCAGTCTTGGTTTGTTTTCTAATCGGACTGAACTTCGGTTCGCTCTGAAATTCCTCAGTATGATTATGTTCTGTGCTCGGAGCGGAGCAACTGAACCAAAACAGCCACCATAGCCAAGCTTTACGTGATGTAAACAAAGAGCCGCGGACAAACATGGGGCAACGATGAGACCCAGCAACTCATTGAAATGTGGTCGGATGAATGTGTGTCCACTAAAACAACTTTTAACGTTGTACACATTGCTTCTCACACATTTTTCCTGACAATCTATATGTCATGAACACTTACTGGCGTACCTTCTTAGTGGTCGCTTCTTCAGTAACCACTTTGCATGCCTCTGCCACACCAAAGTTGTACCTGAGGTTGATATAGACATTCAAAATTAGTCAGTGAAATATAAAGTTTGACTAAGAGAACTATCCTGACAAGGATTACAGAGCTCAGGATTTCCATAATTTCCGCCTCTAGTTGCTTTGCCCCACCCTCGTAATTTCTGGCCAGTGACTGAAGTGATCTTTAGTCATATGGTTTTGTTTACAGGTTTTAGTTCAAAACAGAAATCTCCAATAGACTGCAGTCTGAATATAAACCAGACACGACGCATTACGCAGACTCAGTCTGGACCAATAGACATTTCCAGTCTGAATACACCTTAATTTACAAAATATGAAAAACACGGATGATGTTTAGAAATCAGGTTTATTTATTTTGAAGAGGTCTACAAAAGCATCTGTAAAAATGTTTGTGTCCGGCTTCATGAGATCACTCCGAGACTCTTCCCGTACAGTGAGCTAAATGATGATCGCTTTCAGCTGTACTTTTGTCTCTGTGACCCTCTTTGATGTCTTGCTGTCCCTCAATAATCTGATTTCTTTTTGTCTTTTATGATACAAATAAATAAATATAAAGTTTAGAAGGAAAACAATCAGCTCTTTGTTTTGGACTCTACCCGTTGATCTAGTCATCAACCCGATTGGTTGACGCAATCCAGTTTCTTCACCAAAGTTCAGATACTAGAACTCTAGAAACGTTGTGACGTCTGAAACACGCTGGACGCCCTTGCAGCGTGAATCATAGCTTTAGTGCTCTCTCTTAGTCTTACTTCAGTAAATTTTCAAAGATTTACCTAAATATTAAAAAGTCTGAGATTATTTTTGAATAATTCTCGCCCTGCGTCTCTCCTCTCCAGGCCTTTATAAGGCGCTGTTTAGTGTACCGTAAGGAGGACCGCATCGACGTGCATCAGCTGGCCAGTGACCCCTTCCTAATGCCTCACATACGCAAGTCAGTGGCGTCCTCGGGCAGCTCTGGCATGGCGGTGGCTTCCACATCCAGCTCCTCCAACAACAGCTCGTCAAACTGAGCCCGCACCTCCTCTCTGACTCGAGGATGGAGGATGGAGTGGGGGAGGCGTTGTACTGTTTCCCCCCCTCCTAACGGCTTCCCACCTTACCATAAAGAGCTCGAGCGGGAGCTGGTCAGATGGTGTTAAAGAGTCACGGAAAGGGTCAAACGCCTCTGATGTCCATCCCAGCTCACTCATCCTGCTGTAACGGATGGCGTGGTGGGTGTGGGGGAGGAGGCGAAGCCCCAGAGGATTCTCAGCAAAGGAGCGGAGTCTTGCCACCGTGCTGATGAAAAGTGGGGTTTCTTGTGTCAGATTTAAAAAAAAAAGAGAGATTAATATGATGAAAAAACAGACAGAAAAGACTGGAAAGTGTCATATTCATTCGCTCTGTTAAGCTTCCGTGCATGAGCCATTCTGGTCCACGTTAGACGGACCTTCCCAAGCTCAAACGTGTTCTTCATCTCCCTGAAGCGGACTGCGTAGCCGGTCTGGTCTTGTTCTGAACCTGAAGTATTATCGGCACTGTGTCATCCAGCTCACTGTTCTGGAAACGTTGGCTTAAACTCCAGACCTGTACAGTTTGAGTGGATGAGGGACAGAAGTTCGGTTGCTCGTATTTCCTCCCACATCCAAACTCCTGTGACCAAAGCTTTGAACTTCCAGCTGGTGGCAGTGTTCCACCTCTGTTTTTATAATGAATGCTTTTAGAGTTGTTATACTTGACATAGAGGGGAGGATGCTGGGTAATGACTCTTTGTCATTAAAAAACAGTTCCGTTTTAACAGACTATGGAGGAAAGTGTTGTTTTCAAGTTGCCTTTATTAGAATTCTTCTTGTTTTATTGACCCCTCCACCCCTCCCTTCCCCGCCTTTCCATAAAAATACATATTTATTTAGGTATGTTTGAATTTAGTTTTGGCCAATAAAATGCAAGGGACTGGTTTACCTTATAATACTGTTCTGGGGACAATGGGCCTTAGCAGAAAGTCACATAAACCATTAAATGCTTTTGGTTAAAATGTGTTTGTTTTCTGCGCTTTCGTTTGGCTGCATTTTTTTTTTTTTTTTTTCATCAGATATCTGCGAATGTTTTCAATTTACAGCAGAGCTGAAAATGTACTCATAAGCATTTTGTCTGTGCTTGGCAGTTCTTTTTTTCTATATTTGGTTTTACTGCCCATAAATCAAATACAAACGTATTCAAGAAATTATCTGAATTGAGCGCTGTGTATCCTGAGATGGGTTTTTCCACACAAAAATACTCTGAATATTCTGATAGTTCCATCATTTTTACATCATCTACCTTAAGGAATTTTCTCCATCAATGATTAAGGATTTATTGAAAGCTGTTACTTTTAGAGTTCTGGATTAAATTGGAAGTTTTAGGACATGAACACAAAAATTCAAAAACTTGACCTTGACCTCATTTATGTGCTGCTAAAAAATGAGGATCGTCTCATGAAGAGGGTTTAAACTTTTGAACTGTAGTGTACAGTATCCATACTATTATAAAAACAGTTTATAAAATTGTTTTTTAAGGAATGTGTGAAAAGAAATCCCAAATAATGTGGCGTCATAAACCTTAATTGAACTTTAAAATAACATCCTTAAACTTAAAGCAAAAATTACAGTGATATTTTCAGGTTTTTTTGTCTTTAACGAGATTTTCAATTTTCAAGAGCACAAAGCAAGATCATTACTAAAGCTTTGCTTATTTATACATCTTTGCACGTAATCAGATAATGTTTGAGAAAAGGTGTAGAGCAAAAGATTAAACAGCCTAAAATCTGATTTATCATAAATGTTTAAAAACAAGATTTTAAATATCTGCGAGCGTCAGTGAAGTCAGTTTAAAACACTCAAATGTATCCATATGATTTTCTTTGGGGGGTTTTTTGTATTTTCTTAAGTTTTCCCTATGATATGGATAATTATGAATACCGGTATGCAAACAAGAAAAAAACTAGGTTAACAACTTGGTAAGTATTGTTTCAAGAAAGCAGTTTTTAAATGTGATTGCTTTTGTTTTCACTGAGGTAAGAATTTTTATGGGTTTTGGTTTGTTTGAAACATTCAGATTTCTTACTTCTTGATATAAACATAAAGGAAAAAATGGTTTTATGTCAGATATAGATGAAAAAGCGCAATTTTATAAACGAATTCATTATCAGGGATGATATAAATTGTAAACTAGGTGGCCTTAACACTCTAAAAGTGACCTTGTAAAGATAAGAAAATGTGAGGAAAGTGCATTTTATTGTGGTAGTCGCGCGCTGTGGCGCAGACTGATGCGGTCAGCTCTTCAGCTGCCGTCCTCAAAGTTCTTTAAAAAAAAAAAAAAAAAAAACTGGGTCAGTTGCTGCTCCGGCTCCTCTTTTTGTTCCCTCCTCGTCCGCCTTGTTGTCCTGCGTGTTCGTGCGTGTGTGCGCCTGCGATCAGCATGCCACGCCACGAGCGACACCGAAGAAGCGAGGAACCGAGGGCAACTCGGACAAACTGGCAACTTCTGCTGTGCAAATGCACTTTATATTTATTCATCTTCAGTCTGGAACTGAGGAGCGGCGCTTCGGGTGAGGAAACTCTCTGACTGTGGTTTGATTTCAGGCTTCGGGAGATGCGCGGACGCTGAACTTGCGCTGCTCGCCTTTGTGTTATATGGGGGGCTTTTATTGTGAAAATGCAGTTTTAAAAAGCTGGGGATTTTGGATTTGTTGGCGTGGAATGCCAAATGTCCGAGCTGTGAGTGGAAACAGATGTGCACACAAACCTGAGGAGGAGGGAAGGGGCTCCAGGCGTTCCATTTTTACACAAATCCAAAATATATTTATACAAAATAACGGCTTAGGTGAAATAAGACACATATTTCTTTTTGTTGTTCTACTTTTAAGCCTTTGCTGTCATGTAGGCTGAAGAGTGAAGCTGCATACTGTATAGAGACGCTTCATTTGGCATCCTGAGGGCAGATGTGACCTTTGCATCCTGTTAGACTGTAATTAACAGCTCAGTCCAGTCCTGAACAGCTACCAGATCATTAAAAATGAGCAAAAACGTATATTTTTCTATACCTGTTCTCCTTTAGTATAATGTTTTCTCGTCAAAAGTGACTTTTGCATAATCTTTAAAAAAATATTTGGAAACAGCATATGTCAAAAAGCATAATTTAAGTCAACTTTTACTCAAAAATTATTTAAAAAGTAATTATTTAAGATTAAAGACAGTTTGATTTGATGAGCACACTGTCACAAAGCTCTCTCATGAAATGAGTTTTTTTGTTTTCTGTGGGTCAGAAAGAAAGAAAAAGGCTCAAATGGTGTTTGAGCAATAGGATTTAAGGAGGTTGCCATCTTTAAAACTTTATAGTGTTTAATTTAGTAGTTTATTTGGGCGTGTTAGAATTTAAAAATATAATTTTTTCCCTTTGTTTGTTCAGTGGTCTCCACTTTTGATCCCACCCAGGGACAGGACATAAAACCAAATGAAAAATTGTGAAATCTGGGAGTTTTTTTTTTTTTTTTTTTTTTTTTTTTTGCAGGGGGTTTCCAAATATTATTTAAAATGTCGTCATAATTCATCAAATGAAACTAAGGAAGGGAAGGATAACAGTTTTATGTAATGTTGGATTTAGTTGTTGAATTTAAGGAAAGACACAAATACAAATGTGATTTCTGCTTAGTTCAGATATGTTTTGAAATGATTGATTTGACTAAAAATGAACAAATCTTATAATCAGAATGTTTTTCTGCAACTGCAAAACTTTTACTTAATGTTCAAAATAAGCAAAATACTTAAGTTAAAGTAAAAAGTATGGTGCACGAAGACTTTGAAAGTTACTTTCAAAGTTACTTAAGTAAAACTACCTGAGCAACTTTAAGAGTTCTCAACAAACTGCAGTAGGATGTGTGGGAGTGATGGAAATGAGCGTACTTTCACAATCTGGATCCTAAATTCAACACACATTTTCACAGCTGTTCCAGTTTTTTCTGTTTCAGAGTGTGACTGCAAAATGCAAATATTCCTTTTTCACTAAAAGTTCTTTGCTCTTTCCCCCTAATGTTTCTCGGATGAGGTAAGACCTGTCCACAACCGAGGCCGGTCCACCGTAAAACACCAATGAAGCAAACACAAAAAAGCTGGAATTTCCTGTGTATTTTTTGCTTTTTCTTTGTTTGTTTAATCAATAACAACCTACATTTTCTTTCTTTTTGTCAATGCGTGCAATCTGACAAAATATATGGGAAAAAATATATATTTTTAAGCCATGGGATCAAATCAGTTATGAAAAAATTTATATTATTCTCTTTTATCTGGCAGCAACAATAAATAATGACTTTTTGGTACTTGAAGCTATTGATAGATAGATGTTCTTGTGCCTCTATGAGTAGAACTTGGTCTTAGCAGAGGGTTTAATCCTCTCTGTTTTAGAGAAAATTAAACTTGGAAATAAAGGCGGTGGAGCAAAAGAAAAGGATGAGATCGCAGCAGGAGAGCTGCTGTTGCTCAACTTCTGCCTGACTCAATGGCTTGAAGTTAATCTTGAATTCTCTTTGGTTCTCCGGGAAAATTTATATGAGAGCTCAAATTCACATGAGGAAGAGATTACCAAACTAATGTTGGGATTTCTTTTGTGGGAAGTTCATGCTGAAGGCATTTTTTTAAAGAAATAAAACAATGAAATAAAAGTTTTACCTTGAAAAAACATTCAGTTTTGCTATTACTGGCACTAAACAAAGACATCAAAGACACCAGATTTAATTTGCCAACAAAAATGTCTATTATTTTAAGGTTTTCAGTAGATCAGCTCAGAATAAAAATTGAATAATGTTCCTACTGTTAAGACCGGTGTGCCAAAGTTTCCATTTAAACTGTTTTTCTTTTACTCCGGCTTGAACTACTTTTTAAACTTTGTTTTCAGCACATCACAAGAAATATAAGTATAAACATTTCTCCTTTTAAAATCTAAAATAACTTTCTCAATATGTCACAAAACATGTTTTTAGGAATAAGGATGTTTAGAAAAAGATGTTTTGATGTAAAACCCTCGTCTTTAAAAGCTTTTCAGAGTAGATAATGAAGCAGATTAAAGTGAAAAATAATATGGTGTTTCACCTCATCCAATATTTTAGCTTAAACTCACAGAAAAAAAAAATATAGACAGAAATTTAACAAAAATGGGAAAAAAATATAATATTTAAACAATTAAAAAAATCTTTGCGTTTAGTTGTTTTTTATATCACATAAACTGTAAAGTAACTGTTTTCGTTGTGTTTTGTTATGCATTTTTCTCAAGTGCTTCTATTTCTAACTGAAAAAACAAACACCTCCTTCTGAGTGTTTCTGAGGTAAAAGTACAGTACAAATCAGGATCAATTTTTTCATGTTTTCCAGCTGAATTCTCTAAGATCCGTCTCCACACCCTGTCTTGCTGGGGTCACATGAACCTGCTGAGAAAGAATGCAGAGTGTTGGTCTTTCTCTATTCTGTCAGTTTCAAGTGCTAGAAAAGAAAAGTCAGTTTTTGGGTGGTTTTTTTTTTTTGTTGTTGTTGGCGTTTTTCTTACAGTCGTCTTGGCTCCATCCTTTTTGTGCAACGTAACATCTTCCTCTGCCACCTTCTCACAAAATCACAAAACAGCTCAGTCTGATCACATGGAAAACCTCAAATTCTCAAAACGTAAAGATGAAAACGTTCAGAGGCAAAGACTTTCTTTTGTTTTTAGGATTTTCGTCATTCTGTAAGAGCTATGAAGTCAGGTGTGGCTTTCTCTCAATGGCGAACACTTGAAGGAGGACGATTCTTAAGTCTTGTGACATTTTCTCATGATTGAGGACATATTTGAAGAATAAATTAATCTTAATATTGAATTTCTGAGTATTTCTTTATTCAAATTGTTCAGGAGCCGTTGAAAAAATGCAGTTGGAAAAAGCTTGTAGGTGATATACAAATTACTATGTCTTGCTTGAGCTGGCATCTGATTCAAATCTGTACGGCTTGGTTGCTCAAATATTTCTCGCCATTTTTGTTGCACCGCTTATGTTAGGTTGGGGGTGGGAGTAGCTGTAAGCTAGCGGGAGAAAGTGTACACAGATGGATGATGGGTAAGGGGGCGGGCTTACTTGGCGACAACAGTCCCGCCCTCAATTCAGAGGCAAATTTTGAATGAACTCCTGCCGCTCTGCAGAAACTATGTCCTAGAAAAAGACACAAGTTTTTTTTAATTTTATTTTGGCTACAAATGGGAAAATCATAATTAAAAGATAACTAGTAATGCTTTGCAAATAGATCAAAACATGATCGGAGTGGGACTTTAACAGACTCGCTCTTCATCACTTTTTTGTCATAGTCCGGAGTTCAAACTTATTACTACAGGCTTGAAGACATTTTGATTATTAAGTTCTCTTGTGATGGGAGAAGCTTGAATGTAAAACTAGTTCAAGCCCAGCGTCATTCAGATATTGACCTGACCTTGCAGCTGTTAACATTTGATCAGTGTTATTGATCACTGTTTCCTCTCTCTTCACAGCGTCACCTGAGTCTGATGACTTTGCTTTTTTCCGTGACGGCGACAACTTCTGCCTGGGGGTGATGAATACGTCTTTATCCCTGAAATCCAACTGCGAGGAGCCCCTCCAGCGCTGGAAGTGGGTGTCTCGTGGACGCCTGTTCAACCTGGGCTCCTCTCTGTGCATGGGCATATCCACTGCCTTCGTCGCTTCCTCGATAGAATCTACTTTGGGTGTGTACACATGTGACCGAGAGCCCCCCGGAGTCCGCTGGACCTGGAACTGTGACCGGGTTCTGGACATCTTTAACAGTATTCATATGATCTCGCTGGAGAACTCGTCCTTCACAGCATCATCGCTGACGCAGAAGTGGAGGCTCCATGGGGATGTGCAGGACCTGTGCTCCAAAACCTACCAGGGTAGGAACTTTTAGGATATGATCCTTTGAAAAAAAAACAAAGTAAAAATGACATGCATGTAGAAATGCATCTAAAAATAAATATAGAAGTCCCTGGCAATTGAAAGTAGAACGTTTGTTGTTTCTGTTTTTGTCTCCAAGCTGCAAATGTGTGTTTAGAACATGAATGTGGACGAGGACAGTAACTCACATACATCCAACAAAACGGAAGAAACTACCTCAGCTGAGAAAAGCAGGCTGGTCTGCCTCCTTCAGTGTGATACAAATAGAACAATCATCTACATCAGCAAAAAATTAACAAAAGAGTAGGATTTTCATATTTTGATTTTAAAAATCAGAATCAAAGAAAGAAAGTTTCCCTAAATATTGTGTTTTTTCTCTGACCGTTTGTCTGTCAGGAGATAACTCAGAGAAGGTTGGACTTTACCACATAATAGGAAAGCTGATAACTTAGAAGCAGTTAACTTGAATTCAGTTTGTCTGCTAAGGTAGTATCTTCTGTTTTATTGTTTGCATGTGAAAGTCTGTCCTCGTCCACATTCGTGTTCTAAACACACATTTGCAGCCTGGAAACAGAAACAAAACAGGAAAAAGCTTTCATTTGGTACAATCTTCTATAGTTATGGTAAATGGCGTATACTTATATAATAGCACTTTTTTTACCTTCCTTGAAGACCAAAGTTGCATTCACCCATTCACACACTGATAGTGACTCTACTGCCAAACACAGGAGCCAACCTCCCACCAAAGGTAATGTCGGGTTCAGCGTCTTGCCCAAGGACACTTTGACAGATGGGCAGAGAAAGCAGGAATTGAACCAGCACTTTTTCAATCAGCGGTCAACCACCTTACCGCTGCACCACAGCCACCCCATATTATTTCTAAAACCACAACTTTCTCCATAAATGACAAAATTATTAACACTTTTAATTTTACTTTTATTTTCTTAAAAGTCCAGTGGATTTAAAGTGTGGTTCATTGTTTACAAAAATAAAAGAGCAGCAATACTAAAATTTATTCTTTTTTATGTCTTTGAGGCAGAAGTTACTTTGATGAATAAACTAATCCCTGCCATCAGCTCCGGCCTTACCATGTGACCGCTGCTTTTACCGCTCTATCTATCAGAGCGGGGCTGACTCACACCCTGGGGGCTGTTGTGTTTGCCCTCATTTCTGCTGTCTCACCCATGCTTAGTACTGCTGCCAATATCCTCACTTTGTCATACTGTCACAACACCAGTAAATCATTAGTATGCACAGTCATTGCTTCATCCTATGTAGAAATGTGGCCGATATAAAGACGAGACCAAAATAAACGTGTTTGGAGAACATCTACCCATCTGCTATGACTTTTTATTTCTCTACCAAAACACCAGACTATATCCAGCTGATCAGATTCATTTTTGATTTGATGCATTGGTTTAATTTAGTCAATAAAAATAAAGGAATAAGACAATAAAACAATGCAAAGCACAGATATGTCAAATCGATTTTAGGCAAAGTTACACATGAAAAATGATGATGCCATCTTCTTGTTGTTATTACTCACAACCATGGATAGATTTGCAGTTATACATAACGTACACATTGGATTAATTAAATATAAGAATTGGCAAATCAGATTATAAGGCACAAATAGACATATTTGTTGCTTTAGCAGTAGAAGTTGGTGGTTTGATTTCCCAGACCTTGTGTTCACCTATGACCCTGTCAGATTGTTTAGACACATTCTGCTTGTTATGTTTCTGGTTTTTCACTGCTTGTTCTGTGCAGGTCTGTTGTGTTGCCCTCTTATGCTGCTCCTTAGTTGTTTTGAGATACTTGCTCCTTTTTTCTCCTCTTGTGAGGTGATCTTTTGTTCTGCCAAATAAAAGCCAGTGATAACTTTACCCGTTTGTTGACTTCCAGTTGTGGACAGCTTGTGTCTGACTAAACAGATAAAAAAGAATGTTGCTTTTAGTAGATCTATTAGCATAAGTGGAGGCCATTTACACAGCATGCCAAAAACATAGCTAGTGTTTGAATGCTGCAGTAAACAGACAAAACCAGCTTTAATGGTAAATGTTAGGTTGGGGGTATGAGGCGCTGTAAGCTAGCAGGAAAGTGTAAACAGATGGATGACGGTTGGATTTTTTGTTTATTTGTTTCCAGAGATCTATACAATCCAGGGTAATTCTAACGGGCGACCCTGCCATTTACCCTTCCTGTACAATGGCCAGTGGTTTCATAACTGCACAAGCACCGGGCGCCAAGATGGTCACCTCTGGTGTGCCACTACATATGATTATGGCCAAGATGAGCGCTGGGGGTTCTGTCCCGTGAAGAGTAAGCAATTGACTGTTGAGAACAGAAATCTTGAATTTCCAGATTTGCAGGAGACGGCCTCCTGTTGTGTTCTCTTTTGATTGATTGTGTGTTATCGCCAGGCAACAGCTGTGAGACGTTCTGGGACACTGACCCACTGACGGACAGCTGTTACCAGTTTAACTTCCAGGCTGCCCTGACGTGGAGCGAGGCTCGGATCAGTTGCCAGCAGCAGGGGGCGGACCTGTTGAGCGTCACCAAACTGCACGAGCAGACCTACATCAATGGTACGTACGTGCATTTATTTGCAGATGATGACGCTCTTTGCTCATAAAATGCATAAAAAATTGCTTTGTTAGCCCTTTTTTTACACACCAATTTTTCTAATCAGTAACCTGGAAAATGAATAAATAAACAAACATAACAAATAAATATAACGTATCTGATGTAAAATACATTTATTTTACTTGAAACACTTATTTTCATTAACAACGTGGGGTTGCAACACCACTTAATCCTACAGATTTTCTGAACACCTTTTTGAATGAATTTTTCTGTCTTAGCTTTTGACATTTTATTTTGAAAAAAACATGTCCCCAAAAGAACTCTTCTGAGTTACCTTTATCAAAAATAATTATTTTAATTAAAAAAACAAATTTTTTCTTTTTGCACAATGAAAGTATAAATGTCACTTTTTTTGGACACAAAATATGCTACAGAGAACTGTTCTCTAATTAGTCATTTAACTGAGGGGATGTGCTTTCCGGCTGTTTCAGGTATACTGACTGGCTACAGTGCTGCTTTATGGATTGGCCTCAATGACCTGGACATCAGTGGAGGCTGGCAGTGGTCCGACTCCTCACCACTCAAGTATCTAAACTGGGAAAAAGGTTAGCCTGGAAAAACAATACCCTGCCTTTTTCTGAAACATCTGTGGTCTTTTTCAAACTCTCATCTCCAACAGAGGGCTGAGTGTGCACGCTTTAGCTCTCAGTTAAAATATCCAGCTGGCAGCCTTCCAGCGCAACCATCGTATTTCACTGCAGACCCCCAGAAAAGGCTGCATCAGCATCCCTGCCACCAGCGAGCTTCTGAAAAGATTTGTCTCTTATGCTGAATTCTAGAACAGCCGAATCATGCCGATGAGGAGAACTGTGTGGTGATAAGGACAGAATCATCAGGTCGCTGGCAAAACCGAGACTGTTCTGTTGATCTGCCATACGCGTGCAAGAAGAGACCCAACGCCACCATGGATCCCTTCACTACTGGTGCGTGTGGAAGTCATAAGCTTAATCATTTCTCAGCAGCACTCAGCCTTGATCGTGTTTTCTTCTCTCTGCAGATTCATGGACAGATGACAAGAAATATGAATGTGATGTGGGCTGGCAGGCCTTCCAGGCTGGATGCTACAAGCTGAATTCAGAGAAGACGGACTGGAATGCAGCTCAGAAAAACTGCCAGAAGGTGGAGGCCAATCTGGCCAGCATTCACACCCTACCTGAGCTTGAGTTCATCACCCGCAGTTTAAGGAAAGGTGAATTGTTTTGAGTTTATCAAGTTGACTTTTTGTACAGGTTTGTCCAAAATGTTTACAGACTCAACAACCTTACCCAAGAAAGACATTTCAATAAGGAGAGAAATTAATTTAAAAGGGGTTACAGAAAAATGTGCATGAGGCTCCGAGCCTAGATACTGATGGTAGTTCGAGGCCAGACCCTTCTGAAGCATCGCTACAGGTAGAAAACGGGGTGAAGGAGGGTCCACAAACCATCTAGAATGCAGAGTGACACCCATTCATGAGGTTAAAGGCGCATACATGATTCTGATTGGCTAAGAAGAAAGGTGGACTATCAAGCTATTGGTTCAAAGTGAAGGCGTGTTTGATAATTATGTGTAAAAGGAATTCATCCAGTAAAACTGTGAGTGAGATAAATCTTTAATGACATTTTACCAAAGTCTCACTGTCATGGAAACATGTTTTCTGCTCCTTTTAGCTGGAATAAGGTCATGTTTGGGAAATGACCTATTTGGGAGAAAAATATTTGGAATATGAGGGTTTTTTTCACAGTAGTCCAGCTCCTGCAGGCTGCAGCTCCAGAAAACAAATATGTTGTTGTAATGTACATGGATTTGGATATTTTGTCAAAAGAATAGTAAAAGTACAATGATTTTCATATTTCTTCTTCTTATTTTACCCTGGTAATCATATATTCTGTGAAGAGGAGAATTCCTGATGAAGGACTGCTGCTCTGCAGAAACCATGTCCTAGAAAACGACACAGATTATTTGATTTTGGCTAAAAACTCCATAATCCTAATTAAAAGATCACTAGCAATGTTTTGAAAGCAGATGATTGCTGCGGGACTTTGATTTCACTATTTTCTATCCTTTTATTTTTTTTAGACATTGACCAGTTATGGATTGGGCTCCATGACACCGACATGCAAATGGACTTCAAATGGACCGACCACACTCCCGTCATCTTCACTTACTGGCATCCATTTGAACCCAATAACTTCCGCAACACCCCAGAAGACTGCGTCTCCATCTGGGGCGCTGTGAGTGACCCCCACGCACCCTGACGCCGACCTCTGCTGGACGGGGCTTAAATCATTCCATAGTATCACGTGCTGTCAACGGGGTTTCTTCATTTGTATATATTCACCATCTGTTCTCCTGCTCTCTGTTTGGCTGCTGCCATGATGTTCAGGAGGGACGCTGGGATGATAGCCCCTGTAATCGGACTCTGCCCTCCATCTGCAAGAAACCCGGAAAAAAGGGAGATGGAAAACCGCAGCAGCATGAATGCAAACAAGTAATACCCTGTTCCTTTTTTCATTAATGCGTCACTTATAATCTTTAAATCGAATCCATTTTCTCCTTTCAGTTGCTTTTTTAAATCTTTGTCTCTCTACTGCAAACCTTCCCAACATTGATCACCCTTTCGAAAAAAAAACATTTTCCAAAGCTATATACTGCTAAGAACAATTTCAATTCAATTTCCAAATTACTGGAATTAATAAGGTTTAGTTTATGTCTATGAACCCATAATTCTACCTATAAAAATGCATTTATATCACATCTTTCTTCGTGTGAACTGCAAAAAAGGGCCCCTTAGAAATAAGTCAAAAGCAGATTTTCTTTACATAAGCAAAAAAAAAAAAAAGGTCTTACCAATAATTTTTATTACATTTTAACATTTTAGTCTCTAAGACATATTTTCTCAAACTGATTTTGGAAAACTTTCATTATAAGATTATTTTTTTTGCAAGACAGAAACTAAAACATTTTTGCTTGAAACAGGGGTCTTTTTTTTTTCTTTCTTAAAACTCAGTTTTTGTTGTGTGAAGTCTTCAGCTGTACAAAGATTTTATTCATATTGATCACTGTTACAGCAAAACCAAAGGTTCTGCGGATGCAGCCCGTTGATGCCCAGCACGCGCTTTCATTCGTGTAAATGATGTAACGCTTGTTGCATTCAACAAAGGTCTGAGCCCAGATGGCGCATTTGTTTTTTTGTCATGAATCTTTGCACCCCTTGCTGGGGAGCAGAGTCATCACAGTGTGACGGGGGTCATATGGCGCTGCAGATGCTGTAGAGCCTCGTGGTGGTGCGGCTCGACCCGAACAGATGAGCTCGCTGCCTGCAACACATGAAGCAACCAGAGAAGCGAACCAACTGGCTGTTTTAGAAACATTACACCAGATAATCCTCAACCCGTTTACCCCAAATGCCGCTGGGTACGTCTGCCTGTCAAAGACGCCATGACAGATCTCTCTTTCGCCTCGCTCACTGAAGAACTTACTCTTTTTTTTTTCTCTGTGAGTCAAAATGATGCAGCTGCTTTCAGACTCTGAGGCGGCTCATGCAGACCTCCTTTGTAATTAGGGAGTCAGACAAATCTGCACATTCTGTTTTTACCCCAAAATGAAACAATCAGACGTATCTAGAAACCATTTTATCTTTAAGAGGTTGCAAAACAATGCAATAATGCAAATATGGGTAACCAGATGGCTGTAATCCTCAGCTTCCTGTGGCTTCAAGCAATACAGATTTGCAATATAACCCTTTTTATTTTTATTTTGTCTTACAAAAGAGAGTGAACTTTTCCCCCTACATTGTTTTAAGTTCATTTTTAAGGGAAGGACATGTCCAGAAAGTTAGAAATAAGTGAAATCAGCAAAATAGTTATAGTTTTTGTCAAAACACTTGAAGTAAAAAAAAAAAAAGTTTGAGGTGGTATTTTGGCTCATTATAATGACCACTGGATGACAATTCAGAATGAAAAATCATTAGCAGCCTCGCTGCAAAGCCGCAAATGAGGAGGTCTTCTCCTGCAAATGCTTCTAATTATTTTGCAGGAGCTGGCAGGAGGTAATAAGACATAATCTCTGCGTGTTTCAACATGCTCATCTTGCTCTGCAAATGAGGGCCAACCTGCATAATGCAAAGACTTCATTGTTAGACATATTAACATGTGTGTGTTCCCGTGGTTGTTGTTTTCAGGGCTGGAAGTGGCACAGTCCAGCTTGTTACTGGGTGGGAGAAGATCTGCTCACCTTTGACGAGGCCAAGAAATCCTGCGAGGCGCACGAGGCTGCTCTTGTTCCCATTACAAACAGGTTCTGCGTGTGCACAGATCCTGAGCCTTCCAGTTGAGATCACAAACCTGTCCTGTGTCTGACACAAGCATTTTCTCTCGGTTGCAAAGGTTCGAGCAGGCTTTTGCCAACAGCCTCGTGTTTGGCCGCTCTGGAGAGTCTTTTTGGATCGGCCTTCATGATCAGGGCAGTCCTGGATCCTTCCACTGGATCAGTGGGGATGGAGTAACCTACACCAACTGGAATCGAAACGAGCCAGGTAGGTCACTCATGACATGTTATGTTCATGCATACAATCTAAAATGGATTTAAAAGGGGACGTCTTTTAATACTTTAATTTAATTCCTGGTCAAAGATTTTTTGTTGTTGGGTTTTTTGTTGTATGACCAATCAGAGGAGAATGTATCTGAAGGTTGGGCTTCATAAACAAAAATCTTAAATTAAGTATTGAATAAAAAGAAAATGGTATGCATTTTTCAACAAAAAAGAAACAATCAATAACCTTCACATTGTAGAAATTGCATCACTTTAATTGCAGCTCTTTAAGATTCACCTTTTAGCATTACAATGAAATTCCTATTTATGTGACACATATAAACTTAAATAACTTCTGATATTGATCTGCGACTTTTTCTCCTAAATTCCCATTTTGCTAAATGTTTTCAGAATATACACTTTTTTATGCTTCTCAGTTCATTTTTTGGGTTTTTTCTTTCTTTGAATTAAGTTTCCTGTTAAATGTTTATTTTACCATCTTTCTTTATTATGTTACAGTTTAATTTAATTATCTTCTGTTTTCGTAATGAAACTGAATGGTAAACATTTCTTCCTGTTTCGTAACAGCATATTTCAAAATCATAGCTTGTTTATTTTCTCTGTAACCTCTGCTGTGATCCTGGGAAGGATAATTAGAACTCATTGTTACTATATAAATCATTTTAAGTGGCTAAAACACAAGGCTTATTTTCTATCAGAGCTTTTTCTGCAACGAAAACCAGACCTATAATGAAATATAAAACTATCTTTTGACTTTTTTAACTGAGGAGATGAGGGAAAAACTGTAGATGATGAGCTTTTTTTTAAACTAACTTAAAAAAAGGAAAATTCTGCAACCTGCTGCAATTTGATAATGAAATTTGTCGATATCTGTAGACTCTCATTGTAAGGCCCGAGTCTTCTCTCAGAAAAAACAATAAAAGTGAGCTCCCTTTGCAGTAAGACTCTTGGATAAAAAGGCAAAACATTTTCAACTTTCAAGTTTAAATCCAGACAGCTTTTCATAAATGTATTTTGCAACAAAATATGTATATAATCCAGAAATTTCTCTGAAGACTAAAGATATTTTGCAAGTTTAATCACTTTTCATTGTTTTCTCTTAAATATCTTAAACATCAGTTTTAAATAAAGTAAAAGGTACTTTCAAAATAAGAGATCTGCAAATTAATTGTTCTGTGAGAACAAGATCAAGCCGACGTTTCCTGCCTACCAAGAATGCAATTGCACATTTGAACATTTTTTTTCTCCCCTCATTATTGCTCTTCTTGCACACATTTTCATCACTGCAACCTCCTTCACCCTATAATTCACTCCCTGTGCGACCGCTCCAGCCAAGATTCAGGGTGGCTGCGTTGCCATGGCAACAGGCATCGCCACCGGCCTGTGGGAGGTGAAGGAGTGTGCGTCGGTAAAGGCAAAATTCATCTGCCGCCAGAACCAGGACACGTCTCTAAGCCCGGAGCCCCCCGCCCCTCTACCAACCCCGAGCCTTGGTGGCTCCTGCCCCAGCGGCTGGAAGAGCAACAGCAACCTGCGCTACTGTTACAAGGTCCATTAAACACTTTCAGCTCAGTCACCTGTTGTGAAAATTCTCATTTTTGAAGTCACGAGTTGTACTCATAAGCTGATTGTTTTCCACTTGCTATCTATCACATGTGTGCAGGTCTTTCACTCCTCACAGATGGAAAAGAGGCTGAGCTGGCTGGATGCTCACCTGTTCTGCCGCAGACATGAAGCCCACCTGCTGAGTATTAGCAGCCCTGATGAGGAGCACTTTGTGCTGCAGGTCCTTCATGAGGCATTTGGGTGCGTATGGATTCCTAAAACGTTCAACTTTTAATGGTATCTAATTGATTTCCTCATTTTGGAATCAATAAAACTTCTATTCTATTCTATTCTATTCTATTCTATTTCAATCTCCAAAACTTCTGACAAATTCATTCTTTAACTTAATAGAAACACATGCTAAAAATTGTTTTTTCAAATGGCCAGGATCACTTGTTTGAGTTAAAATTTGTATTTTTAAATAAGATGAAAAGCTTGTTAGTCTTTACATTTTACACTTTGTTTATACATTTTACAACTTATTGATTTTAGGCTGGAAAATGTTATTGCACACTTTTCTTTAAATAAACAGCATTTTGCATGAAGATTCACACTTGATTTGATTGGTGTTGGAGTTCTGTAAAAGGACAAAATGCAACATGTGGCTTCTCGGTCATGGAAAAAATTCCAGATCTCACTATCTTACATCTCGCTAGCTTACAGCCAACATTAGCACTGGAACAAACATGGTGAGCAATATCGAAGCTATCCAGCCGTACAGTTCTGAGCCAGATTCCAGCTCAGACAAGGAAAAAGAAGACGTGCATGGATCTTTTTTTGTCTGCAAGTGGATGCATCAGAATGGAGCAGAGAAGGAAGCTTGTCACATACTTTCTACATCACAGATACACTCTTTTTCCCAACAAACTTTTTTTGTTTGCTCCTGATTCACAATGATTTGAATAAAGACATAATCAGAAATGCAATTTAAGCTTAATTTTCTTTTTATGTCCTCCATCATCAGAAAAATGCCACACGAACACACTGAAGACACCAAAATCCCCATTTTCATCTGAGCGGTTCTTAAACAAACCCTTTTTGTTTTTCCATGTTTTTAAAATGAGGCTGGATGATGACCTCAACAGCAACTGAAATGATTTTTTGCAGGGAGTCAGAGGATCACGAGCAGCACTGGTTTTGGATTGGGCTCAACCGCAGAAACCCGATGGACAATGGCAGCTGGAAGTGGAGCGATGGCCTGGCTGTCAGTCAAATGCAGACCTTTTTCTTCAGTTCCTGCTCCTCCAAAATAAAACAAGGCTTGAAATGAAAGCTGTGCTCTCTTCTCTCGTCTCTCAGGTAACGTACCAGAACTTTGGCCGCTACTACTACAATGTGCGTCAGTGTGCTGCAGCAGACTTGGGCGCAATGACCTGGCTGGCTATGCACTGTGACTCAGAGTTAGACTGGATCTGCAAGATTCCCAGAGGTGCTGCAGTGTTTCATTTCTCCTTTCACATAAAAGTGTTGTTTTTCTCAAATAAAAATGTTCTTCTGTTTTTTTAGGAAGTGTTGAAAAAATTCCAGAAGTTACTGAAGGTGTGCCTTATCTCTCTGAATTTGTTTTGTTTTTTTAATTATACTTTTAAATGTGAGACATTTCTTGGGGTTTAATTTTAATTTAAAGTCTCTTTTCTTCTGTCTCTTAGGCAACACGTCACCAGAATGGATCATGTTTAAAGAGGCGGAGTACAAATTCTTTGACCACCGCACCACTTGGGATCAGGCACAAAGGATTTGCTCCTGGTTCGATTCCTCGCTGGCCTCAGTCCACTCAGCCGATGAGCAAATGTTCCTGGCCAACACTTTACGCAAGGCAATGTATATTTTCTTCATCTTTTCACAGAGAGCTTTAAATAAAACTGAAACATCATTCAAAAACCAAACAGCCACAAACATGAATGGCAAAGTTGCAAAATCAAAGTAATTATGGTGAACATTTTTTACAAGGCAACCACAGTGTGTAATTTAAGTTCCACACTGGGTGGTTATAATTACAGTGAAGCTGTGCGATAAATCCTCATGAACTTAAGTTTTTAGTTTCCGTGCCCCCCTCAGATGGCGAAAGCGGAAGGTGACAGCTGGTGGCTGGGGCTTCACACCTACGAAAATGACGGCCGTTTCCGCTGGTCTGACCGCTCTGTGCTCAACTACGTTTCATGGGCGCTCGGCAGGCCGCACCCCCTCAGCCGCGACCGCAAGTGTGTTTCCATCTCTGCCAGCAAAGGTGAGATCAGCCAGAAGTGGAGGTTCTTTAAAGGAGGCCGACGCTCTTAAAACGCTCCTACCTCACAGAGGCCCTATTTCTTTCACATTTAAAAAGTGGACTGGTCGGACCAGAAGTGCCATTCTGACCTGCCTTACATCTGTAAGAGGGTTAACGTTACCGGGACGGTTCCTCCAACACCGTCAGCACCTCATTCTCCATCAGGCTGTCCTGACGGATGGGCTTCCTATCAGCATAAGGTAAAAAAGCAGCAGGATGCATGTACTTTCTTAAAAACTCACTCCAATAAGAACTGTTTTTGTGTTTATAGCATATTCCTGTGGCATTTTTCTCATAATAGAGGAAAATTAAGAAAATTGAGTTCAAGTTTGTGAGGGGCTGTAAGCTAGCAGGAGAGTGTAAAGACAAAAAGCTCTCAGTTATGAGTGACGGGAAAGGGGGGCTGGGGTTGCTCTGTGCCAATGGTTCTGCCCACAATTTCTTTACTCCGTAGCAACGGTCCCGCCCACAACTCAGAAGCTAATTTCAAATGAACTCCTACTGGTCTGCAGAAACTATGTCCCAGAAAACAACATTTTTTATTTGATCTGAGAGCATAATCATAATCAAAAGACCACTGGAAACACTTTGAAAACAGCTCAAAAAGTCATGATCTGACTAAAGTCTTTAAACATGAGAACGCAACTTTTTTTTTTTTTTACGCTGCAGATGTCTCTCTGCTTTTTTTTACTTGTCTAATTTGCTGCCTTTGCAGTGTTTTAGAGTCTTCGATCAGTCTCCACGAGTCACATGGTCTGCAGCCAAATTGAAATGTGACTCACAGGGAGGAGTTCTGGCAGTTGTGTCCAGTCCTCTGGAGCAAGGTACTTACTGCACAATATGGCCGACATGAAGACAAACACTAGACTGAGAAAAGTCATCACATTTCAACTTCTTTCCAGCTTTCGTCACCACTTTGCTAAAGAACATCAGCGCAGACCTTTGGGTGGGTCTGACCTCAGACCCTAAAGGTCACTTCCAGTGGGCTCAGGCTGGTCTTCTCAGCTACACCAACTGGGCACCTGGAGAGCCGCTGGACAACAGTGGACCCCACCACAACAAGACGCCGGTAATGGAAACCCCTCGCCTTTGCAATTCTTTTAAGCTAGTGAGCTCTTGCTGTGATGATTTTTCCATGGCTTCAGGGAAACTGTGTGGTGATGATTCACGGCAACCCAGAGAAGAAAGTTGGCATGTGGGCTTCCAGAGCCTGCGAGATGGAAAATAACGGCTACGTCTGTCAAAAGCAGCAAGGTGTGATGATCGCTAACCTTTGCAGGAGTTTCATCAAATCTGAAATAATTTTTATAACAGTAAACTATCCAAATCTGATTTAAGATCGACGCCTTCCTCCGGCTCCGCCCCTCATCCCTTCATCTGTGTCGAAGCCCGTGGAGCTGGGAGGCGTGACCTACAGGGTGGTGAAGAAGCACCTGGACTGGACCAGTTCTCTGTACATCTGTGAATCTCTGAACGGGACTCTAGCCACAGTAAAGGATCCGTACCAGCAAGCTTACCTGACCCTGCTCATGAACAGCCTGCGCCAGCCAGCCTGGATCGCTCTCTACAACTATGGCGTGAGTCTGTGAACTTAGACCATCTCGTAAAGAATTGAAAGAATCTTTTTAAAAATGGATTTGGGGTTTTAGGGACGGAGCTTCACCTGGCTCGGCAATGAAGACGTGGCGTATTCAAATTGGAAAGATGGGGAGCCCAATCAGATGGCTGGATGTGGTCACATGACAACGACAGGACAGTGGACAATGACCCCCTGCGACTCGCAACTGGACAATGCCATCTGTCAGATTGCAAGTATGTAATTAAAAAAGCGAAAAAATATAAATGCTTGTTTTTGATTGTGCTGACTTGTGTTGACTTTCATCTTAGATGAGTCTGTGACACACCAGTGGACCTACCCAGGACAATGCCCTCACTCTCTGGGAGACTGGGCATGGGTCCACTTCAGAAACAACTGTTACGCCTTCAACTTACAAAGTCTTAAGCTGCAGCAGGATGCACACAAGTCCTGCAAAAAACGTACGTTTGAAGTGGCCCTGCAGAGTCCTGACCTTCTCCACAGACTCGTCTGACAAAACTCATCAAGGCATAGAAATCGATTCAAAATATGATTCTGTTGCTCAGCTGCTCTCTGAGATCAGTTCCTCCTCTTTGTCTTTTTTTTTTTGGTTTTTCTAGTTGGAGCAGAGCTTCTCTCCATCATGGATGAGGCAGAAAACGGCTTCATATGGGAACACATCCAGAGCTATGCAGAGCAGGCGCACGGAGCTTGGCTGGGCGTGAAAGTGAAAGGTTCAGCAGCTCATTCACTTTAGAAAACTTTCAGACAGACTGTCTGCAAATGTCTGCAACCCATATCATTTCATTTCTTATGAAGAAAGGAAAAAGTTTAGGAGCTAAAAACCAAAAAACAAATATTTTTACTAAAAACACAAAAAAAGCAAGATGTTGTAATTTTTCCAAGAGTCTGTCATCCTCCTCTTGGTGGCTGAAACCCCTCTGACGTTTTTTTTGTGTCCCAGGGCGAGGTCTTGTGTGGGATGAAGACAAAGAGATGTTGTACACCAACTGGGAAACTCACAATGTCGCCTTCTCTGTGCTGTCAATCAACTCCTGCTTCTGGATCCAGAGCAACAGCGGCTTGTGGAAGCCGGGCTCCTGCAGAAATCGCACCCATGGAGTCATCTGCAAGCGACCGCGAAGTGAGAACGCACAAAATCGCAAACCGTCTCAAAAGACAGCTCCCTGATGCACATGTTAACATCATTCTGTTTTTGTTTTGCAGCTGTTGACACATCACCTGTGTCAGGTAAGGCTGGTTCTCAGGAGCCGTGTTTTTACGCACATTTGTGTGATATTTATTTGCTTTCCATCTTCATTTAGTGGATACTGACCACGTGCCGACCATCATTGTCGTGGTGGTGACGGGCGTGCTGCTGGTGCTGCTGACAGTCACTGTGATCTACATGTACCGCCGCCGGAATGTGGGCTCGCACGGCTCCTACAAGGGGGCTCGATACAGCCGCACCAACTCCAGCCTGGCCGAGCAGACTGAGAAGAACATCCTGGTGTCGGACATGGAGCTGAATGAACAGCCTGAGTAGCTTCAGATGCTCGGACCGAACTGAGCTCGCACCGCAGAGGCTGCTTCCTGATACATCCTGTAGTATCACCCATGGCCTCTTTGAAAAAAAAAACAGATATTTGTAAATGGTTGAAAGGATGCACAGCAGATGACTTTTAAATTCATTCCGCAGCTTTTTTTTTTTTTTTTTTTTATTGCCAGGATGTTGTAAATGTTTTTTGCCACCAAAAGTCTTATATTTCCAGCTCCTTTTAACCAAAAATATTGGCAGGCTTCCTCAATCTTCTGGGTTTAGGGTTTTCCCAGCATAAAATAGTTTCTCAACATTTTTTTGGTGCCAAAGACAATTATTGTAGAGTATATTTTAAAAAGTTGATGTTTGTAGATGTCCACTCATCTTGTTCTCAGATTTCGTTTCGTTGCAGTATTAACCAGAACTTGAACTTTTTTGTTGTTGTTGTCATTTCATTGATGTTATCTACATAGCTGCAGGAACTTGGTGCTCACAACGCGCCTGCGGTTTTGTGGGGCCGCCTCTCCCCTCTTTTCTGCTCTGACACGTCGGCAGCAGCTGTCAGCCGAGAAAAGAGGACGTCCAAATGTGAACACGCTGAAGGTGACAGAGACCTTAAACCGTCTTGAGGGCAACGCACTAAAACTGTGCACAAAAGTAGAACTTAACATTGAGAGCTGGTCTTTAAATAGCCAGCATTGTCTTTTTCTGTCCAGCAAAACCGAGGGTTGTCATCACATGATGGGACTTTGAGCCACATTTTGACACTTTTTTTACTCTGATCTAATTTCATTCTGTGATTCTTTGTTTTGGCTCTGTCTGTGCCCCCATCTGGAGCTGACACGACACTTTTTCCGGGCACTCATTTTCTTTGCGTGCACCACGAAAAAGAATGGTTTGTAATTTGATATCTGTCTGCTTCATCATTTCTTTACGACGTGTGCAGCTCCCTTCTCTCTTTTTCTGTGATTTTTAAGACGACTTTGCAATGTGATTTGACCTGCATTTGGCTTGAGAAGTGTTTGAAAAAATTCTTCTTTTATGAGATGATTGTAAAGGAAATCATCCCTCGCTTGCATAAGTTGTACAGTTTATCTGGTGTGTAAGAGCCAAAGGATGTTTAAATCCAGTTTTTGTTAACAGAAACCATCTGTTTTTGTCTTTTTACATCATGTTAGAATTTCACTTGTGCGCAGAATGTAATGACTGAAGCTAATTTGCCTCCTGAAACGTTTAACCTCACTTCTTCAGTTCTGGTCCGCTCTTTTTCCCGGCGAGCAGGAATGCTTTAGAGCCGTTTCAGAAAAAAAAAAAAAGAAAAAGCCTTTTTGCTCCCTGAGTTGGACGAAGATTGGCGGAGAAAGGAGAGCTGTGTGAGTGTGTTTTTGTGAGTGTGAGAGTGTGCGTGTGCGGTCTCCAGCTGTGGAATGTTGAGTCTGCAGGAAAAGCTCACTGACACATCTGGAACCAATCAGAGGAGGAGGAGGAGGGCTTCGGGACACAAAGGGTCAAAGGGGGGAAAAAAAGGGAAAACTGAAAAAGTAGGAGGGGGAAGGAAAGGAGAAGACTGAGGAGGAGTCAGAAGTGAAGGTGGAGAAGGAGGAG
The DNA here is from genome assembly GCA_014656515.1 of Oryzias celebensis. Classification (NCBI taxonomy): domain Eukaryota; kingdom Metazoa; phylum Chordata; class Actinopteri; order Beloniformes; family Adrianichthyidae; genus Oryzias; species Oryzias celebensis. The sequence continues at coordinate 5,436,870 of BNCR01000008.1, read as the reverse complement.
TTGGTGGTTACTTCGTCCTCTGCTGGTGGATTTCTGTGCAGGTTGCAGTTTGATCAGTGACACGGAGGCATGTTGTGAAGATGCAGCCGTGAGCATCTTTGTGTTGCAGGCAGCGACTCCTGTTCCTTCGAAAATACCTGAAACACCTGTTGAAATGCCAATTTTATATAAACGTAATAAAGTCTATGTTCTCAAACAGCTGCATTCAAATGTTCTTTAAGTCCAAAAAAAAAAAAAAAATTTAAGTGAGCTGTAATGTTGATTATTGTCCACACGGGGGCGCCTCTCACCTGCAACTTACAGCTGCCTGAATCCAATTGATTTCTCCTTTTGTTTTACTGGTTATTGTCTGTTTTCTGGTCCTTTTTCGATTCGTTAAGCTTGACAGCGGACAGAAAGTTTCTACTTTATCTATTAATCACAGTTCTGCTTTCAATTTCTGTAAAAGCACACTATTTTAATGGATTGTTTTGGCTTTCCCTGCTCTTTGTTATGTTAAATAGGATCCATTTAGTCAGATCAAATGTAATTATTCCAACCTTTCCTCACATCAGAATTGAAATTAATTGCAGTTTAAATAGAAATGCTGGGCTTACCAGCTTGCCATTTGTGGAAAACTCGGATTTAATTTGTTCCTATTTTGTTTAATAGCATTCTCTTTAAACCTCATGCCTGCTCTGCTGTTTCACCATACAAAGCTTGTCAAGTCCCTCAAAATTATGACAATTTACAAAAGTCTATTCTTTTTCTTCAACGATCATTTAAAGTTTCTTTCGAAACTTTTATTGCAATTAAATAAAAAAAAAATGGGTAAAAAGTGATGAATAGTTCAATGGTGAGTACCTGCTGCTCCAGAACATCAAACATTGATTGAAGTATAAATTTGGTGGGTTTTTTTGTGTGTGCGTGTGCTTTTCTGCAGCACTTTCTCTGCACTTGAAGGATTATTTCTGAGCTCTTCTCATGTCAAAATGCTCAAAGGCCAAAGTATATAAATTCTAGTGGACTCTAGTCTGTGAGCCAACAGGAGGGCCAGGGCAGGGTTTCAGTCCTACACCTGGAGTTTTGGGCGTCCTCCTGATACAAATAAGCACCAATCCAGTTTTGTGTCTGAGCCAGAAAATTACTTGTTATTCAAATCAAATGGACTCTGTGTAATCCATCTCACTTAGAATGGGTGTCACAGCCCATCCCACTGTGAGCCGCAGGCGCTCATTTGAAAGCCCCTCAGTGGTTATGTACGTAGGTAGCAGCTTTTAGGTTTCACCGCGCTGACACGTGTTGTTTTTTACGTGTCTCAGGTGTGTGGAAACCATCTTCAAGGAATGTTAGCTTCCTTCTGAAGCATGAAGTTTTCCTAGATTTTGAATTTCAGATGAAGTTCTGGCTGCTTCTTGAGAAACATTGTCTCCATGATTGTGTTTTGAATTGAAAATGACATTTTCATTTCTGTGGCTGCAATGAACGTTTGCTCTGAATTACTTTGAATTGTTTCTTTGTCTGATGTATTTCAGCTTTACAAACATCTGAGGAGGTTAATTGTTAAAATGTTTGAACGGCTGAATGAGGTTTAAAACAGTTCCGGGCAGGTTGGATGTTTTCTTTGTGGATGCGTGCATGCATATTTGTAAGGCAAATTCTGACAACTTTTGTTCAAAACTCTTCAAATAGCATTCATACACGCATTTCTGTGGTTCCTATGTCATTAGCATGATCCAAACTTTCCCCAAAAATCCAAAACTTAGTCTAGGTTTTCTGCCCTGTAGTACATTTATATTCCACTAGAGGTAGTAGAAGGACTTTTCCTGCTCATTTCAAAATGGCCGCTTCCATAAAATCTCAAAAAGACTTTGGTGAGAAAAGTTATTCTAATTTTCAAATCGTTTTATTTTGTATATACTTGCAGTATTGAAAAAACGCTGAATTTGTTGATAGCTAATTATTTATAATACAGTCACAGCATGTTAAAAGGTGTGGAAAAAATTTGAGACTGTGAGTAAATAAGGTCCTTGTATTCCTGAACAATTATATCATTATCTTAAATTAACATTGTTGTGAACAAAGATGAACAGAATCTATACCTATATATATCTATATATCGTTAAAAATGAATTAAAGGTGTTAAAAAAACCTCTTGATTAAAAAAAGAAAGAAATCTGTCAATTTTTTGATGTTTTGAGCTTCACAGAGTAAAGTCTGAAAGTTTAGATTTGAAAATCATTCCAAAAACCAACATGCTTGTGTTAATACTTTGCAAAAAGTCGTTTATTTCGGTGTACTACAAGTATACTTAGTCTCTACTCAAAGTCGGTAGTATACTAAAGTTTACAATGTATACATTTAACCTAAATTGTTCCAATTTAGTCAAGTTAATATACTTCCTACCATATACATACCTGGTCTATAGTATACTTGCTTTACTTTTACTGTAGTATCAATCAACTAAACTTCAAGTTTACCACTTCTATCTATGGGAACTCAGTTTTGTTATCTCATTATGGACATGATGTCCAGTGTCACACATTTGTGACCAGAATATGAGACGAAACTGTTTCCATGTGAGTGACAAGATTGTTTAAGTCTGAGGTTACAAATGTCATCACGTAAAGATTATTGCAAAAATGCAGCAGCTCTCTTACCTGAGGTGCCTTCAATGAACCTCTACAGATTTAAAAAAAAGGACAACAGCAGTGGGAGATGTCAGAACAACCTCACTGCTTCATTTCTCTTCCTTCCAAACTAAATAATGATCAATCAACCAACAAAACAGTAACAAGAATTGATTCAAACTCAAAAAAGCTTGGCTCAGACTCAATCAATACCCCGCTAATTTGAAGGTTTTATGTACAGATTCTCCCTTTGTCACTCTCACTGTGCTGTTCATTACCCCACCTTCTGCTTGAACTGTTTTATCTACCAATTTTGCCTTTTTGTAGATGCTGCCAAATCATGCTGTAGGAAGGGAAGCAGAGGAAAACAGTATTAAGAAGTGAAATTAAAAGCCCATTCACCCTCCTCAGTCATCCTCCATTTGGAGGTTGGCCAGAGAAGCAGCAGCTGCTGGTCTGGAGGAGGGATGCAGACAAAGTGATGACAAGAAAAAACAGGAATTCTGTATCTACGGCATCAATTTAAACATTATTGCTATTTTTCAGAAAGCAAAAATCCCAAAAAAGAAACATATTTTCAATAGTGTTGGATTTGTAATTTTCTTTTCTTTGTCTAGTTCTATATTTCTATAAAAAAATAAAAATTATCAGCAGGTGCCAGCTTCATGCCTCTTGCTCTGTGCTCCATAAAATATTCTTTTCCCCAAATGCCAGTAACTCCTTTTGGAGGGTTTGCTCCACCAAGGTAGCAACAAAATCATTAACTCTTGGAGATGTAGGCAGTCATGCAGATAATTTTGGTTTCATCTGCATGTTCAGTAGTTTTGATTTAAATGCCTGTGACATTTCTGATGCCACTCAAATACTAGAAGTTGGTGAGATCCTCCTATTTGCATCTTAATTTGTATTTTTGACATTGCTGATATGAAAAATCAAAAATGTTAAAGTGGCAAGCACTCAGCACATAAACTATTGTTTAGAACAACAACTAATAAAAGACTTCAGTTTAATGTTTTTCTTTCTTATCTAATTAAGTGTGTGAATTTTCTAAATTTAAAGAAAAAAATCATTATCTTTCTTTATTTTGTCCAGTATTGCGGGACTTGATGAAAAAGACAATTTTATTGAACCATTAAAAAAAGGGAAAAGCAGTGTCCTGAGCACAGAACCCTGTGGAACACCATAAGTGATTGGGTTTTGAACATTAAAAAAATAATTAAGTAATGAATGCAGTCCGAAAAGTCTGAAAAGTTTTAAGTTTGTAGTTATTTATAAAACATATATATTCTTAAGTTTTCTTGACGGGATTCTGTATAATAGATTGACCTGCTATTATCAATTTAACTTTTAATGTTCGTTTGTTTACCTTTTGGCTTATCCCTTCTGCTTTCACTGCTTTGCACAGGACGTTTGGCAGAAAGTTTTACGCCGGATGCCCTTCCCGACATAACCCTGTATTTGCTGTGAACAAGGAGGTGGGTGGAACCCAAGAGCAGACATGTTTTAAAAGATGAGAAGGTTATGTTTATTGATTAGGCGAATAGTGGAGCAGGATTAGAGAGCGGGCTGGCAGCCAGGCAGGCTGAGCTGACAGAGCGGGCTGGCAGGCAGACTGACACACAAGCAGCATAACGATCTGACAATAGCTGGAGGTTTAACGCTGCTTAAAAAGCTATGGTGATGAAGATCAGGTGGAGATGATCAGGAACAGGTGCCGTCGCTTAACGAGGGAGAAGGAACGCCTCCAGGGCACAACAGTATTCTGTTCGGGTTGGGGACCAGCATAGGGAGGCCCACGTTTGTGGCTGTACGGTTAGACAGTAGCGCAAAGGGTCCAAAGGACCCACACTGGATGATGTTCACTGCACACCTTGGGGATCCATTTAACTTGAAAAGTTTTTCATAATGTACCATCACGTTTGACAGCTCCTCCTTGTCAAGATTGAGATTTTTTTTCTTTTTCATCCAGAAAATACTTACAATGGGAAACCTTGGTACCCAAATCTGAACAATTGGTGGATTGTTCCTTCATTCTTATTTGAAGAAGTTTTATTGCACTTCACCTTCCTAATTTGTTGGTCAGTGCAAAAGGGATGATGAATATCTGCAGATATATGTGTATGTCATAGTGCGGAGTGACAACTCCCATTCCACCTGCTGCTGCTGAATCAATATGATAATCTCTGGGGCCAGTGGGTCGTCTGAAAAACTTCCATGAGCTGCTCTGCAGAGATGAGACGTTTCACTCCCAGAATAGAAAGCTCTATCTGGAATTTTCTGATATCATCAAAAAAAAAGGTAGTTTCTTTAAGGGGGGGATCAAATTTCCAAATCTTTGTCAAAATTAAAATCAAGGTCTTCAAAGTATTTGGATCAGCAAAGATGCACAAAAAGGGTCAAACACAAGAATAAGGAAAAAAACATGATTAAAATTGTTTTTTTCTCACTTTGCTGCCTGAACCAATTTCAGCTGCAGTCTTTTATTCTCGCTGCCTGTTCTTCCTGCGAGTTTGTTGTGGCGTTGTGCTTCAGTTTGAGTCTGCTGTGATGGACAGATGTTGGAAGGAAAACTTGGAAAGTGAAAAGCACGGGTGATGTGCAGAGGCAGGTTGTGGTGGTGGGAGCTAGAGGCTGGAGGCTGGGTGGTGCGGTTATCTCCTCCGTGCAGATGAGAACATGCCTTTGCCTGCAGGATGCTGCTCTTTCTCAGACCACATCGGCCATATGGTGGAAGGATTTATGCTTCTTTGGGGAATTGTGATTGTTTTGTTTTTTGATATTTCTAATTAGGGTTGACACTGATTTCAAAAGAAAAATCCTCTTTTTGGAAGTAAGATTGACAAGGGAACTAAAATAATCTTGTGACACAGAAACCTGCATTTATTTTTTTTCTCAGATTTTCTGTTTATGGATAAGCTTTTGCGACTATTGAAGCATCTTTTTCATGCTTGTTTTTGCCTAAACCACAAGATGAAAAAAGGTTGAACTGCAGTGCCTGATTGCCTTTACCAGGTGCCCACTTCACCACCTGGATGATAATGATTCCTCGCTGTAAACTGCAAAAGGTGCCATTATCACGCCCAGCCATCCTTTTAGCATGGATTTTCACTCAGAAATAATTATAGGAATATACGAGTTAAGAGGAAGCAGAAAACAAAAGGAAAAAGTTGCAATAAATTATGCAGAAATGCCGCTTTTGTCTTACTCTGGCCACTGGACATGTACATGTTCATGCATGCACACTTTGCAGAAAAGAGATGAGGCTACACTGAAGAGAACAAGTTGATCTACCTGGTTGTGTTTGCTTATAGATTCCAGAAAATGGCACAAGGCTCTGCTTTTCTGAGGAGGAAAAACCACTTAGAGCAGAAAAGTTTAGCCTTAAGAAGATAGAAGAGGGGAAATTGTCTATATGTTGTTCAATGTGGGTTTGGCTTCTGAAATTTGTAGCAAAAACAAGGAACTTTTTTTTTTCCCCCAACAAATACAATTTGAAGCTTTAATATCATATCTCAAACATTGCATTTCAATTCTTGTCCTAATAAGTTAATTCTTGGTAAAATTAGTAAAATAAAAAGAAGTAAAATTTAGATGCACTTATTATTTAATTTTCCCTTTAGGTGTTTTTTCACCCCTTCGTTGTTGGCAAGTGATTTGCAGTCTGGATATGCAGAGATGAGCTCTTTTGTTGGCATAAATTGCTTGGACCATGCTTGCTGGCTCTCCACTTGGCATCTGCCCCCTTGTAGCAATCGATCTAATCCGCAGCTATAATGAGTTTCTCTGTCTGAGTGAGAGGAGTGGGCTGGCCCATGAAGTCGAGAGGAAAAGTAGGCATGAGAAGGTGAAGGAATCTGTGAAATCACATGGACTGATGGGAAAGGAAAACGCACTTAAAGACCAAAATGTAGTAGATGACATGCTGGCAATGCAACCATTGGACAATTATCTATTTCTTGATGAAAAAATGAAACTATTATTTGATTTGTTTTTGTATCCCTTTTTCCTCCAAGTGTCAAACAAAACAATTTACAATTTGTTACAAGAGAATTAGTGTTATTATTTGCAATTGATCAATCTCAGCTGTATTTCATAACTGTTACTTATAATAATCTTAACAAAAGAATTATTTTTATTGGTTCATCAAGCATCTTCTTGCCTGACAACTGCCAGGTAATAATCATGACTCAAGCGTTAAGTCAATTTAGACAAATGTATGTGAAAAGTCATGTTGAGTTAAAGAAGTTCTTTACATCTCGAAAAAAGATGCCCAAAGTGTGTTTGACAAAAATGAGAAAGAATAACAAAAGAAAAATCATTTCAAAATAGTTTAGTTCATAAGTTGGTTGTTTTTGCTGTAGCTGTAGCTGATGCAGCTGGACAGGAAACAGATCAGCCTTTCATTTTACATGTTTTACTGGAGTAAAGAAATGTCCTTTTTGTAAATGAAATTGCACATTTCTCCTCCTACAAGTTTTCTCCCATTTTAACCTATCTTTCTTCTAAATCTACAGCAAATATTACATTCTGAGAAAACTCTGATTACAAATACATTTCCAAATACATTTTTGTAAATAAAACAAAAGCTCAAAATTTGAATTTTTCAAGAAATATATAGATACAAATCTTGCTGGAGATTTTAGAGAGAAAAGTGTCAGAAAAGGAGCTGAAGCTTCACCTAAGGGCTTAAAAAGACCTATCATCTGAGCTGTGTCATTCCTTCTCCACAGTAACATTGAAGTATGATGTCAAATTGGGTAAGTTACTGTGGCAGCGAAAAGCAATGTTATGGGATCCAATGGGGCTTTGGATTTACATAGAAATGGCCTTTTGTTATGAACATGTAAGGATCGAATCTGTCTGGGATTTAGGATTGTGTGCGCATGTGTGTCTTATGCAGATGTGCCTGTCCTTGTAGCAAACCTGTGGGTTTATTTCAGAAAAAAACTGGTTGAAATCACAAGGAAAGATTCAGTCCAATGAAACAATATTGCTTCTAACATTTTTATTATGTCAAAGATGCTTTGTTTTCAGATGATGAGATCAAAATTCTTCATCTAAATCCTAGAGATGAGTGGCTGACTCGAGGAACCGGCATCAGAAGTGAGAGGCAGACTAAGTCACCTTATTGCTCTGTAAGCCACGCAGTGACCTGCATCTTTTAGGCTTCACCTTTTCTGCAGGAGAGACTTCTACACTTTTAATCTAAACTTTATTACTTTAGAAGCTCAGAGGAACATCAGACCTGCTCACATTTTAATGTCTTTGTTATTCACAATATAAATATTCACAATCTAAGTTCAAAGACGAAAACATGTGGAAAACATGAAGAAAACATGTAAATCTATGTTCAGATTTTTTAAATAAAAACAAATATTTTGCCTTTATTAATTAATTAGTGTCTCATATAGAAACAATTAGGATCAATGGATGTTACCAACGTTTCAAAACACCAATGATGATGATGAATTTCTGTGATATTAGTGTATGATTGGGAAGCAGTTCTGTTTGACACCATATTAAAGTCACAAAATTTAAAAAGCTTTGTGAATGATTGACACAAGCATCACTATTTCTAAATTAGCAGGTGGCCACATGTCACAAGCTTAGCCTTTCTCCTCTTCATCCGTTTGTCAGAACATTCACTGATTAAACTACGGCTGCTGACATCCCCGCCGTCCTCATTATCATTCCATGCACGCGGTAGAAAATCAATAGGGTCGTTGTAGACTTAATAAATGTAATTTATCTACTGTGCTGCCTCGTGTGGCATCAGAGTTCCAGGCTTATTTCTCAACTTCCCACATTTAATCCGTCTCGCTTCAAAAAAAAAAAAAAGGCAAAGTAGCTCAGGAGCAGCTAACATTTTCAAAAGCAGAGAGATTTTTTTATTTCAAATGAAGCAGAAATGCTGCTCTTTCCAGACAAAAGAAGGAATAAGAAGAAATCAAAAAAGCAGAATCAGCATGAACATTTTACTGCTGCCGAGTAAGGTCTGCATGAACAGAGGAAAAGGTGACAGACACATTCATTTCTACCCATTTGACTTATGTAAAACTGCTTTGAATACACACACTACTATATCTTTCATGCACAGATTTATGCCAACACTTCAAACTTATGGAGACACACAACTTATTTGGATCTGCAATTTTAAAGTTCACCATATGACTAGGAGAATTGGCTACATGTTTTATAAATATGTTAACATTTTTTATAAAAATTAGACCACGTTGATTTGAGGATGACCAAAAACAGCCACTTTTAGTTACTAAAGGTGATTTCACAAAAGCATAAATCGCTTTTAGCATTTCCCACACTTCTGCATTTCGGCTAAATACTTGTTAAATAATCATTCGACTTTGTGGTATGCTGCATCTCTCTGTCCTGTGGTGTTGCAGAAAATCATAACAAGAAGAGGCTAAACTCACTTTTTCAGGACACATCAGGCCGGGTTAAGCTTTGCACCTACAGTTATTTACACTGCACTGACAAAAGTTCATCCTCTGGTCTCTGAAAAACTTGTATTTTGTCTCAGTGCCTAAGAAAATAAATAAATTTTTTAAATCTGAGAGGCTAAAAAAAAAAAAAAAACAGACAGGAAAAATAACACAGCTTACAGTTGGGAAGAATGTGAAGAGAATTTTAGAATGACTGGGTTACAATAAGTGTCTAAGCTGGTGTGTAGCCTTTGGCAAAAGATTATTTTATTAGTGGAAAACTCTGTTAGAGCTTGCCTCACAGCCATGCATCAGATCATATTCATTTTTTATTCCGTACACTATTAAGATAGCATGAGGATTAACATTATTTCTTTTAAAGTTTCAGTTCTTCACTTGGACAAGCATTTTAATCCACTATGGCTGAAGTAGATACACCACAGCTTTCTATCTGTACAGACTGAATCAAGCTAAACTTTTTGGAGCTGTTACTGTCATTGTATGAGATATCAGTTTCTATGGTCAGTGTTTGGACGTAAGAACTGCTGACCCAAAAACACAGTGAGCTTTGAACTGAAGCTTGTTGTCAAGACCTAAATAGTTGTTTATCACCTCTTGTCCACTTTCTGCTCCATGAAAAGAGCAATAAAGCATGAGTGGTTTGTCACATAGAACTGGAAAATTTCCAGCTTTGAATGTTTGCACAAAAGTGACATTTCGATGTAATTCACTGTGTCCAGATGCTTCGTTTCATGTCTGCGTTACAAATGTGTTCTAAGCAAATGGAACAAGACTTTGTTATGAGAAGGTCCCAAAATCTTCCTTTGATGGTTCTCATAGCTGAAAGAAGTTCCTTTAGGGCGTTTTCATACTGGACACATTTGATTAGTTTAAAGTGAACTAGTGTTTGTTTCTCCTGATAATCTGGGACAAAATTTTCAGTCTCAACACTGCTCTTGGACCCATCTTTCGAAGGAAGTCTCGGTTTGTTTCTAATTGCACTGAGCTCTGGTTCACTCTAAGTTTTTCTCAGTTTGAAAGGGATCTGTGCTCTGAGAAAAACAGCTGAACCAAATGGCAATTGTTGCATTACGAGAAATGCCAAAGGATATTACAGGAGAAGACAAAGGTGGAGCAACAATGAGACACAGTAACTCATTGAAAGCTGTTGCTTCTCACACTGTTTTCCCAACAATCTATGTCATAAACACCAGAGTATCTTCATAGTCGTCCCATCCTCAGTAACCACCTTGCAGCATGCCTACGCCGTACCAAAGTGGCAGTAAAAAGGATTGTACCTGACGTTGATATAGACATTCAAAATAGGTCAGCAAAATATAACCTTTGAATAAGTGAATTATCCCGACAAACTGGACAAACAGAATTTTCCCGTATGAATTCACCTTTAAAGAATGTGGCATGTCACACATCTATTTTCTTGTTAACACATTTTTCTCATGCTCAGCAAACCAGCATCCATATTATAATATTGTGTCTTGCCATTTTTTTGTTTTGCATAAAACTGTGCAAAACTGTTTTAGTAAGTATGGTAATTGTTGCTTCACACTTAGTTTTTGTCTAATGAACGCAAACGTTTCCTCAAAACACAACAAGGGAGAGTTGAAAGACCAACTCTTGGTCTTTTGATTGATTTTCAAAGTGTTCCCAGTGGTATTTTAAATAAAATTATGATTTTTTTTTTTTGCCAAAATCAAAAAATCTGTGTCATTTTCTAGGACATAGTTTCTGCAGAGGGGCATGAGCTCATTAGAAATACACTTCTGAGTTGTGGGCAGGACTGTCGGCGTGGAGCAACCTCGCTCCCCTTCCCTTCCTCATTGCTCAGAGCAGATAGTTTGTGTCCTGCTCATTGTATTTTCTACATCACAAATGAGCTTTTTTTGTCTGCACCTGATTCACAACAAGTAGTTTTTTTTATAAATGTCCTCCATCATTATAAAAATGCCCCAAGAACATGTTGACAACACCATTTTCATCAGAGTGGGCCTTTAAAGTTCCCTTTCTGACAGAAAAAAGCTTTAAAAGAATCAAATTTAAAATTGACAACATGCTGCTCTAGAGCTAAGAGAGGTGCCAACTGTACCACAGCCAACGGGACAATAGAACCAGCAACATATTTATGTCTCCTTTTATTCCACCTAGCTTAAAGTGGGGGCCTCCAATTATTACCTCTTATTGCTGCAAGTCGCTTTCATTTGAGTATTTCACTGCATTGCTAAGTATTAGCTTCATGGGTATCACTGAATTTGTCTTTCATATTCCTGGGTCTTGACCTCAAAATGTAAAGTGCCTGCTGGAGAACATGCTGTGATGCAGCTCTACATGGATGGAGGAGGACACAGCTGCTGTCAGAGCTCCTTATTTGCAAGTCATGTGTGTGCATGCGTACGTCTGCATTTGTGGCGGGTTCACAAGAGTAATTATCAGGTGGGAGTAAATGGACAACCTGCCACCACATTTAGAATGACACAGTTGTTTGCATCAAGGAAATATTCCAGCATGGATGTTACTGTGTTCCCCATGACCCCCTTCCTCTCTTGCAAAAATGAATACACATTAAGTGGAAGTCGACAATTTGCATTTAGCACCATGCCTGTCGTTCCAGACAGAAGCGGCAGTATGCTGAAAGTCAGTCTACTTTGTCAATGTTGAAAAGCTCTGCTGAGCCAGTGGGAAGAAGAAGCAACACCTCTGTCTTCTGAGTCTGCTGTCTTCTTTACTTTGAAGGTTGCTTTTGCTCACCTTGTGAGTCTGTTAGCTGGAACTGTTTAATCCCAGATCAACAGCCACCAGGAAGAATGCAAGCCCTGAATGATGAAGCACGTCACTTGTTGCTTTGATTGCTGCACAGAAGCTCCAAATTTTTTTACATGTCTCACAGTTATGTGCAGATGAACATGTTTTAAATGTCATCTATACAGGCATGCATATTTGTCTGAAGCCTGCTGTGTTTTTGGGGGTTTCTATCACTGTGCAGCTGAGTGCTTTATGAACAATTCTCTCAGCAGACTAGGAAATAATGAGATCCCCAGGGCGGAACGCAGGCTGCCTGTAAAACAACAGATGTGACTGGACTCTAAGTCTCCCCCAAGCTGGGAGGAGGATGACTGACAGGGGCCGAGTGCTTCAGTCTGAACAGGAGTGAGGTGAGCTACCTGGAGGAGCCAGGAGGCGGCCACCGGCGCTGACATTTGATCCTGCAGCTTGATGATCTCCAAACAAGAGTCTGTCAGACAAGACATCTCAAACGTGAACAGCTCATCCCACTGCATGCTGGACATGGAATGCTACATTCACAACGGCCTCAAAAAGTGCACGTTAAAGTGACCGCTTCCAATGAAAAGTTGATGTGAATTTGCCAGTTTCTGGCTTCTGTGTACAAAACTCTTGTGTTCACACATCGCAACTCAAGTTTTAAATCCGTTTTTAAGGCTCAGGTACATTGAAACCACGTTGAAGGTTAAACCAGTTGAACTTTGAACAATCAGAGACTCTGACTTGGTAGTGATGTAAAGGTCTAGAGTTCTTTTTATTTAAACGGAAGTGCTAACTGTTAGAAAACTGATCATGAAGGAAACATTTATAATTGCGGTTTTTACCCAGCTGGAATTATATGACAAGTCTTTCAAACATCGGGATAGAGCTGTGAAAGAAAAAGCCTGGAGCACAATTTGTGAGATTTGCACAGCTTCTCAGCAAATTTGATCCCATGTTAGGTAAAGAACAGGCGCTAGTAAACGAAAAGTAGAAGAATGCCCTCCCTGTCAGTCCCTGCTTGTGCACCGTGTGAACACCACCAGTGAAAATGTATTGTGAAGTATTTGTAAGGATAATGTCATTTGTTTGCACTTATGGCATATGAATGATGTTGTACGATGTCCCTACACCACTCTCTAATTGTTTGTAAGGGATTGTTTGTAAGGCGTACTGGCTCCTTAGTGACCGAATGCGGCACATTTAGGGTTTGCAGATGATACGACAATGCATGTAAGAATACTGATCGTCTCAATTTCCTAAATTCTAGCAGTCAGTCTGTGCAGAAGGAGTGCACACCTGAACAGCACTAACTGGTTCTTTGAGCAGGATTTGTGACGACTGAGAACATAAAAAAATCCACACGATAAGCCTGCATCTTACCCTTACTAACCCTTGCGTGTTGTATTCACTATGACCAATTGTATGCATGTCTGTTGAAAAAAATTGCATAAACTTTTTCGTTTTTTGTGCTTAACGAGCGGTCTATGACCCAGATATTTGTCACCTTCGTGCCCTAAACAGATTTGCCTTTTTTTCTCCCACAGACAGTCTCTATCCCCCCATAAGGGCAGTTTTGACTAAAACTGCCCTTTAGTTATACGTTTTATGTGGCACTTTGCCCTTTGCACTCGATTTTGAATAATGGTGCAGGATTTAATCTTTCACTTGTCTTTTTACTTTAGGGTTCTGAAAGATTGCCCGACAGGAAAATGGCACAAACCTCTCGTCAAATGGTGTTGCAAGGTGCCAGAGAATCACAATAGAAGTTCTGTGTTAGAAAAAAGAGCAAACGGGTGTACACACTGTCAGAGGGAAAAAAAAAGAGCACTCTGGGCACAGTGCCACAGATTCAGTGCAGCCTTGGTCAATAGGCTTTTGTTGCACTTCCTGCAGGAGCACAACAGTGCACAACAGTGAACAAACCTGTTAGCATGCTGTGAGCAGACGAGCAAAAATGTAAATACCAGCCAATGGCAAATGGAAATGAAATGCAGCCAAGTGATGCTTGTGCTGATTTCAAAATAATCTCCATAACATTAAACTGAGGCAAAAAGGATTCATTGAAATCATTGACGTTATCAAGATTATAGGCTTAAAATGTCTTGAATGCTTTAAAAACAGATTTTAAAACTTTGTTTTATTACAACTACTGTTTCCTCTACAGCACTGTGTCTACAACATTTTAAGAAGAGGAGAGCATCATAAAAGAAGAAGCAAAATGATAAAAGGGAAAAACAAAGGTAAGTTAGGAGTACAAAAAAGAGAACATTTTACAGGAAAAATAATGATAAATGAATAAATCTATTTGAAAATCGAATCCTTTCTTTGGGATTTTTAAGCATTTCAATTATAAAATGTACCGATTAAGCCAGACCGAACAGTTCTATTTTGGCCCCCTCTTGGTTGTAGGTCCATAAACACATGGAACAGACTGTTTATGGCAGAGATTCTGTTGAAACGTGTTCATTGGCGGAAGGTCATCATGACAAAAGAAAGCGGCTGTATTACTCTTAGTCGCCCGCAACCTTCTCTCAAACAACATTAAATGTCTTGTGAAGTACCAAATGCCAAATGACGCAAAGCTATGCGATAAGTCCACACCCCGCATGCGCCATTGCGGTCCAACTTTGAGTGGAAACACTCACCTGAATTCCCTGGTCCATTCTAAACCAGACCAGAACACTGGACCATACTGCTCAGTGGAAACGAAGCTTTAGATGAAAAAATGTAGCTTCAGGTTAAATTTGAAATGAAAAATGAATAAATTCTAGATCAGAGATATGAGTATAAACATGTTTTTGCTTTAATACTCATCCCAAATAAGCTACTACAAAAAAATTATTACTTATATAAACCTGAGTGAAAAGACAACACAAATTTGCAGTTTTCTTTCAATAAACTCACACTTGTAGTTCAAATTGACCATGCAGTGACAAAAAAGAGGTTTGTAAATTGTCTACACACCCTCAGCATAACCCAAGATGAACCTCCCATCATTAGAGAAGAAAAGTGTCATTATAAACCACTTAACTGAGGTCTTATCATGTTCCTCACCTGCCTGCAGTCCCACAGTTATGATCTGTTTATGCTGTGTGGTACAGCAGCCAATGCTTGTGCTGAAGCCCTTCACTTTCTATAGCAGACAGCATGTCATCAGTCCGACTGTCAAGCTTGTTTCCATTACCGCTGCTCATTTTAATGAGGTTTGTACAACTACTGCACGATTCCAGAGATGAGCCGTCACACTACAAGGCATCCTCGACATTATCTAATGATCAGACGGTTTGTCTACATGCAACGCTATTTGTTTAGTAAATCTGCCATCTTTGGGGCAAATCAAGAGCCCAGGCAGTTCTTTCAGGCAATAATTTCTTTGATAAAAACCTTAGGCCTGTGCATGAACTCCATTTCTGCTCCGTTGCCATCCAATCAGCACACACAGGGGGGATATTTGCCGGAGAAAATATGCAACGTCTGTCCCATCAGAGGAGGCTGTGATGCATGACCAGCTTGGCTCCACTGATAAATGATTTATCAAAAAGCACACAGTCTCGGTGAGGCCAATGGACACAACGGGAGAGAGGCAACTGAAGGGGCTGTGAAGGCAAGAGGAAGACGCGGATGCTCCAGATGGTGTTGATGACAGGTGTGATTGTAGTTGGGAATCACACAACACTTGAGATACTCTGCCTGCACAGCCCTTTGATATTTCTGCTTTAATTTCACCATCACATCACAAGAACAGACTCTTATTAAACTCCTGTGTCTTTTGCAATCAGAAACTGCACCACAACAAGGGACAGAGCCAAACTGGTCTAAATAATTAGCCTTTTCAAACTAACTACTTTGTTGTCAATGATAATTACAAAGCTTGTTTAGTTTTCGTAATGTCTCATAAAAGTTGTCGCAGATCATCACAAACCTAACCCCACAAGGACACACACCTGAATGCAACCCTTTTTGTTTGGTTTCAAAAATCAAGTTTGACATTTAGAAACTTTGAAATTGTTTCTCTTTTCTTCTAAAGCTTTGATTCAAAAATTCAAAATGAACAAATATGACTTTTTCTGCATCTTTTTGAAGTTTTCATTTTTCTTTGCTTGTTAAATAAAATCCACATCCTGCAGTTTTAAAGCTGAATGCCCCACAGTTCGTGTTCGGAACTTAATTTCTTTCTTAAATGCGACACACAGAGATTGTGAGAACAAAACATTAGGTTTAATTAAACTGTTTGCCTTGTTAGGCGTTGTATTTGGCAGCATCTGTGTCCTCAGTCAACACATTGTTTAGGCTATATTCACTAAGCGGCCCTTAAAAGGCTGTATGGATATGAGGAGATTTTGTTTGAGCACAGCACTTTATCACAATTAAGTTGTCCCCAAATGCAATCACTTTCTCCCCACACAGGAGCTTTTTTTAACTCTCATTTCTCCTTGTTATTTCTAAGAGCAGCCTGCTCTGTACTTCTTCTTAATCCTGTACAGTGTTGTACTTAATCCAGATGATGCCTTTACCCTGATCTGCTTGGTTCTGTTCTGTTCCTCAGCTGGTTTAAAAAACCCCTGGACAAGGATGATCAGAAGCAAAGGGTTTTATTATTTAAAGCTGACAAAAAAATTATTTTTGTCAAAAATCTTTAGATGTACAGCTTGTTTTCCGGGTTTTTTTCCTTTTAGAGATTATTCCTCCAATGCTACGTTAACGCCAGGCATGTAGCATGTTTAGCCCTTTGTGTTCATACTGGACAAGCTGGGAGGGGCTTCCTCTTATTTTTGTTTTCTCCTGTTTACTAGCCCGCCACCTACAGTTGAAAGAGGTTTGGCGCAAAATGTCAAAACAATGTAAATCTCATGAATCTTGTTCCAGATTTCTTTCACAGCTCTATTCCAATGTATTGAAAACTTCATAATTCCGGTCAGGCACAAACCATTGCTCCCCACCAATGGTCCTGCCCAAAACTCAGAGGTGTATTTCTAATGAACACAGGTTTTTGATTTTGGATAAAAACAGCATAAACATAATTGGAGTGCTTTGAAAATAGATCAAAAGATGATCAGAGAAGGAACTTTGAAAAATGTGTGCAAAAGTTTTGAACGTTGAGGCAAGAAACCTAGATTTTTACAGAGGGTTTTATTATGTGAATGTATTGTGAGGGATGTATTAGCAGAACAGCAACCAAGGAGGTGGTGGAAAGTATGAATGTCGATGGGAAATAAAAAACCAGAGGAAGGTTCTTCAGAGTAACACAGAAGTATTGTGAGTGTTTTGGCTGAAGATCAGCCATCACCAGCACTGATTCATCCTGATGTCTGAGCTGTCTGCATGTTTGTAGGGTGACCCTGCGGCTCGGTGGACATAGATGGCTTGTCATGATTGCCACTTCACAGGAAATGAAGGCAGAAATGCAGCTTCTGATTTGAGTTTCCTGCCTCCCTCTTGTGTGTATTCATGCTGAAAATCTTTCATTACGGCCCTTTTTCTCGCAGACAGCTGTTTCTGGGTTTTTTTTGTTCTTTTGTTACCTTGTTCTCTATTGTTTGATTAATTTTGAATGTGGGTGTGTGTTTTGTCTGTCAGCCGCTTCTATGCGGCTGATTTAAATGTTTTGTGGGATTTGCTCTCTTGTCTGGCTCCAGCATGGACTGCTTGGCTGCAGCAGAAGATTGTGTGATACTTGATCGTCTCTCTGGAATCTTTTCTCCTAACTGGGCGATGCTGGCAAGTCTTTGTGTTTACGAGACAGCGGGCATGTGTTCGGTCCCACCTGGCAGGGGGAGATAGCTAGAAAGGGGGGCTTGAGGGAGTCTGAATGAAAAGCCTGTTGTGACACTGTGGGGAGCGGGTGGGCATATTGGAGAGCAGCAGGCGCTCGACCAATCTGGGAGGTGGTTTGAGCCCCCCGTAATGGTAACCTCAAAGAAGGAGGGCGGGTCCTCTGATTGGCTGCCGATCAAAACTGACAAGAGCAGGGAGCACGCGGCCTTGCCAAGGGTCCAGTCTGGTCCGGGTGCACCTGCCTTGGAGTCACATGACCGGAGAAGCCTGGGACAGACGCTTTTTGTGGCGTTTGTGTGCGTCTGCTTTGAAGTCCTTGGTGCTCCTGTGAGCACACGGGGAGGGAAGGTCCAGATCTTCCTCTGAGGAGATGCGTAGGAGTGGTTCTGTCAGTCCGCCAATCCCCACGGAGGTGGCTGTTTCTCAGAAGGCGCTTTTTTTGTCTTGTTTTTGCTTTTTTACCCTCACGTTTTTGTGGTGCTGGCCTTTCAGAGCTCAGCATCAGAATGAAGAGTAAACACCCTCTAACTACTTTAAACAAACCAAAAAGATCCGCCTTCTTCACTTCTTTTCTCCTATTTAGATGCAGTGGAGTGGCACAGAACAAAACAGAAGGGTTGTTGTTCACTTAGAACAGGGGTCTGCAACCTGAGGCTCAGGAGCCACATGTGGCTCTCATACCCCTTCTATCGTTGCTCTCTGTTCAAAGACAAATACCAAGTTTAAAATCCTAAAAAAATAACTGCAAAGTAAAAAGTGTGTAGTAAATTCAAAAAGTAAACTAACTAACTTTATTTCAACTCATTCACAAACAGTAGCCGAAAATCTCCAACAATCCATCGATCCTTCGTGGTTTACCAAAGTCGTACGAAACACTTTCAAAGGTTTTTGAGCTCCGTGTGCACCAGGATATCAACGGGAGGCCAATAAGCAATCCCAGAATTCAATCTGAAGGTGGACCAGAAAATAAGATGGATAACTGTATTTGTATAAATTCTTATCATTCAGAAAGTATGGCAGAGATCACTTAATTAGCTCTGATTTAATTTCAGTTTGTTAAATTTATGAACTTCTGGCTTAGATTAACCATAAATGGTAACACAATCTTTTGTTTTTATGCTGCTGACATCACATTACCTACTACCACATTTGCTGCGTTGAAATAAGTGGTCCATGGGGTCTTTTATTTTGAAAGGAAGTCATATGAAGCTCTTTAAAAGTTATATACCATTTCATATTTTGATAAAAGGCTCTTTATGTTTTATTTATGCTCAAAACAGTTCATTTATATTCATCATTATAGTAACAATAACATAAATATAAAGTAGAGTCTTATTTTTGTAAAGGGTGAAGTGGCTCCTGCTGAGTTTTCCTCACTGAGAAATCGACCCAAATGGCTCTTTAAGTGTTGAAGGCTGCAGACCCCTGACTTAGAAGGTTGTTGGTTAGATCTCTGCTTCCCTGGTAACCATGTGAATGTTATTCTTTTAGACAACCACATAACCATAAGGGCTTTAGGGAAAATAGTCAAATTGCTATCCTTAAACAATGGATTATTTACAGACCATTATTTTTGTCTTTTGTGATTTAAATCCCAGTTGGGGATTTTGTGTTGGGAGTTTCCTCCTTGATTTTCAGTCTCAAACCACATGTTTAGTTAAGTGGTGACTGGAGATTGCATGTAGGAGTGAGTGTGACGCCATTTTGTCTTTGTCTCTGTAACATAGCCCCTCCATAACTTTGTTCAGGATGAAATGGGCAGAATAAATCATACATTTTGATTAAGCTCATACCACACAAACCTCTACAGAGCCAGCAGGATATGACCTCACCTGCACAGATTTTATTTTTCCTTTGGACTGTTCTTTTTTGGCCTTTTGTGCTTCTTTACTATGAGAGGCCAGAAGACTGATAGAAATAACTACTAAACCTCTGACTGTCTTACAAAGAAAACTGCAGCCATAACCGTTATGTCATTATTTTCAGCAAAGCAATAAAAGACTAAAAGAGAAAATGGAGAAAGATAAGAGGGTAGGGGAGCAAAGAAAACTGAAAAGCACAGTTTATTGTAAAGAAATTACTCATTTTTTCTGACCAAGAACAAAAAGGAAAATCAATTGGAGGTATTGATGTTGAGCTCTGAGCTCACTTATATCTTTGCTTCTTGGTGATTTTTTCTTTTTTTTCTAATTTTTCTCAAGTGTTTTTGTGTGAAAGTGTGTGGATGAGTGTGTAGTTTAGCCACAGACAGCTGAAAGACACTTTGAGTGACACAAGCAGCTGCATCGTGCCCTTCGTTCACCTCCGTCAATTATTGTCTCGGATGACAGAGAACATCCTGCAGAGAGGACGCGTGCATGTCAATTTATGTCTCTAGCATTGACTTACAGTCTCAAATCACCAAATATGGAGCATTTAATCTTTAAAAATGAATTTAACAAGACATTTTCATGCAAAATCACACACCTCAGATTTAAAATTAGAAGTATGATGGGACTGCTTGTTAAAAGACTACAGCATCAATTCCTATTTTTACTATTTGTACTATAGCTTTTTCATTAATACAATTTGATGAAATACCAAAAATCTGATGACATTTCTTTTAATGACAATCGTGTTGAATTAAAACTGCAATAAATCCTTATCAAAGAAAATCATACTTACATACTTACATACTTACATACTTTTGCTTTGATTTGCTGCACTTTTAAGGTTTGTAGGAAACTTCCATCTTACTAAACAAGGACACTGGTTTTATTTTATAATAATTAAAGGAGAAAGGTAACCTTTTAATTTAGAATTAAGTGAAAAGTTTAACATTTTGGTACAAAAGCTGACTATTTTCATTTTATCTGACTGCAGGGTTTTACATTTTATTTTTTAATTTAATAAAAACAAAAACTTGAATATGATTTTTGGGAACAATGTCAAAAAGCAGATCCGTCCTAGAGACTTCATAATTAATTAATAATAACTATTATTATAATGATAATCCTCTGACCTGATCAGACTTGGATAAAAATGTCCTTCCGATTGAGTTAGGTGAGTTATGCCGATTGTTGATTGTCTGATTGTGGGGCACATACACAAATTATTCTGATTGTGGATCATTACTGTGCTGCTTTTATGCTAAGGCGGTGTGTGCTCAGAGTGCTATTCGGCCGGCTGCTCAGTACGAGCATAAACGTTTCTTACAATCGGATACTTTTTTTTTTGGACCCTGTGTAACTCAATTCAGATCCGATTTTGATCAGATTAAAGACATTTTGCACATGTGCAGCTAATGACACACTTTAGATGCATAGTAGAGCTGTTGGGATGATCAGGGAACCCAGCGGTCTGTCTTCTCCTGGTTGATCAGTAGACTGTTTGAAATAGAGGACCATAAAAAGGGTTCATTCTTTGTTCAGTTTGTGCCAAATCAGAAACTATGCAGTAATGGTGTGAAATATGTTTCATGGCGGTCAATAAAAAAAGAAAAGGCTAAACTACAAAGAGGCCAATGAGGTAGTTCAGGATCCCCTGTAGCAGAATATTTTCCCTTTGATGTGAACTTGCCGCTTTATACGGAGGAAAAGGAAGAAAAAGCAAGATAAATCTACAGCAAATAAACATTTCTGATGAACTTAAGAGGATACACTGTTCATTTAATGGTAATAAAAGTGAATAAAGAAGTGTAAATGTGGTTACCACAGAGGGAAATGGAATCAATATTTTTGAAAAATATTTTTTTAACCAGAAATTACTATTTAATTTAATTTATTAAAAATATTTATCTTAAAGAAGGCATATGAAAGATTATATGTTAAATCCAAAAACATTTCAAATAACATCAGAATTTATATTCATAAAATCTATGAACCAAAACAAACAAAAAAAAGAACATTTGATTTATAATCTTTGTTTCAAAGCAGCCTCATTAGAGTGTCTTGTCTAATATTTCCAGCTGTCAATCAGTTATTTTGTTCACTTAAATATGCAATATTTTTATCTATTCTTGTAACACAACCCTGATTACTTGTCAGCAAGAGAGCGTTCTGAGTCAAGCTATCATTACTGGAACTGTCATTATTTGTCCCCATAAATGAGTCATAAAACAGTCAATCAACAAAATGTTCTTTGTCCACGCAGATCATTTGCTCACACACAAACACTCGTGTGCACACAGCCAACAAACATGCACACACAATTAAGACTGCAAATCTGAAATTAAATCAGAGTTTCATTTCCTCTGCTGTGGTTCTCCGACTACTTCTGTCCTCACAACCGATCGTTTAGCGTGGGCCAAGGCTTTGTCTTTGCAACAAAAGTAATCAGTTTGCAAAAGATAAACACAGAATTAAAGCAGGAACGGAGATGACAACAGGGGAGGTTGAGAGAATGAGAGGCTGACAGGGGGAAACAGAGAGAGCCTTTGTGCATTCAAGTGCCTGATGTATGCATCTAAGATTTGCAGCATTTTACAAGTAATCCATTTTTAAACACTTAATTTTTCTCGGCAGAAAGGTTCTCCTGTGAGGCAACAGAGCTCCTTCTTAACAGGCGTCTGCAGCCCGGCTCAGACACTTTATCAGTGAGCAGAGCTGAAGGCTATTACCTTAGTGTTGCAGTGACACTGAGTCAACCACAAGCTCATCCGGACTTAAAAAACATTAGACTCTTTGCTGCCAGAGGCTGAAGGCGAAGCAAGGACAAAAACATGAGCAGTTTTAGCAAAACGAACTCTTCTTCTGAACCGTTTGGCGAGTATTTACAATTTTTTTTTTCTTTTAGCTTTGGCAACTCACACACACACTGTTAAAAATGCTTATAATTTTTACAGTTGTGATATCATGACAGTAACAACCATAATCATGAAACTAGAAATAAACAGTTTAATAATGAGGAACTTCTTTAACATTAGGAGTGTTCAAAACCAGTAATTTTTCATATTTGATCTGTATAAAATGCTTACGTTTTGCGTTAAATACAATATTATCCACCATGTTTTATACTGCCAAAGACATGTGCATGTCCTTACTAATATTTTAGGAGTGATTGAATGTAAAATGTTATGTTTTTCATTGTAAATTATCCAATGTAACTGTCAAAACAATAAATGATACTACAATTTCCTTTTAAAAAGAAAACTTCTACTGGTGAGCATTAAGTTTACCTATAAATGTACCAATGACCTGATTCACCAAATCAGTAATAATTAGAAATATTACTCAAGAAGAACTGTAACAAAAAACAATTTTATTGTAATATCAATAAAAGTAACAACTTATTTTTATGGTGAAATTCTGGCAACCGCAGCTGCCATTTTTTACTGTCAAATTCAGTATTTTTTACAGTGCAACATGACTTATTATATGCTACATTAATCTATCAAAAACGGAGGTTTATATATGTAGATTGTTAATTCATAAAAACATTTGAAACAGGTGAAAGTTGCAAAAAAAAGTTTCAAAAATTTGACAATGAAGTGACACATTTTTCAAATAAAAGTTTCTTTCTTAACAAGAGTTGGTTTTTGCTTTCTTCATGCTTTCATGAATGATTTTGAGTAGTTATTAATTATACCAAAATCCATATTCAAATGCCTCAAGTTAACTCTTCAGAATTCTAATAATCAATGTGTAGTGATTAATTATTGGTTAATAAAGCTTATTTAATGCTTATAAGGCTTTTCATGATTTATAAAGTGTTTCCAAAATGTTAATAGTTCTCACTCTTCAATAAGGTTCTAACAATCAAGTCACGATTATTAAGTAAAATGTAATGATACTTAAGTAATGCTATCAGTATTTAATGAGGGTTGGGTCAGGATAAAAACCTAATGCAAAAATGTAGTTAATTTTTGCTTCCTAAAAAAAAAAAAAAAACAAACATAGTAAATTGTTCATTTAAAACATTCTTAAGGCTTTTCAAAAACATTAACTAGCGTAGTTTTTGCATACATAATGCTGAGCACTTGCAAAGGACAAATCTTATTAATGCTTTGTAATGCATTTATCAAAGTTAAATTATAAATAATAGTTAACTTCTGACTAATGCATTTGGAAATACACTTAGTGGTGCAAAGTAATGCATGAGAGTAGCTATTAACACATATTTAATAGTTAATTAATACTTAATTATGCATTAACTAATTTTAGTAAAGTGGCCCTTACCCTAACTTCTTGCTCACTTAGCAATAAATTTAAGATAGCACAAAATTAAAATGTTGTGATTAACATGATCTTTTTATTTTATTTTCCTTTTTCGTCTTTGTTCGTTTACCTACAATTTTCTTTCTGCCTCCACCTTTCACATGCTCATAGTTTAGTTGTAAACAACAAATGATCTCAGTAAAAGAGCAAACAAAGTTGAAGAGGTTTCTTCAACAACAAAAAAAATTGCAGAACAACAAAATCGACATTTCTTGTCAGTGATTGTTGGCTACTTCCATTGCTGCAGAGCCTTCCCTCCACTAGAGGAACGGCTGTTGAAAAGTTTGTCTGAAGTGTTGCTTTGGATGTTTGTTTATGTGATGTGGATTCTATGCAATCACCAGAGGCTGTACAGTGATTTTTGTGTCTTGAGAAAAGAGCGAGCCAACACATCTTGCTGCCAATTCAGCTATCAGCAGGAGTCCCACCCCCTGAAAAAAAGCACAAAACAACTCTGAACTGAGCGAAACAGGACATAAAGTAAGAACCAGAAGTACTACACACTCTGAGCTGGACATGGGAGACTTTTCCTACCCTGGGTAACCATAAAACATACCTTCACTCTGTGATTTTACATTTTATCAGCAAAGGATTTTGTCCAATAAAGTGAATGTGTAGAGTAAACAGGTTTGGGGTCCCTGCAGCAAATGCAATATCTTGAGCACATGCTCACACACATGGAGGACGGTTCTCCTTTGCTCTCTGTTTGCTCACCTGCTTCTGTTTATCCAGCAAGAAATGTATTCGTCACCACACAGCACAAATAAACACACAAGCACGGGTAAAAACACTCGTGTGTGGGGGGCACACAAACAAACCAAATCACACTATGAGCAAATACTCCACGAGTTTATAATAAAAGCTACAGACCTATGAAATTCTTGTTTCAATTAAGGAGCGTACTCGTTATCAAAAAGACGCACACTGACCTATTTGTCCTCAACAAATGGGAGCAGTGCTCAGAGACTGTTGCTTTTGTTCTCTTTTTTCGTGTAAGTGCACGATAATGCTCATAAATTACACGCATAAATTTGCAGTCGTGGTCCGTCAATCTTTTCTCACTTCATCTGCTGAATTACCAATTGCAAACCGAAGGTGCACGGCTCACACACTGCTGCCATTGAAGTGCAGAGCGCGGCAGCACACACCCCGACGTCAGTCCACAAAACAGAGCTGCCATTCTGCTCCAGCCTGAAAGCAGTTGCTGCCAACTTGGTGATACGCAATCCATAACTGGCCACAATTGCTCAGTTAGGTCTGGAGTGCTGCCAAAGTAGCCCCCATCTGATGAACTGCATACGTTCAGTGAATAACACGCAGCTGTGCTGGAAAACCCACAGCAAAGTTTGATGTATCTAAAGCTACGTTTTAAACGCACGTTCAAGCGGCCACTTTCACCAAAAGTCTATGTAAACAGCATTTCAGCTTTCAGTGTTCAAAATTCTTGCATTCACACATCGCTACGCAAGTTTCGTTTTTGGGCTCTACATAAAAAAACCTACGTCCATTGAATGTTAACCGGGTTGAACTTTGACCAGTCAGGGACTCGGCTTTGGTAGTGATGTATTGATGGTGTCCTTTTCAATTTACAAAAGTCTTTGACAACCGTTTGACAAGGAGAAATTCATAACTGTAATTTGTGTCCTGCCGGAATTATAGGACACAAAGTCTTTCGTGTATCGGAATAGAGCTGTGAAAGAAAAACGCTGGTGCAAGAATCATAAGATTTGCACCATTTCAAGATTTCACACGGAGCCTCTGCGGACATACTCTAGTAAACAATAGAAAAGAAGAAGAGTCCCCTCCCTGGAAAATAGGAAGAATTTCTAACAATTGTTGGTGACAGTGGGAGGGCAGCACGAGGGCAGGAGGGTGGCAGTCTGAAACTGGCCAATCATCAAACGATTTTAGGGATTTTAGGGATAATCAGTCAATTGTCGTGCTGCTGCCTTCCTGCCACCTGCCTGTCATCCGACTGCGACCTAAAAATATGTCAGGGCGGCCACTAAACGATGTCAGAAAACTGTCCAGTCACCATTTAATTCAAACTTTTTCGCTAAACCTCAGCCGCCGCCATCGCACGGCGTGTTCAAATGCAACTGCTGCCTCTGGATTAGAAATGCCGCCTATTTTTGTTTCTCTTTGGGAACTTTTGATCACGGATCCTTGTGTAGAGTGTTTGTCTTTGTTTCTTGTGGTTTTGGTGGTGGTGCTGTTCTGTTAAATATTGAGTTAAAACCACACAAAGGATTGGACTTGATAAGTACTACAACTTCCGCCAAAGCCCTTTATCAAACTGTGAATGCTGTTGATCAACATTTGACTTCTTTTTGTGATGTTTATCTTTGCCGTACAAAATATGTTAATATTGAAATAAATAAAACAAAGCCGCTCCCTGCTGGACCAGTGTGAACATCATGGGCTAGTATGTGCTTAAAGCACGTTCTTAGTTGCACGCCTTATTAAAGTTTGAGAAGTTTTTGCAATCGGAACAACATTAGTGACCTTTTATAATGCAGAGGCAGGCAAACCTGGATGCAGCCGGCAACAGTCTCTTGCCTTTTGCGTCATGTTGGATTGTGTGCTCCAGGCTACACAGGTCTGATTAGGAATGGCTCAGCGGCTTTTTTCCTTCCCAACAAACCATCCATTTCCTCTCTGTCTTGTTTTTCTTCATCTCGCTCCCCTGGATCCTTCATGCACTTGCTTCTTGCTTTTGTTTGTTCCCTGAGGACCTCTGAGTGACTCACCAGTACCTGGTAACTGACAACAAATCTTGGACATCAGTAGTCTCATTAAAATTCTGCGGCATCACCGGCAGGGGTACTAATGACGTCGGCGTCTCTGTGGAAACTCGGGGTCAGAGTCACATTACTATTCAATCAGTAAGGCTGTCAGAGAACACACGTTTTATAATTGTTGTCTGCATCCACCATGGCTGTTCGGAGGCTTTTACGGCCTGAAACACCTGCAGCGGCAGTGAAAGGTGACAGCACACCCCCTGGATCTCTAATGTGAGTTTAATTGACCAAAGCACATTCATGTTGTACCTGGAAGCCTTCTGTGGCTTCTGTGATCTTGAAGAGGAATCTCAGCCTTCTAATTGTCAAACCTTTTCCCACTATTGTGTGAAAGGACATTGCTTGTATGACTCTCTAATCACTGTGATTAATCCCTCATTGTACCTAGAGAGGAAGCGACGGATGGATGCGCCTGTTAACTGACAGTATGTTTGGATCCTTTAGGTCACTTTTTTTTCAATCAAAAGTGCAGCAACATTGTAATTTTCCTGAAGGGCTTTTCTTTGCTATGCTGTTACGAGTCACTGTAAAACCGCATTATTAGTTTACTGAACTAAAACCTCAATGACATTACCCTTTAGTCTTGTCGTGGGATTATCGTGGCTTGATTTTAAAGTTGTGCTGCGACTTAAATACTTTATCAATTCTACAGTACTTTAAATATACATCAACAAATCTTACAGTTTAGATTTTTTTTTACTTTTGATTTGTTAAAAATTCTCATTTGAATATTTTACATTTTGTTTCATATTTCTTTTTTAATTTGCTAATCTATTGTGACTAATTTCTCGAAATGTTACATTTACAATGTTTTATAGGAAACTTTTATAAAGTTTGAAGAGAAATTTGGCAGTGTTTTGTCGAGTGTTTAAGGGATTAATATAATTAAAATCACGTGTAGATTATGAGGTTTTAAATTTTTCATAAAGTGAAAATACCTGCAAATGGTCAGGAAATCTAAAGCCACATAAACAATGTCCCTAAGGTTTACAACTGACATTGATGTGGCCTTTATACATTGAACTCCCAAATGGCCTCTGAAGATGCTCAGACGCCAAAGAGAAAACAACTAAAAGGGCATCTCCCAAATGTGTCAGCACGTAAATGAGCAAATAGGAAATTGTCCACCATTGTGAGCTTTTTCGCTGCATTTTAGCTGCTTACCACAAGACTCTCCTAACATTTAGTTTGAACAAATAACTTACCTGCAGATTAAAGGGATGTTTGTCAGACTCCAGGCAGCCGCAGCAGTTATGTCTGCTGATGCAGTTTCTATGGTGATGCTGGAGAGCAGCACAGCAGATGCGTGACCTGTAATCCTCAACGCTGAGTGACATAAACACTTAAACTCAAGCAGTCTCTTCATAATCCCAAAATACAGAACAGCTGTTTGCAGAGAAACAGAGAACCTCAATTGCAGCATCTTTCAGCACTTTTTTCATAATTAGCTGCAACACATGTTGCATTTTTAAGCTTGATGGTGCAGCCTTAAAATAATCCTCTGATTCTTGGAAAATGTCTTTGTCCTCCCCCCGTCTTTTTGTATCTTGAATCTAAAAGAAATCGACTTTGCTGTCATCTATAGAAGCTGTTACATTTTATGGAGAACTTTTTTCTCAGGACATTGATATATTTTTTAAAATTAGACATTTTACTTACCACAGACTTTTTTCAAAGGAATTGAACTTTGTGTTAAATTCCTGAACATTTCTGAATGAGTCATTTAAAGACCCACTCTGATGAAACGGGTGATTTTTTAAAATGTTCTTTTGTCATTCTTTTGATGATGGATGATATTATGAAGAACATTGAGCTAAAAATTGTGATTATTCCTAATTCAAATGAGTCAGGAGCTGACGAAAAAAGGCTGTTTGAAAAAGACAGTATCTGTGTCGTATTTTTCACACTCAAACTGTAATCTGGCTGAAAACCTTACTTTATAGCTTAAGCATCGCCATTTAATGTTAGGTTGGGGGTGTGAGGGGCTGTAAGCTATCGAGAGGTAAGGAAGGGGCGGGGTTGCTCCGGGTCAGTGGTTCCACCCACAACTCATTTCAAATGGACTACTGCCGCTCTGCAGAATCTATGTCCTAGAGAATGACAGAGACTAAAAACAGCATAATCACAATTTAATTCCACTGAGATTTTAAACTTGCTAGAGTGGGTCTTTAACCGTTTAAAAAATATGCCTAGATCTTTCTGCCCCCTTTCACCATCTTTTTTTAACCCCACATTTCCACAACAATACGGGCGTTTTATTTTCTCTTCTGAAACAGTGAAGAAATTATTCTTTTTCAATCACCACACTGGAAAACATTGTTTTTTTTCCATGCAGATTGCGTGTTTATGTGAAAAACTATGACTGATTTGCCATCAGCTGCAGTATTATTGGCCTTCAAGACATCTGATCAAAGAAAATGCAGTAAAACGAATTCACTCGGTTGATTTACTGATATTGTTCACAGTTCCACAGTGAAAAAAGTCGTTTTGATAGTGTTTGATGCAGATGTTTGCATGGTTTAGCAACAGCAAAAGACAGTTAGATCGTTATCTTGCATTTTACCAAACATTTGATCTATAAAATGCTTCGGCTGCAATAGCAGTCTATGGCAGTTCTTAAATACATTTTAGGAAATAGCAGTGAAAACATTTTCGCATCCTATAAAACAAAACTCTTCTCTGCTTCACTGATGTACAATATGCATTTTTCTCCAACTCATCAAGATATTTACTGCAAAATAGGGGGAAAAAATTGCATCATTTGTTTCTTCATTTTGCTGTTTGCAAGGCTAAAAGCAAATAAATTACTATTGATGGGATGAAAGCAGAGTCTTTATTTTTTAATGTGGTCCGCCTTTGACCGCGAACGACCAACACTGTCGTTTTTCTTCCCACGGTTTTTTTTCAAAAAAGAACATTTATTTTTCAGGGTCAGCTGATTTGTTTTCAGTAGATGTTCATCAAAAGAAACTTTGTGGAAACTCACATCTGACAACTCAAGCTATGATGGTGAATGTCACTCCCAAACAGCAACACAGGCAGCTTCAGATCACATGTGCTCCAGTATTCAAGTTAGAATCCAGAACATTAATAACTCTGATATGTGTGCCGGTCTCACCTTAAATATCCACTCCGATCATCTTTTGATCTATTTTGAAAGCATTCCTAGTGGTCTTTTCTGATTTTACCTGAAATGTTGCTTTCTAGGATAAAAGACACCTCAGACGAAGAAAACGAAGATGTACATGGATCTATTCCTCTACAAGTGGATGTACCAGAATAGAACAGAGCAGGGAGCTTTAACTCCACCGTCATCAGAGAAATTCCACAAGAACACATTAAAAACACGAAAAAATCATCAGTGGGTCGTTCAAAGTTCCCATTTTTGTGTGTTTTTGTAGCTTCATCATCCCAGTCAGTTTGTCTGAAAAGTATGAGACTACAGAAATAAAGAAATCATTCAAACACATTTGTGGTGATCACACACACAGTGAATGTGGAGCATTCTTCATAGACTGTGAGTGTTGGTGTGAGTGTGAGTTCAGTTTGGTCACATACTGCTTCTCATTACAAATCCTCTCATGGACTGTATGCAATTTGTGGCTCTGCTTTCTAGCCTTTTGTCAACTGGAAGTGCTGTCTCGCTCTGACTCTCTTGCCCTCCATCAACCTTCCTCTGTCTCCGTTGTTCCATCTCTGCCTTTCTGTCGTTTCTAGGAATGTAGCCCCGTCTGCAAATTGCAGCAATTAGACAGCAACATCTAGAATTGTTCGTTTCCTGCTTGGCTTACGTCAGCCCTGCTCTCTCCGTCAGAAGATGACTGGGTTCTCTGTGCTTGTCGAGGCTGCTCGGAATAGCAGAGCACAAGGGGGGGAGAATCAAGAATGCAGAATCAAAGAGTGAAGCCACAAAGGTACTTCTAATCCTCCTGCTGTCTCAGCGTTAAAGGGCAAATGGCTGATTAGATTGCTGAAATGGAGGCAAGACAAGCAGCAGTAATAATCCTGCCTCTGAGAGAGTGTGGAGATAAAGTCTGATGCCCATCTGATTGAACAGACAAAGCTGATTGGTATTTGTTTTGACAGTTGCACACATTTATAGCAATGTTTGGATGAATGCGTTATCAGTGAGTGGAGTGGAAATGATTCTCCACCTGTTAAACACACACACTGGCATCATCTATGTGTCAGTCTGAACTCTTAGGGTGCAGCAGCTTTTGTGCCCCCATTACAGGTGTTTCACTTACTCCTTTTTTTTCCAAAATGTGATGCAGGAGGTTCATTGTTCTGGATTCTTCCAGGTGGGCTGCACAGTGGAGCAGTAGTTGTCTCACAGCGAGAAGGCCCTGTTTCAAATTCCAGCTGAGACCTTTCTGTGTGGAGTTTGCATCTTCTTCCTGTGCGTGTGTGTGTTTTCTCCGGGCACTCCAGCTTCCTCCCACAGTCCAAAACCATGCTGGTTGTACCCTGCCTTCACCCAGCAGTAGTCGGGGTGGCACCAGCAACCCTTTAAAGTCCCACTCCAACTATATTCTTTTTTTAATTTATTATTGTTCCTAGTGCTCTTTTAATTATGATTATGCCATTTTTAGCCAAAATCAAGACATAGACATATTGTCTGAAGCTCATTTGAAATCTGATTCTCGGTTGTGGGAGGGGATGTTGGCGTCAAAATTAAGTGCGCTAATTTCCCAGCATTCCTTTGTGTACACTCTCTCCTGCTAGCTTACAACTCCTCACACCTCCAACCTAACTTTACCGCTGCAACAAAAATGGCGAGCAATATCAATACCCAGCCAGACGCCGGCTCAGATTTGGGAAACAAAGACATGATTGGATCTATTTGTCTGCTAGTGGCTGCATCAGCATTGGGGCGGAGAAGGGAGACTTTGGCGTAGAAAACGTAAACAGAGAGTTCTCAGCAACAGAGAGGGGAAGGGGGCCAGGTTGCCCCACACCAACAGTCCCGCCCACAACTCAGAGGTGAATTTCTAATGAACTCCTGTCGTTCAGCAGAAACTATGTCCTAGAAAACAACACAGGTTTATGATTATGCCTAAAAACAAAAAAAAAAGGAAATAAAAAACAACAGACTACCAGGAACGCTCTGAAAATAGATAAAAGCTGATGGGACAGGGTCCTTCAGGCAATTTTAATCATAGATTGTGTTGTCAATGTAAAGAAGACCCCTACTTTTAAAGAAAAATGTAACTAAGCTTTGTTTTTTCTCTGCTTGAATACAGTTTGTCACTGACAGTATCAACTGACAGGTACAAAACTGCTTGGCTGATTTGACTTACAGTCGACCACCTTGTTGACTCTCACCTTCACCCAGCCGTCAGGATGCAGCAGTGAGCAAATCAAACAGCTTTTTATTAAGTGACCTGTGGAGTATTTCACAGAGAGCAACAACAACATTTTTAAAGTTCTTTTTTTTGTTGTTCTTTTATGGGTTAAAAAATCACAATTCAGAAGTTTAAAGTTATTTAAAATCATACTATTAGAGTTCTGCTGCTGCAGTTCAGTTATTCTCCCGCCTCCTGAGAGCCACACATTATCTCAAAAGAATTTTTCTCGGGTTTCACTGCCTTTACATAACATTTTTGGTAGAAAAAAATCAGAAGAAATCCACCCGTGAATGTTGCATTTACACTTTAATTTTAAGATCATATGTTACACTTTAAAAACAGAATAAATTCAATGAGAAATCATATTTTCTCGGTCCTGTCAGGTTGTTGCTTTAATCTTAAATTAAGTGCTGCAAAACAGCCATAGCATTTTGCAGTATAAGTTTTAACAAAAACATTTCTCAGTAAAAAACAGCTGAAGCAGATGTTAGATGTTCATTTTTTCCTCCAATAAAAAGCACTTGTGGTTTTAATACACGCACACCTTTGCAACATTTAGTCCCATTTTACCTTCAAATAAGTCATCACCACAATATATTTTTGTTACCATCCTTTCCTCTCAATCAGCAGGAAGGAACTTCAGGCAGCGCAGCTTGAACATCTTTTTTTTTTATGTTTGCCGAGCAGCCCTGCTTTTGAAAACAAGTTTCATCTGCAGACATCCTGCGTCGACGTGGCTCTCCTCTCATGCGCTCTCCATCGCCGTGCCATCCTCTGTCAGGAAATTAATTCCGCTTTAATTCCCGGGACGAGGCGGCACTTCCACTATCGCAGCTCACACATGTCCGGAGGGTTAGTCCAATTTGCCATCATTTCAAAACGAGACAAAAGTGTAAACAGCTTATAAAATATGCACACGCACAAACAAAAAGAGATGAAAATCCGAGCATTTGTCTCCACAGCAAAGTATTTCTCTGTTCCCCATTTCCTTCAGTGCAATGAAATAAAAATAAGCCCAAAAATAAAAGACATCAAATAATAAATAGACTTCCTCTGTTATATATTTCTGTTCTTATGTATGTACATATATATACTGTATGGGTCTCTACATGAGCACACAGCTCTTGGCCCGGTCTTTCCTCATGGCCGGGGCTTGATCCGTTTGCTCAGTCCGGTCCTGCATAGGTTGCAAAGGGAGCTGTGAGCCTCGCTTCAGGGCTCTGCGGGAGGTGCTGCGTTTCAGCTGCGGCTTGTGCAGCTGGGGCACTGACGCCAATGTGGTGATGTGGAAAACGTCTCGAACGCTGTTCTCAGAAACCTTGGAGGTGCACTCCATGTATGCAACGGCACCCATCTGCCGGGCTATTGCGCTTCCCTGGAACATAGGAGCAACAGACAAGGAGAAGTTAGGAAGGAAAGTTTGAGGATACCTTTCAGAGCAATACTAATTATAATTTAATTTTAAGCCAATTTATGCTTTTCTTCCTAAGTAAAAATAACCATTTAAAATTTTGTCCCTTTTTTAACCTTGGAGTGGGTAAAAACAACCCAACTTGGGTTATATTCAACCGTGGGGTTTTTAGTGTACAGTAGGCAGATGTGGACTTCAGGAGAACATTATCTACATTTCCCTGAGCCTCAAATGGCTTTCTTACCTGCTTTGTCCTCTTCTGCTTCTTTAGATTTATCGTCCTGTATCTGTGCTTTCAAAAACATAACTTTAAGTAATATTGCCGCAAGGAGCACTAAATGTAACAAAATACTTTTACACTCCAGAAACTGTTTTTGTATAAAAACAAAAAGAAATATCCATCTTGGAGATGGAAAAAAAACGGTTTGTTTCGCACATTTTTATTTCCACTATCCATATGAATAGATCAAGATGCCATTGAGGTTAGTTAAACACATTTTTTGAGAAGCAATAGGTAAACCCCTCTTTTTTTAATGGTCCAGTGCAGAGGTCTGCAACCCGAGCCTCATGTGGCTCCTTCATCCTTCTATTGTGGCTCTTTGGCTTAGAAGGAAAATGCAAACATAATAAATGATGGGTTTTCAATTTATTTAGTTTTTATCTTAATTTTGTGTTTAGATTTTTAACATATCAGATAGCTGAGCAAAATGATGCAAAGTGTTTTAATCTACTTTCAGAGTGTTGTATAATTAGAATAACCTTAAAGCTCATGTTTTTCTTTTTATCTTCTGCTACAACAGAGTCTAGCAAAGTTCTTAAAGTAAATAATTTCATTGGATAGAGTTTTTTTAAGTTGGACTCAACACCATCATAGTCATGTTTATATTTGATACTAATAGAAGAAAAAGGATGGTGGTGCACTAAAGTCATAATGATAGAAAATGCCATGTTTGACTTGTTTTTCTTGCATTTTTCATTCAATTAAATCTGCTGCAGCAGTAGAATTGTTTTTGGCACAGGTTGTATTTTATTTTGAAAGGAACTTGCATGCGCTGCTGTCTAAAGTAAAGGAAGATGAACTTTGTATTTATAGAAAAATATAGCACTCTTCCAATTTAGTTATTGTAAATATTTAAAAACTACATTTTATTGAAATAATGGTCACAAAACATAAATAAAGTTGATTTTTTTTAATCAGTAAAGTTTTGCAGCTCTAGCTGGGTTTAATCAGGTAGAAACTGACCCAAATGGCTCTTAAAGGTTGTGCAGCGGTAGGGTGGTTGACCTCATGACCTCAGGTGGCGAAGTGTCCTTGAGCAAGACACTGAACCCCACATTACCTCTGATGGAAGATTAGCGCCAGTGTTTGGCAGTGGAGTGATTGTGTGAATGTGTGCGTAAATGTGTGAATGGGACTATAAAGCGCTTTGAGCCCTTTAAGGAAGGTAGAAAATATACAAATATATGCCATTTACCATTTAAAGGTTGCAGCATGTCTAGTGAGAGCAATCAGTTGATAAAAGCAATCATATTGTTGATAAAAGCAATCGTACTGTTAACATGAAATTAAACGAGTGGCCAAAAAATAGAAACATTTAAACAGTTGCTGTTAGCTAACAAACTAATTGTCTTGTTATAATTTATTTAAGTTAGTGAGTGGATTAAGTTCTAAAGCAGACTAAATCTTTATTGAACACACTTTTGCGAACACCTTTTTTCAAATTTTGGGCATTATTTTGTAAAAATTATGAAAGCAAAATACTACAGAATGTTTAAACGATGCAATTAAAAATGTCCTTGTGATTATTTCATTTTCGGGGAGGCTTAAATCGCCCTTGCTTTAGGTCAAATCAGAGCAGGCTTGGAGAAATGCAAAAGTTCTCAGACAAAGTTGCTCTTCTGTGCCACAAATGTCAATACTCCATACATGTCTGCAGACAAATAGCTTCCCTCCATTTGAAGCATGAATAATGCAGATGCTGAATTC
Organism: Oryzias celebensis; assembly: GCA_014656515.1. Lineage (NCBI taxonomy): Eukaryota > Metazoa > Chordata > Actinopteri > Beloniformes > Adrianichthyidae > Oryzias > Oryzias celebensis. Next base: position 5,401,527 of record BNCR01000008.1, on the reverse strand, counting down.
TCTGTAAAAAGGGAGGTGTTGGTGCAGAAGCAGCCCAGTGGGCTGATCCGGACACGCTTTATGCAGCCATTCAGAGGGAAAATCAGCAGAACTCCTCCAGCGCCGCAGCTTACCAAATATCCTCAGATAATTAGGACTGTAAACTGCTCGCTTGAGATCATTTAAGATTATTTTATTTTCTAAATCCCTCAGCCCCACTTTTAGCTTGTGTGGCCTCCCCTACTCTAGTGTTATTCACACATGAGGGTTTGCAGTGAAAGGCTCATGAAGCTGCAGAGTCTTTGACCCGTAAACATCGTATTGTCCAACACGGAGAGTGCTTTTCATCCCTAGCGGAGGTGGCTTGAGTGCACAGCCGTGCACAGAGTCGCACCTTAGGAGCAATGAAGACCTCATTAGGTGGAACAGCAGCTTTAGAGTCGGCGGCGACAGCTGGGGGGAAAACAGTGACTGGTGACAAGCAGAGAAGCTCGATGGAATCTCAGTCAGATTAGTGCAGAAATGACTAGAGTTCATGGAGTGGTCACTTTTGTTGGCAACTCTTCAGCTCTGCTCAAATTCGATTTAAGATCTACAGCAGGATAACGACTCCAGCGATTGGATTAGAGCCCCCAAAATGTTTACTGTGGGCAGCTTTAGAGCTAAACGGCAAAAGAAAGGCTGAAAAGAAGTAAATCAAAAGCTTAGCTGTTACAAATCCATTGCTTACCTTTCAATCTGTTAAAGGTTTTGGATTTCAAAAACCAGCATGAAGCCGATCTAAAGGGAGTAGCGGATAAAAACTCCTCTAGTGGAGGGTTGTTTTTTGGTGAAGCTGAAAAAGCCTCTTAACCTTTTGCATGTCCAGAAGGGCAACAAAAAGAGCATGCTGAGAGATTACAATAATTCACAGTTTTACAGTATTTGATCATCTCCTCAGCTTAGATGTCACAGCGGCTTCTAATCAAAATGCTCCATCATCATTTCAGTTTCCTGTTTAAAAAAAAAAAACTTCTCTTAGGATAAAATGAGACCCTCAACATAAACTAATGTGTCCCCCACCATAGCTTTTGCTGACTCGCCCCTCAGGAGTTTTACAGTTATTGGACATTCAATACTTGATTGTGTTGTACAAGCCTCCTCTCACCCTCCCTTCCGTTGGGAACTAAAATAAAACAGATGTCACTGCTGAACCAAGATGGAAAAAGAAATGACTTCTTATCTCCGGAATTGTTTTCTGAATTCTGCACAGCATCATTTGTTGTTGTTTTTGTCCGCCTTTCTTCCCAAGGCAGCTTGCAGATTTCCTATCTGGTAGGGTGTCTGGGGAAGAAACTGGATCTTTGTAGCTGTAACATCCCTTTCACCTTAGATTTCATCTCCTGCTTGTTCTCACCTGCTCATGAGCGACGGGGATCAGGCGCTGCTTGGAGAGCTCCCTCAGGGTGCTGACGTCTGTCCTCATGTCCAGTTTACAGCCTACCAACACCACTTTGGCTTGTGGACAGAACTCCTGGGTCTCTCCTTGCCACTATGGAGACATTAACTCATCATTATTGTGCCCTTCAGTTCCTTCAATCTCAGTTGTGACAGTTTCTTCTGCTTGACATGAGTCCAAATGCTGGAATACAGGCAAGACAGTGGATATGACACGAGAGGTTGATGTTGCCCTTATGAAGCACATTTATTCTCCTTCTAAAGCTAGATAGTGTTTAAAGACCCATTCTGATCATCTATAGTTTTTTTTTTCAAAGTCGTCTTAATGATCTTAGCCAAAACCAAAAACCTGTGTCGTTTTTTAGGACATAGTCTCTACAGAGCGGCAGTTGTTCATTAGAAATTTACTCTGACGGGGCTTACACATCATGCTGCAACGTTTTATGACCGTTTTTGGATCTCAATCTATAAAACCTGCATCCATTGAAAGTTAAACCAGGTTGAACTTTGAACAATCAGGAACTTAGGATTTGTCAGTGCCGTATGGATGACATCTTCTTTCATTTTCAAAACTACTAACTGTTTTCAAATCGAGCATGGAAGAGAAATGTAATGAAGGAAATGAAGAAAATGTTGTGCCCAGCTGGAATTACATACCATCCAGTCTTTCACGTATTTATCCCAGAGTATAACATTAAAAAAAATCATGCAGATTTTAAAGACATTTGCATTCTTAGACCAATGACAATAAAGTTTGTTTTCACTTGTTCACAAACTCATGTAAATATCAAAACTTACAAAAAGGAACAGTTGAGCTTAATCCAAATGATCAGAGGATGCCTGCTATGCAGAAATGAGGACAATTAATGTCTATAAAAAAACAGAAACGTTTTTTTTTTTTTTCTAGTAGCCCTCAGCAGCAGTGGTTTAAATTTTAATTAGGGAATTTCATTTACAAAATATGTAGCTCAAGGTTGAGTTGTGAAAGATTAGGTTAATACTGCATGTGTAACGACTAGAACGGCAAATGAAAGCTCCAGTTTGGAGGAAATTCACTTCAAATTTGTTTCACCAGGTTACAAACAGGAAATGGACTTTTCACTACAACCAAACCATGCAAAATGAAAAAAAATGATCAAATAAAAAATCCAGATACTAACAAAATATTTGGCTTTTTAGCACCTAATGAATAAACTTGTCATGTTTTGAAGCATCGGGACAGATTTGACCAAAAACAGCTGTGCAGAATCAACAAAGTGTGAAGAGAAACAACATATCTGTATAGATTGGACATAAAAGACTGTCTCAAGTTACAAATCTACATTTTCTCTAAGATCTGAAAGGAGATCAAGAAATTCAGACAGAATCTGATCGTCTGCACAAAAACAAAAATCTTTAAATGGACAAAATTGCATCTATTTGTCTTCTTATCTTCATACTATTTTAGAATAATGAATCATCCATTGTTTTTTGACATGCAACTATTAAGATTTGTCAAGCAAGCATACGAGTAGATTTGCTTTTTTGATTACTGTATTTTGACTTTTCAATTTAAAATTACATCAAATTAAAATGACGAAAGAAAGCAGTAAAATGAAGGTAACAACAAATGACTGATTCATTCTTTGGTCAATACATCTTTAAAAGATGTAATACGAATGAAAAATATAATAGAAAGAACTCAAATTTCAACTTAAGAAATAGAACAAAAACAGTTGTAGAGACTGTACTTCCAAAACCTGCATTCACTCATTCCCTCTGGGCTTCTGATGAATGCTGGCCTTTTCTTATACAGTCTTCATCAACAAATCTATTTCAGGTTTCACTCAGGAAAGGTTGAACAGTCTTCTCTCCTGAGGTATTAAATGTCACTTTGGAAACTCAGCTGAACCAACAGTCTCCCTCCTCCCATCCAAAAGGAAAGCAGTTGTTGGATTGTACGAATGCCGTGTGCAGAAAGTCCGGGTGTCCATTCATCCCGTCACACTTAACACAACCTTTGACCTTTCGCGCCCATCCCCAATCACATCCATTCACAAGCTTTGATTGTTTAACCCTCTCTCCTCCCCCAGCTGTCATGTAGAAACCTCAGAGCCCTTCTTTTTTCAGGAGGTCAAGAGTCTAATTTGGGAGGGCGATTGTGCAACAGGTTTTCCGTGTGCCCCTGAATTTCGGGGATTACCAGGGTGACAAGTAGAGGCCAGGGGTCATGGCAACCCCCTGCCAAGAAATTCATGGGAAAAGCTAAAGCAGGACTCGTTGTTGACAGAAGCCACTATGCTTGTCAGATGTATATGTGAGTTGTTTTTGGATGGGCCAAAACTTCAGGAGAAAAGCTTCTACCTTCAGACCTCTTAGGAAGAGGCCAGTCGTGGGAACAGTCTTTCTGTCCCACGGAGGGGTGCAGTTCAAAGACAGACACGTGGTTTCAAGATGACCAAATAAAAAGCCACAGGCTGGTTTTACATGATGCGTATGCATGTAAACAAACCCATTAGGATGGGCCTTTATCCACCTCCAGAACTTTATTTGTGGTCACTCCGTCTGAAACTGACCATAAAAACACACCACAGACAAAGTCTAAAAACCCCACCCAGCAAATGCACTTTTTTAACTGTAGTATAATAACCTCTTAGCAATTATCTGTCTTTACAGCTCTCATTTGGGCATAAAAGCTGAATTTTACATTCGTAAAACTTGAGGAAAGTCATTTCCCAGCTCTGCAGCAGCTCCTCAGATAAAGTTGGTTAATTTGCATATCTGACGTTTCGGTTAGACCCACTCGGCTGCAAACCCTCTCCTTTCATTCTTCGTGCTGACCTTCCATTTCTCTCAGGGACATGGGTCAAGTATCTGTGGACATTTTGATAAAATGAAGAACTGGGAGGCCTTAACCTCTGAGCTGATTTCCTCAATGTTGAGCTGTGAAACGCTGCTGCCACAGAAATCTGAGATGCTGATCAGGAAAAAACAAAACAAAAAACAAAGCTGTTTTCTGCTGTGTTTTGCCGCATGGCAGCAGATATTAAATGATGGAGTAAAATGGTAAAGGGGAGTAATAAAAACACTGACCTTTTTTATGACACTGTCGAGAGTCTCTGGGCGACTGATGTCAAAACAGATGAGAACTGCATCCGAGTCGGTGTATGCCAGGGGCCTCACGTTGTCGTAATAAGACGAACCTGTGGACACAACATAGCATATGGCATGAGGTCATGACGTCTTCCTGTAAGGGCTTGATTTTTAGCCAGATTTTACTCCACAAGGATCTGCATTCTAACCACACGGCTCCTTCTGTCAATTAGAAACACGCTCGCTGGAAGGTGATCCTGAGGTCAGAAATGTAGGCACAGCACATGAAAGAGGACGCCGTGCCCATGCACTCGGACACGCTGCAGCTTGACTGCACTCTGCAGATGCAAATGAGTCTTAATCCTCACATTTATTCATGCATATTTAGGGAATGTTTTCTCTGGGGTTTCCACGCACCTGTGACACACACACACACACACACACACACCCACACACACACACACACACACACACACACACACACCCCTTTATTACTGGTTTTCATAAGGAATGCCAAGGGGTTACTCAAAAGAAGTTTGAGCTAAAAAGTGAAATGTAGTTGACTAGAAGTTATCTATAGCTTTATACGGACAATGAAAGACAGCAGAAATACAATCTAAAAGACTGTCTTTTGTGGCTTTTTGTTTAAACATTTACCTACTGAGAGTGGACACATAAATTAGATACCTAAATCATGGCTGTTTGGATGTCTACAGCCATTGTTATGCATTATGTGTCCAATAGAAATCGATGCATGGAGGCACATCACCGTTTAGATCTCAACCTGACGGCTTTACCATATCTAATTGTGTCGTAGTCCCATCATGCCTTGCGCTTTGTAAGACACATTTTTCTGCTAGTATTTTTAGGGTTAGAGTAAATTACATGTGGTAATTAAATAACTTAAATAATAATTTAGAAGGTCGTTTTGAGTGCTTTAGAGGCCATCTTTCAAACTTTTGATAATGCAGTGGAGGACTGTATTTGTAAAGACACACAGAACATGATCAGCAATGCAAAAGGACAATCTGATGGAGTCTGAAAAACAGGATCACTTTGGTGAAAGTGGCTGTTCAAAGTAGGCTTTTCTTGCTTAAGTAAACATAAATATTTAGCCCAGGTTGCTGCACCCAGTTTCTCTCTTTATCTGCATTGTTATTTTAGGGCATTTTTGTGTGTTTGAAATGTTCCAAGTTGGGTTTTGATTTGCAAGATTGTTCCAAAATTAGAGTTTGCCATGATTCCTTCATCCAAAAAAATCTTACTGTGCACTCATTTTCACAATTAGATTCAAAATATTAAACTTTCCTAGAATAAAGTTCCTGGGCACAATGTGTATTGATTTTAAATATTTATCTGCTTTGTGGAGAAATCCCTATTTATTTCTCAGTTTAAGCAAAAAAATAAAGACAAAAATGACACTTTTCCACAATATTCTATTTTTTTGGAAAGGGTCTGTATCTTGTATTGTTGTTTTGATGCAAGTATCTATGAGACTTTTTAAACACAGGAAGATTCAGCAGAAATGTTTGCTACTTCATCTATAGAATGTTGTGATCACTATCTGTCTGCGGAGAAAATAACAAATAAAACTAATTGTAACATTGCAGTGTTTGTTAAGTTTAAAAAAATAGACAGAAAAATATCCCAAGATTAGATGGCTAAAAGTAGATGTGTAGGAGACCTCTATATTCAGATTTCTGTCAGAACACTATTGACAGACTTCTGATTGAACAAAATTTGTCTGAGATGTCCACCAGACGTGTATATTATTTATCTAACAGACATCTTGTGGGTAATAATGTTGTATTTGATTATATCTAAGGTTTGAGCTTTAGCGAGTCACTGTTTTCTACGTCTGGTCTGTTGCTGCTCTCATTAGAGGTCTTGTAAAAATGTCTGGGTGCTTGATGGTAAAAAGAACTCACATTTTTGGTGTTGCACGTTAAACCACAGCAGAAATGACTAAGTTGCATTAAATGTTTGCACACTTTGGAATGTTTAACATCTCCAAAGTGACATTTATTTCCTGAAGGTCATATAATCTAATTGATTTGAATTTTGGTGCAGAAGTGCAAGAATGCCAGACCTGACACAATAAACAGCCTGTTAAAGAGCTGAATGCCTTTGTCTGGCTTGGTAAATGGAGTCGGTATAATGGAGCAACAGCATGTTTTAGCATCTCTCGGTTCTCTTTGTTGGTGATGGAGTGAGACCCTGACAATAGTTGCACGCGGCCCGCATCCCCCATCACTCAGCTAGCTGTCCTGTGGTGACCTGTTTCCCCCCTAGAGAACAATGCAACAGTCCGCTTGCTGCAGCATCACAGGCTGCACAATAAAGAATAGTTCCTTTTGTGTTCCTGAAAGTGAGAGAAAAGTGTTCGTTTACAATCTGTTTCTCGCTCAGATTCACCCGAATTGGGCATTTTTCAAAACCGCTTGTGCAGATTACTGCCCCAAGAAAAAAAAATGTGAGGTAAAAATGTGAACAATGCAGTGTAATGTTAGCTTAAACAGTAGACCAGAGCAAACTTGCCTTTTGTATATGGTCACACGGAATAAAATTCCTCATAAGAATTTACACTAACGTGAATCATTTTTAGGGCAAAACGAACAGAGCCATGCATCTTCATCAAGGATGATGTAAATATAAATTATTAGCCTCCTATTAAATCTATTTAGGTCAAGATTAGTACGGCTCTATGCTGCTGAGAGAGCAGAATGTGTGCGCACAGATGCAACCAAGGCAAAGTGAGGAAAAAAAGCAACCTATAACACAAAAGTCCAACAGTCAGCAAAGCTCACATTGTTCGACAGCCAACTCTGATTGGTAGCGGTCACACATGAGGAGCTGTAGCTGCTGAGGTTAGTCTTTAATGTGTATCTCAAAGGGTCAGAGCTGAGCTCAGGTTAGAAAAGAAAAGCAAGGGAGCATTTGGGGATGGAGAAGAGGAAAACAGACTTCATTGATCTGAAAACAAGAACTGGTTGGGATAGGGCAGGAAAATGGGATTTCCTAAATGAGGAAACGTGTTTCCAGGGAGAAGAAAGTTGATTGAAAACTAGTAGTTTGTTCAGATTTAATTAAGAGAATCAGTAAGATTGGGTTGTAATAAAATAACCAAAACAGGATGTTCACTGTCCTTCCAGAACAGACACTCTGAGCTCCTTTTGCTCTGAGGGACAGAAAAGCTGCATCAGCACTTCTGCAGTGTCTGGAAAAAAGTGTATTGAGAAACAGCAGAGAGAGAAAAAACCATGTTTAGTGCAAGGCACAACTATAGTCCAATCACCATAGCATCTGAGAACATCAGGGAAGGAAGAATAGAGGACAGAGCTGCTTCTAAATGGGGATCCAGAGGGCGGGAGTGAGTGTTTTGGTCGGTAATAAGAGAAGTGGACTCCGCAGGACAGATCAAATAAAGAGGTATGGGAACTCTAGGCTGTTGGTGGGGCTGGCCTGTGCCCATTCACTGTGAGGTGGAACAAAAGGTCAATTGAATTTTAGACAGAGGAAGGAAGAGATGGATGAAGCAGGAGGGTGGGGGAGCATGCAACCTGGCAGGAGCCATTGAAAACCCTCATGCCTGGCGAGGGGTGGGGAGTCTGCCACACAGTGCCAAAGAAAAGACACATAAAAAAAATCTCCTTTCTGCACTGTTACCCTGATTTACAGCGTACAGTCTCTCACTGCAGTTTATGTCTTTATTTCTAATTAGTGCTAAGCAACACAGCAGCATCGCAGAGGATCTGCTGAGGAGAGGTGACAGAAGTAGGAGGCAAGCACCGCCCATCAGTCAAGCTTCATCAAAAGCCAGAAATATCCCAGAGGCTGCTGAGGCAGACAGGAACTCGGTGGAGTGCTAATGTACAGTAATAAGCCTTGAGGGTTTGAGCTATAACTTCATTTATGTCTCTACACGTTTTCGCTCCTCCCTGGGGAAAGCCTGTCTAAAACATGACAGCTCTCTAACTGCTCACTCAAACGCTCCTCTGGGATGGCCTCGCTTTATGAGGACAGACGATCAAATGAACTTTATGGAGAAACTAGACAAAAACTTCATTTATCTCATCTCACAGCAAGAGTCTGCTGTCTGTTTGTCTGTGGCGCACTTATTGCTGGCAAACCATTATGAATGGGAGAAAAGCCTGAGGGCTTTCTGATGTGCACATATGGCAGAGAATCAGCAGCAGCAAACACCATTAGACCATATAAGCACTTTTTAAAGAAAATGACTGCAAAAATTGTCAGATGTCACCAAATTAAAAAATTAAGGACAACACAGCCTTCTCTCTTTCATCCTTGTTACTCTTTTCCTTCAAAATAAAAGCAAAATCCTCATAGATATTTTCTGGAAGTTGATTTTTTCCAAAAATCCGATTTTTTATTTACTTCCAGCCCAAGTTTTGAACTTCTACGACTTTATTTTTCTCCTCAATGAAGATTTTTGGTTTTAGATAAACCCATAGAAGAGTGGAAGCACCCCTTGAGAGGAGGTGGATTTACTTTGACCTGTGAGTGCCTCTCAGCTGTGTAAGAAAGCATGTGTTTTATTACATGAATCAAAGCCTACTCTCCACATTCTTTGACCACCCCACATCCAGGAACCAAACTTGTTTACTGCGCATGCAGCTGGAGTTCCTGACCCTGTTGGCAGCACAGAATTGGTCGGCCCACACTTGAGGAGGAGAGCATTCACACAGCACAGGGATGAGCAAACATCAGTGTGGAAAAACAGAAAAAAACAAAAGTTCTAAAACCCTTTTTCTCACTTTTTTCTATTTGTAAACTTTTAGAGCAAACTAATTGTGTGTAACAAAATCTGTAGTGATGCAAGAAATGTAGGAAGAACTAACTATCTCCACACCACAACTGTATTTAGGAAAATAAAAACTCCAACAAGTTTGTTCACATTTCTGGCCCCTATTTGATATTTATTGCAAATTTGCTAAAGGTACATTTTAATGTATGTTCAAATTTTATTTATTATTTGATCTCAAAATCACAAAAAAAAAGGTTTTAATTGACAACTGAATGGTTTCACCTTTAAAATAGTCACATTAGACATTTCACCCACATTCAAGTTGAATTCTTTGCAGTTTTGCCCGTTAATAAAGAAAAAAAATCCAGGGTTTGGGATAGTAATGTCAAAAGAGCTAAAAAAAAAAAAAAAAACAACCCTTAACCTTTAAATAATTGGATCATTTACAGTCACTGGTTCACATCCCCCTGGAGAGTTTGGATAAAAAGTCCAATTCTAATTTATTCCAGATAAGATCTGATAACTGTTAGTGCATGCTAATGTAGTTTGCAAAAGTGTTCCAGAGCAGATGCAGCCACTTCCATCACGAAATCATCTCTGATTCCTTCATATTCTTGACTGTTTTACACTACAAAGATGAAAAAATACTCAAATTCTTTAACATGACGTTTAATTTTTTATTCTGGGGGCATTTCACAATTGTTCAGTGACTCTTTTAAGGATGATGTTTCCCCTCCTTCATTTTTTAAAGCTCTTCAACTAAACCAATTCAACTAAACTGGTAGGTTGCAGGAAAAAAAACATTAATTTAATAAACTCTATTGTGCTAAATGAGTTTCAGATCTGTGGTTTCTCTTCATGCTGACACGCATTCTGTACAGCAGAAGAGCGCGTCCTCTAGTCATACGAGGACAAAGAGCTAAAGCTGATGGTAATGACTTGACACAGTCAGCTGTGTCCACTTTTCAAAGGCGTTAGCACGCAGACAGAGCAGAGGAGGTGACATGAGGTTAAATGGCCATTAACCTTTCACTTTTGCAGCCTTCACATGGGAGATATTGATCAAAGCTCTAACCCTTTCGATGAAAGAGGTGCAGCCTTTGAAGGGCGTTGAGCACCTTTTACAGATCCACTCTGAGCTGCGTTGATGTCTGTTGTTTAGTTGCACCAGAGCCGACCACAGAACTGACAGTACTGTCTATCGGCCAGACACTTCAGAAGTATCAAACTGCACAAGTGCGTCCAATCTCACATTCTCTCAACACCAGCCTCTCTTCAGAATTGCCACACACCCGAGCCACCGGAGACACAGCAGAGATGCATTTTATCTCCCGATGTCTGATCTCTGAGTCTGTCTCAGGTAGGGGTTCTTGCTTTAAAAGATCGCTTTGCGTCTTTGTCGCTCCTCTCTGCTGCTGATCTGAGCACACACTGTCTTCGGTTTTCCTCTGTGAGCTCTGAGACGATAAGACACAAGGCAGTCTAGACTGTGACAACCTTAACTTCTTGGGGAAGTTCAGGTGTTGTGGTGTCATAATTCAAAAACTAACTGGGCTTTCTTTTGTTGGGAGAAGTCAGCATCTGTGAGTGATGTCTGGTGCTCTGAAGGAAGCGTACGACAACATGTTGGATGCAGAAGTTTAAATCCAGGGGGAACTTGCATCTTCTCACAAACTCTTTCTTCTGGCCAAGAAACTGATGTCACGAATGAAGCTAAAAGAACCTGCTTACACTTTTTTCTTTATTTTTTTGCTTTTACAGATTTAAGATCCACCCGATCCTATTTTGATCTATCTTAAAAGTGGTCTTTTAATTAAGATTATGCCATTTTTATCCACATTTTTTTAAAGAACTGTTTTTTCTAGGATCTTTTTTTTTCTGCAGAACAGCAATAGAGCCCCTCATTCCCCTGTCAACTGCTGAGAATGTTCTGTTTGCACGCTCTCCCGCTGGCTTATAGACCCTCACACCCCAACCTAACATTACCGGCGAGCAATATTTGAGCTATCCAACCGTGCAGTTTTGAACCCGATGCCAGTTCAAACGGTGCATAGACAAAGTCTTCTACAAGTGATGGATCAGAATAGAGACGAGCAGGGAGCTTGTGCCCACCCAGAGTATTTTCTTTGGCACAAATAGGCTCTTTTTCAAATTGCTTCTTTTTTTTTGTCTACTCTTGATTCACGTTGATTTGAATAAAAAAAAAATCAGAAATGCAACTTTGAGTTCATTTTCTTGCTATATGTCCTCCGTCTTCAGAAAAATGCCACAAGAACATGTCAAAAAGGCGATTTTCAGCAAAGTGGGTCTTTCATTCACCACCAGTGACTGCAGTGACAAAAGAAAATCCACTCTCAGATGCAGCATTCAGAATCACGTCGGCATGTTCCTGGAAAAGACAATCACATCTTTCATTTCCACTCCTGACACCTTTGTCAGACTCACACAATTCTTTTGAAACTTGTGCTTCAGCTTGAAGATTTTCATTAAAAGTTGTAATAACAATGTGACTGCCGCCTGCCTGACCACAGCTGTTGGTCCGGTTTGAAAGAATGGGTGAAAATATTCAGTCTGCAGCTGAGCGGGCACCAGACTGAAAAACATGCCAGTGAAATAAGACACTGTTCTCTCCATAAGGTCCACTTGCTTCATTGCACAACCACACAAACACATCCCTATCATGACGGCATCTATACCCAAAACCCACTTTGCAACTCCAGGGGAGGCCTCCGGGGGGACGTGGCACCACTTCAAGAGCAATTTCTCTGCCACAAAAGCAGCAGCGACCAGAAAGAGAGCGCTTTGCATCTTGTTTATAAATAAAATCATCCATAAATGATCGGATCTGTTGAGTGTGTGAGTGAGGTACAGGTGGGGGTGAAATACATCCTCGCTTCACATATCCTCTTACGCCCCAATAGGTTGCAGAGAAACGCTGAGAGGGTTCTACGAACGTGGTTGGGAGGGAGCGCGGCAGAGGGACTTTGCGCTCGCTTTGGGAATGGCAAAAACAGTCAGTGAGGCTGTTTGAAGTGATCTGATCAAAGCCGGAGCTGCATCGGTTACTGTTGCACAGAGCTGGCCGCAAGAAAACACACAGAGCCGCAGTTCCCTGGGTGGGTTATCTGTGTGGATGGATGACAGAGGCCCTCGCTGCTGCCGAAGAGAAAACAAATGCTTGGTTCTGTGTCAGTGGGGATAAATGTGAGTGTCTTCTCAGGCTGACGTCTGACAACACCTCAGAAATGACTGCAACATGAAACAATGGCCTGTTAAAAGCTCCGATCTGTCAAAGCACTTGATCTGAAAATGCACTGACATGCACTAGACGCAGCTGGATGATAGAAAGTTTCAAAATAAAACTAGTAGAGCTTGCAGCTTATCATATTTGTGGATTTATATAAAAATGCTCCATTAATCTTGTGTTTGGAGGGATATACACTGTTAAAAAAGCTTGATTTCTTCTCTTGTTGCAAAACCCAAAAGGAGGTTATCAAAATCCCTGTAGGAAGTTTGATTTTACCCCATAAAACAGATCAAAAAGCAGGTTATAAAAATGTGACAGATTGTGTTTATGTGTTTGTTTCTCCATAGACTGGACTGGGTCAGGTCCCAAGGGTGCCACCTACAGCTTTTCCTCCCCACCGAAATCTCTGCAGGCGAGGAGGTGATGGGAACAGCACAGATGTACTCCCCCTTCTGTTGACTCCCTTTGTGCCTTTTTCGAGCTTCCAAACAAGTGGGAGCTCGCTGTTCTGACAAAACGCTTCTAGGATCGCCCACCCACGACTTCCATGCTAGCACTTGACTCCCCAAACTCCCCCAGTTTATTTGCCTCATTGTGCTTCCACCCCACTGCCTTTCAACAGCTCGCGACACATCTGGTCAGCAGAGACAAAAAGAACGGTCACGAGCACTGATCTGAAGGAATTCCAACCTTTGAGTCCCTCTTTCTCACTAAAGTCCTCAGGTACTCATGCAGGCACCTGAATGCATCACTTTCTTCATTAATTGTTTAAACCAGGGGTGTCAAACTCAAGTCCTCAAGGGCCGGCCTCCTGCTGGTTTTCCAAAAATCCTGCTTAATTTGCTGCTGTTTACCTGGATCAGGTGTGTTTAGCCAATAAGGAGCTTCAACAGCAGGTTGGTTGGAAAACATGTTGGACACTGGCCCTCGAGGCGTGGAGTTTGACACCTCAGGTTCAACCGTTATCACTGAATCGTTGTTTTTTTTTTTTTTTATCTTGTCAGTTCATCCATCAGCAGTTCAGCTCACCCATGGCCAAAATTCTGGGTTTCTTTTGGTTGACTTCTGAGCATGCTCAATAGAAGAATTTCAGGATTGTAATTTGAAAAATTGCCTCAATTTGACCCTATTTATTCAGACCAAACAATTGTTTTTAGAAGTATTTAAAAATGTTCAAAAATAATACAAAAAAAATCATCAAGATGAGACATTTAAGACACATCTGGAAGAAGCAGCAAAAAGATTTGGAAATGAAAATCCAATAATGAAACATCTTCTAGAAAGGATTTGCTCTTTAAATTTCATATTTGGGCTTTTTTTTTTTTTTTTTTTTTTTTTTTACTTTTACAACACAGTTTGTACAGCATAGGATTAAAGTTAGCTTTAGTCATGAGACTTATTTCATCCCAGACAGACAAAATCTGAGTGTCATGACTCCATTTAAAGACCCACTCCATTAAAAATTGCGTTCTTGACATGTTCTAGTGGTGTTTTTCTGACATTGGAAGACGCATATAAAGATGTTTAGGCTTAAAGTTGCATTTCTGAGTATTTCTTTATTCGAGTTGTTGTGAATAAGGAGCAGACAAAAATCCCAGTAGAAAAAGATAATTAAAAAATGATCCATTTTAATCAATCTGCTTGTAGACGACTAGATCCACTTACCGTCTGCGCTGCTATCTAGCTCAAAACTGTATGTCTGGATACCTCTGATACTCCTCGCCATTTTTGTTGAACTGGTAATGTTAGGTAGGAGGTGTGATCCGCTTGTAAGCAGAGAGCTGTCGGCACTGAGTGAACTTTTAAAATAGATCAAAGTGTGATCGGTCTGTAAAACTTTTAAAATAGATTTAAAGAAAAATCCCCAGTAAATGACTGACTGCAAAATAAATTTGTATTTTATTAGGAAAACCTAACGTAATGACACTTTTCACAGTCACTGTGCTTCAACGCCTCTAAAATGTATCGTAATTATTGTACCTTAGCCGCTTTGCCTCTTTCTCATTTCTATGTCTGCGTGCAAAACACTGCCAACCATTATGCCCCTCTTTTTTTTTGCAGCAACTAAAGACTTTCCTGTTAATAGCTCTGCGTGGCCAAGCTTATGAAAGAGCTTGTAATCTGACTTAGAGTAAGCATCAAAAGCCTTAAGTGTTCGCTCTCTTTCTTTACAATGTGCCCAAAGACTTTTTAACTCCGTCAACTTCGTGTTCCCGCCTAATAACTCATCCCTTTGATTTATATAATGGGACATTAACTAAGTAAAAGCTAAATAGCGCTTATCAGCAGTGTGCAAAGCAGGATACAGACTTTGCATGTGGCTGGAGATGACCATTAATGGAGTGCAGAAGGAATGTGTGTCAGCACTCAGATGTATGCGTGCACACACTTTGGCTCTTCCTGAGAGGTCAGGGGATTAGGGTGTTGCACTCTCTGGGGCCTCCCAGAAGTGCTGTTCCATTGTTTATGGGCGGGTGGACATGTGGGCTTCTCAGTTCTTTTTATATGCATTTAAAAGTGAGTTAAAAAGTGGGTGCATGTGGTCGACTGCACTGCGTTTGAGTGTGGGCGTCTTCCTTTGAGGAGAGCTGATATTCTCTGTGGTAATTACACATCTGCCCACTGCCTCCTGCCTAACATGGGCTCTGACTGCTGGTGACCTCAGCGCTAATGGGCTATCAGATACAGAGAACACTGACAAGAGAAGGGCGAGGGAAGAAGATGAAAAGAGAAATATACTTGACAATTCACCTCCTCTGAGAACTTTAACCTCGTCTCTGCTTATATCTGCTCCACTTTTTTTCTGTTTTCTCATCTTTTGAAAAGGAAGAAGTTATAATTGCAAGCCGCTTCTTCAGAATTTGATCGCAACTTGCTGTTTGGCTCAGAGAGAAACTGCACAAACTTGTTTAGAGTGTCATGTGGTAATTGTTTTTTCCAAGCTTCAGAGCTACCGGCAATTCAAAAGGAAACAAGGAGGTGAAAGCTCATTGTGATTCATTTTAGAAAAATCTAAATAATGACAGCTATTTAAAAAGCAAAGGGCAAGGTTTCCTTTGTTCCTACATTCTTTACTTTATTCCCAAATTCTGTGAGGCAAAGGATGAGAGATTTTTCTTAGATCTGGTGCCAGGTGGAAGCCTAAAAAATCCAGGGTCAAAACTTTAAACCTGTCTGTCTAAAAATATGCTTATGAGCATTCTAGTATCTGTTAGGAGTTGGGAGGTATGACAGGTTTTCCTAGAACCTTCCAAATATTCAACATGGCAGAAACAACTTTGAGAGACTCAAACGTGGAAGCAAAGCCGTGAAGTACCATCATCCACCATCAAGAACATCTTGATCCACGCAAACAACATTTGAAAATATTAGTCAGGAGCCCCCGGGGCTCCAGAGTTTATGCGTGATCATCACATGTGTGATCAGTTTAGGAGTAAGACTTTTAGCCTCGGCCCACCAGGGTGTGGCTTGTTGTTTAGACAATAGAATTATAATTCTCCTCGAATTAAAGTTATTACTATTTTAGATTTTTGTTAACATTGTAAGCAGTACTTCAAAAGTGAAACAGCTCCTATCGATCTCTCTTGAAGATCTAATCACAAAACTTTTTTTCTTTTTAAGATGAAGATATCTTTGTGTTTGCTTTGATGTTATAAGAGATCTTTTTTCTGGGTTTTTTTTACTTTTACTTCGGATGTAAAAAAAAAGACTTCAGTGCTCCAGCAGCCTTTCTTCTTTTACTGTTTACTCATCATCTGAAACTGTCACTCGGGCGCAGTTCCTCAGGGAGAATCTCCCCCTCTCTCTGCCTCATCGAAACAGGTTTAGTTTCAGCATTTATCGCTTCGGGCTGGATTTGGAAAAAGTAGCAGCAACTTTCAGAGCTTAAGCTGAGTGTCACCACTAAGGCCTTTGAACAGCAGTTGAAAGAATGTTGTCATTCTCCGTTAAAGACAAAAAAAAAGAAAACTGCTTTTGTCATAAGTAGTATCAGCTAGGGTCTCCGAACACCAAAAAAGAGCTAAAATTGGAACTTGTTCTGAGAAAAATGACTCAATACTTGAGTTTTTAACTTGTTTAGATTGGAGTTTGGTGTTTTAGAGGGAAGGCAGAGTAGCTGCATGAACCAAGAGCAGGTAATGTCATCTCTGGCGATCCGTTCACTCACTTCTCCAGCCAGATCTCACTGCATTTTCTGAAGATCCCCCACGTCCTGCAAGCTTTGAGGGCAGAGGGGAGTGTTGATTTTATGTCTGCTTATGGTTGTGGTTGTACTTCACTCAATGCCCATTAAAGATTAATCAAGTGGAAAGTGTTGAGGATCAGAAAGCTCACTGAACTCAGCATGTTTTCATAGGCCCTCCTGCTCCGCTGCACTGAGAATGTGGAGCTTAAAAGACATAAAGTCGGAATGTCGGAAAATTCAGCAAAAGGAGGAGCGAGACTCCAACTGACAGTGAATGTAAGCCATACATGTAAAGTTGTTTTCATCTAGAAATATAGAAGGAAAACAGTTTATAAAGTCCCACTCTGATCATCTTTTGATATATTTTATAAGCATTTGCAGTGATCTTGAAGATCATGCAGATTTTAGTCAAAATCTAAAAACCTGTGTCATTTTCTAGGACATAGTTTCTGCAGAGCGGCAGTGATTCATCAGAAATTGACCTCTGAGCTGACCCACTGTAACATAAACTCTGAATCACAACTGAGCTTCAAATTTAAAAAAAATATTGAAAGTTTTATTTTGTGTTTGTAGGAGGAACGCACAGCTTCTGGCAGGTTTGATGCAGAAAAACAGTCGGCAAGAGATGTTGTGTTGTGTTCCAGCAGCAAACAGGACATAGATGGGAAATACGTTATTAAAAGGTCTGGTTAGAATTGGAGGAAACCGACAACGCTGCTGATTTCTCTTTACAGAGAACAGAGATTCACACAAGCTTCGAATGACAAGTAATCTCCAAGTCAGATGCAACAAGAAAACCGCTGCAGAATAAGCAATTAGCACCAAGGAGGTCATCAAAAGAAGAAAGAATAACAAGATTTGTGTGGATCGCTCCTTAAAAGGATTCCATCTTAAGAAAGAATTGGTTTTGGGCAGAACGTGAGCCAGATGAGAGGAGAAAAAGGAAGAAAGATGAGGGTGCTGCTGTGAGAACTTTAGGGAGCTTGTCATTGGGACATGTAGGAGTAATTACCCCCTTCAGGGGCTGTTACTCTGGTCAAAGATACTGGGAATCTTTCTCAGGCAGTCTGCCCATACTGGGAAGTAGGAGAGTGCATTAATACTTCAGGCACTGTAAAAAAAAAAAAGAAAAAAAGAAAAACCCAGACTGGCTGACTACCAAAGGGGCCCAAGAGCTTTGTCAATCACTAATGGCCCTTGGACATGTTATCGCTGAGCTACATTGACATTCTGACTGCTTGACAGCTCTGGTTTCTTTATGAGTCAATTAAACCAGCGACACATGCAGTGCAGAAACAAACCTTAGTGTCCATCACTATGAGGTAGCTCACTGATGTGACTTTATCTATCTTTAAATCAGCTACAGTCTACACAGTTGTATAATGGGAAGACAGATCAAACATTTTACAATAAATTCATGCAAAGAACTCTGACTGTAGATTGATGGCTTCAGTAACACGAGCAGGTCAACCTTGTTCTTAAAAAAAAACAACCGGATATAATCAGACTAGAATCATCATAGAGTGACTTCTGGGCTATTGCAATGAATGCTGGGAGCATTCGCTTCAATGTAAATCTCACAGCGTTAGAGACATTTGAGCCAATAGAGGGAAGCACCAGTCGCGCCTCCATCAGCAATCAATAATGTTGTTGCAAACAGAAAGACCACAGCATGCAGATCTTCCCAACAATTAGAAGGGAGACAATTATTTGTGTGATTTGACTGATGAGAGAAAATGTCACCTCAAAAGAGAACTTTACACTTCTAGACTATAGATTCACTAACAGAATGTTTCTGTCTATTATCATCATTGTTACATGTACCTATGAGGAGCTCATTAGAATTTTGATTCTGGGTTGTGGGCAGGACTGTTGGCACAGAAGTTATCCTCCACTAATTTCCCATCAGCCCTTAATTTACACTTTGTCCCGTTAGTGCCCGCTAGCTCATAGTACCATACAAACCCAAGCTAACATAGCAAAAATAAAAAAAATTTTAATAAAAAAAAAAAACAACAAGAAATTACAGAGTTATCCAGCCGAACCGTTTTGACCGGATGGCAGCTCAGACACGGAAAACAAAGATGTATTTTGTCAAAAGTGGAGGCTTCAGAAATGTAGCAGAGAAGGTAGACTTTTCCTTTAATTTTATTTATTTTACTTTCATTTAGTTCTTAAATAACTCCATTACTCATTTTCTCTACTGCTGTCAAGCAGCAGATAAAAACCCCATTGACCAAAAACATTCAATCATTCATCCTCAATGTTGTCACTCTACTTTATTCTCAATATATATTTGTATGATTTTTAGGTATTTATTCATTCCATCTTAATAATTGGTTTTTATTTTTATTCTTTTGCTTTTATTTTTATGTGTTCTGCTGAGTTGAAAGACAAATATCTCTTCATTGAACAGAGAGTAAAGTATATTCTATTCTATTTTAAATGAAGTCCTGTCCTGCTTGTACAAATAGTTTCTTCTAAAGCAGAGGTTTGCAACCTGAGATTCCAGAGCAACGTGCAGCTCTTTGATCCCTCCACTGCTTTGTAAAAAAAAGTAAAAGGTTTGAATAAATAATGGGTTTTTAGTTTTGCTTAATTTCTTTTAGTTAATTAAGTTTAGTCATTTATGCTTAGATTTTTTAACATGATAAAAATGAAGGTGAAAGGGTTCATCCTTCTTAAAATGATAGAAAATGTCTTGCTTGAATTGGCTCTTTTGCATTTTTAGCACAAATAAATCTGAGTGATGTTTTTTGAGACATGGTGGATTTTATTTTAAAAAGAACATCAATGTCTTACTGTCAAAAGTGTAAAAAGGTTAATGTTGTTATTAGTAGAAAAATAAAACTGTTAAAGTTCTATTATTGTGACCATTTAAAAGTTTCAGGTTATAAATAAATGGATTTCAGCCACCAGAGTGTCGAGAAGTTTAGCGTCTCTCGATGGATTTTGATCAGTTAGAACGGCTCTTTAACGTTAAGCGTTGCAGACTTCTGTTCTAAATGATTCTCGTCACTTTCTTATAAGTACCTTAGCACAATTCTGAACGAGATGCTGTAAATTAAAACCAGTAAAAATTAAAACCTATTAGAAACAACAACAGAGCAGACTTTCAGAACTTGAGATTTTTGCATTCATCACTTTCTTCCAGGTTCAAAGGCATGAGCACACAAAGATCATGCAATGTGGGAAAACCTTCTCCCAAACTGCTGCAAGCATGCAGACGCAAAACTATTAGAATTTGGACGTCTTTAATGGAGAAAATTCTATTATTACAGCTAAACTAAACCAAAACTGTGTCATTCATTCCACTGATGTATGAAACTGTTTGCGGTTCAGCAGAAAAAAACTGTGCACAAACAAGGAGTGGGGATGAATGTAATAATGGTGACTCTGAACTGAATTTTAATTTGAAATCCTTCAGCAGCAGAAGGAAAAGTCTGTTGCGGTTGTTACTAACATTTTTTTCTTGTTTTCAGAGCCTCCCTTCCTCTGTTTCCTAAAGGTCATAGCTGTCAAGCAGCTTGCAAGAGACAATTGCAGTGAATTCATGAGTCAAGCTTCAAAGTTTAACTGCGTCCCGAGCATGTCACACATTTGATAAGTCCATCGCTCATTTGCAGGAAAGCCTAGATGTCTGCGAATGCTGGTGAGTGACCCCTAAGAGGCTGGACTGGTGGTCTGAAAACAGATCTGGACAGGAGGAGTTAAAACAGATGATGGGGGGGTAAGAAAAATAAATCTTTTTCTAAATGAGGAATGATGGGAGACAGGCTATTTTCCACAGATGAAAGCCCTTTTCATCAAAGTGTGAGCCAATTATTTTTTTCTTGTTGAGAGAAAGTAGGAACATCTGTGTTTGCTGTGAATCAGTGAATAATGGCGCGCCACATGAACGTGTGCACACACAGGAGCGCCCGAGCAAACAAACACACATTCGCCCTGCGGGCTGGGTGACGTCGCCGGCAGGTGGGCGGCTCCCTGCTGGAGATTAAAGCCGAACGTTGCCAAAGGGTGGTTTATGATTTTAACGATGGACAGAAGCAAAAGATTCAACATCCTCTCAAAGATGACAGATATAACATAAATAAATTGAGCCTCTAAGTCCCAGAGGACCTCGACCTCTGAGTGACAGCCCTGAGAAGATTTACTCTCCGGGTTGCTGCTGAGGTTCAAGGAAAAACAACATTCTTTCTGACTCATCATGTGACTCAAAAATACTTCATCGTCTTTCCCGGAAGCTAGTTTTAGGTTTGTGAATGTTCATGGACAGAATTCCTTGCGGGAGAATGAGAGCTCCTGTTCTGGGAGTGCTCAGTCATGTCAGCGGTCATACGGCTGGCTGGCAGGAGCCTGATAAAGCCTGAAATTGCTTTGACAAGCTGAGTCTCAGGGTACCTCAGAGCAGGGAAGGCATCCGCACTGACAAAAGTGTGTTGAGGCGAGAGTGCTGCATGGTAGCTTCATCATCTTCTTATGAAAAAGCAGAAAGTTTGAAATTTGATTCTGTGGCACGGATCCTACAATGATCCATTGAAGTGAAGGGAATCTGGTTAAAACATTTCCTGAATGGATGTTTTTCCCTGCTGCGTAAACTCATTAATCATCAGTTTAAATCAAATTTGTAAAATAGGTCAAACTAAGCAGCAAACATAGGTGTCTCCTTGCGCAAGAAATGTGGCAAATTCTCAAGGCTCAAGTCGCAGTGTCAAATATTTGACCCGACCCGGGCCAGCATCCATCTAAATCCTATGAAAACACTTAAACAGTTAGAGCAATTACAGGTCCCCGCAGGCCCATCCTGTGTGAATCATCCATGCCTTCCTGCCCCTCGGAGGGGCCTGACCCCGGGCCAGGGCATGAGAAGAGAATGCCACACACAGTGACCTGCCCAGAGAGGAACGCAAACACAAGACAGACACGGCTGGCACCGCAACAGCACACTAAAAAAAAGAGGCAGAAAACATCAGAAGTGTCTGGATCCCAGCATTTTTCTCAACAGCTGGAGGGAGGGGAGGAGACTCCAGCTCTCCCATAGGTGGACAGGCACAGTGGCTGATTTTGTTTCAGCAGTCTCCAAGAGAAGGCGCCCGCAGAGATGTGAAATTGTCTCACCTGATGTGTCCCACATGTTCAGCTCTATCCGATGCTTTTCTATCTCAAAGCTGGCTGTGTAGTTTTCAAACACGGTGGGCAGGTAGCTCTGAAAAGACAAGAAATCTCTTTCAGTTTTCCATGACAAGACTGTGAGGGGCGCAAGTTCCAACAGATAACAAAGAAAGAAATGATTAGATTTGAAAATACACACATGTTTGAAGAAATGTTTTTATAACTTTCACGAAGGGGAAAACAATTTTACACATTTATTTGGAGAAATATGACAGGTTGCTCCCCTTTAAGCTCTGACAGTCAGGTGGATGTTCTGAATGACACCTGTACTTCTCTCATTTATGGATGTCCAAGTCATTAATTCAAGATTTATAAGGTTCAGTTGAGACTGTATACCTCTGGAAAGCAATCCTTGGCAAAAACATGCAAGAGCGCCGTTTTCCCACATTGCGTGTCCCCTACCACCACGATCTTACAGCGGCTGCCCAGACTGTCCATAGTTAGTCCGTCAGATGTGAATTCTTGACACTGGGAAGGCTTGCTTCCAGCATCTGATAAGACAATTCGAAAAATCGAACAAAAGGGAGAAAAAATTGCCCCAAAAAGGAAAAAAAATCATGCGCAAAGCCGGTGCGCTTTGTCCACCTCCTCCAGCGCGTCGCGCACGCAGCTCTGTGACTCCAGCTGATGACACGAGTGAACTGATCTGTTACAGAAACTGCACACAGAACGCGCACAACCTGCACTGGAACTCCAGCTCTCTGATGAGTGGCCACGCCTTCCCAATATTCGGGATGGAGACATGTCAATGCGCTGTTGAGAACAAAAGTCTGTCAGGCAAATGTAAGTGAACTTATTTTTAGATCAAGTTGTTCATAAGAAAAAAGACTGACAATTTATTTGGAATTGTTGATATGAAGCCTAAAATCTTTATTGGAGTCCTCACAGGACCAATTTTACGCACGCGTGCCATCATAAGTCACTAATACGCTCTTTAAATAACGCATTTCTGTTGGTAAATTGAATCGTTTCCTCTTTTAACCGACTGCTGTGAGCATAAGTGATCATAATCGAGGTGGAGTTTAAGTAAAGTTTACAGAGATATTTCTGTAAAGTCAAATATTTGACTGATGCTTTAAATAAACAGTGCAACTGAGAAACGTTTACTCTAATAAGTCTGTAGGGGGGTTGTCTCATAATAAACAGATAATAAAACGTGTCCCTTCTCACATGCATTTGATCATCCCTTGACTTAAACCAAGTGTGACCTTTAAAGAGCAAACAAATGCAGTGATCCTGAGGAAATGCTCCATCTAATCAGTCTGTAGATGGAACGGGGCTGTTTTACGGGGTTTGAACCTTTCATTCAGTGATCATAACTTGAAAGTCATCCAACAAGGGACGGATTGTCAGTATTATTACTAATTTTATTTTCTGAATGAGACGGTACCATGACGCGACACCACGTGCCGTGACAGCTCACCGTTGAGTCACGTGCTCCCCCCTATAGACCAACACTGCCCTCTTCTGACAGGGTTAAAAAGAGCATAACAATGAATGGAGTCATGACGCACAAAAGTTTTTGAAAATTAAGTGTCATGTGTCTCTTTTGGAAAAACTGATGTTTATGTTTAGTCCAAATGTATGTCTTTAATATAATTTAAAAAATGGGAAATCTAACATTTTGATTTCACCCATCCAGGGGGCCAAAATTGTTCATCAGCTTGTTGCTTGATTTGAAAACCTCAATCTACTTTGTGATGTTTATTTGTCAATTAAATCACGCATATATTGTCTATTTATAAAACTTAAGCAAAAGTTGAGGTTTTTTTTTTTTTTTAATAGGTCATGTTTCTGACTCAAAGTGAAAACTGTTCCTGCTAACTTAATGCTATTGTCAGTGATCTGCTTTTTTGTAAAGACCCCTGACTTGTATCCGTGTGTTGAGCAGTATGTTTTACTACTAAATGTAAAAATGAAAGTCATCAGGTTTTTAAATTGGCTGACTTTGCATACGTTTTTCAGGGCTCGTGTTTTTGTTTTTTGTCTTAAATGTGTAGGATTTAAAATAAAAAATATTTACTACTCTGATCCGAGTTCCAAGAGTGAAAAAAGTACAAAGTTTTGGCATCAGCATCCAGGGGTTTGTTTTCTATCAAAACCTCTTTTGTGCTTCAGAAATGTTTTTATGCAAATTTCTTACAAGCATTCTCTGTTTTCTATAGGTCATTCTTGTAAAAGAGCTCTAACCTTTATGAGTTTTTAATGTAAATGTAAAAGTTTGTTTGTTTTTCATACTTTGGAAAAAGAAAACTTCCAAAAAAACATTCTGAACTAAATATTTTTCCAGAGAAAACATCCAACTGTGAGCTTTTAAATGTTGTTTTTACAGAAGATTTCATCATTTAGTGGTTTAATGAGTTGTGGGAAAGTTGCCTGACCAGTATTTTTCAGAGGCAAATCCTGGATTAAGTCGAAGAAGCAAAAGAGTCTGAGCAGAGATCCCATCTTAAGGTTTTTCCCAGAAGACATTGAGGCATTTCCGAGATGGGCCATTATAAAATCCCTTTAAGTAGGAAACAGAATATATTTTCAGAGTTTAACATCTTTATTCAAATCAATTTTCAAAGGAACCTTGAAAAAAAAGATGATAAAAAGTAAAATAAAGACAATCACAAGAACATCGAGAAAAGACAGGCATAACTTTATTATTAAACTAGGTCACCAAATGTGCATTTGAAAACACCCTTTAGCTATGAGAAGCAAATATGCAAACCCTGTATTTGCCTGGTGCATAGTGAGTGACTTAACACAACACACGTCATTGTTGGGATGCTTTTGGTTCCTTTCCAGTTAAAACCTTTAATAGGAAGAGTAGAGAGCTTATTATTTCATGATTTCTTCCTGCATCCAACAGACTCTGAAATACACACTACAAAAACTGATTCCTTATAACCGAAGAAGACCCAAGTTTCAAGAAAAACTGTCTTATTTTCTGTCTTTCAAAAAAAACATTCTTGTCAATATTTCTTTTCATTAGCAAAATAATTGTAGTTTGAGGAAAAAGTGTCTTAGAGACAAAAATGCAAATGTGGTAAGAATTTATGACTAATTTTAAGGTGCCTGTTTTTGCAGTGTAGGAATGCTCTTCTGTCTTTTTATGTCATTCAGCTGCTCCCTTTGGCAGCTTCCACGGCAAATCATTTGCCTCCATCTAACTCTAGTCTCAGTCTTTTTACTTATTCGCACCAAGACATTTCATGTCCTCCAATACATCCCAGAACTTCCCCTACAGGCTTCTTTCCTGACAGCTCCAACCTCAGCTTCCTTTTACCAACTTCATTACTGTGCTTCCTCTCAATGTGTCCAAACCATCTGAATCTGCTTCCCAAAATGTAATTCCATCTAACCTGTTCCTCTGATGGATTCATTCCTGATCCTATCCATCCTGGTCTCTCCCAAAGAGAAGCTCAACATCTTCATCTCTGCTACCTGGAGTTCAGCCTCCGCTTTCTTCCTCAGAGTCTAAACCAACATGGCTGCTTTCACCACAGTCCTTCCTTTCATTCTTGCTGACACTTTTTTGTCAGGCATCACACCTGAAACCTTCCTCCACCCGTTCCAACCTGCTTGCCAAAGCCTCTTCACTTCTTTTCTTCGTTCCTCTGAACTGTTGACCATAAATACTAAAAGTCATCCACCTTTTTCACCTCTGCTCCTGTAACCTCACCATTCCACTTGAGTTCGTCTCATTTAAAATAACGTTGTTTTGCTGCTGACCTTTGTTCTTTATTTTCCAGAGTAAACCTCCTCTGGATGTTCCTCCTGCTCACTGCCTTCACTTTAGATCACAACGTCATCTGCAAACATCATGCTCCACAGAGATTTCTCTGTAACCTCACCTGTCAGTCGGGGCCTCGTGGTGCAGTCCCACCTCCATCTTGAACTCCTCTGTTACACCTACAGAGCATTTCACCACATCTCTCATCAATGTTCTGTCCATTAAGAAACTCTGCTGTCAAATCTCCTAAACACTTCCGTGTACCTTCACAGATGTGCTGTCAGGACGTACTGCCTCTCCACTCCTCCTCCTGATCAATTCCTTCCTCACTTCTTGCTCCACATCAGTCACCTTTTGTGCTTTGTGTTCTCTAAGCTCAAAGCTCAAAGCTCAAAGCTCTCCTTCCATCACGCTTGTGGAACTTCTTATACACACGTGGACAAAATTGTTGGTACCCCTCAGTTAAAGAAGGAAAAACCCACAATTCTCACTGAAATCACTTGAAACTTACAAAAGTAACAATAAATAAAAAATTATTGAAAATTAAATAATCAAAATCAGCCATCACTTTTGAATTGCTGATTAACATAATTATTTAAAAAATAAATAAATAAAGAAACAGGCCTGGACAAAAATGATGGTACCCATAACTTAATATTTTGTTGCACAACCTTTTGAGGCAATCACTGCAATGAAGCGATTTCTGTATTTGTCAATGAGCGTTCTGCAGCTGTCAACAGGTATTTTGGCCCACTCCTCATGAGCAAACTGCTCCAGTTGTCTCAGGTTTGATGGGTGTCTTCTCCAAATGGCATGTTTCAGCTCCTTCCACAGATGTTCAATGGGATTCAGATCTGGGCTCATGGAAGGCCACTTTAGAATAGTCCAACGCTTTTCTCTCAGCCATTCTTGGGGGTTTTTGGCTGTGTGTTTTGGATCGTTGTCCTGTTGGAAGACCCATGACCTGCGACTGAGACCAAGCTTTCTGACACAAGGCAGCACATTTCTCTCCAGAATGCCTTGATAGTCTACAGATTTCATTGTACCTTGCACACATTCAAGACACCCTGTGCCAGATGCAGCAAAGCAGCCCCAAAACATGACTGAGCCTCCTCCATGTTTCACCGTAGGGACAGTGTTCTTTTCTTCGTATGCTTGGTTTTTGAGTCTATGAACATAGAGTTGATGTGCCTTACCAAAAAGCTCCAGTTTGGTCTCATCTGTCCAAAGGACATTCTCCCAGAAGCTTTGGGGCTTGTCAACATGCATTTTTGCAAATTCCAGTCTGGCTTTTTTAGGATTGTCCTCCTTGGTCGTCTCCCATGAAGTCCACTTTGGCTCAAACAACGGCGAATGGTGCGATCTGACACTGATGTACCTTGGCCTTGGAGTTCACCTTTAATTTCTTTGGAGGTTGTTCTGGGCTCTTTGGATACAATTCCAACGATCCGTCTCTTCAATTTGTCATCAATTTTCCTCTTGCGGCCACGTCCAGAGAGGTTGGCTACTGTCCCGTGGGTCTTGAACTTCTGAATAATATGAGCCACTGTTGTCACAGGAAGTTCAAGCTGTTTAGAGATGGTCTTATAGCCTTTACCTTTAAGATGTTTATCCATCATTTTTTTTCGGATGTCCTGGGATAATTCTCTCCTTCGCTTTCTGTTGTCCATGTTCAGTGTGGTACACACCTTTTCACCAAACAGCAGAGTGACTCCTTGTCTCCCTTTAAATAGGCAGACTGACTGATTATGAGTTTGGTAACACCTGTGATGTCAATTAAAGGACACACCTGAGTTAATCATGTCAGTTTGGTCAAATAGTTTTCAATCTTTTATAGAGGTACCATCATTTTTGTCCAGGCCTGTTTCATTAGTTTGTTTTTTTTTAATAATTATGTTAATCAGCAATTCAAAAGTGATGGCTGATTTTGATTATTTAATTTTCAATACATTTTTATTTATTGTTACTTTTGTAAGTTTCAAGTGATTTCAGTGAGAATTGTGGGTTTTTCCTTCTTTAACTGAGGGGTACCAACAATTTTGTCCACGTGTGTAACACATTTCCAGGCCTGTCTTTGATTAACCTAATTTAAACATCACACTACATTCAGCTGATGAGGTTGTGGCATCACATTATGATCCAGCCCTGATTTAGAGCAGATAGTTTCAAAATCTAACCCATTTTTCAATATTGAACGAGTGTAGAAACGAACATTACCACAGGTCATTTATTCTCACGGCCATCCGACAGCACAACTCCTCTGGATAGATCATCAACAATAATTTATTTATTTACTTATATATCTCTTTATTTATTGGTTAGAGTTATGTTGGATTGATATACGATTTACATTGTTACTTGTTTTTGTATTGTTCTGCCATAACTGATGAATTTCTTCTCTGCAAAAGAAAGTTCTGTTCATTCCAAATTATTTTTTCTTTTTAAACCTCCAGCAATTCCAGATGCCCATTTGGATTTTATCATCCTGAACTGGAAAATACAACTTTGATGAATTGGATGTACTAAAACCTCTGACGTGTTGATCACATTTATCTTACTTTGGGAGAAATGTTCCCTGATCTCGTGTGCTGGGATTGGAAGACCACTAGGTGGCAGTATTTGGTTTATGACTCATCCTACTATTTGGTGAGACAAACAGCATTTATGCTAAAGTAAAATCTGGTTCCATGATAAAATGAATAAATAAACACCTTTGATGCAGACCACAATTATGATTCATATGTTTACTCAAACGTGTGTTTAATAAATATTGTCTGATTTGCAGTCTGGTTCACACTGGTGGGTGCAGTGTCCCGCTTACAGTTACTCTGGCTCTGTTAATAATTGCTTTTTTATTAAGTTTATTGCACAATAAATATAAGAACATGTTTAAGAAATAATGCAATTTATTACAAATTCGAACTAGAATGTTGTTTTATTCAAATTCATTGAGGGACTGGTACTTGAACTTTTCACCATTTTCATTCCAGAACACATCTGAGGAGTTTGAAGGCTTGAGTTAGTCACACGAAGCTGCAAAATAACAACTGCAAATGTTTCTACAGCTATGTACAAATACAAACATAAAGACAAACCTCTGTCAGATAAAGAATAGCACTTCGATGAAGCCTTCCTCTCCTCTTCACCAAACAAAAGCAGCATCTGTGTTTATCTCATCTCCATCTTTGAAATGTTTAGTCAAGGGTTTGTTTTTTGTGCAGACTTGTGTGAGTCACAGTGTAAATTCTTTAATGGCTGCAGACATGAAGAGCTCTCAGAAAGTTTTTTTTATCAAACGAAGAAACCTCTATTGTGGCAAGAAGCAACCAACCTTTTTCTTTTGACCCCATCAAGGTTAGTTTTTGACCAAATCAATGTATGTTTGTATCCTCTGATACAAAACGTGCTTTTAAAAGCATGTTTCTAAATACCCACTTTGATGAAAAATGTGTTTTTATTTTTTAGCGAGGTCTTGTGGCATTTTTGAATATTTCTGAGTATTGTTTTTATTCAAATCAGGAGCAGACAAAAATGGAGCTTGAAAAAGAGCTTATTTGTGATGTAAAAACTACACTGGGCTCCATTCTGATGCATCCACTTGTAGACGAATAGATCCACATAAGTCTTTGTTTTCCTCGTCCGTGCTGGCATCTGACTGAAAACTGTACACTTGTTGCACCGGTAATGTTAGGTTGGGGGTTGGAGGGGCTCTAAGCTAACGGGAGAGAATGTAAACAGAGAGCTCTCAGTTATGGGTGACAGGAAGTGGGGAAGCGGGGTTGCTCCGCGTAAACAGTCCTGACCGCAACTTAAAGGTAAATTTCTAATGAGCTCCCGCCGCTCTGCAGAAACTATGTCCCAGAAAATGACAGGATTTTTTATGATGGCCAAAAGTGGATCTTTAAGATGAGCTTTCACATGTTGATTCCTTCCCACTACGGATATAAAAGACGTTTGTCTTTTATTAAGTCTGACTGGAAAAAAGGTCAATATTTCACAAGAATATTCTCAGCTTTGACGTTTCATTTCAAAAGGCTATATAAGTCAAGCTCAGATGGAAATTCTTTTTTTTTTTAAAATAAATCCTAGTGTTTGCCCAGTTTTAGTGCAAAGTGTGTGTTTAAAATTCAGACACACACATCCAACTCCCTGCAGACTCAGCCTGTTTGCCTGGCAGACTAGTGACACCGTCCTGATTACACCAGACTGATTGTACTGCTGAGCAACATTATGTCAACTTTACAAGGAAGGGTTAGTCCAAGACAGCACATTTAAATCCTGTGATGGACAATTCAGCTGCTTGAACGTGAGCTTATCCCATTTGTGAAAGACATTTGGATTTTCTGGAAACCACTTTTGGGACTGATCATTGATCAGCTCCCATCAGCGAGCAGGAACTAAAAGTTATCCCAGCTGAGCTGGAAATCTACCAGGTAGCATTTTTGCTTGTTTCAAAGTGGCAATTCAGTAATGTCTGCATCCATCAATAAGTCTTAGTGGAATATTGATCCAGACTGCTGATGCTGGCCTTAAGAGTGCTGAGTGGCAACCACAAGGTGTCTCACTGCTCCTTCTGTGTGAAACCACTAAATGAGTGAGCTTTGCAGTTTGAATCCATCCGGTTTTGACCAAAAAAAAACGACTTTATAACATAATATTAATATAAAACATGCCGTTTTTCTGATGCAAAAAGGGACTGATTTGAATTTCAGCTGAAAAAGGTTTATCATTGGCATGACGTCAACATAAACGCGTACTTTTCTGACCTGCCTGTTGGGAAGTTCAAACAATGAGCCTGCAGGCGCAAAGTTCCTGCAAATTCTGCTGCAGAACAAGGAGTATAAACAGACATTTCCTCTGAATGCAAACATTTTCCCAAACTTGAAACCATGAAACGGTCGATTTTTAACATACTCTTGATAGAAATGTTGATTTTAAAGTTGCATCTTTTTTTTTTCTTTTGACAAAATTGAACAAAAATCTTCTACATTTTATTTCTTTTTTTTTAAATCCTTCTCAGAGCTTTGCAGGTCTGAATGTAGAATTTTCTTTCAGTTCTTCTGAAAGTTTGTTAATTTCTTCCTAAATTCGAAATTGTCTTTTCATTTCCCTGCCCAGCCGTCCAAACCACCCAATCACAAAAGTCAATCCCTGAATTTCATGCGCACTCCGTGTTTTCCAGTCTGCCTCTGTCTCGTCCCACACGCACTCTCTGTCAGAGCGCGGCGTTGACAGCCACTGATCAGCCCACTTTTGTCGGGGTTTGTGTCTCCATGCAAGTCTGCTGAAGGAGAAGCTCTGACTCCCACAATTTCTTACTTGCAAAGCAAGCGTACGCAGCCAAACAGTGAGCTTTGCGCGGCAGCAATAGTCTCAACAAGTGAGAAATCTCCAAGTAGTCATTTCCTTGAATAACCACCGTCTCGCAGCCGCACAATGTCTGGAGAGGACGCACCTGCCCAGCAGCAAAACGCCGTGGACCAGAAGCAGGAGACCAAACCCGCAGAGGAGCCCAAAGCCGAACCGCCCAAGACGGAGTCCGCGCCCGCCGGCACTGCTGAGGCAGCGGCCACCCCCGCGGCGACAACCGACAAAGCCCCCGAGGAGGAGACGTTCACCTACCGCGCTCTGGTGCTCACCGGCTACGGAGGCTATGATAAAGTTAAGCTGCAAGTCAAAAAGGGCAAACCGGCGCTCAAAGCCGGCGAGGTTCTGGTTCGGGTCAAGGCTTGCGGGCTGAACTTCGCCGATTTGATGGCCAGACAGGGTCTTTATGACCGGCTGCCGTCGCCGCCGGTCACCCCGGGAATGGAGTGCTCCGGGGTGGTGGAAGCTGTGGGGGATGAAGTCACAGACAGAAAAGTAAGGAAACCCTGCTTTTTTAATGGTTTTTGGAATAGCGTTTGTGGAGCTTTTTTTGTTCGTGCTGGTATTGTGCTGGAGTCGTGTTGGTGCTGAACAGTTACATCTGGACATGGGCGTGTCAGCAGAGAGGAGGCAGCGCTGCTTCTGTCAGCCTCTCAACTCAAGGAATAAAAGGCTTCAAAAACTAATAAATACAAACTGCGTTTACATTTAAAAAAGCGATTGTGCTAGTATTATTTATTCATTAATGAGAATTGTTCATGGAAATTCATTTTACGCACTTTTACGCACACCAATAGTTGCGTAAAACCTGACAATAAAGATGCTCGTTCATGCTTTTATTGTTGTTTCTGCAGAACTTGAAGAAAAACCTTAAATATGACAGTTTAAAGAAGCACTGCCAGCAGAAGGCGTTGCCCCTCTTGTCTCCCCCAGCTTTGAAAACACCGTTTCCGGTGCGCACCTACTATATTGAGCAACTTTAAGTGCAAAGTAGCTGGTGTTAGTCTTCATGTCAAAAGTGTAAAAGCCAAACAAGCACACGCTCAATCCTTTGGATGCTCTTTATCCCCGCAGCACCCACGCTGATGCGCGCTTTGATGTGCGCCATGATGCGGAGCGGTGCGTCGAGTTAACCAGAGGAAGACCGGAAACGTTGTCTTTGCTTTCAAAATTAAAGTCCTTCTGAGAATTCTGACTTCAGTATTGAAACAATTTTGTTTAAAACCCAAATGTGACAACTATCGTTAAACTCTAGGACATTTTATTTATTCAGACTGAAAAACATGGAAAGCTGACGTTCAAGATTACGTGGTTTACAAAAAAAAAACCGCAGATCCAGGCTCCTTTTCTTTCACGCCCTCTAATTGTAGAGTTAAAATCATTTAATCCCACTAACAAGAAACATTGATCCGAAGTTATAGATGTTTTCATTTTTTATAACTTTATTTTGGAGAGCCGTGTGTTATAACAGCACAGTAATGCTTTTATCTTGACACCGGTGAAGAGGCAGGAGTCACCGACGCCTTTTGTTACCGGGAGCGACGGTGGCGCAGAAATGCGCCGTCTGGAAAGGGCGAGGCGCGACTTCACAGACAGCATGGTGCAACAGAGGGATCATCTGTGCCAATTAAAGCGCCTTTGACTTCAGGGGAAAAAAACAGGACTGTAATCAGCAGGTTTAAATCAAAACTGAAAAGTCTATCAAAGAATCAAAAGCTCAATTTTAGGATCTTATGATGATGCAACGATTATGCATTTCCCAGATTGCATGATGAGTCACATACCTTTTTTTGAGGGGGAATCTAAAACACAATCTTCAACTGATGCCTCACTTTGTCGCTGGAACCAATTTTCTTGCATCTATGGATGAAAGCAGGATCAGTTGCCTATGGTTGGGAGTGGCCTGTGGTGTGCAGGTTCTACATGGATGAAGAATGCATGCTGGGTTTAATTGAATTAAATGACAGGTCAGGTACCAGCAGTAAAACACGTGGAAGGCTAAGATCCCTGTGACTTTATTGCATCTTTCTGCATTGTTTGAGATATTGATTAAAGGTCACACATTATGCAGACAGGACAGGCGTAACTTGTCACATCTGCTTGCAGCATTTTGCTTAGAGAAGTAGGAGTCTTATATATTTGGACAATTGGTTTGGATAAAATGTGCTTTGCGGAAATTGATGCTTTGTGCATTCTGTAATGATGTGTAACCTCAGGTGTGTCTTGATTAAACCTTTATGTTACATTTAACATATCTGCAGCACATGAAAAGTATTTAATACGACTGAGGGATAAAGGAGGAAATTGAATTTACACTATTCCGATACAAAATCGACACTTAAATAAGCTTTAAGATGGAGCTTCATTCATTGTTGGAGCACTCGGATTATGTACAGATCACGTATTTGGCAGTACAAGGGATTTTGGAAAACTTAATCATCTCTGAGGTGCTCCATAAAGTTGAATGAAATGAGACAGTGAACTCACCCAAAATGACCTAAGGGGAGAATGACAGTAACAGTGAGTAAGAGGCGGAAAGAGGAAATATTACAGATCATGCCAAGGCTCCCCTGATGCCAAACATCAGCACTTTTCCACCCCTTCTAGGCCTACTTAAAAAAAACACCTTAATGCTCTTCTTTGGTGAGTTTTAGAAGGATCTGAGCCATATGTTCTCAATTACCTCCCACTGGCCCACATTGTCAGTCTGGTATTTCCTCCATCACTCCTTCCCTCCCCCTCATCCATAGCCTTGTAGCTAATCCCATGAATCCTCCTTCAACCACTGGACTATCAGTGAGTCCTGCTCTTCAGCTGTCCATCATGGTGCTTCCCTTTTTTATGCTTTAAAACAAGAGACTCGTTCTGTTAATTGCTGAAAGACCCACTCCAGTGGAAATAAATTGTGTTTTAACATGTTCTTGTGGCATTTTTCAGAGGATGGAGGACATATATTAAGAAAAATAAAGCTCTAAATTGCATTTCAGTGTATTTCTTTATTCAAACGGTTGTAAATCAAGAGCAGACAAATAAAATGCTGTTTGAAAAAAATTGTATTTTTGATGCAGAAAATAGGTTGGGTGGGCCACAAGCTCCCTGCTCAGCTCCATTCCTATGCATCCACTTGGTTTTCCTCGTCTGAGCTGGAATCTGGCTCCAAACTGTATGGCTGGATAGCTCCAATATTGCTATTATTATTTAGGCTAAAAACAGCATTAAAAGACCACTGGGAACTATTTGAATTAACTAAAAAAGACGATGGGGTGGGACTTTAAATTAAAAGTTCAGTTTATTTGATGGAAATGGGATCTGTCATAAAAAGATTTATTCTATTTTTGTTCAGCTGATGTTGGTAATAAAAACTTTCTAAAATACACAGCAGAAGGTGGCAAAACAAAAAAAATATGTTGATTTAACAGAACAAAAGTCTAATGCATGTTCCGGTATCACAGGTTTTGCATGTGGGCTGGACGAGGCCTCAGTCCTGACGTGATAAAAACAACACCTACACCAACAATACCCAGATATGTTGCTTCATTTTAGAACAACTCGAGAGCTTCACATTCCACCTGACTTGAAATCTAAGAAATTTCCTGGGTTTTTTTTGTTTTTTTTTGCTGAGGTCATCAAAGATCGAGGCCATGCAGCCCGCTGACTCGAAGGCCTGCACACCCCCAAATTGAATCATCATCTGATTAAGTCCATTCATTTACAGTTAACTGGAAGAGGCTTTGTTCAGCGCTCCCTCACTCCTGACCCCAACTGTGACTGTACAGGGCAGAGAGAGAGAACCAGAGAACACTTGTGTGCACGTTTGTGTGTCGCGGTGGCAACGAAACCGAAGTGTGACTGACAGCAGCTCACAAAAGAAATGCAGCAAATGCGTTGGGCTGTGTGAGTCATGTTTGCTTCCAGTCGTGCACTCCCAATCAGACCGGCAATCTTGAAGAGTTTAGGTCTCCAAAATCAAAAAACACAAAAAGGTTGCAGTGTAAAAGAAAAGGTGGAGCCCACTTTGAAAGAAGAAAATGAATGAAATAAACCCAGTGACTTTTGAAAGAAAGATGATACAGTGAAAAGACAGCGAGACGGAGATCTCTCTAATTGGAGGGGATAGACAGTGAGACGCATGGCTCCCTCTGGACCATTAGAGCAGCCTGGGTGGACAGAGTTTGTTCCCAGGAGGAGAGGACTTGTTTTATGCTCAGCCATGGGGAAGAATCTGGCAGAGACGTTGATGAGTGGAGAGAAGCCAGGGAAGAAGATGGGCCCCATTGTCCCGTTTTTGCTGATGAGCAACAGGGGATGGGGACACTCCTCGTCGAGACAAAGACCGAATGAAGATCAGGGGGATGAAAGGGAGAGCGTCAAAGAAGACAGACAGGATGAGAGCAGTTGACTGAAGAAGGGGAAGGAAGACGCTCTAAAGTTGTAAGAGGAAAAGGAGTCAGGAAGTGAAAGAGAAAGAAGGGAAGAGAAAAAGTGAGGAGAATGGAAACAGGGAGGTGGTGGGGGGCTCTGTTGAGGGTTGGATAAGGGGGGGGAGGAAGAAAACAGGAAGAGAGTTATAATGCCACAGTCGTCTCCGTTTCCTCTGTCCCTTGATTGAGCTCCCCTGATTGGTCGCTGCGCTGACTGGGAGAGGATTTATATCTTGGGTCATTCTTCTGGAAAGAGACAGTTGTGTATCAGAGGATCCTGCTCTGATAAGTAGGGGTCGGGAGCACAAGATGGTCGAGATCTGAAGCAGGATGTGCTCCAAAGTTAATCTGCAAGACTTCAAAACTAAAAAAAAAAAATCCCAATCACATGCTTAAGGGTTTTCAAACTCAACAGATTTGTGTTTGGAAATCACTTCTGCATCAGCAGTGTTCTTGTATTTCCACATCAGCCCCGTCTATTCTTACTCATCTGTTCGGCTTTCCTCTTTTCTTGTTTGCTTGAGCTCTTTGAGGGAAAACACACAGAGGTTTGGTGGATAAAGAAGTAGTTGGATGTTTGCATGTCTGCTGTTTTGTTGCAAGGAAAACAAGAAACGCCGTTCTTACCATTCCTGCCACACCATTTCAGTCATTCACACTGCGCCACAGAAACCACGGGGCTCAGATGCCAACCGCTGCAACTTGGTTGCTCGTCAGCTGAAGAATGTAGCCAACAAGTGGCAGCAGTTAGCTGTCAAAAAGTTTCCATTTAGCCAAACTGATCATGTCTTCCTTCACTTTTTGTTTCAGGTGGGCGATAAAGTGATGGTGCTGAACCGCTATGGGCTGTGGCAGGAGGTGGCGGTGGTGCCGGCCAGCCATACCTTCCTCATCCCAGACGGGATGACTTTTGAAGAGGCTGCAGCCCTCCCTGTTAATTACATCACCGCCTACATGATGCTTTTCGACTTTGGCAACCTGCGGCCCAACCAGAGCGTGCTCGTCCACGCCGCTGCAGGTATCACTTGGCAAAAAATGACTTACACACAGCCTTCTCACTGTTGTTTGCAGTTCTACATGCACTGTGTAGAGTTCATGTATACAGAGACATAATAAATGTTGATTGTAAACTGAATCTAATCTGTTCTTCGCAGATTACACAGCCCTGAAACTACACATTTTAATTAATTTATAATTAGAAGCAACATTAGTAAGATTCGTGTCGTTCATGCTACACATAATTAGTCATCCGAATCTCCCATCTGTATCTCATCCTACGATCTTGGTTATTTTTCACTGCTACATGCATGAGTCTTTGTTCTTATGTTCCTCCATATGAAGCATGTCTGTTAGAGGAGATCGATCTCTTCATTTGTGTGAGATACCGCTGCGGGTTTTGCTCTCACCATTACTGCCTTAACGCTAGCGCACCTGCCACCTGGGCTGTGAGGTCAAAGATCAGCATGCGTGGGGATAGAGATGGGAACTGAGGGAGAAAAGGCACCTGCTTTAGGGCGTGATGCATCAAGCTGGAGAGCATTTGATTTAGCTGTTTTTACACAGAGGGGCCAGCTGGAGAGAGCCCGACAGCATTAGCCAAAAGAAATGGTTCCCTCTCGTTATCTGCTGGTGTACAGCTCTCACTTTCCCTCGTTTTCCCTTTTTTTTGTGCATGGGGAACTAAATGAGGTTGCTGTGCATTTGGGACACTATGTGGGTGTAAATGGCTCAGGGAAGTAAGCACATATTGAAAAATGTCCTTATTCTCATTGGGAAATGGAGCAGGAGCTTTGGGAGCCTGTCAGTGCAGGTGCATCTCTCCCTTGGCATTAAAATAAATGGAATAAAAGTAACAATCTGTATTTCACACGCTTCCAGCATGGTTTATAGCTGTAGTCAGTCTCCAACTCCGACCAACCCTCCATCATATCATCCTGATGATGGCGTCCGCTAAGGTTTCCATGCAGAATG
Source organism: Oryzias celebensis (assembly GCA_014656515.1). NCBI lineage: Eukaryota > Metazoa > Chordata > Actinopteri > Beloniformes > Adrianichthyidae > Oryzias > Oryzias celebensis. The sequence continues at coordinate 5,364,189 of BNCR01000008.1, read as the reverse complement.
TTTGTGCTGCATCAGAAACGCTCCGGAAATGTGGTTTAGGACACTTCTCCCTGCTGGTTCAGTAGACGCAGCATCTCTTGTTTCTCAGGGCGGCCTGCCAGTGTTTGCTCGCCAGCTGTCCAGACTTCAGCCCTGTTAAAGCACGCTGTGACACAAAACATTTGCGAAATTGTTGGGCCTGGATTCTTAGCATGTGTCAGTGATTATCGCGCAGAAAGCTCCACGCCACATGTTATGTTGTTGATGATAAGCACAAGCTCTGGTGAGTAAGGTGTTTAGAGATGTGCACATCTTTCAGCCAGCATGGCGGGACTGCACGGCTCACATGGTGCTGGATGCTGTGTCTGTGTGTAAAAAGGGTCAACCTTGTTCCTGATGATCCCTGATTAGACAGATCAAAGGTTTCTGCTGGGACAGCGAGGTCCAGGAGTCCCTTTTAACTACAACATTCATGATTTGGTTGATTTTATTTCATTTATTTGCTTATATCAAGCATTAAATGGAATAATACAATAAAAAGCCACAGATCCATCAAGCTCATTTCCGATATAAAGCAATAAATTAATTAGAAAATGTTGAAAAAAAGGGGGAAAAATTAAAGAAGATGCCCTCTTCTGTATTAAATTCCTTAAATATACCTTTATTAAATAAAGTCAAGTAGAGTTTATTTTATTGCTTGAAAGGAGTTGGAAATAAGTAAATTGAAATAATCCCACCCCTATTGTGTGAAACTGAAACAAAAACACGTTTGGAAGTGATCTAAAAAATAATCTGAACTAAACTCCTTCATACTTTTGAATTTAAATATTTGACTTTATTTTTCAGGTTTTGATAGATTATAAATGCAATATCCTTAGTCCTTTATTAGAAAAGGCAAAACTTTATTTTCATCTTCTTCAGTATTCTCTGCAAAAGGAAATCTTAAGAAAGTAATAATGATCAGTGGCGGAGCTAAAGGTCACTTACAAATGAAATAAATATTCAATCAATTTTTAGTACTTGTTATTTTTTAGTTTTAAACTGCTTTCTCACAAAAAGCTGAGTCGGCAGTCCTTGACTGCAGCGGCAAAGCAAAGCGATATGATAGGTTCGATGGGTTCACTTGTCTTTGTCCAGATGAAGCATAAAGTTTGTTTTAAAGAAACCTGCGCAGTGATATAAAACATTTGGGAAATGTCACCGGAACTTCTTTTTTAGCTGAGCGTCAACACCCAGCAGCCAATCAGATTAGAGTATTCCCCCAAATCATTTAAAGTGCAGAAACACAATGTTTGTTTCTTATTACTGCATGTCAGCATCTCTGTTTTTTTGGAGAAATACTGCATACATAAACATTTTTAGAGTTTTCCTTATCTTGCTGTTGATGTGTTTTGCGCACAGAAATTACATTTCTGGGATATCTGAGTTAACACTTTGCAAATTAAAACTTTTCAACAAAAAAAAAGCCCCATACTGTCATATAAAATGTACATGTACTTAGTAATCTGATTATTTTTTTAATCGATAGACAGCACTGATAAAAATCCTTTGAAAGTATTTTTAATGTACAAGTTCAAACATTTGTTTATAACAGAATGTTTGTCGAAATTGAAGTTTTCAACACTTTTTTGTGGACAAAATAGTCACATGTAGGGATTTAATCACCCAGTGGTTTGTAAAGACTGATTCCAAGTATTATCCATGCTGCGGCAATAACACTTTGTTCAACTCTGCTTACTAAATAGTCTGTTCTCTAACTTTTAAGTATCACATGATGGTATGGATTTCCACCGTTAAAATTCACCAAAAACCACTTTCAAAGAATTTGCCCAAACCTCATGGGTCCGTGGAGTAAAAAAATTATGTGTTTTGTAATGCGATGAAGCAATAATCCCAAGTAAGTAGACGAGCCGTTGTAGCTTGGCCTTGCCCAGAACTTCAACAAACACCCATTTAACCACTGACAATGTTGTCTGTGTGTCTTAACACTCTTCAGCAGAAGATTCCTGCAGTGAATTTGATATCCCGCTCCACAGCAGAGTTTGTGTGCATCCCTGAATATAAACTGCATTCCTGATAGATCAGTTTATGTCGAGTCAAGTTTTTTTTAAACAGCGTGTTTGTATGTGACATGAACTTGGAAGGATCTGCACGGATGAGGAGTAGCAGCGGGGGAGAACAAAGGCGGGGGGCCGGACTTCAGTCACAGACTGCAGAGCAATCATGATGGTTTTCATCAAATGCTTATGGCAACTTCTCTCTTTATCTCTGCGGCCGCACATTTAATAGCTGCTCTGCCACTTTCAAGTGAGTACTTGAGAGGTTCATCCAGTCTTTCTTAGTCTTGAGGGAATTTAGGTCATTTAGAATGAATTTAGGATTTAAACCTTCTCTAAAGGACTTGGAGCTTCTGTTGAAACAGTTTGTAGATAATTAATTAGAACGTTTGTATATCAATCTAATGAGGTTCGATTTTAAAACATTTCTTTGTAAAGTGGTTAAACAATGGACAGATAACAGACATTTTAAAGAAAACCAGGCAAGAGATAAAAAAAAACACATATTTAGTATAAAGAAGTATGATTGTTTTTGGGATTCCGTTTAGTTCACATTTTTTGGATTGGATTTTATTCAAGCAATCAAAACAAAAAAAAATATTAATGAAGACAAACAAATGAAAATATATCTACACATATCAAACTTTGGATGTGAGTCATGACTTGATTGTAAGAAATAAAAAGTAAAGTTTGCACTCTTTCCCACTAACTTACAGCCCCTCACATCCTCAATTAGCCATGCATCAAAAATGGCGAGCGATAGCGTAGCTAGCTGTACAGTTTTCAGCCAGGTCCCAACTCAGAGGAGGAAAACGAGGCGTTCACGGATCTATTCGTCTACAAGTGGTTGCATCGGAATGGAAGCTCGTAGCACCTACTTCACAGCTACAATCTAAAACACAATTTTATGCTTAATTTTCCTTGTATTTGTCCTCCATCATGAGAGAAATACCACAAGCTCACATTAAAAACACACAAAAAACGATTTTTATTGGAGTGTTTCTTTTAAATGTGAAGTTCTACCGTTTAAAGTCACATTTTTAAATATATTTAAAATGATTGAAAAGCTTTTGTTGACTTCAGGTAGACTAGAGGATTTTATTTAGCAGAAAGCCGAAATCCTTGATGAATAAAATTGTTCTGCTCGTCTCAGCAACAATTTTTTTTTCTGGAAGCTGATGGGAGACCATGCTTCATTGTTCCATTGTGCAGGTAATCCCATCACCATAAAGATCACGCTGGCCTCTAAAATATGGTGACCTGTAAACTATCAGCGTTATGTGACCAGTCTGACTGGTGTCATGTATGCGTTCGTGTCCGTAAACTCTGAATAATGCTCAGCTGCCGATCCCGTGGCTCTGCTCCTGTCCTTTCTCTCCAAACAATAGCTTGTTGTATTTCCTCCCATCGAGCCTCTCCTCTCCACCGCACCGCACATCTGCATCCTCCGCTGTCCTCCTCCCCCTCCGGCCTGCCGTAACCTCCTCTCCCTCAGAGTGACCTCCCCATATCCGTGCTGCAGTCCTCGCCTCGGGGACCGTGTGGATGCTTCCCCTTTTGTTTTCCCCGGAGAACCTGGGTGGAGGGGGAAGCTCAGCGACATTTGGATGCATCTCGTGGGTCTTCGACTGTACCCAGCCAAGTGCTTTTCCTCTGACCTGTGCCTGAACTTCTCCTAATGTTTATGAAGCTCAGCCAGTCGACGAGCCACCACACCCACACTTCACATTCCTGCATATTATACCTACATATGGGGCTCCACAGCTCAACGATGACGTCCACTCTTCTTTTATTTATGAGTCCTGGACTGAGTTTGTGCCAGCTCCAAGTGCATTGTGTTGCAGATGTGGATTGCATAATATGATTAGGTGGTGCTGTAGAGGTAGGCGTCCCCATCAGGTCAAATTTGAGACTTTTCAGCCCCCAAAATTCCCAGATTTTTGTTGGTTTATTTCTCCCACTCGCCAACAATGAAGCTTCCATCCTTCTGCAGATGCTTCAGTGTGGGACCAAAGTGATAGGTTACACCTATTATGTTTCAGCGGCTGCTCGTGGGTGAAATAAAACCAGCAGTCTCAGCTGAGGAGTTGAATCCTTGCTTAATGTTTTTCCAAGAACTGCTTGTACTGGAAGCAAAATTTAATGGCTATAAATTCTTCTTATGTTTGCAACATTAAAACAAGGCACTTCTCCAGAATATTTAAACGGATAACAGGTTTATGCCACAACTTTCTTCAGTTATAGCCATTTGTTTAACTATGCAAGCTGAACACAGACATTTTCAGGACTTTCTTTTCATTTTGCTTCCATGCGGACGACATTTTGTTGTGCTGTTTCAATTGCAATATTAGAAACTTTTCTGCGGAGAACTTACTCTTTTCTTTTCCTTTCACGTCCACTCTCTGCATTTGGACATTTTCTGGGGATTTTTTTCAGTTTGTGAAGCAAATTAAAATGTATCTGTAAATCATTCCAGAATTAAATGCACTGAAGAGTCTTCTCATAACACTTAACTTGCCAAATAACCATTTAAAACCACACGGCTGCCCTAAAGGTGCTTGATTCTTTCCAGTGTCTTGCATTTCATCTTAAAAAATGTCAAGTGCTGGGCGTGTGTGACTGAGATAAAACCCAACGGGGATTCCCAAAGATTGCCATCTATAAGTTCTAGAAAAAGAAAAATCTCTTCAATTTAATTGATAAAGTAACGATCTGCAGATTATTGTAAAGAAAAGAAGTTATTACCATGCTATATTTAACTGTGTATTACCTGTGAGTGCGTAAATTGAGTGAACACAAGGTGAAAAATGCCACCCTTCTGTAGACCTTTAACTTCTGTCACACCTGCAGGCAAAGCTGCAGGCGTGTTTACCTCCAGTGCAGCTGATCTTCAAATAAAAAAAAATAAATGACAAGCGTGTTTTCAAGGTCGGATGACACCAGGAGACGTTTAAGTACTAGGCTTGGACAAAAAAGAAGCCTTGTTTTATTACATTCTGTACTCCCAGATCTCATTTATCATTTATCCTGGTCTTTGTAAGCATCGGATCCTTTGCCCTTAAATCTTTGTTTGACGGTTCTTCTGGGTGTTGTAATACATTTCCTCTCCTCCACGTCTGTGTGCTCAGGACGCCCTACCCTAGTTTGGAGAATGCTAATTCCTTCTGACCACTGAGTAGGAGTCAGGGCCTCGTGGTTGAACTGTCTGCGCGTTCCTCAGGCGTGGCATCCCCGGCGGCAGATCTCTGCGCCGATAGCGGAAGAAAACCAGGCCAACCTCCATTCTAACCTGCCAATCGTGTCGCTTGACTGCGCTCTCGTCGCCGCAGCCGTTGACAAATGACCCCATCTTCCCCAACCTCTGCCACCACATGCAGGCACAGGTGTACAGCCTTTGTCAGGGCACCTGTTGGTGCTTGGGGAACCGTGCAGCACGGCGGGATGAGTGTGCAGCGGCTTGTTTCACTGCAACCAGCTTTATGACAGGAAAGGCTTTGCGTGTGTTTTTAGAGTGTGTTTTTATTGTACTGTGGCTTTATTTGTGTTTGTTAGTGCAGAGAGACTCACAGAATCACAAGCACTTCCTCCACACAGGCAAATGCACCCACTAACTAAAAATGGGTTTCCTCTATGAAACTCACCACCAAAGACAGCACATTAAACTGTTCTTTCAGCACACCGCTCGCACACGCACATGTACACACTAGCTCAGTCATCCAGGAAAAACAACATGATTACATAATGCAGTTTAATACCTTAAGAGTCCACATTTACAAACAGCCTGCCTCATTTGAATTAGGAGCTTCGGAATCTGTTTCCTGACATTGTTCTGGTTGGTAAAAAGAGCTACAAATATGCAGATTCATTCTTTGGCAGCCGCTACCACTAGCTAATGATAGGTTTGAAAGGATCGTGTCCTTAAAGAAATGTGCAAATATGTTGAGAAAAAACCAAAAAAACTTTAAGCTTAGGGATCGGGGACGAACCTCCTGATGAAGACTGTAAGCATGTGGTCACCATTTGTCCCCAAACGCTCAGATCACCACCTGGCTCACGCTGTTCCTGTGACGTGAGGTCCTGTTGATTCATTTAACAAACATAAAAAAGTTGCTTCCCTCCAAAAATGGATTGGCAGATGTTTTAATACATGGATGTCCATTCTTGTCGCCTCCGCCCATCTCGGCTGCTGAACCCTGGGTGTGGAGCAATAATAGTGGCCCCAGTGTCAGTTTGGATTCCGCTGTGTTTTGAGGAAAATTCCTCTTCGCTCTCAACAGTCATGCTATGGATGCCAAGCACAAATTGTGCCAGAAAGCAAGAATGTAAGGATTCAGGGGAAGACAAAACTCCGCTCTGTCTCCATCTTGCCCGAGCAGAGAGTAAAACTGAATAAATACGTGGAATGTTTTTTGCTGTTTGTTTGTTTGTTGTTGTTTTTTGACTTTTCCAGGGGTAAACAATTCAATCGAATTTTGTGGAAAACAAATGAAATTTGCTGCAAGAATCTGCTTAAGCTGCTTTTCTCCTGGCTAAGTATTTTGTGGCGCACCACCAACGCGCAGTTTGAGGAAGCAGGCATGCTGGGACAAAATGTAAATCAAGAAATCTGAGAAAAATGGGAGGTAGAGGTTAATGAAAGGTTAATAGTTTAATCTTGGCATATTTGTGAAGATTAACAGATCCCAGCAGCAAGTTGGGGCTGTTCGCTCTTCTATGCTTTGTGATCTTTCTACATATGGATGTGTGCGTGTGATCCGAGGTGGGGTGCGGTAAGGGGTTCTTGGCTCCGCTCAGCAGTCTTGTGATGGAAGATCAGGAGTTTGCTCTCATGGGATTCAGAAATATGTACCTTCTTATCTTTTAAACAGTTTTGCTAGTTTATATCTCATTTTTAAACAACAGATTATGACGCAAATTTGCTGCTACATTTGACGGCAAAGAGGAAATGTAACAGTTTAGAATGGCAGCATTGTGTTTGACTGACATTACAAAATAGATGCACCTTATTTTGGCGATTTTTAACTCCTGCATTTGAGAATTTAACATCTTCTTTCTGGCTTGACTCGTGCAGCTGTTTGTGCTGAAAATCAAACATTTGCACTCTGTGAACCACACTTGGCATTTGTTTAACAAAGCTAAAATAAATGTACCTTTTTCAATTATCTAAATTAGCACAAACTTTTTTCTAAGAGCAAGTTGTCAAATGCAAACTTTTTAAGAAATTCTTCTGATTGTTAAAATTTCTCTTCCACCCCCAAAGGAAGAGCTGCCAATGAAACAAAATGGCTCCCTTTGCTCGGTCATTGCTGGCAATTTGGCTGATGTTACCTTGGCAACACAAACTTGGTTTCTGTGAGAACAAGGAGAGATGGTTGCGGCTATAATGCAGCCACGACAGCTCTCATGTCCAACAGCAACAGCCTTGATTTTGTTCTCGGATCCTCTCTGTCAGCAGATTATCTTCAGCCAAACTGTCCAGTTCTTCCCTCAGAAATTCATGCTAGCAAAAAAAAAATGTCAGAAATGGTTTGGGGTTAGGTTTGGTTGAATGCATGTAGTTGTTTTGTTTCTGAGTGGAGCCTTTCAGCCTCAGTGGCATCATTAGATCTTGCTCATCCAGCGAGCTGGTGTCACTGTTGTTTTTATGTGATTGTGCAGCCACCTAGAAAGCTGCTGCCACGTTGCCATGGAAATGATGCTATTACATGCATTCAGGGGCTTAATGAAAATGTTCAAAAGGATGTCCCTTAGAGGGGATGTTTTGGAACCTTTAAAGAAGAGGTAGATACTCTAAAAAAAGATTAAATTCTAGTTTCAGAGCATGAAAACTGATTTATTGGGTCTGAGAAGGGAAATTTCTTTGTGTTGATTTAAAATGTTCTACAAGAGTGTAAATACATTAAATATTTTTAATTCACCAAAAAGAATTAAAGTATGTTCTCTGCACCAAGAATTTCATGTATGTTTGTCTCACAGAAACACAGTAACTCATAGATCAGGATTCTCACAGAAGTCTAGCACTAATGGAAAAGATGTAACAAATCCCAGATTTTTTTCCCACGCTTAGTATCTTAGCTGCTTAGCTAGATCCCAAAGGGACATGCAGAAGATGAAACATTGGAATGATTTCACAAATTAAAAATGTCCTAATTGGTCCTTTTTTTATAATTCTGGTGAAATGCCCAAAGACCTTCTTGTGCTTCCGTCTGTTTTCCTGCCTTTGTCATCACATGTGTTTTCTGAATTGCAGTGTAAGCAGACAGGAGCAGTGCCATTAAAAAAAAAAAGATTTAAATGAAACTTGTTGCTCTGTGTTCCTTTGTTCTCTTGTGTCAGATATGATCTATTCTTTACTTGGCCAAGCATGAATGACCTTTATGGATGTCTTTCTGCTCCGCTCCTCAACTCGGCCTCCATTGCAAACAAGCCACTGCTTATCGGTAACCTATTACTTTTTGCACTGGCTCCCTTCACAAACACTGGCTGAGGCATTTGCCACAACTATGTACACACACTCACACAGTGGCTAATAAAGGCAGATTTTCAAGACTTCTACTTTGTAATTAAAGTTGTAGCTCTTTGAGTCTCCTTTTGTCTCTAAGCTTGTTTCAGATCGTGTGAAAAAAAAAAACCTTATTAGGTGACAATTGTGACTTTCTGCAGGCAGGGTTGGATGTGTGTGTCAGTTCATGAGTGTGTGTGGGTGCCCCCCCCCCAGGCCAGCTGAAGTAATCTGATTGTATTTAATGCATAATGTGTTTACATACCCCTGAGAGAAACACATCCACTGAGATATTGACGTGCTTGTTTTATGACCATAAATAATGCACATCGCATTTGTTTCACATTGAAAATGCTATTTGAGTGGGAGACCCTGTCAAGCTGCATGTCACCCAGGGCTTAGTAAATAAATGCACACCCATATTTAATCTTAAACACTCATCAATACATTCGGCACAGCTCTTTCTTGTTTACAAATGAATTCCTTCTCTCTGCTTTCAGGTGGAGTGGGCATTGCGGCCACTCAGCTGTGCAAGACGGTGAAGGATGTGACTGTGTTTGGCACCGCATCTGCCAGCAAACACGAGGCCATCAGCTCAGGCGGCGTCACGCACCCCATCGACTATCGCACCAAGGACTATGTGGAGGAGGTCCGCAAAATCAGTCCAAAAGGTAAAAAACCGTGCACCATCTGCAGGGATGGACAGTCTGGGTTTTGTGTTCACAGGGATCTGCAATTGTAAATAAAGATGGATAAATAGTCCACTTTGAATTATGTCTGGGTTTATAACAGAGCGCATGCCATTCAGAGTCACTGTCTCATAAGGCAAACAGGCCTCCATCTGCACAGCAACAATGCTCACGTCTGCAGCCTTTGTTGATCGTTTGAATAAACTGCCAGCGCTCAGATAAAACATTTTTGTGCCATTTTTTTAAGCAAAGATGCTTTGAACTACATCGATAAACGGTGAAAACAAATCCCAGTTTAATCTACGCAACTTTTGTTTAGACGGACTCTAAAAAGTGCTGCTTTCTGGAGCATTGAGATAACATCCAGTTTCTGCTTCTCTGTTCCCCTGCTAGTGCCATGTTTACATGCTGGGGGCTATTTTCTTTACAGCACACAGTGTGAAAGAAAAGCATTACAGAGACAGATATGTGAGGAGTGAGAAGTGACACTTCAGACAGAATGTGTCTAATTAGAAGTGGGATCAATGTGCAGCCCTGCTCTCTACTGACCCTTTTGTAAATTCATCTGTTCTCTGGTCAAGAAGGAGTCCTGCTGAGAGCCTCCTAAGATCAATACAAGCGGGGCTGAACGAAGCACGGAGGGGTGGCCCAATCTAAAGACGCCCTCCTGGCACAGAGGAGCATCATTAAGGTTGAAGCTACATGTCTGGGCATTAATAAGCCACAGAAAAGCCATGGAGTTATCATGCTGCGCTTTACTGTTTGTCCAAAGGCAGGATTGTTATTCCGGGGTGGACAGTGATGGAGAGGTAGTTTATGCCTCCTGTTTTACTATTGACAAGAATGATAAAACAAGGATCTCGCACTGCCTTCCTCCGGTTCTCTTTCATGGCTTTCTCTGCACGTAAACATGGCACTACTTGGCTACACTCCCTACTCTAGTCTGTAGTTACTAACTACAGACTCCAGAAAGGCTTTTTTTTGGAGATGTCATCTGTGATAACTCCTCCTTCCTTCCCCTACAGGTTTGGACATCATACTGGACCCTCTTGGAGGATCTGACACCCATAAGGCCTACAACCTCTTAAAGCCCATGGGAAAACTTATTACCTATGGTAAGGAAAAATAAACCAAAACAATACAATTTGCACTGGTGCAGTGGGCGTGTCTCTTGGGGGATTAAATGAATGAAGTTCACCTGTTCATCATTTTAAAAACACCAAAAACACTGTTTTTGTTGGAGTGGGTCTTTGAACACTTTCATCAGCAAGCTATTTATATTTAGTTCAAGCTTTCATGGTTTTTTTTGTAATTATTGGAAAGTGATCCTAAATTCAAATGAATTTTAACTGAGCTGGCTGGCATTCCTCTGAACGGGGGGAAAGACACTCCGTTAAGACTCCCACAACCAAGGCATTCCTTCCTGGTATGGAATCGCCACCATTTAAAGTTATCAGACAAAATTCTTCACATGCCTTTCGTTTTTGCTCCTTTACATTTTGCTTTATTTAACTTTAAGATGAATCTCTTGAGACAAGGACAGAGTAGATATAGAATAGTAGAATAGTTGTGGGTTTTCCTCATGCTGCAGAGTAAAGATGCCTGCTTGTGGACTGGGTGACCCATCTGTACAGACCCATGTCACCCGTGGGAACGCCTTTGCGCTTGCTCTGTCGCAACGCTAGTCTATAGATGAAGTGGGCGGGATTGGCATCCATGGAGAACAGGCCTTCGTCTTTCCGTGTTACTCAGAAAGCTCCTACCCAGCATGGTGCCCTCCACCCTCACCCCTACTTGTCCCTCCGTGCCCGCTGCTTCTCTCCCAGCTTATTTGAAGTAGGCATGTCTGAACAATGGTCGTTCTATCTGCACGAAACCTGGAATGTGTCTGAATGTAGCAGGCTGGATCTCTGTTCTCTCAGAGCGTGCTTTGTGTCCCCGGTTTCCCCTGAGAAAGATGCAGATTGAGAGCACAGGCAGCATCTAAGCAGCCGGATTAGATCAGGGTGTGGTGACAGCGTTAGCTGAAGTGCTAAAGAGGGACCAACAGGCTGAGGTTCCTCACACAAATTCTTACAAATGCAAAAAAAAGCATGTTTTTCTCCAACGATTTTACAGATATAATAGGGAAAAATATATATTTATGACAACATTTAAAAAGGCAAAGTTAAAACAGAGAAAAGTCAGGATCTTTGTGTTCCTTCTTACTGTCAGGAGCGGCCAACATGCTGGCGGGCCAGAAGAAGAACCTTCTCGCTGTGGCCAAGAACTGGTACCACCAGTTCTCCATCCACACTCTCAGCCTGATCCAGGGGAACAAGTCTGTGTGTGGCTTCCATCTTGGCTACCTGGATGGGGAAACTGAACTCATCACCCAAGCGATGAACACCATACTAGATCTGTACAAGCAGGGAAAAGTCAAGCCCCGCATCGACTCCACTTGGCACCTTGAACAGGTTTGTGTTTGTTTGCACGATTATGCATTGGGGTGTTGTTTGACAAATCCATGTCTCTGGAATGACATTCCAAACAAATACTCAAAAAAGGTATCCATCATCTGTATTCTAGACTTGAGCTGCAGATTATTATAAACACTTAAAGTAGATAAAGTCTTCTGTTTCAATTATTGTTGTCTGATTTTTACTTGTTACAAAAGATTTGTAAAACGTCTGCAACTCATCCAATATTTTGCATCAAGGCTTTTAATGGGTATCAATAACCAAATTCATAAAGCTCTTCTACTTTCATAATTGATTGAATTGATTTGAACTGATTTCTAGTTTTAAGACCCTTGGACAGTCAAATTCCCTCATACTTTGATGACCTTTTAACCCCTTATTCTTCGACATGTCCTTTAAGGTCCAAAAAACAAAAACTTTTAGCATATCTTAAAAACTTGCCATAAACCAGAGCTCCCCTTCCAAGCAGTTGCCCCTCATGTTTGGAATTCCCTCCTTTTGTCGTTAAGACAGATCGACTCCGTTGAGTTTTTTTTAAAGTCAAGACTATTGACTGTATAAGAGAACTGGACTGAGTTACCACTCTCCTCTAGCGTTTCAAACATGAAGCTTCAAGAAGCCAAAATCCCATAGATTTATTTATTTATTTTTTAAACTTGTCCTGTCCAACAGCTGAGCAAACAGATATGAGCTGAGAGCCTCTTGCATTAGACAGATTTTACTCTTACAATCGGGGGTTATAAATAATTGGGAACATAAAATGTATGTTGGTATAAGCCCCTTTTGTAATTTTAAACGAAACTTTATTAATATTAATTTTGTTTGTGTTCTTTTTGTTGGACCGGACGGAAAAAGAAAGGGGGAAAGGGGGTGGGGGGGTGGATTACAGATTTTAGAGGATGACTAATGGAAAGGGAGAGTAGAGTTGTAAATCTACAGGCAACAAAATGCTGGAGCTTATTTATCCCCATTACAATAGTGAATTTTGGTCTAAAATGTTGGTCTAAAATGTTGCCTGTCCCCACACTCAGCTGTTACAAACATACTTGCCGGCTCCAAGAGTGTTCACAAACTTGTCCACATCCAGTTCACACACACTTGTGCATATCAACCAACACACGTAAAGCATTACATTCTGACAGGCACACTATTTGAAGGTGCAAGGGTGAGCCGACGCCTGTGCTCAGGTGAATGTTATGTTAAGCTCGTTATGTTAATCCCATAGATTTCTATTGACATCATATTTTACAGAATCACTAGTTATGCTCTACTACCTGTTATTAACACGTTCTTACAAATCCATTTTTTTTCATGATATTTTTTTTCTTTTGTGCAAATTATTTAATCAGATGCCTCAAAAGTATGTGCTGCCCGCTGGCCCCCACGATGAACCTTTGAAACATTAGGTGGACAGATTCTCCGTTGTCAGTTTTCAGTGGAAGGGGTGTGAACCTCCAACTGAATGGCAAGAGTGGTTGCCATAGAAACCATAACTCAGACTGAATCTGGACAATCACTGATTTCTGACATTGTCCGGTTCCAACATGGCGGTGACACTGCCGTCTGGTTCCGTTTTTGTTGAAGCCAGAAGTAAGTCATTTTCTGTAGGTCACATTCACTCTGTCCAGTTCTCTTGTGCAGTCAACGATCAAGAGGCTTTTATTCAGAAGAGCTTTATCTTAGTTTTGCCTTATAAACTTGACGATTGTTTTAAATTCCTGTTGCTGTGTTCCATTTGATATGATGTTTCTTTTTACTACTGTGAATCACTTTCAGATTTTATCTGCAAAAGATCCAACAGAAATAAACGCTTGCTTACTTACTAAATGTCAGATGAATTCAGCAGTGAGAGAACGCAGGATTATTGCATAAGGCGACATCAGTGAACAAGACACTAATCTTGTAGTTGAAGAACAGCTGCTCTGCTGGCTGAGGTGAAGCAACAGCTGCACAACAGCAAGAAGTTGAAAGAAATGCAGCCTGAGAGTAAATTAAACCACAGTTTTCTTAATTAAATTCAAAGACTCCACAGTATGGAGATGTGTGATTGATATAATGCAGGATATAGCCTCAAAACCTTTACATATCTAATAGCAAAAATAAAAAAAAAGGTGGTTCAAGCGCAGATAAAAAAAACACTAAATGTATAATTAACATGACGCACATAAATTGACTCAACATGAAACAAATGTCAAGGCTCATTCTGATCTAAATGCCAATGAATACAAATGAGTTTCCATACTGGTTCTGAAAATGTCGAGTGCCAGTGAGGGCCCACTGTAAGGGGACAGAGTGCTCCAAAGTTTGGAAGCGAAAAGGACTGACTCATCTGGCCTTGAAGTTGTCGGTCAGCAGAACCGGAAATCTTTTTTGATAACAATGCATCTAAAATCCGAGTGAACAGCAAGATGTTCAATTTTATGATGAAATTGAAGTGAGTCTTTCTGCAAAGGGGCTCTTGTGTGGTTGAAAACAATGCTTTGCTAGCAAGTATACGTGAAGAGATGACAGAGACAGATTGTAGTCTAAATAGAGAATAAATTAAACAAAAACAGTGACTGTCACAGCAATTACGCCCGGAAGTAAAAAAGGCATGAACTCATTTCTCAATGCAGAGAAAAGACTTAACCTTTGCCAGGACCCTCAAACAATGGATGGGCATTAACCCCTTGGCCTTTGGCATGCATTTTGCTTGAGTTGAACATCCAGTTTCTCCAAAACTTCCCTGAGATTTATGTTATTTTCTGAGCGCCTAAAAGGATATAAAATTAAAAAAAATAGTACTGGTTTCTTGTACGCAAGAGAAACTTACTAGCATGTATAAGAAACCGAGTGATACGTGTTTTTCAGAAACGTTAATGAGATCTATCCTTTGCTGCAGCCAATTTTCAAAGCAACTTTGGTGCACAAGAAAGCAACTGGTGCGCACCAGAAAGTAACTTGCGCGTACACGAAAGAAACTCGTGTGCTTTGCACCAGTTTGCTTCTCGTGCACCAAGTAGCTGCTCCAGTTGTTGTGAGAATAGGATAGACTTTATGAACATCCTGAAAATATGTAAAATTTACATAAAAATAATTACCGTGCTTCTAACGCTGAATAACTGAGAAGAAATCAGAGTGAAAAGCAGGTGAGTTTGTGTGCTGTGGATGTGCAGCAGCTGGGTGTGGTCCTGCGTTCAGCGAGCCGAGCCCATCCACAAGGAGAAGCTCTGTGTCTCAGTCAGGCTGAGAGACTCGGATTGTTGCCGGCAAAATGAACTCTAACAGATATGAATAGAGAGTGTGAAAAACACCAATAGAAAGGCAGCGTCAGAGGCTGGCATCTTCTGTTGACAAAGTCAGAGCAGCCGAGTCTCTTGGCCGCGTGATTGTGGCCGGAGAGAAACACCCGCTGTCTTTCTCCGCCATCTGACACCGTTTCTCTGCCTCTCCATCTGCCTGCTCTTTATATCAGTCTTTCTTGCCGTCTTTAGATTATTAACCCTCTCTGTGTCTCTTTCTGCTTTTATTCTCTCCATCTCCCTCCAACACAGTGCATCCTTTTTTTTCTTTTTGCCCTTTTCTCTCCTGTTGCTATGGTGACATCCTTTAGTCAGCATGTGCGTCTGTCTCGGGGAGGGGCCCTGAAACAGACGTGGAGTCGAAAGATGAAGGTGTATGTCAGACCATCTTTAGAATAATTCATGTAAAGTTGCGGGCTGAAGCCTGCAAACGCTTCTGCTGCCTCCATCAAAGACAAAAAGCCACCGTGGGGGGGGGGGGATCACTCGTTGTGACCCGACCTCAAATGCTACGCCCTGACCCCATTCATCAAAGCCCCCCGTCATTGCTTTTGCTGGAGAAATCCATAAAGCTGTTTTAAAAATTAGCGCAGATGTTTACTTCTGTTTTTCGCCTTGTTCTCGCCTTTAGAGCTTCCCGAGAGGATAACCGTCATGACAGAAGCTACAAATGGCCCAATCTTACCCAGGAGCCAACCGACTAGTGAGAGGAGGGGGTGATGGGGGGCGGAGAGTTTCACTGGGGCTCAAAATGATTCTTATAATTCCTAAACTCCCTCCCTCCCGGTGCATACTCTTCATCTCAGGGATACCAGTTGCTTTGTCCTCCCCGTCCTCCTCCTCCTCCTCCTCCCATCCTCCACTTCAAACTCCCACACCCCCACCTCCTTTCCCATGTGTCGAAGTCGTCAGAGCCACGTTTCAGCCGGGCTTTACGTTGCTAGGAGATGGCCCTGTTGCCGTGGCATTAGTCGTTAGGTGGTCTGCCTGCCTCGCACAAATGGGGGGGGTTGTCTCTGTGATGGAGACAGGAGCAGACAGTGGACAGAGCTCAGTGGTCAAGAGGAGGGTGGGGTTGATTTTTGCTGGGATCCTTCACTCATCATGACAGAAAGGGAGTCGGTTAATCCATGACCGAGTGGGGGTTTGTGTGTGGTGGTGGTGGTGGGGGGGGGGGGGGGGTTACAAAATCAAGCAATTTTGCTGAGTTGCAGATTTTTTTTCTTCACGCTTTGATGGTTTAAAGAAAAAGAAAAAGCCCCCTGCATGTCTTGGAAGCTGAATGTGCAACAGGTTGTTCACGTTTTACTGTTTGAAGCTGCTACTACTTTTGACCCTCAAACTCATTTACAACATCAAATAATTTACACATGAATTTGATTCACACTCAGATAGTTTTTTGGCCTTAAAAACATGTTGAACCAACTCCTAAAGTACGTGAGTTCAGTTTTTTCCAGGCAAGTTTGAAGAGTCTCAACTTTCCTTGAGCTGATTTTGATTAAAAATGGTTATAAATCTACATTATCAACAATCAAAAAGCTCAAATTAAATTGTAGGTAAACCTTTTTTAAGTGTTTTTTACTACCATGAAAAGTTGATAAATTTATTTTTTTTAACCCCCCCTCCAAAATTAACATTTAGACTATTTACAGCTTTTCCCATGCATTTTTATCTTAAGTGTGAGTGTCTTCGAGATGGGTTTTCTGTTCTAAAAGCTCTTTAAAGACTATTTCCACTTTCATAGTATTTTCGGGATCTTCTAGGAATGTGTATCTTTCCCTCTCATATGATTCTATATGCATATTCTATATGTATCAATACATGGGACACGAGTCTTAGGGATTAATCAATGAATCGATTTCTGAGGCAAGTTGTTAATCAAATCGAATCAAATCGACCTTAAAAAGTTGTTTCAAAAGGAGATCAATCAAAAATCCATACTTGAATATGTCATTTGGATTGAGGCGTGGTAGGTTTTTTTTACTACAATGTAAAAAACTATCATCACAGCAGACAACAGATATTATATTATTATATTATTAGATTACACTCTAATGTGTAGCAACACTTTAATTTCGCAAAACTATACGGTGTGGTAGAATGCTTTAATAATGTCCTCTTTGCATTATTTTGATGTGGAACAACAACAGAACTTTATGAATATTTGATTTACACTTGATTATCTTGCAAGAAATTCAAGGAATCTGGAAAACTTCACCTGCAGTGTTCAGTAGATATTTATCTCTGAGTCACACTGGTGAATTTTCGGCTAAAGACGTCCTGGATTGATTGTAAGTCAGTTGGATCAAAAACTGTTCCAATTATTTTACCCAATGACGTCGGAATTTATTTGCATCAATAGGTTAAGCAACAAAAATAGAATGTCTTTAACAGCTTTAAGCATATTATGTCATATTGTTTTATTCAGTTAAAAACAGTAAAAATGAATCTAGAATGCAATCTTCTTTAACCGAGAAAGCTGAAGGACACAGATCAACCATGGAGAACTTCAAAACGGGAACTGACATGCTGTTATGCAACAGTGCTGACATGCTGTCTGCTCCATTGTTCAGTGTCCGAAAATCAGCATCGGCTTTATCATAAAATAAAATCCTCAATTATTTGAACTTCTGCATTTGTATTCTTTTCTTTAGTTGGATTTGAGAAAATTCTGTCTTTAATTCCTTCTGCTACAGCGAATTAGAGCTTGAATAATTATTCATATATCACATTTTTAAGTGATATTTGAGGAAGATTTGTTCCTCCATGAAAATTAAGGGTGGAGACGCTGTTGTGGAGTTGGAGAGGAAGTTGGCGGCTTCTCCTCTTAGTCAACATATTTCTGAATGAGTGATTCCCTGAAAAACCCTTTCTCTCCGTTTGCTTGCATGGAGCCTCTGGTAAATGTCTTTTCTCCCACTCCCTCAGGTTGGGGATGCCATGAGAAAAATGCAGGAGCGGAACAACATCGGCAAAGTGATCCTCACCACAGAGCCAATGCCTGAGGAGGAGAAGAAGGAGGAGACCAAAAAGGAGGACAAGAAAGAGGACAAGAAGAAGGAGGACAAGAAGAAGGAGGACAAGAAGAAGGACGATGGAAAGAAGGAGGAGAAGAAGGATGACAAGAAGAAGGAGGAGCCTAAGAAGGAGGAAAAGAAGGAGGAGGAGAAGAAGGAAGAAGCAAAGAAGGAGGAGAAGTGAGAGGGAGGGATGGAGAGTCGAGCAGACCTTTGTGTCCTGGGATCTGGGGGTGTGGTGGGGGTGGTGTGTTAGCAAAGGTGGGAAGGATGTGTTATTGATGTAAAAATGGAAGCAGCATTATCAGTCTTTCTCCTCCCCTCCATCACCTCTGGAGTCCACTGTGATTACTCAGGCCTGACTCCACCCACTTTCCCTCCACTTTCTACATCTAACACAGTCTTGCAGCCCCTTATGAGCTGTGGGTATTTCCCTCTTGTTTTTGTCCTGATCAGATATCGAACACTGTTGGGAGTCACAGAGAGGCGTGGAGAATGGTGGGCTTGGTCCAGGCCTGGGGCAAATTACCGTCTCCTTGACAACCCTTAATCCCCGCTCGCACTCCGGCCTCACCCTCAACCCCCCGTGCCTCTCTGCACCTCGACTCCCACTGTGCTAAATTGTTCTGCTCTGACTTCCACCTGCCGACCCCCACCCCCTCACCCTTGTGGTCCCCACCCTCTTTTCACACACATCACCACAACCCACCGACAAGGCGGGACCCAGAGACAGGCACAAAGACAGGCAGATAACTCAAAAACCACACCCACCCACATGCCGCCTCTTCCCGTGTCCACTTCTTCGTTATGTCACTGAGGATGAGTCAGATGTGCCTCTGATTGGCTGATGCGCATCGTCTCCCCAGGAGATGCTTCCATCACGGTTCTGATGGCGTTTCCATGCTCACATCGAATGTTAGTTAGGTATTAGTAACACCATCTATATCTAATCAGACTTTCCACCCAATCCTAGCGAAGTTGATATGGCGGCTGCAGCCTACACTCGCCTGAATATGAATTTTGTCTCATAATGAGCCTTTTTGTGCTATGTTGAATAGAGAGGCTGAAATTACTCCTCAGCTTCCTTTCCCTTAGTTACAGAAATGTTTCTAGCTGACCAACTGTTGGCAAGAAGTGCACAGTGCCAATTAAGAGAGAATTTGTTTCTGTCCAAACAAGCTGCAAGTGCACACACAAACATACAGGCTCAGGATGTGATGAAAGAGGCACTGTCGTTTTCAGACAGCGAAGGGCCTGAAATGAGCAGTTTAAGAAGGTGAATACAAGTTCTTCTTTCTCTGCATCAACCTCTTTTATTTTTCCTCCTCCGATCCTTCATTCTCCTCGGGGCATTCCATGGCACTCTGCTCCTTTCACGGCGACCTCTCGCCTGTCGATCACTCTGACCTGAGAGAGGAGAATTCAGCCCGAGCTGGTGTCCGCACTTTGCCTCGCCACTCCTCTCCCTCTTTCTCTTTCTTTCTCCTTGCTTTTTTCTGTTTTCCTCTCTGCGGTCGGCATAGCAACAGGCGTCAGGCTCATCAGAGATGGCACTGTGGTCTGTTCCTCCACCTTCCTCCCTGCATCTTTCTTTTCTCCTCTCCTAACTCTGCATTTAGTTGTTGGTGACAGTATTTGAATTTTAAATAGTAGACAAAGGGGTATTCAAAATGGAAAATTTCTTAATTTTCACTGACAGCGTGTTCAAATAGCAGCTTTCTGCTATCGTAGCACACCGCTCCCCCTATTGGACAAGATTGTGAAGGACCGTATCAATCAGAAACCTCTGTCTGCCCCGCTGCCCGTCTCTGAGTTCGGCCTGACAGTCAGGACTCAGAAGGTGACTAGTGAATTTGTATAAAATAAAAAACAAAAAAACTAAAGAAAAAAAAAAGGAAAACAAAAAATAAATGGAAGCAGAATGTTTCCTAAAATAAGAAAAAAAAAAAAGTTGATGTGTTAGCATGAGTGGTCCCCCCTCACCCCCATGTGCTGTGTGGTGTGCCGTTGTGTGTGAAGACTGTGTGTCCTCAGGTCGTTTGTCAGGTTTTAAAAGCACCTACCCTGCCACACTTCCACCTTACACTACTCGGCTACAGTCACATGTAGCTCCAAATTCACCCATCTCCCTCCTCCAACCCCCACCCCACCCCCAAAAAAAATGTCTGATAAGAGGCTTGTGTCATGAGAACACTTGGTATTAGTATTTTGCACTCTGCTGGCTGATCTTAATGCACTTGTAAGCATGGCAGTTGCACTCCGGTCCCACCAAAGCTTTGATTTCCTTCCAAGTTGGCGGCCTGCTTCCCATCATCCACTCCCGGCGTATCTGCTGGAGCCTCACAGATGGCACGCCGCGGTGTGACGGCCCCTTAGCCGGTCCCCGATCAGGCCAAGTGAAAATCAAAGTGTCCGTCCATCCCCGACTGAAGGAGGTATAATGTGGAGGTCTGGAGAGCGACTGCCATGCTGGTGTGGGGAGTGATTGTGTCCTGTCAGCCTCCGGTTAGTGTTCTGTTCTAATCTGCTGGGCTCCCTTTGTGAACCTGTGGACGGTGCTTCTCTTCAGAGTGCCATGTGAGAATCAAATGCTTCAGTAAAAAAAAAAAAGAAAAAATGTTTTACTTACTATGTTATTCATGATTTACCTTTTATATTTTTGTTGGTTTTATTATCCGAGGGTTTAAAGTTCGAAGCTCATACAGTGCTCTTTATGTGGGGACCTGCCAACCTGCACTCCTTTTAAATGTGATGAAGTTTTTTCTGTTGGTCTAAACCATGTGTGCCAAACTGTATGTATATTCTTCTGTCAATGCTTTGAATATTAACAGTGCATAAAAAGATATAAAGAAAATTCAGATTTTTGGATGCATTTCCATCAACCTTGAAGAGGAAAGAAACATGCAAATTGTAGGTGTACAAGTTTTGTATTCCAAATGCTCATGGGTGCTGACAGTGTTTTCCTGCAGTTTATAAAAGGTGTGTTTTTTGACTTGTTCGAGTCTTGCTAAAGCTTACATCTGCACTGTGCCTCCCTTTTTGCACAAAGCTTATCTGAATCCAAGGCCCTTCCTTTGTATTTATATTAATAATACTGTGCTTATCCAGCTCTTGCATCACACGGCAAACAGGTTGAACCCTCATGTCTTAAGCCGAATTCTTTACCAAGCGACAAAGATGAGCTCAACTCTGCAAAATCCAAAGTTACATGCTATTCCTTTGAGTGTTTCACTATGTTAGGTCATTATAACAAGTACAGAAACAGATGTGCTCATGCAGTCAGTGCACAGACAACACTGGAATGCCACAAAACCCCAACTTACTGGCGGATGGTACCTCGGCCCCGGCTTTGCCCCAGACACAACATTTCCGCTTTACAGCAGCTCACAGTTCACTCAAGGATTGTTAGCTGTTCCTCTTTTCCTGTGCTGCATCTGCAGAACCTCTTGGCAAGTGTTGCAGCTCAGCAGAAGCCAAAACTCCTCTCCCTATCAGCTCCTTCTCTCTGCATCACACGTTCATGTAAAAAAAAAAAAAAAAAAAACATCCCTTTGACATCAGGAATTTAGGGTTACACAGATTCATCTGCTTGGAAAACAGATTGAACGTTTTTCTTTGAACGTTTCCTCCTTTTCTAGGATGAATTCAATGGAGCGGGGACTTTTACGTCTGGCGTTGGGGTTCAAGTGGATCTGCTGGTTATCGTCCACCTCTTCCTTCTCCATCTTTCTGTCGGAGAGCTTCTCTGCCACAGCGATTGTGTATCATCTTCTAAGTCATTCCAGACACTTATGCAAGAGCAACTCAGAGACACACAAGGGCAAATCAGTGTTACAAAAAAATCAAGGTGGACTTTTTGTTGTTTTTTTCAACTTTAGATTAACATTTAGGGTCAGTAATGGCATTTCCAGCAGCTTCTCTTGTGTTTGTCTCGGCGTGTAGCAGAAGTTCCTCCTTGGCACCCACTGTTCAGCTTTGAGAAGAATTTCTTTGTTTCTCAGGTCATATCAAACAGCAGTTTCCTCATAACTAAAACAAACAAATTTAGCATTGAATCACTCACACAGACACACCAAGCCTCCGTGTTTGTGAGGAAAGGATCTGTCCCAATTTGTCTGCGCTCGTTCAGTCTGGAAACATAATCCGACAGCCATCCCTTCCTTGGCAGTTCCTCTCGAGGTAACAGGGAGCTTAGCAAGGATGCTGAGAAAATACAATGTTTTGGGATTGTCATGTACAGTACTAGAGTAGTGGAAAAATGCGTGCAAATAGCTCTGATAGTTTTTATAATGGTGGCATAAAGGAGGAAAGGGCACAGCTTCAGCCCGGAAGGCTGGAATGCTGAAAACATCTCTGGGAGTGCTTTAGAAACTTGCTTCACCTCCATCTCATAATACAACCCACGTTAGTGTTCAATAAACTTCTGCAAGACGGACCCAACAGGTGGATTTCTCAAACTCCATTTACCTGTCCGTCCCTGTGTTAAAACTTAAGATTTGTCTCCTGGCTGCAAACACACCTCTCGCCACAACTTTGTTTTTTTAAACCCTTTGAATTGATGCTGCTTCTGTGCTTGACTCTGGGTTTACTGCGTGGTGCCATGTTGTCCACATGGCCTTTAGAGCTTGTAACGCTTCAGTGTGTAATGTTACCATATGCCTTACATGTTTTCCAGGACTAATAAAAACAAAAGCATAACAAAAAGTCAGGGAATTCCCTTTTTTTTGTTTCTATGCCTGCTTTAAGGAGCAATGAAGCACAAACTGTGTGATTTATTATACCAAGTTTTAACATATCTTACAAAAATATTAGTACTTTCTTTAAAAAAAAAAATTGTGCACAAGAATTTTGTGTAAAATACTTTGTTTTAGTTTTTTTTTAAAAAGACTAAAGAATAAATGTTTTCATTTAGTTTAAATTAAACCGAAAAAGTCAGCTTTAAGCATGTGTAAGGACAAAATTCTGAAATGAATTTGGAGTCACAATGATGATCATTAAAAAACATTACAGAATTTCTACAACTCAGTTACAAATCAAATGATATTCAGTGCAAATGGCCCTGGTGTTATTAAAAATCTGCTATAAAAATCAAGAAAATACTTCTCTAAAGGTTTAATATATGACATGGCTGTTGGTTATTCAATTCCATGTTTTTTCAAGGTATCAGATAAATGGGTTAGGTAGGTCGAGTCAGGGTATCCACCCCTGAAATAAAAAAAGAAAGACATTATTCAGACCAGCTCATTGATAATGCTTGTTAATGACAGAACCTCCTCTAGTTGTCAAGCAGTTATTTGTAAGTCACAGAGTGGGTTCACTTACTTTGCTTTGCCCTCAAGTAAGCTGGTCTTGTGTGGGATGGAGTTCCAGTCCACCTTAGCATCTGTCTCCTTGCCTTTCACAGTAAAGGTGAGTCCCTTCTTGAAGGCTTTTTGCAGCCTGGGAACCAGCTTTTGCGCTGTGTCGCAGTCCGGGAAGAAGGTCTCAAACTTTCCTCCCCTGAATGGTTTTCCAGGAGATGGATGACTCTCCTGGTAAGAGAAAAAAACATTTTAGATAGAGGAAATTCAGAAACGGACGCCACAATCTTTATTTACTATTTAACTCTAAAGAACCAAAGAACAATTTTCTTCTGGGCTTTTAAAGTGATTTTGACGTTTTGTTGTGTTTGTTCATTTTGAGTAGCTGCAATTAACAACAGCCAAAAAAAATATTCAATTGATACCTGACTTTATTCCATTTTTATTAAAAAAAAAAAAACATTCTTCAGTGTTTGTTCCATTCAAGGTGATGAGAAATTAAGTGGAGTCCTGGTATGTCACAAATTAGCAGAACATAGCATGATGGGGTTAAATTAAGAAATAATTAATTCAATTTTTCTTTTTAAAGCGACCAAATTTGACCCCATGGGTTCTCTGCGGTTTAAAGTCAAAGAGAAAACAACTATTACTTTATTCAATTATTCCATTTAAGATCATTGTTACACTAAGATCAGACCACAACACTAAGATAAATGTTAAATAGGATAAAAATATTCACAGGGCAAAGCTTCTTGTTTCCATAAAATAACAAAATTTGTCATACTGTGATTTTTACAGTTTAGTAAAAGTGAAGCTGTTCAGTTGAAACACACAGCTTTGTTTTATTCCCAAAAAACACTCTCATTAATAATGTAATGATCACGCAACGTCATTAGTTTGCTGTCAAACAGAAAGTTTGTGGATGTGTGGCTCTGCCTCTGTCATAGGGGCTAAGCTCCAAGCTAAAAAAGATTTTAAAAAACGGAAACTTAATCGGAGCTGCAATTCTCCTAGAAAAAAAGGGTCCATTGCAGGAGCACAGCTATCTCCTCCTGCATCAAAGAATCCACTTCAAATCTTAAAAACCTCAGTACTCAACATCTTTTATAACGACATCATAAACGTTTGTCTGATTGTTGCCGTTTGTTAGAGCTCAAATCTGAAGATCAAGCTTAGGTAAAATGTTCAGCAAGCTAAAGCATTATAACAAAAATAAAACAATGATTACCAGACCACATGTCAGAGTCCAGTTTAAGTCCAACCTAAGTCTTGCATAATTTAAACTAGTAAAGCTCAAAGAACAAAAACACTTCCATCATTTAAAGTTCAACTCCGACCCACTTCTGATCTATTTTAAAGTGTTACCAGTCTTCTTTTAATTAGAATTCTGTCGTTTTTAGTCCAAATTTTTAAAAGCTGTACCTGCAGTTGAAGTAGTGCCGGTAGTTCATTAGAAATTGTGGATGAAGCAATCCCGCTCCCCTTCCCATCTCTGTTCCTGAGAGCTCTCTGTTTACATGCTCTCCCGCTAGCTTACAGCCCCTCACAACCCCAGCCTACTATTACAAAAATGCATTTTGTAATGTACAGTTTGAATGAAGAAATACTCAGAAACGCAATTGTAAGCTTAATTTTCTAAATAATATGTCCTCCATCATGAGAAAAAAACAAAGGTTGATCCAACCCACCAGGAAGTGACATTAAAACAAAACTTCTCCAGTAGCTGTCTTTGACCTACTGAAATGTCCAGACAGGTACAGTGACGGGCATTTGTTATAGTCTTAACGAGACTCTGAGTCAGGAAAAGGCGTTTTATTTACGTACCCCTTGAAAACCATCAGGAATGTTGTAGGTGATCTTGATAACACCATACTTGTTGTAACCTGGTAACTTCATATTCAGTTTGGAAATCTTCATCTCACCCTGGATTCCCTTGGGTGTCAGGTCCATCTCTGGACAAACACGGCATTTGGTGTGATATTTTTCCAAGCACTTTTGGCACATGGTAACCCCACATTTAGTTCTTGCCAATGACACCATTTTCTCCCCACAGTTACAGAAGCCCACTGGATTCTTCTGACTTGAATTATATTGGTCTGGAAGGTTCTCCACCTCTGCATGTCTCAGTCCTGAACTGTTCCCCGGGGTAATAGCTGCTGTTCTTTCCTTCTCAGCTACTCTTGGGGCTGTACCATTGACAGTAACAGTAACATCTCCACGTGGAGGTTGCGATCTCTTGTTTCCGAGTGCCTCTGTTGCAGAAGGAGAGCTCACCTTCTCCTTGGGAATGTATTCCTTTGTCACTGGGGATAGATGGAAGAATCCATTTGCAAACTCCTTTTTTCCAAAGTCACTGCTGTAGGTTGTTTTCCATTGCAGACTTTCATTGGTCCAATTAGCTTTGACAGCTTGGGTGTCTAGCATCAATTGGGAATTGTTGTGAAGGTGTAGACTGTTGCTTTGACCTACATTCATTTGGAAAGAGGGGTTTGAGTAGTGGTGTTGTCCAAGATCTCTTTTAAATACCTCTAAAAGTGTGGTATAAATTTGATTGCACATCTCGTTTGGACCAAGAAGAAAGACAGATTTGTCCAGTTGGTAGACGGTAACCTTCTTGAAGAAATTCTTTATCTCAGATAAACAAGCCTGTAGATTTTCATCTGTCATGTCAGAAACACCCAGATCTGACATGCCGACCCTTTTTACTGAGAAATCTGAGCTAACCGAGTCTACCAACTTCTGCAAACGCTGCTTACATAGCATAACTTTAGATACATCTTCTCCACTTAATATTAGGGTCAGATTCCTGCTGTCCGGAGAGGCTCGCTGTTCCATTTGGAGATCAGAGGTCAAGGACTTCACCCGGGTCCTGTACGCATCATTAATGTGCAGCCACATCACCTGAGAAATTCCTGAAATCTCTTCCCTATGGACTTGCTGCTTTGGTTTTTCTGTTTTACCACTGAAGCTGGAAGACCTCCCTCTGACTGTCGGTTTACTAGAATCCTCAGAACTTATTGGAGACTTCTCCTGAGGGGTTCCTGAAAAACTGCTGGCTCGCTTCAATGAGTGTCCGGACCCAGGTGGTGATAGTGCAGAGCTTCCCGATAGACTGGATAGACCAGGAATAAGCTGGTATTGTGAATTAAAAGGTGTCGAATCCATTATGTCTTTGCTCTGTGATAATGCATTTGCCATAAAAGGAGATGTTGCATTTTTACTTGTAAAACGGATATCTTCACCAGTGTTTTGTGATAAAACTCTGGGGAATTCTTTGCCTGAGATAACTGACGTTTCAGCTGGAACATCATAACCTGCCGAAGACCTGATCTGTGCTTGTTTACTGGTCAGTAAGTCGTTCCGGGTGGTGAAGTCTGGTGGGCGATCTCCTAAAGCAGCTATCCCAGAGTCTTTAAATCGAGCGGCAAGTTTGTACGATTTTGAGGCTTCCCTTTTCCTTTCATTTTCGGATGATCTCAAAGTCAGCTTCAATCTTTTGTCGTGAAATCCTTCAGCTGACGTTGCAATGACAGGGCTTCGATCATTAGGGTACAGAACACTTGAAACGTCCTCCCTTTTGTTGCCACCTTCTGCGTTCAAAAGCAAGTATTTTGCCTCAGACACATCACTGCTGCTCCCGATAATGTAGATGTGTTGCTCATCTTCATTCAGAAGAAGTTTGGGATATTTGGAGCTTAAGAACTTTGTGACTTTTTGCAGGTCTCCTATGGTAGACAGGCTCTCCCTGGAGAGCTGTGCTCGGCAGATTTTAGGCTCATTCTCCAGGTAAAGCTGCCTTATAGCCTGTTTTGCTCGTCTCAACCGCTCCTGCTCTCCACCTTTCTCTGTCTGTGTAGCTTCCAGAAGCAACGTGGTCAAGCCTTGGCTTGTCACGTCTAGAGCCTCAACGCTATGCCGATCCAGGATATCCTGGTATTCCTTCCTGCAGAGTTTGTGTAGATACTGAAACATGTCTGAATCCATGATAAGAGTGAAGTCCTCAGCAGATGTGGACGAAGGCTGCAGAGCAGCACTGTGGGGTTTGCTCTTCTCGTTTACTTCCTTGCCACCAGATGCCGCATTTCTGTTTGAACTGGAGTTGTGCTCATCCGATGTCTTCCCATTGGGATGCTTTCCTCTTTGCTTAAGAGGTTTATCATCAGAGGCTTTAGCGTGAGTAATCGGGGATGTCTGAACGGAGCGGGAACCGCTTGGCGCAGACGGATCGGAGGCATTTTTGTCTGTTGGCGCCGGACCACCACAATGTCCAAGTAGTTGAGTTAAAGCTGCCTGCATCGCAGAGTAGGAGCCTTGCAGTGAGCAGAAATCTCGGGCTTCAGTGAATTTAGCCTGGACGTCATGACTCTTAGAGAGACTGATCAGGGTCCTGTCTCCCCCAGGAAGAAGGCGACAGTCGACAGTGGCAGTTAGGTCCAAGATGACCTAAGATCATGGAAAAAGAAGAGCATGCTGAAGATATTGGATTTTTTTCAATACTTATAAAAAATCTCACTCCAATCATCACTTGATCTATTTTATTTTAATTATGATTATGATGTTTTTAGGCTAAATCAAAAAAATCCTGTTCTAGAACATTGTTTCTGCAGAAATTAATCAGAAATTTGCCTCTGAGTTGGCCGTTGTCAAGGAGTAAGCCTGTGCACCTTTCCCATCATCCCTTTGTTTGCACTCTTTCCCACAGCCCATCACAACCCAAACCTAACCTTACCACTGGAACAAATTTATATATATTTACACATAAATGCCTTCCAACATGAGAAAATGGTACAAGAACATGTTAAAAACACAATTTCTATTGGAGTGGGTCTTTAAACGTTACTGAGTAAAGTCTGGCTCGTCGTACCTGGTCTGGCTCCAAACGTTCTCGATGCTCTGTTGCAGCGACTTTGTACTTCTTCTCATCCACTTCCAGAGTGTGCCGGCTGCCCTGAATTATTTTTTTTGCCACTGTGTGAGAGGGGTCATTGGATGGAAATCAGTCACAGTCTGGAAAGCATCCTGACAAAGCGGTTCTGCCACTGGTCCCTGCATTGACTTGCATGCCAGCGTTGAGTTAATCACTATTGACAGCAGAAATATTGAAATACTTTACTCGCTTTATGTAAATGACGGCAAGAAAATCAATCAAAAATGCAGATTTTGAAGCATTTTCAGTTACTTGCTGTAAACTTGTAGTTACATGTAAAACATGGGAATGCCTGAATTTGAATAATTATTCAGGATTAATCCCCTTTCTTGAGCCCAACATGAACCCACTCACCTCCACTGTCCTCAAATGTAATGAGGGCAGATCCAGGTCTGTCCATGACGATGGAGTCTATTTCCCCTCCTCCATTCTTCCGTCTTAGAAAGTGGATGAATAACTTGTCTTTCAGCCTTTTATCTTCAATGTCTGTAGGGAGACCGTTCACCCTGATGGTTCTGCCTTGCTCTGCCATCTGCTGGGAGAAAACCAGGACGTGGACATAAATGGTAGAAACCCAATAAGAGAAACATTTGCAGGGTGTGGACACGCATAAAGTGTGATTTTGCAGGTTGTAATGGTAGAAAGAATATCGATCTGACATGTGACACTTCTGAAAGAGACACTTAAAGACAATAATACAAGGACCCCACCCTTAGAAACAGAAACCAAGCCAATTATAATAATCTAGCGCCCTCTAGTGTTTGTTTCGGTGAAACTACACACATTTTTACATTTTTCTCAACATTTTTGATCAACGTTTTTCTTGACATGCTGGCACTTTTTGATACTCAGTGTTTTTTGTGTTTAAATTTGAATAACTAATATACATATATACATATAGGCCAGAAAAATGGGAATTTGTACCTAAAAAGTAATCTGAGTGATTGATTCGTCCTCTGAGAAATGTTAGTTGAAGTGCTCCTCTGTCCTTAGGATAGATAACTTTATGTACATTGATGTAAATGAGAAAACAGCAATGAGATATGAAGTAAATGCCCCCTACACCCAATAAACAACAGGATCAAGTTGTATACAGATCTGCTCAAACCCCTAAACTCCTTCATTTTTTTAATTGGTTTATTTATTCCTCGAATGTTTAGATATGTATATTTTCAAGTTTTTATTTTCAAATTTGTATTAGGAAAACGACACTATCAGGACGTGCGCGTGTGTTTGAAAGCGACAGAGAGGAAGCCACACTGCTGCAGGGTCGAGGCGTGAGGAAGTAAAGAAATCAAGACGATCGTTTGTCGCAAAAACAAGCAGCGACAAAAAACGAATCTAAGACGAAAAGAAGCGTGAATTTCAATGAGATCTTTACGTTACCAACCTTAAAAATGCTTCCACGCTCGTTCGTCTTCTCTCGCTAAAAGATCGTCATTCTTTACGAGCAGCGGAAGGAAAGCGAAACTGATTACATGCAACGCTGTTTCTGTGCGGCAGGGGGCGCCCGAGCGTCAGATCATGTGAGCGCGTCTCACACTGGCTTTAACGTTTAATAAACGTCCCTGACAGAATAAAGCGAACACGTGTGATCATTTAGTAATTATTTTACTATAGATCGGCTATAAACACTGTATTTTAAATAGTTGTGTTTTATTTTGCTGGACTTTGTCGTCATGCTTCTATCTGTCCTATTTAAAGCTTTTTTTCTTTTGAATTGACACAGTTGTCAGGAACATACCCTGGCAAATAAGCTACGAAGCTTCAAATGTAGGTTTAAACGTAAATAAATTCTCAATCAATGTGTGCCAGAGTGCTGTATTATAACATTATAACACAAATGTCTTTACTTTTGTGCTGGTAATAAAACAAACATGTTTTTTTGAACAAAAAAAATATGGGACTAGTACAAACAAATATGTTCCAAAAATGCTTTTCTGGTTGCACTTCTTGCACAAACTAAATGTGCCCAGTGCAAACCAGGGGTGGACTTACAATTACACAAAGCAGGCAGTTGACTGGGGCCTCCAACACTGTGGGGGCCCTGACCTGAACACTTAATAAAAGTTTCTAAAATAATTTTTAAATCCACCATTATTTATTCTGTAATTTAAAAAAACCCACCTCAAATCACTGAAATGGCACAAGAATGATTATGTGAAAGGGTTTTGTCCTCCCCCGTCCCTCTGCAGCAATGGAATGTTCCAGTCAACAGCAAGTTAGCTAGAGAGCACAGCATAGCCAGATTGGGTGGTTTTATGTCCACTTGGGCAATTGTGATTCCAACTTTGCAGGTAAAAGTTGATTTTGACGGGGGAAATAATTTGTGCGGATTCTGTGGTTTTCTAGTTTCT
The DNA here is from genome assembly GCA_014656515.1 of Oryzias celebensis. NCBI lineage: Eukaryota > Metazoa > Chordata > Actinopteri > Beloniformes > Adrianichthyidae > Oryzias > Oryzias celebensis. Next base: position 5,333,621 of record BNCR01000008.1, on the reverse strand, counting down.
TATATTGAGCTACATTTCAACCAGGGGTGTGCGGTCAGGGGAAGCAGGTGAAGCTGTGCCTCAACTGGTAAGCATCCTCTCCTATCATCGTCAGATGTATGGCCTGCTAATAATAAAATGAATATGTGTCCACTAATAAATTCCATAAATGTAATTTGATTCAAATCATTTTAATCCTTTTCATTCTCAAAATCAATTAGAGCACAGGCTGCAAGTTCTGCCTCACATTAGATTGCTCAATCTGATGGGAATTGGGTTTATTGTACCTGTCGCTATCTGATCTGTACATTAACCAGCGAACAAACAGTGCAGCAGCACAGTGTGCAACCAGTGCACAGCTAGTAGTCAAACACTGTGCAGCCAAGGTCAGTGCGGGGAAGATGTCCTGTTGCTGTTTTGCAACAAGAACATGTCTGCATTAACATAATTTAATGCCCCAGCTTGAATGGATAAATATTTACCAAAACACCCTGGAGGACAAAACAGGTGAGTGGCAACCGATGCCACAGTTCTCGGTTAAAAATCGTTTGTTACAAGATTAAACAGTGTTTGGAGGCGAACTGAAAGGTTTTTCTTTATTGTTATTTTATACAATAAAAATGGGACCCAGTGCCTCCCTGCTTGACACGAAGCATTAAGTGGTTGGATTGGGGGGTTTAAAGCCCCAAATGGTTGCCGAGTGCGAGTGTGTCTGCAGCTCACCGCTGCCCCAGGGGATGGATCAAATGTGGAGAACATTTCACACACATAGGTGTGTAACAACTAAGGAGATTTTTTTTTTTTTATTTTTATTTTATTTACAACGAGAGAATATTTACTGAATTCGACAGAGTATTTGGGCCAGTTGAGGAACAGCTTAAAGGGGAAAAAAACTTGTGAATGTACGAGGAAAAAATTGTAAAATTACAACTTTATATTTCGTAAAAATTAATTTCTTTTTTGAGTGGCAAATATTACTCGGTCGTAACTGAATACAAGCAAACTGACCAAAAAAATCTCCCACAGAATTTAAGTTGGAGTTAATAGGAAAGGTTTTACAGAAACAACTTTATGATGTCAAGTTACTGTTGAAATTCTAACAAAACATGGTAAAAGCAAACTTTTAAAGCTTTTTAAAAAAAGGAAGTATCTTATCGCCTCGTTTGTTAAAATGAGCTAAGTATAAGTTTATTGATAATCTTAAACAAACCAGTAGGTGACGCTGTCATTTTATTTCTGTCCATCAAAATTCTTTCACAAAAGATTCGAAGAAGAAGATTTGTGTGCTTTTGACCAATCAGTGCCTTCGTTGCGACATTCTTGCGCATGCGTCGTAAAACAGTCATCCCTTGTGCTCTACGTCGTGTCCGGTGGAGGTCACAGACATCCAAGAAAGCTGAGGTGGGTAATGACATACCGCACGATAAAGCCACGGAAAATCTTTGACATTTTTACCTGAACATTAAGTAGCAAATCTTGACGGAATAACATAGAGTTTTTTCCAATCATAGCTTTTATTAATATTGTAGAAATGATGTGTGGTAAAACGAGCTTCCCGGCTGCATGCCCATCAACGTAAGCTAGCATGCGTACATGCCGCTCCACTAGATTGTTTCAAAACATTTAGGCGTATTTTATGTAAGCGTTCACGTGACAAACTCAGGTTTATCTGCTGTGACCGCGAGCGGAATTGGTTAACAGACAACCGCGAAACTCGTGTTAGCTTCCAAGCTAACTGAGCCACCATCTGCTGCTTTGGCATCAGTCAAGGCCACAAACAACACTTACTCTGGGGGGGACCGTTTATAAAAATCCACCTTCTACTGACAGTTTAGATGATTTAGATGACTTGTGTGAATCTGTACTGAAATAACTCTTATTTTTTCCTGTAAATGTATAATAACCTCATTTTCTGGCCTCCAGGCTGCTGACATGGCTAAATTATTCGAGTCTATTGGAAAGTTGGGGCTCGCACTCGCCATTGGAGGAGGTGTTGTGAATTCTGCACTCTTTAATGGTGAGCCCAAACCAAGGAAATTCATGAGTTATTTTCTAGCATAATGTTGTTCTCTAAACTTGTTGTGCTCTAAACCTGTTTTTTGTATAGCTATGTGAAACGCCTGCTTATTTGTTTGCACCCATTTAAAACCCACCATTATTGTTGACATTAGAAACAAGTAAGCTGTGCAGCCACATTTAAAATATGTTCCCAGAATAATAACATTTGTTTTATGTTGTCCCTCAGCAATACTTCAAATATAAAATAGCCGAATTGACTACAGTGGAGGAGGTTGCCTTTACAGATTACCGCGTTTGCTAGTGTGGCTGTGAAGTATTTAAAGTATTTTAAAATGGTGTTTAAAACAAAGTTTTTAAAATAGAAAACTTCATTAGAAAATTGTTGAAACCTTGTAAGCAGTAGCTCTACCAGTAGTAACACTGTTTCTACTGTTTTAAAGTTTCTGCACTGCAACTTATTTACAATTATTCAAATTTTTTGAAGCTTTTTTTGTCTTAAATATAATTAATGCTATTTGTGTATTTTTAACAAACAGAAAAACATAGAGAAGTCATTAATTTATTAGAACAAAGCATGACAGTGCTTGTTTCTTTATACTGGAGACAAAACATAGTTTGTTAAACATTAAAAATGCCTAAATTAGTGTTATCAAAAAAATTTTTTTTTTTTTTAGTAAAAAGCTCTGATATTTTAAAAACATGTTTATTAATCTTTCTCTATTTTTGCACAAATAACCATGTTTACAGAACTGTTTAACAGTTGTCCTGTTTGGAAGAACTGTGTACTTTGCCATTACGATACATCTTGTGAATAAATATAGTATTTTTTTTGTTTTTCATTACCTAGAAAATTGTGTACAGTTTTTAAAATTAAATGGAAAAAAATCCTACAACACTGAATTAATTTAAATTCCACTTGCAGCAAGAAAAGAGTTTGACAAATTCTGTAAGCATACTTCTGTTTCACTTTTACGTATATTTCCAAAATTACTCATACAGTTGTATGGTTTGTGTTCTATGTTTGGTACTTTGAAATACATCCAAATATTACTTGTTTTGTATCATCAGTCTCGTTTTGCAAAATAACAAAAATAAAGTGAATTTAAAAGTGGATTTGTAAATGGGCACAGATAAAAGCAGCTACAATTGAATTCACCTCTGACACTGCTGCTAGGAAAGCTAAATCTCTGCTAATCTTAAGCTGAAATTCAAGAGGAACTAAAAGTAAGTAATCGGTGGATGTTGGCACCTTAAACTGCCTAACCCTTTAAGAGCTTTAGAAACAAATACAATCTTTAGGTCAATCCAAAGACTAACAGGAAGCCAGACCAGAAACAGGGGGGATGTGGCCTTATTTAAGGAGTCTAATGACACATCAGGCAAACCCATGTTTGGACTTACTGCAGATAAAAAAGATGACATGACTAACACCCATTACAGAGCGTCACAACAGTATAAATGAGCACTAGTGAACTCCTGCAAGGTCTAAGAAAGCTATGAAGGGCTTATTCTTAAAAGTAGTCTTACGTGGAAAAAGCTCAATCCGGCAACAGATATAACCTATTTGTTCTAATAAATGTCACAGTCAATTTTACATCCTTTGTTGTCACATATTCAGCTTTATTGATAAAGGACTGAGGTCTTCAATGAGTCAAAAGCATGACTTTGATACTTTTGTACCACTGACCCTGTAATCATTTTATTCAGTTAGTATGACCATCTTCAAATATTTAAATGTCAGACATTATTTGAAAAAAACAAATCAAACCTTGTTTTGTTGCATACTAAAAATGTGTTCTTTGCTTAATAGTAATTAATCTGTTAGTTATGCTTAAATTAGAAAGATGATCTAAGTTATATTATAGTACATTAAACTTGTATAATAATCTACCAGTGCACAATTCTGACAATATTTGTTTATAATAACAGATTTTTAGCTAATAGTAAGAGTAGTATTTCTTCTTGAAATGTAAAAATGTTGTATGGCTGACTGGTACTTTGTTTGCAGTTGATGCAGGGCACCGGGCTGTAATATTTGACCGGTTCAGGGGTGTGCAGGATGATGTGGTTGGAGAAGGAACTCACTTTCTCATTCCCTGGGTCCAGAAGCCGGTCATCTTTGACTGCCGCTCCCGTCCACGCAACGTTCCTGTCATCACAGGCAGCAAAGGTAAAAGTTCCTTTATAATTTGACATGTTGCGTTCACACTGAGCAAAATTTGAGTGTTAGGGTGTCCGGTGGCAATGTTAAGTCAATGTAAAGACACAATGAGAGGTTCTGTTCCAACATGGAGGAAAAGCTGATTGTTGCTTCACTTCTTCAGGAAACATCTTTATCTTATTTGTATCAAGAGAAAAATGTAAAAAAAAAAAAAAAGAAAAAGAAAGAAAAGATCCTCTGATTTTTATTTTTCCCACTTTGGACTAATGCAGGTCAGCAAGTCATCAAACTGGTCACAGAAAAAGGGACGTGCCTGTGGTTCAGACGCAGCTCCCACTGTAGATAGTGAACCTCATCATACTGAGAGAGTCTGAATGATTTTGTGAACCCAGGAATAGCGATATGCTGACACATGCTTTTCTAGAAAACAAAAATAACTCGATCTCTCAACACCTTCCATGTAGCAATGAGGCGAAAAACTTCTGGCAGAAGTTCCTCCCAAACACATCGAAGGCGGCAGATTTATAACACTTTTGGACGAGCGTCCAGCAGCATCAAACACGCATCAAGTTTGGTGTGGACGCAGCATTAACACAATCTGTGTATTTTCCAACAACAAAAAAAACCTCACTTCATTGGGATAAAGGTTTCCTTTGATTTCTCTGCAGATCTGCAAAATGTCAACATTACACTGCGTATCCTGTTCCGGCCGGTGACGAATCAGCTACCTCGCATCTTCACTAGCATTGGTGAGGACTACGATGAAAGGGTGCTGCCGTCCATCACCACTGAGGTCTTAAAGGCTGTGGTGGTAAGTGTACAACCACCACTATTGTTTCATGCAGGCTTCAGTTGAACCGACTGAAGCTTCTGTCTGTTTATTTTTTCCTTGCAGGCCAGATTTGATGCAGGTGAGCTCATCACTCAGAGAGAGCTCGTATCTCGACAGGTCAGTGAAGACCTCACAGAAAGAGCGTCAACCTTCGGTCTGATCTTGGATGATGTTTCACTGGTATGATGTCTTTTTATACGCTGCATCACCAATGCATTCTGTGCTTTCGTCTGTGCCTTAGCTTGCATGAGAACTGTTTTTGTTTTCATTTAGACACATTTGACCTTCGGTAAAGAATTCACAGAAGCCGTTGAGATGAAACAAGTGGCCCAACAGGAGGCTGAGAGGGCTCGCTTTGTTGTAGAGAAGGTATTGTGACGTTGGTGACCTCCTTTGCTACCTGTATATTTATCATTTTGTTTTTCTTTTAAAGTAAAGGCAAAACTGAAATAGGTTTTTATGTGTGTTTGTAGGCAGAGCAACAGAAGCAGGCGGCCATCATCTCAGCAGAGGGAGATTCCCAAGCTGCCTTACTCATTGCCAACTCTCTGATGGAGGCTGGTGATGGTTTAGTAGAGCTGCGTAAGCTTGAAGCAGCGGAGGACATCGCCTTCCAGCTCTCGCGCTCCCGTAACGTCACATACCTTCCTTCCGGACAGGGCACATTGCTCCAGCTGCCACAGTAATAGCGTGCTGCTCTGTTTTCCTGCTCTAGCCGTCTCCAGCTGTTTTACAGGCCATGTAGAGGGTGGTCAGAAGATTCAGTTGAGGGTCCTCTCATTTTCCTGTACATTCCTCCCATTCTATCTCTAACCACCACCGGACTGGGAAATGCAGCAAGGCTGCATTGTGGGAGGTAGAATGAGAGGTTTGAGATGGATTTGTTCATGGAGTTTACCCTTGTACGTGGAAGTGAAGGGGATAAATTACTCTCTTAAATTGCCTATACAAAGTAAATGGTGATCACAGATCCAGAAAATCTTACTGGAAAGGCTTTAGAATCAAAGCACTGCATTTTTCAGAAGCCAGTCGTTTGTTCAAAGAAATTGGTGAGCTCATTGTTCTGTAAAATTTGATCAATTTGTCAAAGCTGAAATCAGAAATGTTCAGTTCCTACCAAATGTATCTCCTCACCCAGATCATTGCCATCTCTTATTACATTGAAATGTCTGTTTGGCAGTGGAGTACAACACTTTATTCTTTTCAGCTGTATGATCTTAAGGAAAATTTGTAAACCCAACACTTAAGAAAATGATTAAATAAAGTTATTTCTACCTCTCAGTGGCTTGCACAGTTGATTTGGATTACTCAACATGACACAAAGGGGTAAATAAAGTCAACCAAATGGATCTACCCTTCCAACCCAACTGCACAGTTTCCTAATGCAAACATGCAAACAAAGGAATCATCTGAAGCTCATGAAATTGTGTGCACTCCTTCAGATATGGTGAAATAAAATAAAAAATAATATAGTAAACCATTGTATTAGACTGAACCAATTAAACATTTTAGTACCGTTATGATGCAACAGACGGATGTGTAAGGCTGTAGGTATACAGTAAAAATGTATACTGTATTACTGATTTAAAAAAAATAAATCCAGAGGTAAATAGATCTAAACACAACCACAACTATGAAATGTTAAGCACTCCAACCACTCCTCTCAATCCAACGCCACAACTGAGCATGGAAGAGGCGGGGCTTACTTAAGAGAGTGCCCCTTTACCCCTAAGATAAAACACAAACTGCCTTATGATCCTCTGTTTTCTGAATTTGCCCTCCCTCAGTTCAAGGAACAAACTTGAAATTTGCCAGCTTTTAATCTTTTGAATCCACCAGCTTGTTAACAGTGAGTCATTTTCAACATTTAAAATAAAGAGTAAATTACATAATAAACATGTGTGTTACATTCACTGAAATAAAAAAAAAATCAGTAATGATCCAGCTATTTGCTATAGAATTATTTTTTTTTTTGGTTTAACACAAAAAAATGAACGTATAGATGTGCCATTTACCTCACGTATTTATATAATGCCCATGTTAATATACTTTACAACTGTAACGACAATAAAAGAGTCTGAACTTAAAACTGCAACTGTTTTGGGGTTGTCATTTTAAGAATGTTTTTAATTCACTTAACAAAATGTAAAGGTAATGCTGATTTTGCTCCTTTTTGTCAAGAGATGAACACAAACATATGTGATTGTGAGCTTTTCTCCTTTGCTGAAATAATCCACCCTACCTCACATGTGTGCCACATCAAGATACCGATTAGTAGGAAGGTTAATACGCACACAAGTATAAATCACATATTTACCATCATAACTAAAAGCATGATTATTGCACAGCTGTGCTTTAGACTGTCACAATAAAAGACCCTTAGATTTTTAGATTTATTAATTTAGATTAAAAATGTGGTTTTGTATATTTCACACATTGGGAGCATCATCGTTTTCATACGATGGCAATAAAGGAAAATTTGTTTCTGAAATTCAAAGTGCACACATTGGTGGCGGTGGAGGGCGGCGGGATCGCCTGTCCTTTTTCACTTGACGGCAGTCGGGACGGCGGTGGCGCGCGCCACTTCTTGGAAGGGCCACGTAGCGGAGCTGAGGACGCCGGTTGCTCTGAGAGGATTGTCACGGATGTACGATTTCCCCCCCATTTTGTTAACAAACACAAATGACAGCACCGGCTTGTGTAAACCCACCATCGCAAATCTGGAGGGAGCGGAGAAAAAAAAGTGCAACCCCGAATCTGTGCAACTCTGATTGCGCGAACGCCAGAAGGAGGTTGCTCTCTCGACGGAGGTAAGCCAGCAGAAACCGACAACAAAACAGCGCCGTGCTGGTTCGTATTCCACATGAATGACACCCGTGGCAGTTGTGGGAAGACGTCCGCGCGGGTCTCCGGCGTCCGAAGCGGCGGTAGGAGCGGCGCGAGCTCACCGACTTTGCCACAGTGTCGAGTTGAGTGGGTTTGTCAGTAACAGCAGGCAGGGGGGTTTGTTGGGACAGCGGCGCGCAGCAAGAGGGGTACAAACAAAACAAAGCATGACACGGGTCTGTCCATTTAGCTTCATGCGGGCTCCTCAACTGTCATGCATCACATCCCTTGTGCAGAATCGAAAATAAGCCTGACATTATTGCTATTTATTTGACGTTAGCTTTAAGCTAGCTAGCGACAATTCGGACGGTTGTTGGTTAAAAAAGTGAAAGTACTCGTATCGGGTTGAAGTTACTGTTTGTCAGCAAAACTGTTCGTTTGAGGGGTACACTTGTGCAAGTCTGTGTGACTATTGTGCACCTAAAGTAACCTGCAAGCTGCATCACGAGCTAACCAAGTTAGCTTGTCATGTGTATTCAGGTTGGAATGTATAGACAGTCGCTAGCAAGCTAAGTAGCTTGAGTTGACCAGGCCTGCTTATGCTATTCGCTGTACAGTGTTGCTTTTTGGTGTTAACCATTTGTGTCCCACTCCAAAACTGCAACTGTTTGGATTTTATTTAGGAAAAAAATGTTCAAAAAGTATTGCCAGAACATTTGTGATTTCTACACCCTATTTAGACACGGATCCTCGTTTTAGTGTCTTCATAATTGGAGGTTAAATGTTCCAGTAATTGATCCGTGTGGGTTTTGACATGCTTTTAGCACTGTCCTGTGCAGGAATGAGACAAAAATAATGGGGGGAGGAGTTAACTCCTCAGCTTTTTTCGTAATACTCTAAACGATCTGCATGACCCAAGGTACTGCTCCATGACCCAATTATGAGCTTAGGGGCCAAATACCGACAGAGGCCTGCAGTACCCCTGTGGTTCTCTGCACAACGAACTGGTTAAGGTCTTATGATTTTAGACAGAGTGGGGAATGTGCACCTTCACATGGTCCTCCACCAGTTTTGAAGGGTAAAGCTCTTTAGTGTCCAGACAAAGGAGGTTGCATAGACTTGATGGGTTTGGGTGCAAAGTTAAAGACTCACTCTGAATAAAAATAGTGTTTTTAACATGTCATTGTGGAATTTTTCTGACAATGGAGTACACGTATAAAGAAAATGTTGCTTCAAATTGTAATTCTTCGTTCAAATCGTTATAAATCAGGAGCAACGAAAAATGCTTTTTGCAAAAGATTATAGAAAATACTCTTAGTGAGCCACAAGCTACCAGGGTTTGCTCTATTCTGATGCACTCGTAGACTAAATCCATGTATGTTGGCGTTCGGGGCTGTAAGCTAGTGAGAGAGCATGTAAACAGCTGTCTGTAATGGTACTTGGGACTGGCTTACCCTGCACAAACTCAGAGGTGAAATTTTGCAGAGCTATTGCTGCTCTGCTAAAACTTTCTCCTAGGAAATAACAGTTTTTTTGTTTTTGCTAAAAATTGCATAATCATAATTGAAAGACCAGTGGGGATGTGTTAAAAGTAGCTCTGAGTGGGTCTAGAAAGAGACACACTTGGACTACAAGTGTCTCAACTCTATCGTCACAATAGCAAGCTTGTGCACAAAAGTATTGATTCTGAGGTTTAATAGTCTCAAAACACTCCTATAATAGAAATCTAGGTAAGTCATAAAACGTCTGGCTTTATGACTTACCTATAAATGAAATGAGTTTTGTTTTTGGAGCATTTTTCTGAAAGTTCTGCTAAAAAAAAAAACTGTTTTCTCAACAAGTTTTATTTTTACTTTCAGTGCTCATTGGATTAGTGAAATGGCCTGTCAGTGTCATTTTCTTTGTGTGCCAGGATGCAACTTTAAGCTTTAAAGCACTTTTAAAATTAAGGGTTTCTGGCTGTCACTGCTTTCGGGAGCTCTGACCTCAAAATTTAACAAGTGCGCTAACTGTCATTGATATTGAGAGCTCTCCGCTTTACAACATTCCCACATCAAAGGAGTGCAGCTTTTTCACATTGACTGAAACCCAAAAATGACTCATCACTGGTGTTGATAACGGTTATTCAAGTGTAGCAAGTCTTACTATGCTGGGTTTTTTTTTTTTGCACGTTTTTCCATATTCCTTACGATTTACGACAGCGGCTTGGTTGTGAGGAGCAGTTTAAATAGATTTTTAAGACATCCAAATATTATTCTGAGATGCCTGTGCTTGAAAAGAACTGCAAACAGCTGATTGCTTGTTAACGCAGGCACAGGCTCTTATTTTCTTGTGCCGTTTACACTGCTCTGTCATCTATACACAGGATAATCTGCTAGGCTTTGTGTCTAGGACAACCACGTGAGTTAAGTTGCTCTGTCAGTGGCGAGCTCTCCCTCCCCCTGTGATTCTAAAACTCTCATCAGTGTTTTTCAGTTCTTAGAGGATCCAAGTCACTGCTTTTTTTTTGATCTGACAGATGAATATAGTGAATTCTTTTTTTTTTTTTTTTGTCGTTACCACTACAATGTAAATCTTATGCTAATTTGGTGCAAAGTTTTCCAACGGATGACCTTCCTCATGCAACTTCACTTCAGCTTTACCTAGAATTGAACCCATGACCTTCTGTTTACCATGCCTCTACACCGCAGCGCAGTGAAGTTTAAAAGTGACACAAAACTTTAAAAAGTTTCAGATGTCGTTCTCCTATCCTGATTGCTTTTTTTTCTGCAGTTTCTGCAGAACTGAAATGTTAGTGGATCTTTATTCACTTAACCATCTTGACTAAAATTTATTTTAATGATTTCACAAATGTTCACTATAATAAGCGAGTCAACATAACTGTCATATTGGATTGTCATAAAATCCTGTGTTTACGCACTCTTCCACATTTTCTTTAACACGTTTGCAAACTTTTGCAACAACCCTGAAGATAAACTTACCAAGTAGATGTTATCTAAAATCAAGTCTGTTGTTGCTGTCGTTTTTATGTTTTATTTGTTTTGGCATTCAACCGTGGCTTGTTAACATTGAAGCATAAGAAGTTTGTGAAGATGTATGAGAGGATGTTTGCTGTTTCCACGAAAGGAAATGCGCCTTTTGTTTTCTGCTTAGAGAGGTTTTCTAGCAAAGCAACCGCCCTCCTGCATATGCCGAACTTTGAGCAGGCGGTCGGAGGTCAAGCAGACAACTTTAAGGATGGATGCACACAAAACCATCATTATGCAGATAATACAAAGTTAAATATTCTACAGAAATAATATTTTGCATTATTTGTTTAGTTCTTTATCTTATAAAATTATAATGATGTAAAATAAGTAGCACATAAGCTCCACTGTCAGGTAGACCTACAGTTTCCTGTGGTTGTATTTGCAATACAAGCTCCAGCGTTGTGGTTACACTATGCTCTCTAACAGTCAATGGGAAATGTATGCATTTGTGTTGTCTTAGGCAAAAGACTAACGTCTGCTTGATCAGTGCGTCTCCGGTTATGTCAGTTGTGCCCTTTTGAAAGTATTTGAAGTATTTTTAATCGTCCATAAAGAGGCATTTGAGACACTGGAAACAAATTTTCAACTCAAGTAAGTTTTTGTTATACATGTATTGTGGAGGATTCAATTTATGTATTTTTAGATGCAGTGGCAGGATTGTATTTAGTTTGAGCAAAGTTCTCTTGCTACCATCTGACTTGAAGGCTTGAATTTCTGTGCTGTTGCTGTTAACATGCCAGTCATTTTATTAGCTTAAATTGTGGCTTTTCCCTCCAGAAATTAAAGAATCACTGCGTTGTCTTTGGTAGTGAAGTGGTTCTTTTGCGGTTTAGAGATATTTAGAAAGCACAGTTGCTGAAGTTGAATTTACTCATGTTTCATTTATGAAAGCTGTTACAACTCCCACAAGCAGAACAGAAACGTTTGTGGGTGGCTGCAGCAGTCAGTATGGCTTCAGTTTCAGGTCACAGAATTGCAAGTGAATTAAAAGAAGCGGAAGAGAACCTTCTAAAATCTCATCTTAAATCCTTCCTGTTTTTTTTTTTGTCCGTCATATTTTACAGGTAATTCACAGTAAATGGCTGTTCAAGCAAGACCGGGGTCCTTTCAGCAGCATTCTATCTGGCCATCAGCTCACCTTTGCTCACTTTACGGCGTGAAGAACTTAAGGTTGTATCCAACTGAGTCCTTCAAAGGACTAAAACTGGATTTATAAAACATTTCTAAACAAATGGAGCAAGCTTTGGGACATTTTTTATGTCTATCCAGCTGTTTTTCCTGCCTTGGACATCATGGATGCTCTTTTTGAGTCTGGTTGACTGTCACTACCTCATCCCCTTCTTCCTGTCTGTACAGTAAGGGGGTGGGGGGTTGGCTTTGCATCCCCTTCCCCTCCTTGCAGACAAAGATCGTCCTGTTTGGCACAGTTGCATTTTTTTGCATTGTTCTGTGCTCCCATCCACTTCATTGGGTCTCCATGAAATCCTGCCAGAGCCTAAAGGAGGAGGTTTCTGTTCCCAGCCTTGGCGGGATGTCACAGGGGGAGGGACATAGGGCTCCAGTGTCCCAGACTTATTTTCATCCTTCCGACCAAGACCTGGAGCTGACGGAAAAGGTGTATAAAAGAGAGGTTGGTGGCAAGCCCTACTCTGTGTTAGTGGACACAAAAATGGCATCCAGGGGATCCATCGGAGATCACAGTCTGGGTCAGTTGCCCTCTCCACATGCCCCCCCTCAGCATCAGCAGTACTTCAGAGAAGGCGGAGGAGTGGGACAGGAGGAGGGAACACAGGGGTCGCGTACTGGCAATGAAACCTCCACTGATGAAACTGACAATGACGATGAAGACGATGTAGATGAGGAGGGCTACAAGCGTGAGCAGATTATTGTGGAGGTTAACCTGAACAACCAGACCCTCCATGTATCCAAAGGAGACAACAAAACTGGAACCTCAGCAGATGACTCGGAGAGAGCTGGAACTGACGAAGACGATGAGGGGGAAGAAGAAGATGATGACGAGGATGATGACACTCCTGTTGAACAAGAAGATGACGACGACGAGGAAGAGTTTGGGAATCAAATTATACGATCCAAACGAACCCGCCGAGGTGCTGGCGGCTTATCCACCACCAACCAGCCGCGTAGGAAAAGCCTTAGAACAGCTCTGAGTTCAACCAGTGCCGTAATGACCACCAGGGGGCGACGAAAGCACATAGAGTCTCCTAAGACCAAGCGAAGGTCAGCCAGGGCAGCATCCTCTCCTGCTGGTACCACTGTGGCAGGAGGGAAGTCTGAAATGGAGGAGAAAGAGATGCTGGCATGTGAAAAGTGTCCGAGAGTCTTCAACACACGCTGGTACTTGGAGAAGCACATGAACGTCACCCACAGGCGCATGCAGATCTGCGACAAGTGTGGCAAAAAGTTTGTCTTGGAGAGTGAGCTGGCACTTCATCAGCAAACGGACTGTGAGAAGAACATCCAGGTAATACATAGTTCAGTCACTTGTTTCACCCTCTGGTAAAGAAGTGTAGTACCAACATGAAGCAGGAAAAAACACAGGAATATAATCGAGACAAAAGAAGTTTTTCTTGTTTTGTATTGATGTATGGATTTTGCATGTTCTTGTGCATCTGTGGGTTTTCTCTGGGCACTCCAGCTTCCTCCCACAGTCCAAAAACATGCTTCATAACTTCATAGGCATCTCCAAATTGTCCTGAGTTGCGCATGTGATTGTGTGGCCCAGCATCAGACTGGTGACATGTTCAGGGTGAATCCCACCTTCACCCAACAGTAGCCTTGGATGGCGCCAGACACCAGACGCAAATTTTTAATGAATCCATTCAGACATATTTTTATTTGCTCTTATTTTCTTTAAGTTTTATGGAAAATCTAAATTCTTGGTGGTTTATTTTACTCCCAGAGGAGGGCGCCAGAGTTTAATCATTTTCTTGATCCTGATTTTTTTTTATTGTCTTTTGCTGTTTTCCAGTGTGTTTCCTGCAACAAGTCTTTCAAGAAGCTGTGGTCGCTGCATGAGCACATTAAAATTGTGCATGGTTATGCAGAGAAGAAGTTCTCATGTGAAATCTGTGAGAAGAAGTTTTACACAATGGCTCATGTTCGTAAGCACATGGTTGGTAAGTTGGGTCTCTGTATTTTTTTGGTGTTCCCATCCTCCATGACCGTAATCCATGAGAAATGAGCCACTACAGAGTTTTTAAGTCCTAACAACTCAATAGTTCCCCAGCACTTGTACAGTTTAATTTTACAATGGATTCAAAGGTCCTTCCATGGATTTTTCTCTGAAGCATGATGTTCTGTCCATCAGCTCCTACATTACCTGTGCCCTTGTTCAAGTGTGTTTTCATTTAGAAACTCAGATTGTTTTTTACCAAGTATCTGCTTCTCTTTGATCAGTCTCTTCCTCCATCTGCAGCTCACACAAAAGACATGCCATTCACCTGTGAGACATGCGGGAAGTCATTTAAACGCAGCATGTCTTTAAAAGTTCATTCCCTCCAGCACTCAGGGGAGAAACCCTTCCGTTGTGAGGTGAGGCGCTCCCATCATGGTTTCTCTGTTTTGTGGGTGGGTGGGCTTCGGATGTGCACCATGGTAATGTTCCCGTCCTCTAAACCAGCAGGGTTCTTCACACACTCTAGATGTTTTCAACATGAAACAGACAGTAATTTAAGAACCTTTTTAATCCAAACAAAATGTAAAGGAATATTTCTAAATAACAGGATAAAACCCAAAAAAGTCAAAGTAGACGTTTCTTGTGTGACAAAATGAATACCATTTGTAACTTATCAGTGCTCCTCTTTTTTTTTGTTTGTTTCATCTCTACATAATTTATTTTAAATACCCAGTCTGATCATTTTTGATCTATTCTAAAAGCATTCCCAGTGGTCTCATCATCATGATTATACCATGTTTTTTTAGCCAAAATACAAAAAACTGTCGTTTTCTAGGACATAGTTTCTGTGGAAGCAGCAGGAGTTCAAAAGAAATTTGCCTTGGAGTTTCTAAAAGCTCTGTTTACACGCTCCCCCAGGAGCTTACAGCCCTACACGCCCCCAGCTAACTTCACCAGTGCAACAAAAACAGGGAGCAAGATTGGAACTATCCAAGCAAAGCAGCTATCCATCAAAGACATGCACGGATCTAGTGGATCTAAGTGGATGCATCAGAACGGGGAGCGTGTGGCCGGCCCAGTGTATTTTTGATATCACAAAACTATCTTTTTCAAGCTGTCTTTTTTTAGTTTGCTCCTCAGTCACAACTATTATAATAAAGAAAAACTCAGAAATGCAATTTATAGCTTAATTTTCTTGATATATGTCCTCCATTGTCATAAAATACCACAAGAACGTGTTACAAACACCAAAAACAATTTTCATCGGAGTGGGTCTTTAAAATACAAATAAAATGCCAAAGAATACTAATAAGACTGTCAGTTCTTCAGGATATAACCCAAACAATAAAAAAGTGGAGCTTTCTTATATGCAATAAAATAAATACTATTTATAACATATTGCTGCTCCTGTTCTTTAGTTGCATCTTTTACGTGTTAGCATCTTATTTTAAAATGGAAAATTATAGAACTTTTTTTCTACAGTTTTGCACTCTTATGACCAAAACCTTGAAAGAACGATCAGATTTGTGTCTGGTACTTTTCCAGGGATTGTTGAGGGTGCAGCTCACCTCTTACTTCCTTAAAGGATTAAATCTCACTTCAGTAGATCAAGAAAAGTGTTCTGTTCGTCAACATTTCTATTAAAACTATGTTCGCATTTTGTAATCTCGTTTATCTTCACCGTCTCTGACTGGATGAGCCAGGAGTGTTGATGAAGGGGGTGTTATGCTCTTTCCACAGGCATTTCTGATGTAGTGGAGGGAACATTTGAACGGGTGGAGTTCCTCTAATTAAATGTTTGAAGTTATCCCACACTCTAATGGCAGTATGTGCTTTTTTAGGGGTCTCTTAACATATAGCCTGTTAATCTTTGTGGCCTCACCTTGATGAACCACGTGCATGTGAGCTATTTTTTGTAGCAGACATTTGTTTAATCAGGTGGTGCCACTGAGTTATAAATACCTCACCTCAGGAAAAAAAAAACCCAGACTGAGAAAGCTTTGCAGTTCAAACATGCAGTGTTTGTACTGTTTAAGTAGGCCAGTGGCATTATCAACGGCTGTTCAATAGTTCCTTAATAACCTTTTTTATGCATGGAAAACTTCTAAAGTGTCATTCATAAACAGTCGGTTGCAAATGTCAGGAAAACAATGGGAGCTTTTTATGAACCACCCCACTTATGTCAAATATTCAAAAGTTCTTTTTCTAGTTGAGATGGATTTTAAATGTTTGTTTTTAAAAAATAATTACCCGTCTGTGTTTGTAACAGCATGCTATATTTTCCTTTTCCCTGTTTCTGCGGCAGAACTGTGATGAACGGTTCCAGTACAAGTACCAGCTGCGCTCCCACATGAGCATCCACATCGGACACAAGCAGTTTATGTGCCAGTGGTGTGGAAAGGACTTCAACATGAAACAGTATTTCGATGAGCACATGAAAACACACACAGGTGAGAGCAGAGTTTGGCTTCAACCAGTGAACCAGGCAGAATCACTATGTAATCTTTGGAAAATGAAGCAGCGACATGATTGGACCCAAAGTACAGTTCTGATGCATTTCTCCTGAATATTGTGGATATTTTATACATTTAGATTTTCAAAATTCCTGTTATGCTTGCCTCTTGGAAAGACAAAAAGATGGATAATTTAATGCTTTGGAAAGTGTTCCAAGCTTTCATAAACTCTCACAGCCAGCCAGGCGCGTCCTATAAAAAGATAGGAGTTGAGTGTGTCTCTTTTTTTTTCTTTTTGCAATGAGAGAGATGTTTAACATCAAAAAAGAGCTTTGCATATATTTCAGCTTTTAATGACTACCCAGTCACATGTACTTTTTTTTTTTTTCATCCTTCTGGCTTTCTGTCCACACTGCTGTGCTATTTCCAAGAACAAACTGAGCAGTGATGTCGTGGGTGGACACACCACACTCAGTTGGCCCCCTCAGTTATATTTGCGATGTGTAATTACGCTACCCTCTAGTCTTCTTACAGTTACCGACAAATTTAGCCTCATTCAGGAGGAGACACACCCAGCCGTGCTCTGTAATAGACGGCATAAATGGTGTACAGCTGAAGTCTGGGTTACTGATGCGGAATTCCCATGAGTGAATGCAACAGTTCCAGACTCTGGCGCGTTAGCTGTCACCTTTAAAAATTCACTTGGTGTGGAGCAGCTTCACACATAACATGCCAGAATAAGAGCCCTTCAGCAGACTGTTAATAGATGGCTGTGTGGGTGGTAACAGGCACATTCAGTGGCTCCATGGAGGGAGGTTAATGAGAGCGGCATTCCAACCGAGCTGCTGTTGTTCACTTTCACATCTTCTCTGCTCAAAGTGTGAATTGTAATGGCTTCCTGCGGGCTGAGTGGGTTGACAGTAAAGACCTTTAATTCAAGATGGCAGCGTATTTGCATTTGTTCAACAGAACTGTAAAGGGAATATTTCTGAAAAGCAGATTATTTTAAGTTTGTCAATGTCTCATTTTACAGAAAAGGCTTTGACATCATTATTTTCCATCTGTGCTTAATTATCTGTATTTTCTTTTTTAAAAATTACCATATCATCAGCATTATAAGACGCACCTGGAAGCCTTAATTTATTTTTTTTTTTTTTCAAAAAAACAGTGTACCTCATAACTCGGAGCGCGTCATTTGGATTAGTTCTTTTGTAAATAAAGTTGGGTGTGATTGTTAATATAGTTGATGTGTAGCAGAGCCAGATTTTTTTTTTTTTTTTTTTGTGTACCGCTAGACACCAGGCATGTGTGGCGTGTTGGAGAACGTGTTGAACGTGCTTTAAGCATATTGTGTTCACAATAGACTGTCCCCCCCCCGATACTAACGTATGGACTCGCAGGGTTGGTGAGCAATGTCGAAGCGGTGAAAATCTTGCTCCATGCTTTTTCTTTCACAGCTCTATCTTGATAAATGAAAGACTCAGGCGAAAAGGCCGCCATTATTAATTTTTCCTTCATGATCAGCTGTCAAATAGTTGGCATGTCTGTGTTTTGAAAAGGACGCTACATATACGGCAATACCAAATCAGAATCCCTGATTGGTCAACGGTCAACTTTCAACATAAATTCTTTTGCCGCGTGTTTTGTAAAGCTGGAAAACGGACTTTAAAACTTGCATAGTGACGTGTGAACACAAGAGTTTTGATCATGGATTACCAAAATACGCAGAGGCGTGCATTTATATGGACTTTTCATTGGAAGCAGTTGCTCAAACAGGCGTTACTGAGCCTGGTGTGAACGTAGCATTACAGTTTTTTCATCACTATAACGCAGTTCAGCTTTCACTGTTTTTGATTTACAGATTTTTGTCTTCAATGTTATTTCGCATGCTTTTTTAATTTTATTTTACCATGCACTGTGTTCTGCGTTCTGAAAGGCCATTGACCTTGTCAATCAATGTCTGTGGTATGATTTGGTACTGTTTAATGGGTCCATTTTACAATGAAAACTCTCAGTTTACCGTACCGTACTGGACCGCTTGGTGGAAACGAGGCTTTATAGTTCGGTGCCTTTTATAATCTCCTGCACCCTATAATGTGGAAAATATGATAATAGTTTTCTTTCTGTTTTGTGTGTGCAGGGGAGAAGCCGTTTATTTGTGAGATCTGTGGGAAGAGCTTCACCAGCCGGCCCAACATGAAACGCCATCGCCGCACTCACACGGGGGAGAAGCCGTATCCGTGCGACGTGTGCGGCCAGCGCTTCCGCTTCTCCAACATGCTCAAAGCGCACAAAGAGAAGTGTTTCCGGGTCACTAGCCCTGTGGTTCTCCAGACTAGTGGACCTCCCGTGCCTGTCCGCATCTTTACAAATGCCTTCTCCTCTTCGTCCTCCACCTCTGGCCCTGGGCCCTCTGCTGTCACCCCGCCCACCACCTCGGCATCTTTGGCTTTGGGTCTCAGCCCATCGGGAGGATCCATTTCTCCGCCGGGCCCCGTTGGACACACCTTTTCCCATGTGCAGCTTCCCTCGGCCCCCTCCCTCCATCATTCCCATCTCACAACAACCCAGCAGCACCTAGCAAGCACACCATCCCACCATCACCTGGCTGTGCCCCCAGTCTCCCACCTGCCTCCACCCCCAGCTCTTTTTAAGAGCGAGCCTCTGAATCACTGTGGGCACGAAGACAGCAGCTACCTGCATCACATGGCCCCACACGACAAGGGCCCCGGAGCGCCACAGCACCACTAAACGGCTCATCAGGCAGCACCAACACTTCGCCTTGTATCTCATCGTCGCATAGTCCCTCTGTTTCTTACCTGCAGGATCTTCAACATCTAGAGATGGATCTGTGTGCAGCAGAGGCGGCTCTCAACAGGGCCCAGTACTGTAACACTGTAGTGATGTGTTAAAGCTGCCACTCATTGTGCAGCCTAACTAGAATGAACTAATTACTAAAGTAGTGATGTATCTATTCTGTTTCATAAGAGTGCTGACCCTAAAATGCAGGCTTTTTTTTGTCGACATGCCTTTCTTTAACTAAAGCTAAACAAATCTGTGAATGTTCAAAAGGTTCAAACTAATACCCCCCTGCCGGTGCAGATGTTCAAGTAAAACTTCAACTTTGAAAGAGTGTTCAAATGAAAAACCTTTTCTTCTCACAAACATTTCTGTGGAAGATCTGCCTGGACGCTTTGAACGATCTGTTATCAAAAGCTACTGATAGAAGACAACATACTTTCCTCAAGTATTTGTTTAGCTCTTTTTTTTTAATCAAATTTATTCAGTTAAACATTTAGTTAGAACTTGAAATTTCTGTGCAGGTCCTTCCCATAGCAATATTCCACCCGTCTTTCAATTCTACCAAAACCTCTGGGCCGACAGAAATGTGTCATGAATGTTTGTAACAGGTTCTACCTGAGCCCTCTTCTGTCTGAACGCCAGACCGAGGCTTTCATTCGGAGGAGCAACAGCAGTAGTGCAAGATGCAGTGCCATAGGTTGGAGGGGGTGAACAAGAAAATAATGTAAAATATTCTTTTTTTTTTTCTTTTTTGAACCAAGATTAAATTAGAGGTTCATGTGGTTAAAAGTGGTGCTTTCCATTCCAGTAGATAATATATTTCTTCATTTTGCTTTCACCTTTGACTTTAAAAAGTATGGAACTCTGGACGTGCAGGATCTGTTCCGGCTTTCTTCGCTGCAAATTGGTTCGAAACGCGATGGGGTTGACTTCAGTCAAGCAACTTTAAGCACACAAGCAAAACCGCAGAGCCACTGATGCACCTGCTTGGATCAGTGCCACCTCAGCTTTCAGCACTGTTAGTTGTACTTGGATGAGATACTGCCACTGTGAGGGGCCGGACACGTGGCCCCGTCAGGATTTACCCCACCTCCCTTTCGCTGCTGTTCAGATAATACGGGTTTCCATGTTAAAGGTCATCCCACACACACTGACAGTAAACCCACCTGGGACCTTTGTCATTAAAAGCGCTTGCTGGGAAATTGTGCATTTTCCTTTCAGCCTGTACTCCACAGTTTGGGGTGTTGTTGACCTGGACTGACATCCTTTGATCCTTCAGAGAGGCACGTGTCTCAAAAACTCGAATGTTGCCTAAGCGGAACGTGTTCTCTTATGATTCACTCAGTTTGAAGCTATTGACTGGCTCTGTCACGGCAGTCTGTTAGCACATGATCGGAATCGTCAAGAGGGCTGCTTTTCCAATGATGGGGTCACACGTGATCAAAGCAGTGGTGTGAATGGTTGGCTTCCATTTGGTGTGAATGATTCACTCCGATTGGTGGTGTGTTTCAAGGAAGTGTGTGTGTTATTAGTTGTGAGGAGTTTGGTTGTCCCTAGTGCTCTTTCTACCAAAAGCTGCTTTTACCGTGTGCCCCATCATTATGTGTTTTGGGGGACTACCTGAGACTGATAGCAGTAAATTGGCCTCACTAGTTCAGTCCCTACTTTCTGATTCGAGAGCTGCGATTATCCTGCCAATTCTGTGGGTCTTAATGCTGCTGCAATACTCGCTGGTTCTAGTCCTCTCTGGTTCTCTGCCGTGATTCAGCATTTTGCAGTATGGATCTTTTTATTTTATTTTTTAAAGCCTTTTCATTTGTGTGTATTCTCTGCACTTTACTGCTGCGTGGGTGGGGCGCAGGGAAGGGGGGGGTGTAACCATGCATTGTGGAACAGTTGTGGCTGCGTGGGGAAGGGTGGAGGCGCTTACATTGATTTGAGTGGATGTTTTTTAGGCAAAGAAAGAAGGAGAATCACAGGTGGAGGTGGGTAGTGTGAAAGAGACCATAGCAAATGAAGGACATTTTCTTTTTAAATTGTCAAATGGTTTTCTTATATTTTTCATAAATCATTTTCTTAAATCCAAATTACAAAAATGCTCCTCCCCTTGCTTTGGCTTCTTGACACTAGTCCCTCCTTGCAATGTCTTAAAGAACTATTGTTTTCATCTTTTTTCCGTTTGTCTTTTCTGTTCCATCGTGTCCCGTTTGGTCTCTGTTCACAGAATGATTCTCCTCCTCCTCTTTGTGATATAGAATGCACTTTCTACTAAAATCCTTAAGTAGTTAAGTAAAAAAACAAAATAACATTGTATATTCTTTAAAGAGGTTTTAAAAATCATTATACTTTCCCCTTTGTATTTTTAACCACTTAATGTAGCATTGTGTATTTTATTATTGTATCTGGTACAAAAAAATGTGCAGCATTATAATGTCCTGGTTTGTCTTTTTTTTATGTTCTTTGAAAACTGAGGAGAGAAGTGAAAAAGTTGGGCCTTTTTTTGATAATGTACATTTAACTGACTGCTAACTTTGAGAAGTAAAAGAAAAGTAGCCATGATGATTGCATCTTTCAGTGTTTTTATTTATTTAAAAACAAAGAAAGGGGTTGAGCGCAGCGTGGGACTGATTGTGGGGATTTTCAGACTGGAATTTCTGATTGTTGCAACATATTTGTGCAGAATTTAAGTTTTTTGAGTTATTGCTGCTGCAATCTGATCCGACTTGCCCCTCTTTTAGAAGTAATAGTCTCTTTAGAGTTTTCTTAGAGTGAATCTGTCCCTTTTTTTCAATCGTTTTAAGTTAAAGTGTCTGTATTTTCTCCTGTCGTTGTGTGGGAGACTTAAGACTAACTCCTTCACGCTTCGCCCTTCATTGCCATTAATGGGCTGCAACAATCCTGTAAGGTAGAAAGGATGCTGATGGGTAACAGCAAAATGTGAGTCAGCGCTGGCGAGTGGGTGGTCAGGTACAAAGGCTCACTGCACGAGCCGGGGGAGATAATAACACAGTCTGAACATCTCCATTTCCATTTGAGTTTGAAAATAGTCTGCTTCCCCAGCTGTTAGTCATTAAGCTGTGCAGCGTAGAGGAGGCTTTGTCTGTCAGCAGGCAGATAAAGAGAGGAGGGCCTTGCATCATGTTTTCAGTCAGAAGCTGCTGCACTTCATTAATCAGTGAAGCTGTATCTATGGAACTGAGACAACCCTCAGATTACACAAACTATGTGATTAAAGTAATTCTACTTTGTTTAAAAAAAAAAAAAAAAGATCTGTAGCTTCCTCTTTGAATAACAGAATGTTTTCTTAAATATTGGTTAAAATTGCGTCTCAGATTCAAGATTGTAATTTTCTTTTACATCAAGTGAACCAGAAACGTCTTTCTTGACCTGCGCAGTAAGAGGTATAATCAGGAAACTGTATATTTGCTTTTCATATGGTCTCTTTCTCTGCTTCAGTTTCCTCCCACAGTGTCATTATTCTCCTGAAAAGCGTCGTGAACGCGCAACCCCAGGCTGCTATTAAGTGGGTTGGTCTGGATGCGCGGGCACGCTCACGGCGGTTTGGAGGCGCACATAAAAGTGCGTCGAACGCCGGCCGGTCGCGGGATTCTGCCTCCTCTCTGAGACTGGACCGGACCTGATCGACACCGGGGAGCGGAACCAGAGCCGGTGATCCATTCATGCTGTGTTTTTTTTTTTTTTTAGTAGCCCGATGCTCATCTTTCACGTTGATATTCGGTGGTTAATCTGGATTAAGAAATGATTTTATGGCAAACAGATTAACCTGTTGACTAGTTGTTTTCTAAACATTTTTTGCTTCATTAAACAATCGATTTTGCGTCCATGCATTGAAAATCTGCTCCCCAGGTGGCTGGAGAACAACTCCATAGAGTTTTGGGGGCACTCTTAATCTTAAATCCGATTAAACCGGGTCTGTAACCGTATTAAAATGGATCAAATCCGCGTTTCAGACCAATGCGGATCACCGGGTTTCGTTTCTGCGCGCGTTCAGGCTCAATTTCTGCGCACCGCGTCCTTTTCCATGAATTGTTTTCCAAACATCAAGGTTCTCCATCCACCTCCAAAAATCTTAATGTTTTCGCGCTCCGCGTTCCGCCCCTCATCCGTGGGCTCATTTCCATTCACAGCGGGTCACTCTGATGCGTTTTTTCTAACAACTATTTGGGTTTTAGATGCATGATAAAACCGCGTTTTTGCTTCGTTTCTAACGCCCCCATCCTCTGATAAGGGGTTTTTCTAAGTCATCTTTCTGTCTCCTGCCTTGCGTGGGATGCTGTGGGATGTGTTTGGCAACAGGTGCGCATTGGTCAGACATGCGGGGATCAGTCCCTTTAACTGCAGTTTTGTCACACCTCACCCTCCAGGCGCAGAGGAGCCCTTTGGTCCACGCGCGCAGACACGATGGCCTCCCACTCAGCTCGCATCAGTCCTGACAAACGCTTCCTCATCTTCTTCGACTTTGATGAAACCATCGTGGATGAAACCAGCGATGATATGGTGGTCCAAGCCGCCCCGGGCCAGTACCTGCCCGGCTGGCTGAAGGACACCTACCAGCCCGGCCGCTACAACGAGTACATGCAGCGCGTGCTGGCTTACCTGGCGGAGCAGGGGGTGTCCGAGTGCGACATTCGGAGCGTGATGGAGAAGATCCCCGCCACCCCCGGCATGCCCACGCTCTTCCAGTTCCTCCGGAACCGCCCCCCGCAGGACTTTGAGGTGGTGCTCGTGTCCGACGCCAACACCTTCTTCATCGAGTCCTGGCTGCGACGCGCCGGTGCGCGCCAGCTCTTCCACCGGATCTTCACTAACCCAGCCACGTTCAATAAGGACGGCAGGCTGGTGATGCGACCCTTCCATTCCCACGACTGCCAGCGGTGTCCCGACAACATGTGCAAGCAGGTGGTCGTCAGGGATTACGTGGCGCGCAGGACGCAGGAGCGCGGGCGCCCGTTCCAGAGAGTCTTCTACGTCGGGGACGGAGCCAACGACTTCTGCCCGGCCCTCTCCCTCGGACCACGGGACGTGGCCTTCCCACGAAGAGACTTCCCAATGCACCGGCTGATCACGGAGACCCACGAAGCCATGCCCGGGGAGTTCAAGGCGGTCACGGTCCCGTGGGTCAGCGCAGAGGAGGTGGTGCAGCGGCTGAGGAAGCTGGCCGCGGAGTAGGAGGTCCAGAAGAAAAAAGCAGCCATTTCAGGAAAAAATATATTGTTTAAAGCAATAACAATATTACAAAAGATTTGTTTTAAAGTATAAATCCATGTCTCTCACGTTTTGTCCATGCGTAAAAATGAATCGGATTTATGAAGTCCAAAGAAAAATCATAAGTACAATATAGAGTAGACTGGTTGACAGGGTTTTCTATGCAATAAACTTCTAATACCTGAAATTAAAAAAAAAGAGATTAGCGAATTAACAACGGGCATTAAGGAGTTTGTAATTTCTGTTTTTTGTGTCTAATCTAGTGCTGTATTTTTGTCATGTTCGTTGTTTTGTCTTTACTGTGTAGGATTTGTCTACTTAAAAAAAAGCACCAGCAGGAATAAAGCCATAACGAAACACTGTCTGCGTCTGAATGATTCCACTAACATTACCCTGACAGAATTAATGAAGCTATTAAAAGCACAATTAGGTTTGATAACGGGAGGGGAGTTTAATATTTAATTTTTTCCTCCATTTTGCTTGTTTGGAAGTCATTTATTTAATAGGATATTACCTGCGTTTATCACAACCATAAAGTTTCCACAAGCTGTTAATTTTTATCTAGACTCCTTGATGGTGAGGAAGTTGCATTTATTTTTTAATAACATAACTAAGGTTGGCGGTCCATTAAAACATGCTGAACAACGTTTATCTTCTGCTTTACAGCTTGTAATACATTTATAGGCACAAGTCCAAACCTGTGTTCATGAACATCCCATTTCTGATGCTTATTTCCACAATATTTGCTGAAGTGTTTGCTTGAATAATCCCACCACAAAGGGGTGTAATCTTTAGTGTAGTGGTGGACAACTCCAGCCTTCAAGGGCCAGCCAGTCTGCATGATTTCCAGATTTCCGGTTGATTTCAGGACTGCAGCCCACGGTCCCCAGCCCTGATCTGGTGCCGATCCCAAAGTTCATCAGGAAGAGAATCAGACACAAAACCAAATTCAGCTGGAAGTTTAAGGTGTGGTGCTGAATGTTGCCAGGATGTTTGTAGCCCATAGAGAAGGAAAAATTCTGGAGGGAGAAGGATGAGGAGGAGGTTATCTCTAGAGGGCAGACAATATCAGGGCAGATTGAGAGGAAGACCAAAGAGGAAGTTCAAGGATTTTGGCAAGGAGGACATGAGTAGTTGTGCGACTGAGGATGACGAGGAAGAAAGAGCTGGATTGATGTGGAGGTTTCACTGTGGTGACCCTAAAAGGAACCAGCTGAAAGGCAAAGAAGAACTTCAAATCCTTCAAACAGTGTAATAAATCATAGTGACACAAGGTAGTATTTACTAATGTATTTGCTGAATTGTTTACCTTAATAGCTTTCATTAAGGCATTGCAAATAAGAACTTGATTTTTTTCTTTTTTTTCACATTTTTGATGTAACATCAGCTGTTTTTATTTCCATCTATGGATTTTATTTGTTTTTTTTACTGTTTTATGTTTTTACTAAGTCAATGGACTTTAGAAAGAAATTAATCTGTATGGTGTAGAAAAGTACAATTATTTGTTTCTATTTGTTGCTGCAAAGATTCAGTAAATCATTAGGGAGTGAAAGAAATCCATTTATAACTCCAGAATCTAGGATAGGTTTCCAAGAAAGCGAGATCAACCCCATACCATCATACCACCTACACCAGGCCTCGAGGGCCGCAGTGTCTGCATGATTTCCAGACATCCAGCCCTACTCACCTGGTTCAGGTGTGTGCAGCCAATGAAGCCAGAGCATGGTATGTTGGAAAACGTGCTGACCTACACCAAAAGATGTTTTTCTATTCGTGCAGCAAATCAGCAAAGTCTTGTCGGCATCTTCTCCACATTATCACTAATAAAACTGTCAGAATATGGAACCATTGCTGAACATAATCCTCCACGTGTTTAGATTTTAGAAACTAAAGATAGAGTCAAAAGCAAAGTAACCTGTCTGATATTTGCAGAAAGGTTGCTCCTCAAAAATGTGTGCTACTTTCAAGTTTGATGATGATAACATTTTATTTAGGACAAAAACTTGAAAGGAAGATAGGAAAAAAATAAAAATCAATAAATCAAAGTTTGAGTTTTTTTTTTACTCTATAAAGAAGTTGTTATTATAAACATGGTGACTTTCTTTGTGAATCATTTTCTTCCTTTTTTTAAGTATTAATGGTAAATGTAAGGTAAATTTATAACTATAGTTATTTCCCCAAACTAATAATAAGAAAAAGATGCTAAAAGTCAACACACAATATCAAGTTTTGCTTTATTTAAAACTGACATGCTTTTGGAGGATTAAGTTTGCAGATGTGCTTTCCAGTTCAGTTTGTCATCAATATCAATCACAATGAAGTTATTTTCGTGAATTATTTCAAGTTTGGCAAAGTTTACAAGGGGAATAAAATTCTTACTACTGTATAATATATATCACCAAACATACGACATAAACCTTTTGCGCACAGTGGCTGCAAGTGCAACATTTTCAAACGTGTGTTTGCATTTATATTCTCTCATGTACTCCTGTTTCCTTTGCGATACATTATGAAATTAGTTAGATTAGTATTAAGTAACTAAAGTGTTCAGTTTGATTGGTTAAATGTGTTAGTTCGGTGTGGAAACATCCATACACTAGGGGGCGCAAGCGTCCCTCAAACGTTGTTACGTTTTAGTCGAAGAAGAAAGGCAGCAGTGGTTTGTCATGCGCATGGCGCTAACCGAACAATAATCTATCTTTATTTCAGAAGCGGCTTTTATTTTGTTCAGAACAAACATTTAGTAGGAGCTATATCCCTAAACAAAGGTTAGTGTACCTTTCTTCATGTTTGGTCTCAGCAATGTATGTCCTCGTTTACGGTGTGACGTATATCGGACGTTGATCCATTCATTTGTACGCTAGCTAGCTAGTTTGGTTTTCTTGTTTTTTTGTTGCGTGCATCGAGAAAGTTCAATATATCCACGTAAATAAAACAAAACATGTTTAATTGAAACCTTCTATCAACTGATGAAATGTATTCATAAACTAAACGCAGTAGTCGCTGCAAAATCAAAATTGTGCAAAATCGTTTTTTAGTGTTAGCATTAGCTGTCGCAGCAACATCCGGTTCATTAAAACAGTTTTTTAAATTGAAAAACTTATTTTGCAAAGACATATATAAAATGTGTTAAATCTATAGAAATATTTGTAAATTAATCACTTCTAATTTGCTACGTTTTAAAAGGCGGTACGGCCAATGTTACTCTGAAAAATGAGGATCTGCTTTTGTTCTCTGTTGTAAAGCTTTTGTATGAATGATTATTGATGATTCATTTATTCTCTTTAAAATATTTGAAGATGGAGGCTGATCTGTATGATGAGTTTGGGAACTACATCGGTCCGGAGCTGGATTCTGATGATGATGAAGATGACGTGGAGGCAGAGGACAGAGATATAGATGAGGTACCTTTTGGTTTCACTTATAGTTCTCTGACATGTATTGGTTTCCTGAGCCTTCCTTTGTGCACCTGCCTGTACAGCGTGATGAAGAGGATGAAGATGAGCCTGCAGACGCTGATGATGATGCTCCAGGCATGGAGGTGGTCCTCCATGAGGATAAGAAGTATTACCCGACTGCAGAGGAGGTTTATGGGCCAGAGGTGGAAACTATTGTTCAAGAAGAAGACACACAACCCTTAACAGGTAAAGGACTTTCAAAATGTCAGGGATAGTAAATAACTTTGTGCTTAACTCACAAATTTTTGATTAATGTTCGTGTCATCAACTCATAATTTAACTCTGCAACTATTTTGCCAGGAATATCCCGATCAGAGTTTTCTGGCCCAGATTCAATTCCAAATGACATTTAAAAACATATGACAAAGCTTCGACAATCAAGCAAAAATAGAGCAACTATCAACTAGAAATAATAGGCAACTATTCAATAGTTAAATATTTCCTATTAAAAATAGGTAATAGGTAGGTATGTGAGAAAGTTTGATGACTTTAGCTTCAGCATCTTCAGAACTGTTTAACATTGTTGATCAGGTATGATTCATATCTCCATTAAATATTAAAAGCAATGACTTTCTTCCAAAATCATTTTTGTATCACGAATATGATATTTATTCATGACTAGCTCATATCAATATAACAAAATATCTATGTAAAAGTTTATTAGTTTCAGTTGTTTTTTTTAAAGGGATAATAGTATTTTTTTGGGTTGGTTTGTTTTATTTTTACCGTTTCCCACAGCTTGCACTGTAGATGGTCCCTTGGCAGCCATCTTTCCGTTTAATTGTCATTAAAGACAATATTGAAAAACTTTTTCAAACTTCTTTTTAAAGCCTTTGAATGTTGTTGTTTGTGTTAAGACAAACCAATTTAGGCACTTGCTGTCAGCGTAAACATGTATTAAGTTATTGAGCTCGGAAGTCTGGATCTGTGAATGTCTTGATAACCTCACAAACTATTTTTGTAAGCCTCCTGTTCAAACTTGTTTTGTATTCTGACCCATTTTATCGCAATAACATTTTGTGACCTGTTCATGATATATATAGACTTCTATTTGAAATAATAAGCTTGAAATAGTGCTAATCAAAGTAGTCATTAAATATCCGGTCCCTATTTGGTATGACTTTCATCTCTACTTCAGTGACAACTCTTACAGCCATGGAGCTTCTTCAAAGC
The DNA here is from genome assembly GCA_014656515.1 of Oryzias celebensis. NCBI lineage: Eukaryota > Metazoa > Chordata > Actinopteri > Beloniformes > Adrianichthyidae > Oryzias > Oryzias celebensis. The sequence goes on along the minus strand of BNCR01000008.1, from coordinate 5,304,527 downwards.
TGGAAAACAAGCTTTCTGCATTTTATTGTGACTCTTAAACACAATAACATTGTCTTTTTATTTTTTCTAGAGCCCATCATCAAGCCTGTAAAACACAGGCGTTTTGCTTTGATGGAACAGGAGCTGCCTGCAACAGTTTATGACATGGAGTGAGTTTCTTTTGAAGAATCTGCAATCATTTCATTCTAATGTTACTACTAAAGGAAGGAAATTGCATATTTTTGTCTTTTTTCTCTCTTCATTGTGGCTTAATTTTGTCGTATTTAAAGATATTATCTCTTTTCTCTCCGTTTTTGTAGATTTCTTGCAGATCTAATGGACGGTCCCGAGCTGATCCGAAACGTCACCCTCTGTGGTCACCTTCATCACGGCAAGGTTTGAGTTTGCCTCATAGAGAAACTCATTTTGGATTTTTCATAATAAACTCATCTGTGAGTTTGAATCATGTGTGTTTGGCTCAGAGAAGTCTAACAAACCCATCTCTTCCTTTTAGACTTGTTTTGTGGATTGTCTGATTGAGCAGACGCACCCAGAAATCAGGAAGAGGGATGATGTGGATGTACGTTTTTCTTTTTTTTTCACAAAAAAAATATTAAAAATATTCTAATTAATTAGTACTTGTTCCATTGAGGTAAACGTGATTTTGTATTTTTTCAGCTCCGGTACACAGACATCCTTTTTACAGAGCAAGAGGTGGGTTATGACCTGGATATATTGGCACAGCAGATAACAGTGTAATGAGTTGATTTGTATTATTCTTTTTCAACTATTCCCTCATGGTTCTGGAACTTTTTTCTTACAGAGAGGAGTTGGCATCAAAAGCACTCCTGTAACAATGGTCCTGCCCGACTCCAGAGGAAAATCCTATTTGTTCAACATCATGGATACTCCAGGTGTTGCATTTTTAGCAGAGCTTTGTTTTACATGTCAACGTTTTGTCAAGAGAACAACCAAAAAACCTGATTTTGTGTTTTCATCAAAGGTCATGTGAACTTCTCTGACGAAGTCACATCAAGCATGAGGATCTCAGACGGTGTCATCCTCTTCATCGATGCAGCAGAGGGAGTACGCTCCACATTTTTGCCTCTTTTACCCTCACATTTCAAAATGTCCATATTCTGCATAATTGCCTTTTTTGTTCACCAAACTTTATTGACAACAAGAAAGTTACATGGTTAAAGCTTATACAAACATAAAAATAACGGAAAGCAAAAAATCTATCAGTTCTAGCAATTAAAAAAATAGTTGTGAAACATTTTGAATTTTTTATTATAAAATAAAAAAATAAAATTAACAAAAAAATTCCATTAAACGGGGCTCTTATCTTCAAACCTTTGACATGTTTTGGTGTGTTTAGGTCCAATTTCATGTGAGAAAAATTTACAATCCAATAATCCTTTCATTTGAAAGCAATACTGGAGTGAACATGTTTTTTATTAAGTAAAACAAATAGTTATTTACATTTTTTATTGTAGCAAACATAAAAAAGCAAAGAGGATCAGTAATGCTTTTAAAATCTAGATGACAAAAATAACAGAAAAAACATGGTAAAATGTTTTTCATCATTTATATTAGAGTATTTCAAATAAACATTGAAAATGTTCTTTAGGTCGCATGTTTTGCATTTATTCTTCCATGCAATAAATTATCTTTATGACTTTTAATTTCTTAAATACTGGTCAAAGTGCAGAAGTTTGATTCCATGATGATTTGTTTCTCATTCAGGCTAAATTTTAATTCATTTGCTTGTAAAACATTTTCTTGTAGTTACAAGGATTCCTGTTCCACGTTTATTCTATAATTAATGTTGTTACTGCTGTCATCCGGTAAATTTTTTGAGCGATTATTATGGCCTGTAATTTATTAGTATAATTGCCCTATTTTCATCCTAATTGCTGTGAAAAGCCTCACTTTGAGGGATTTTCTTTTACATTTGTGACATTGTGGCACAGGTAAAGATCAAATCACAACAAAAAAAGTAGCTTTATGAAGGTATATTTGCATTAACCCTCTAAACACGTAGTCTCAAGTCTCTTGTTAAACATAATTAACCATTGTGGTATTATAACCCTAAATGTGGTTTCCACGCATGTGGACACCAGGTCTTCACAGGTTAAAGCAACTCACCTGCAGAAACTGTAACATTATTGATTTGAAAATGAGATGAGCAAGATTTTAAAAAAATGTGCTAATTTGTCTGTTATTTATTCATTAATTGTGATTAACGCAATAATTTGAAACCCCTAGTTCAGAATGGAGTCTGCATAAACTTATTAAAAGTAATGGCTTTTGCAGGATTTTGTTTTTTCCTCATTGATCCTTTTTCGTTCAGGTGATGCTGAATACGGAGCGTCTGATCAAACATGCGGTTCAGGAGCGCATGGCCATCACCATCTGCATTAACAAGGTGGACCGACTCATCGTGGAGCTTAAACTGCCTCCAACAGATGCATATTATAAACTTCGTCACATTGTGGACGAGGTCAACGGTTTGCTCAGGTATTTGTTGAAGCCCACTAAACGTTATTGTCCCAAAAAGGTATTCTTGACTTTTTATCAAAAAACAACACATTTTATTGCTTTTTTTCAATGCAGAGGGTTGTATTTAGCTGGAAAAACCCGGGCCTTGTGGGTGTTTTTAAGTGATCCATTCTCTTCTCTCTCAGTACGTACTCCACAGATGAGAACCTGGTGGTGTCTCCCCTTCTTGGAAACGTTTGCTTTGCCAGCTCTCAGTACAGCATTTGCTTCACTCTTGGATCCTTTGCGAAGATCTACTCTGACACATACGGTGAGATGATTTCCCATAAAACCAGAAATGGTGCAGCTTTTCCACTGTCAGCTAACACCTGGTTTTATGCTTGTAGGAGATATCAACTATAATGAATTTGCCAAGAGACTCTGGGGAGACATATACTTTAATCCCAAAACGTCAGTAATCAGATTTGGTTGACTTCAGCATACAGAAAGCCATCCTTGATTTATATTTCTCTGATTTTCTCTTCTCTTTTCAGGCGTAAGTTCACTAAGAAAGCTCCCAGCAGTAACTCTCAGCGCAGCTTTGTGGAGTTTATCCTGGAGCCTCTCTACAAGATCCTCTCACAGGTTAGACACATCTTGCCTTTTTTTTTTCCTTCTCAGATGAAGGCATCATATCCAGCTCAGTGCTGAGTGTGTAATCCTTTCCCAAATCCTCTTTGCTGTAGGTTGTCGGGGATGTGGACACATCTCTGCCCCGAGTTCTGGATGAGCTGGGAATCCACCTGACGAAGGAGGAACTGAAGCTGAACATCAGACCTCTGCTGAGGCTGGTCTGTAACCGCTTCTTTGGAGAATTCACCGGTGGGTGTCTCAGTTATTCATTTAATGCGTCGTTTTTAATGATCTGTAGATAAATACAATCGTAATTATTAAGCAGTCTTCCTCTAAGGGAAGTGTTTAGAGCTGGAACGAGAATCCAAATGCTTTGATGGATTTGTGATCTAGTAAAATAAATATGTTTTCAAAATAAAGTGTTGAGGAAAGTTTTCATTTTCAAAGTAAAGTGATTTCTTGTAGAGTAAAAAAAATAATACTGAAGTTCAGTTTCTCTGAAATAATTAAAAAAACAGATTTTGGATTAAATATAAGTGAAAATTTGAATGAACAATATAATGAATATTTGATTTGGAATATGAAAATATGGTAAACAATTATGTGAGGTCATATGACTCACGGCAGATTTGGCATATATACTTGCTTATAGCCATAAAAACACACATTTACACACTAATATATTTGTATATCAGTAATACATTGTCTTCCAGATGAAAAGGGGGTTGGTTGAAGGAAAATATGTTTTAATTCCACCCCTTAAGTACCTATATCTTAACTGGTGTAAGTTCAAAATCCAAATTCTTTTTCTCAAAAAAGTTTTTTTTAATATCTATTATGTTTGATTTTAATCTCGTGTTCTACATAAAAGTATACACAAAAGTGATTTAATACATATTTTAATTTTCAGACATCTATAAAACAACCATTCAACCAGGGTTTGGTCTGTGAATCATTGATCCTGATTCGTGAATCGGAAGTGTTCCGTAGAAGTGTTCATATGGAGATGAAAGTTCGTATTAAAGAGTTCTTAGGTCATATTTGACTCTTGATTTTCTCTGGCAGGTTTTGTGGACATGTGTGTGCAACATGTCCCATCACCACAAGAGGGCGCCAGGACAAAGATAGAGCACACCTACACTGGAGGCCTGGATTCAGACCTGGGGGAGGCCATGGCAGAATGTGATCCTGATGTGAGTAGATTTAAGTTGCCCTCTGAAGCCCACCCTCCCTCAGCTGTTTTATATGTAATTACCCAAAACAATGAATCCTCTGTTCCTGTCATGAACTTCTGTCCCTTCTTGCTTCTGATTTAGGGTCCTCTGATGTGCCACACTACTAAAATGTACAGCACTGAGGACGGTGTACAGTTCCACGCTTTTGGACGAGTTTTGAGTGGTACCATTCAGGCGGGTCAGCCCGTTAAAGTCTTGGGGGAGAACTATTCACTGGAGGATGAGGAGGACTCTTCGGTCTGCACCGTTGGCCGCCTCTGGATCTCTGTGGCCAGGTTTGCTCCCAAGTTCACTGCAACTAGTGTGGAAATCCACAACCTAAGTGTTAAGTAACAAACGGTAACGTCTGACTTCTACAGATACCAAATTGAGGTGAATCGAGTGCCAGCAGGAAACTGGGTTCTTATCGAAGGCTGTGACCAACCGATCGTGAAGACGGCTACAATCACAGAGCCCAGAGGGAACGAAGAGGTGAGAGGTCAACAGGAAATGTCTCAGTGGGTCTTCAGAGGTTTGACCCACATCAAGTTTATGCTTTTTTACCTCCCTCTGCCAGGCTCAAATCTTTAGGCCGCTGAAGTTCAACACAGCGTCAGTTATAAAGATCGCAGTGGAGCCGGTGAACCCATCAGAGCTGCCGAAAATGTTGGACGGCCTGAGGAAGGTCAACAAGAGCTACCCTTCCCTGACCACAAAGGTGAGTCGCAGACGATTTTGGTTCACTCACTGCTGAACGTCTTAAACACCACCTGGTTGTGTTTCAGGTGGAAGAGTCTGGAGAGCATGTTATCCTAGGAACTGGAGAGCTGTACCTGGACTGTGTGATGCATGATCTGAGGAAGATGTACTCTGAGATCGACATTAAAGTAAGGAAACTTGCCCTCGGTTTAAAGCTTGTTAACCCTTAATAGACCCGCTTCACTAAAAATTTTTATCGTGTTATTGTGGCATTTTTCTGACGACTTGGCATCAATCCATCCAAATCAGCTGATTCTGAATTTAAAAAAAGGCTTTTTATGTCGGCTTTGCACAGTTTTGCAGCACATTGCTTCACATCCGCTTCAGAATCCGCTCACCCTATTTGCGTAAATAGTTGAAGAGTTAAAAGAATTTCACCACTGGAGCCAAAGCTCCGGTGTTAAAGGATGAGAACTCCAGGCGTAAACTGCATGGAAAAATCTTGTGTATTTTTCCTCTTTTCTTAGTTCACAACGTCTGAAGGATTCAATGTTGTTGAACGTTGTGTGACATCAGCTTTTACATCTGCTGCATGACTGAAGTTTCACCTTTGCTCGCAGGTTGCCGATCCAGTCGTGACGTTCTGTGAAACCGTTGTGGAGACGTCGTCTCTGAAGTGCTTTGCTGAGACGCCAAACAAAAAGTAAGGCTGAACCCACAACATGTACATAATGTTTCTACGCAGCCTCACAGTTCTGTTCTGGGTTCGTCTGAAGCATTCATTTGTATGTTGGAGCGCTTCATCGCTGTCCGAAATCTGCGCGTCCCTCTGTCCTTCCCTCTGGCTCAGAGCCTCTGCAGGCTGAGTGACATCTGTGTGATGTGATTGACAGGAACAAGATCACCATGATTGCAGAGCCCTTGGAGAAGGGACTTGCTGAGGACATTGAGAACGAAGTGGTGCAGATCACGTGGAACAGGTACGGGGTTTGAAGACGCCTTTATGGCGCCCGCATGCATCGCAATCAAAGTCACTTCTTAATTAAACGCAAGCCACATAATGTGCCTTTATATGGTAGATTTGCCTGTATTACTTTGATGTCAGCACATTCATTTATCCATCATTTCCCTTTTGCTGGATTAAATAAGATTACATGTAAGACAGTGATTTGGTTCTTTAATTAAACTTTATTGTGGAAGAAGGTAGAACTGAAAAGCTTTTCAAAAAAGTCATTGTTGGATGTGGACATTGCTCTTGGATCCAGAGGTTTGTCATTTCTAATGAGTTTCATTTGGGAGTTGCACATGGAGGTGACAGCCATATTTTTATTCATTAACATCAAAGTAATCATGGGTTTCTAAATTAATTTCTGCAGAAGTGCCGAAAAGAGAAAGCTCTCCTATGTGTCATGAAAAATCTGTCCTCCTTATGAAAGCTCACCTTGGCATATTGATCAGCCCCCCCCCCTCGGTAATTGAATTATGCACTAAGAGCCTGCATGAATTTCCCATCCTTCTTGCATGCTTGGATGCATATTCCGCTGCAGATAGGCTTCCTGTCTGAGAAGCCATCTGGACCCAGTAGTACCAACCTGCAGCAGCAGAGCTACAGGAGCGACACACTTCATACCCCACTCCTTCTCTCCCATTAACCCCTCTGCCCCTCCGTTCAGCCAATCTCCTTAATGTTCCAGCTCGCACACAGTGCACGCCTCCCCCCAATCAGTGTCTGTTTCCTCACCACAGGAAAAAGCTGGGCGAGTTTTTCCAGACAAAGTACGACTGGGATCTGCTGGCTGCCAGGTCCATCTGGGCCTTTGGACCGGACACAACAGGACCCAACATTCTGGTGGACGATACGCTGCCGTCTGAGGTACGACGCTCGCTGGCTGCAGACTCAATCTGATGCAAGAACTGCAACAGGAGACAAAACGCTGGCACATGAGCAGTCTTCTGCCATTTCAGGGATTTGTGTTTTTTAAGAGCCTGGAAATTATTTTAGAAATATTTCAAGTGTTCAGCTTAGGGCTAAGTGTTCATCTACCTTTCCTTATGCCAACTCCGCCCCTGCTCTTTACCATAAATTTATGTGAATGTTTCTCATTTAAATCCATTTGGAAGAACAAATGAGACCTCTGACGACGTTAAAAGTCACATTTTTCCATCTAAAACCTTTAGCTCGTTAGTTGCCGGTCCCCTTTGTTAAAGGATTTTATTATTGTGTCCAGCTGTTGTGGCAAATTAGCCTTTTTTCCAGCTCGTATTGATTCAGCAGGTCAATACCGTGGCTTGTGCAGCAGAGGAAATGACACCAGCTGGTTGGACTCTGGAGGAACATTTTAGGCGGCAGAAACTGACACCATAAGAAAAATTGGTGCTGGACAGTCGTTTGTTAAATTGCCGATAAAAGCCAGGAAAGGGGTCAGTGGAAAATTTCAATTTGTTAGATTTGTTGACTAGATTCCCAAGTAAAGAGACTGGAGCTCTTGATTGTGGAGGAAACTGCACACAGAGCTACAAACCATCAGGAAACTCTGAGAAAACACAGATGTTGTTGCTGTCTGGTTATATTTTCTAATTGCTTGTCTGAATGAGCTCAGTCTGCTGCAGAAGGCAGATAGAGATGACATAATGTGGCTCTACTTTGTCTGCATAAACACACTGAATTATAACAAACTGTTATTGTTTACTGTCGGAACAGTAAAGAAATAATCTCAGTCAAATCTGTACAAATGCAGTTTTTTTGCTTCATATCTCTGCAGAGTTTTTAAATCCTCTAAGTCTATATGGACAATTATTTTCTCCAGGCGTAAAAGGATAACAGTTTATTTAATTGGGTTTTCATGTATGTAATCATTAAAAGCTGCAGTCTTAGTGATCAGCTTGGAACAGAAATGTGGTTTGGTTTTTTAGGTGGACAAGGCGCTGCTCGGCTCAGTTAAAGACAGCATCGTTCAGGGATTTCAGTGGGGAACCAGGGAGGGCCCTCTGTGTGACGAACGTAAGTAATCTCTTCTTTGTTTTTTCTGTTTCTTCATGGACCAACAAAACTAAAAAGAACTTTTTTGTCTTTGTGATACACGCAGCCATCAGGAACGTCAAGTTTAAGATCCTGGATGCTGTGATTGCTCAGGAGCCTCTGCACAGAGGAGGAGGTCAGGTCATCCCCACAGCCAGGAGAGTGGTGTACTCGGCCTTTCTCATGGTGAGCTCGGGCTTAGGCTTCTCCACTCTTCTTCTCTTATCTTGATGACAGTTATATTTTTCTGTTGTTGGCGTTTGTCAGCCTCCTCTTTTTCTCATCTGTAGCTTTATTTCATCATTCCATCATCAGCCTTACAGAGGAAAGTTTGTTCTGTTTTCAGGCGACGCCGAGGCTGATGGAGCCGTACTACTTTGTGGAGGTTCAGGCTCCAGCAGACTGTGTTTCTGCAGTCTACACGGTGTTGGCTCGTAGAAGGTCGGTCCTGTAACGCTGGCAAAGTTATTTGACGTGAAAACAACCAAAATTCTCCTCTTTTTATTGTTTGCTTTTAATTGCTTTGTTCATCCTTCCTAGAGGCCACGTCACCCAAGATGCTCCGATTCCCGGCTCCCCTCTTTACACGATTAAGGCTTTCATTCCCGCCATCGACTCGTTCGGCTTTGAGACGGACCTCCGCACTCACACGCAGGGCCAGGCCTTTGCTCTGTCTGTGTTCCACCACTGGCAGGTAACCTGATGACTCCAACCACCTCTGTAAAATACAGCGTTCAACTTTTGCAAACCTTTGGCAGAATTTTTTTCAGAGTTTGCATTTTTTTCTGCGTCCTGATTGGCTGTACAAATGAACAAAAATCTTCAATCTTTTGTTTTAATCTATTTTTTTTTAACTTTGAGAGTTTTAACAAGAGAAAGAAAGTGTAAAAAAATTGAAAAAACCCCACTCTGATCAGAGTTTGATCTTTTTTTAAAGTTCTCCCAATCAATTATGATTATGCCATTTTTAGCCTGGATCCAAAAACCTGTATTGTTTTCTAAGACCTAGTTTCTGCAGAGCGGCAGTAGTTCATTAGAGATTGTTGGACTGTTGGTGTGGGGCAACCCCACCCCTCTCCCTGTTGCTGAGAACTTGGAGCGGGGAATTTGTGGCCCATCCAGGGTATTTTCTACATCAGGAATACAGTGTCTTTCTAACAGCAGTTTTTATCTGATCTTTATTCACAGAAATGTTTATTAAAAAATACTTAAAAATGCAATTTAAAGTGTAATTCATCATACATGTTCTCCAGAATGAGAAAAATGCCACAAGAACATGTTAAAAACACAATTTTCATCTTTCAAACAGAAAGTTTTTGGTCACTTCTGTACTTTTTGTTACTGGCTCACTTTCAATTTTTAAAAAAACTGTCACTTTTTGCATCTCAAACCGGTCTTTCCTTCTCGCTGAGCTGCTCCGATGCCGACCACAGCAGTGTTGAGTCACGACTTCCTAAGTATTATGTCTGTCTCTTTGTGACATGTGTTTGTGACGGTGCTCAGCGGAGCTGTGTCAGTGAAAATTAACTCCACTTAAGGAAGATTAATACTTCCCTGCAAACTCATTCATCTGTGTGGCTCAGAGAGGTCTGTGCAGTCGGATATTTCATGTCATCTAAATGAATATTTTATCCTGGAGAGATGACAAACCAAGCTCCTGAAAAAGAAAGCTACCACTGAATTATTAATGTGTACAAACACTAGAAAAACAGATCGATCATAGCTAAAATAATCAAATGAGGACATGCATATTTAATGAAAAACACAAATGACAAATTTGTTGTTGTACTGAAGTTTGAAGGTTTTTTTCCTTTTGTTTTATTAGTCTGACTTTTCATCAAAAAAAAAACCTTGAAGTCATTTAAATGAGTTTAGGATATCATCTTCCATACTTTCTGCTTTGGAAACTAAAAAAAAAATCATTACATTTTACCTTTCCTGGAATTATGTCCCATTTCTAAGAACTGCCCTTATAGGTGGATACGGGGGCATTATTATGACATCCCTTAAGATGACTGCACCAGCCTCAAGAAATCTGCATTTCACTTTAAGACCTACTCTGTTGAAAGTTGTTTTTAACGTGCTCTTGTGGCATTTTTCTCATACAGTATATTAAGAAAATTAAGCTCAAACTTTCACATTTTAGTGTTTATTTAGTTAAATCGTTGTGATTCAGAAGCAGACGACAAAATGCTGTTAGAAAAAAGCTAATTTGTGATGTCGAAAATACATATGGCTGGCTCAGTCCCCCCCAACCCCCTGTTCCCTGGTCCGTTCTGCAATGAGGAGAGCATCAACAGTCCCGCCCACAACTCTGAGGTGAATTTCTGATGAACCCTGTAGAGTTAAAGGACCACTGGGAACGCTTCTGCAACAGGTCAAAAGATGATCGGAGTGGGACTTTAAGATATGGCTGCTCCTCTCTACGACCCTGCGTGGGTCCAGACAACCCAAAAGTCTGCAGCACACACGACATGAAGGCATGAAGTGTAGGAATAGAGGTTGTACCTGATTCTATCAACACTCTGGATCTTTAGCGCTCCTCTAGTCTGGTAAAGAAAGGATTTCTGTATCGACTCTGCCCAGATAAAAGGAGCAATGCAGGAGTTCCTGAATTGTGGTCTTTGCCTCATTAAACTCGAGGCGATTCTGTGTCTCTCCTATTAGTTTGATGATGCCCTGCCATTATTGTGGAGTTCTTCACAAAGCTCATCCATCTGTTGATTGGGCTTCAGCCGCTCCATTGATTCCCCATCTCCTCCCTCCAGTTTAAATCTCTGCCTGAGGCTTGGAGCATCTTTTCTTCTGCAGCTTTTCTTCTGATGCAAACATTCCTCACAAATCTTCCATGCCAAGTACAGAATGTATTTTCTATTTATGATGATGAAATCTGTGAAAGTCCGATTGAATGGGTGGATTTAGTGGATCTGAAGCGCTCCTAACTCAACTGGCAACTGCGGCGTTGTTGCTGTGCTGGTTACATTTGAAGGAGTGACAGTGCGTGCTCGTTCCATCATGTTGATGGACGCCCTCCTGACTCAGTAGCAGCAGGACAGGCCTGCAGCTGAATCATGTTTTAAATGAAAGCTTGACGCCACTTTTAGAAATGTCCACTCAGCTTGTTGGCTCCTGAACTTTGAAGTGTTGCGTGTTGGATGGTGTCTGATTGTTCTCCGCTGCTGAACTCGCCGATGATTTCCGTTTTAGATCGTACCCGGAGACCCCCTGGACAAGAGTATCGTGATCAGGCCTCTGGAACCTCAGCCTGCCCCCCATCTGGCCCGAGAGTTCATGATAAAGACCCGAAGACGCAAGGTCAGTCCAAGGAGCATCATTTTTTCAAATTAATCTTTTTTTTCTTTTTAATCCACTAATGTTGTTTTTGTTGATCTCAAAGGGTCTGAGTGAAGATGTGAGTATCAGTAAGTTCTTTGATGACCCCATGTTGTTGGAGTTGGCAAAACAAGACGTTGTGCTCAACTACCCCATGTGAGATTCCAGCAGCCCTCCTCTCCTTCACCACTGGGTCCTGGTTCTTTTATGAACGTTGGAGCAGAAAGATTACCACAAACCACCTTCTGCTTTCTGCAGCATCTTTTCATTTGCCTCTTCTATTTTTATATGTAAAAATGATCTTTTTTGTAGTAAAACGTTTGAATTAAATATCTTTGAATGTTTGATGTGTTTCCTGTCTAAATAAAAGTTTCTTACTCAAGACTTGTTTTATTTTGAAAAACGTGATGCGCCGATGCATATATTTCAATGGGAATTTTGTGGAAAGTTTCTGCAGAGCAACACGGATGATTGAAGAAGGTAAAGTGAATTTTTTATAATTGTAACTATCCTTTTAATTTGACCCTTTTTAAGATTAGAAGCAAGGTACACTATGAAGACTTTTACAGTGAAGCAAATAGGTATTTAAAATCCACTGTGAGAGACAATCTAGAAAAAAATGATCTGCAAATCACGTTATGATGTAATTATTGATGTACTACTGCTGCAAATAAGTGAGAAAATCTCTGTTAATATTTGGGTTCAGTAGCCTTTGTTTGCGATTACACAGATCAAACATTTCTTGTAGTTTTTCACCAGGTTTGCACACTGCAGGAAGGATTTTGGCTCCTTCCTCCATGCAGATCTCTAGATCAGTCAGGTGTCGCTGAAAAATGCAAAGTTTGAGCTCCCTCCAAAGATTTTCTACTGGATTGAGTTCTGGAGACTGGCTAGGCCACTCCAGAACCTCGATTTGCCTTTTACAGAGCTGGTCTTTGGTTATGAGTGGAAAACCAAAAAGTTCTATCTTGGTCTCATCTCACCTCATAACGTCCTCCCATGACTCCTCTGGGTCTTTCAAGTGGTATTTGGTAAACTTAAGACATGTGCTGCTTTAACACAATTCCTTAACTGATGAAAAAGACCAAAAACAGTCCTAAAATGTTTGCAAAACCATAAAAACCTTTGTCATTACTTAAAAACTGTTTTTACTGATTTTCTTTTAGATATGACTCAACTTGATTGGAGTCCTGCTGTTCAGTTAACTGGACAGAATTTGGGGAGACGCACACCTGTCTGAGTGAGGTCCTAAAGCGGACGGTTCATGTCTCAGAACAAACCATGCATCTGAACGAGTTGTCTGCAGATCTCAGAGACAGGTTTGTCCAAGCTGCATGGTCAGAGGAGGAAGCTGACCACAGATTAAACCCTTCAAAATGAGATTTTTTGAGCTTAAATCCTGTTTTTTTCTTCCTGAGTTTTGTAACACCTTGGAAGGACTTTGAGGAGTCACTCCTCCATCACTTGTCACCAGCAATCCTGGAGGTGGTGAAGATGGCAAAGGTTAGAGTGCAAACAGAAAGATTCAGAAATTATTTGAGCATTTTTTGACATTTGGACTGAATGTCAATCCTGTCCAGACAGCTGGGAGATTTTTTTTTCTCCTTCAGCAGACGTGGGTAGATGGTGAAATTTTGCCCTTTTCAAAAGCTACAGGGAAGGAGAAACGAACAGGAACTTGGAATCCACCTATTAGGAGTTGGACAAGTAGAGTGACGGCTCCTGTCTCGCTGGGCTGAATGTGTGGTCGGTGCTGCATCCGGTCCTCTGCTCTGAAGGCATCTGCTCCAGCAGAATCTGATCAATCTGCACATGGGTGAAGTAAGTCCACACTCATACATGTTCGTGTCACCCCTCCCTTGTGCTGGCATGGCCAGGGATCGTGCCTGGCCCCAGGCACTGAAGTGGATGGCAGCAGTTCTTGCCAGTCTGAACACAAGACCCTGAAGCGTTTGCTACAATCTGTGGTCCCTCTGCTAAATATAGAAGGAGCAAGCTGTGGTTCATGCAAACCAGGCGTTCTCCATCTCCTGAGCAGCTCCATTGGCTCACCTGACACCTTGCTTCTTAAAAGATTTTTTTTGTTCCCATTTTTTGAGTGTGTGTCTCTACACACTCTCCAGCTGTGTTTGTGAGTCAGTCACACTTGTCTCTTCGTGCTAGTGTCAGGAGCAAATCTTTCCCTCCAGAATCTGGTGCTATTGGAGTTGAGTTTGGCTATTTCCTGCAAGCTGCCTGCTAATAGCAAAAACATGACCGTGGATCATTAATAGATCTGCAGACTGGATGAAGATGATGAAGGTTGAGTCGGCCTCCGAACAATGTCATGAGTATAATAGTGATGCAAAGATGCTTTAAAGCAGAGTTAGAGTCTTGCTGCTTTGAAGGAAATTGAGGAAACCTTTCTATATTCGGTAAAAGGCCTGTCTAGTTTAAACATAGACATCAATGAGATGACTGAGGAGAAACTGCTTATTTAAAAATGTCGTAATTTAAAGACACGCTTCCATCATCTTTTGATCTATTTTCAAAGTGTCCCTTTTAATAAATTATTGTGCCCTTTATTTTTTTTGCCAAAACGTAAAATAACCTTTGTTTTCTAGGATTTAGTTTCTGCAGAGCGGCAGTAGTTCATTAGAAATTGGCTTCAGAGTTGTGTGCGGGACTATTGGCGTGGAGTAAGCCTACTCCCGCTTACCATCATCCAGCTGTTTACGCTCTCTCCCACTAGCTTCTAAACGACAACTACGAGCTTTTCCCAACAGCATTTTGTCCTCTGCTGCTGATTCACGACAATTTGAATAAAGAAATAGTCAAAAACACAATTTTGAGCTAAATTTTCTTTATTTATCCATGTGTTGTGTAGTACTCTAAAATGTGGCTTCCATCTTCTGTGATAATCTTCTGTCTCCTTCCCCTTCTGCTATCCTGAACCCCTCTTTCTTTCCATCACAAGCTCCTTCAGGTTTTTTTAACCCATTTCTTCTGCTCCAGACCGAAACCAGCTGAGAACCAGCAGAGCTGGTGACAAATGGACTGATTGTCCTTCCATTAAAGTGTCAGCAGGAAACCCTGTTGGTTTGGTGAGATTAGAGATGTCCTACTCTGAGTTATCCTCACCAGCTTTCCTGAAATATGCTTTACAACCTGAAATTGATCATTGTTTTTGTGAGATTTGTCCTTATTTTTTTGTTTGTTTGTTTTTCTTACCATCCAACACTGTAAAAAAAGATCAGTTCCACTTTTTTACAGTAACTTTATAAGCAAGCATTACACACAAATATTTGTTAGTAAAAAAATAACGTCCTTTCTGCTTACCGTTAGCCAAATACAGATCAGACAAACAATCGGGAGCTTTTTAACTGGTAACTGTTATTTATTTGGGAAAAACAAGAGGCACAAATTGGTCTTTTTGAATATTTTCCCATTTGTTTTGCAGGAATAAAAAGGTTAGGTTGGAGCCAGGAGCTGATAAAGAATATCAGCAGATATGGGTTTGCTGGAGAAGCAGTTTTACCTGCTCATCATCTGGAATTTGTCAGAGAATAATTTCTAAACAAAAGCATTGCTAACTGTTTTTTCACTAGAGAAATACTGTATACTCATATTAATCACTACAAAATGTACTTTGGAATAAACTTTCCAGTAATTTCATTTACAAAGTGGACTGCAGTGGTCATAGAAACGTAAAGCTCATTCATTTATAGTCATTTTAGATACACAGTCATATACATAAACATTTGTATGAAGGTATTCATGTGGTTATTCATTAAACAAACTCAAACTTAAATAAAATAACTTAACTTGAATAAAATATTTTTTTAGTCTACCCATCTCTCATTAAAACATTAAGAAGGGAGGCGGTTGTTTCAGTTTATATTTCCATTCTTTTATTGTTAGTGATTTGATTTTTTTCCCAGTTTTTTGTGATCCATTTTCTTGCAATTACTTATAGTATATAAAGTACATTTAGTTGTTTTCTGTTAAAAATATAACACGCTAAGCAGGTATAGTCATACATTTGAAGGCATTTACTTATTTCTCTTCCTCTTTAACTTTAATCTAATAATCTTAAATAATCAGTCAGTCCCAAAATATGTGTCCGGTTTCCTATTTTTCCACATTTTCTCCAACAATGGTGAAAGGTGAATAGAAGTATCTCATTGGTACTTTCCAGACAAATTTTCTTCATTGCTGAGTTTTTTTTACTTTTAAATGGCAAGTTGCACTAAAGTCATTTGTTCTGTTTTATTGTTTTTATTTGATTTATTTTTTCTTTTCTTTTTCTATCTTTATCTTTTTTTCTGTTGTCTATTATATAATACAGTATGCATAATTTATGCCTGTTTATAGGATGTTGTAAAACCCTCTTGTTTGTTAAGTGATGTACAGGTTTTGTTTTAGATTCTTCATTTTGTTAGTACCATTAAACTTAAAAAAAATAAAAGACAATCCACAAAATCCCAAAACATTTCTAAGCTAATGTGGGACATTCGACCCCAAATTTAAGGAGAATGTGAAAAATAGTCAGAAGGGTTGTCAATAAACTGCCAAAATGTTTTCAAGATAAAACAATAAAATAATTTACGGTGTATGAATACCATGAAATGCATACATATTTTCCTGCGAAATGTTTAAAATGGAATGAAGACATTCTGCTTGTTCACACTTTTATTTTTTTAGAAGAACCTGTTTTAGAATTAGAATTAGAAGCACTTGTTTGAGGCGGTTAGCTGCAGAAAGACATCTGTCCACCGCATTCAATCAGTAAGATTCCAACTATGAACATGGCCAGGAGCAAAGAGCTGTCCAAAGACACCAGAGACAAAACTGTAGACCTTCACAAGGCTGGAAAGGGCTGTGGAGCAATTGCCAAGCAGCTTGGTGAAAAAAATCCACTGTTGGAACATTTATTAGAAAAACATGATTGTCAATCTTCCTCGGACTGGGAATCTATGCAAGATTCTCACCTTGGTGTCTCAGTGATTCTTAGAGAGGTGAGAAATCAGCCCAGAACAACATGGATGGATCTGGTCAATGACCTGACTTTTCAGCTGGGACCACCGTTTTCACGCGTATGTCATGGTTGGAAACCATGAATGGCATGGAAGGACCCGAATCACACAAAGAAGCTCCGTAAGAAGCAAAACAAGATTCTGGAGTGGTCTAGCCAGTCTGCAGAACTCAATCCAACAGAAAATCTTTGAAGGGAGCTCAAACTCCGTGTTTCTCAGCGACGATCCAGAAAACGGATGGATCTACAGAAGATCTGTGTGGAGGAGTTGGCCAAAATCCCTCCTGCAGTGTATGCTAACCTGCTGAAAAACTACAGGAGACCTTTGACCTGAGTTATCACAAACAAAGGCTACTGAACCAACTATTAATATAGATTTCCTCAAGTGTTCAGATACTTATTTGCCGCATTGTGTATATTATGGCAACATTTTTGATTGTTTTTGCATTAACTTTTGTCCCTGAAAATATGTTTAATTGCATGTATGTATTTTTATTGTTCTTGTTAAAGTGCTGTTTTTGTCATTTCGTTGTATTTTGCATTAGAAACGTAAGTATTATTATACTGTGGGTCCAGCAAGGTCAACCGTATTTGCAAGAGGTAATTAAACGATGTATTTAAAAATGAGAGAACAAAAACGAAAGATGATGATTATTTTATCAGTCTTTTACAGTAAAAGGTCAACGCGTTTGCGGTGCAGATGTTTATGGACCCGCGCGGTGTGACCTGTCGGTTGCGCGCACTGTCAAAGACGCGCGCGCGGGCGCGCAGCATCCTGCCTCCCCGCTCCCTGCAGAGACGCTCTCCGGGCTTTCACCGACACAATCCAGCTGTCACTCACCGACATCCCTGCTCAGCTGGAGGCGGACCGCGCGGTTCGGCGTCCCGGAGGCAGAAACCGACTCAAGGGCACCGCTGGACCTCCACTGATCAACAGATCCTCCTGAAGAAGAAAGAAAGGGAGACCAACGCGGGAGCTGATCCACACGTGACACATTTACGGGCAAATGTTCGGCTCTGTCTGGGAGATGAGCAGAACGGCGCGCAAGATTCGGTTCTGATCCGCGGATTCCACCGCCGGAGGGGCTTCGATCCGAGCCAAAATGACCAGACTATTGTCTCCCATCTCTTTGACGGAATGGGCCCGCGGGAATTTTGGCACCGGCTTTACGCAGCAAACCACATAGTTTCTTCGCCGTAGCTCAGACGAGGACGGAGCACATGGACTCAGACTCGCTTCCTGTAGAGATGCTGTGAGTCCAAACTGAAATCAGCACAGCTGGTTTCTCCACAGAAGAGGAGCAGCTCAAAAACATTCAAGTTTGGACCCCGCCAAGTCCAACACGACCTTCCCTCCCCAAACAAAGAACCATCTTACACCTTAAAGCTTCTTCACAGACTCGCAAAGCGGTAAGAAAAGTCTCTGTTTTCTCCCAGAGTCCCGATGACCTCAATGAGAGTTTACGGCGGGGTTCACAAACGCACCACATGGCACTGGAACGCGCAGGAAACGCGTGCACGCATCAGCACGCTTCATATTTTTTAAATCACACTTTTAATTAAAAAAAATGTAAATATTTCCTGACTAAAGACTTTTGATTTCAGTTTTTAATGAGCTCAACATGCTCCGATGTAGAAAGGTGGTTCCTGGGGTTGGATTCAATCCTGCAAAAACAGTTTTTACTCCTTTTTTGGGAAAAGTCTTCCTTAAATGATTTTAAAAATCCGGAATTCTGGAAAGCTTTTTAAGAAGTGCGTTTTTATTTAAAGGAAATGTTTGAAATTGTGTTTTCTTGCTCAATAATTCCCTTTTTTTTATTGTTTGTTGCACATTAGTTCACACAGGGGCGGGCTTGCCATTTGGTGGCAAAGGTGGACAATTGCTTGGGGCCCCCACTTAAATAATAATAATAATAATAATAATTTGAATGTCTATTATTATTTAATTCTATTTTAACCCAAAAAATGAAAGTGTTTAATCCTCCCCCCTCCGTCTGCAGCAATGGAATATTCCGTCAACACCAAGTTAACAACAGATAAAAACTCTTTGAAAAGATAAAAAAAAACATGTTAAGATGAAGCGTATATATCCTAGTGGCCGTAAATGATCATAATCATACTGTCGATGCCATAAAAGAGAATTAAACTATTTCTCACTTTTGCTTTCTTCTGATTTCACATAATTATCCCTCCAGGATTTCACTCTGTCCAGGTTCCTCTGCAGGTTTAAAGCCGCCTCATGTTCCGGGCTTGGACAGTCCTACTATATTTCTCCTAAATCGGTGATTATGTCATCTCCTCAGAAGTAACACACTCCCAGCACTCAGAGCCATTAACCTGAGAAGCAGCCAGCACCCGGGATTATTCACCCTGCTGAGAAACCGCCTCAGGTTATCTCTGAAATATGCCACATTGGTGGAACATTCGTCAATGCCACCGCAGCCACAGCAGCTCCAATCCCAGCGATCATAATGAGTTCCTCCCCTGCGCTTCAGAAAGTGATCGCTATACACGTGAAGTCACGGTGATGGATTTGGGGTATTAGCAGTTCAAGCTTTGTGCTCAGTGAGTGGTTGCTCTCCCCTTAACGTATGGGTGCTGTGTGTTTGTTCAGAATTTATGTTTCTGGTAGGCAGCCAGCCGCAGCATAACCTCTATTTGCCCTCTTTGTTTGCCATCAAATGAATTCAGTTTTGACATTTTGCAGCCCAGCGTGCTGTTGGTGAAATGAATATTTTCTGGATATGGAACCACCTGCAGTCCATCACTCGGAGACTCTCCTCCCAGCTTGATACCACAGTAACCACCCAAGCATTGACCATTCTTACAGTCCCTCTTCATTGTAGAATCAGAACAGGTCGCTGGACAGCAGAGAGATGAGGAGGGAATTCAGTCTGGCCGTGAAAAATGCTTCTTGACTTCAGAACTTTCTGTATTTTTTTTTCTACTCCAGAAAAGAGCACAAAGTGGCATATTTGAATGATAAATTGCATTTGGATTTTTATTAAATGATCAAAGGGTAGCCCAGAAAAGTCAAAGGAGTGATGTATAGCCTCTGAGCTGTCTCCTGAAGTGATTGATTTCCAGATGGCCTTCAGAAGACATAAGCTAGTTTGTGTTTTTCCAAATCAATTTATTAAATGCATTCAAAAAAAGAGGAAAAAAAAGATGTTTGTTAGCTTGGTTGCACATTTTTTTAAAGTGGATTTCTGGATTACATTAAGATAATCTAGAAACAACACATCCTAAAAATGAAAAACAAGAGTTTTAATTTGATTAATTAAACTAAAGAGTTAATTCAATAAATGTGTGTTTTTTTAAGAAAAAAGTAATAGTTTTCTAGATTAACTGATAAAAATCTGGAAATAATACTTGACAAAAAAAAAAAACAAAAGAGATAGCTTTAATGAAAAAAAAAGACAATTAAAGCAATTAACATTCACCTATCAAGACATGAATATCACATGAAACCTTCATGTTTTCATTTTGTTTTAAAAATTCTGATGCTTGTAAAAAAAAATGCAAATACAATTAAAACTGCAATAGTAGTTGACAAATAGGCATATTTTACCACACTTCATTAGGTTCACAGAGTGACGTCCCATCTCTGCAGGACTGTCACTCCCGCTGCTTTTTACCAGGTTTAAGTATTCATTCGGCCCCACGCCGCTTGCAAAGCTTCACGTGACTTCGGCTTAATTGCTCCACTGTTGAATTCATAATGACTTTTTGTATATGGAAAATCAATATCGCTGTAAATTGTGAGATTCATTAGTCGGCTCCTTATTTCATTGACGGTTCAAAGCTAGGGGAAAAAAATCCTGAGGTGGTAATCCTCAGCGGCACGTTGAATTGAAGGCGTCTTTATGCAGCTGGTGAAAGACATTTTTCTGTTTCATTTGTCGATTTACAACAGAAAAGGACCTGAAATGAGGGGGGAAAAAGACTACGCATTTTCACAGTCGCTCATTAAGTTCATCAGTCAAATATATTGTTTTATATTTTAAATGACAAATGTCATGTTTTCATTTTTGCTGTTGCTTGTTATTCTAGTCATTTAGTAGGCGTATAACCGTTAATCCAACCAGATCGATCTGTTTGAGGCAAGTTGGTAATCAAATCGACCTATTAATATTATAAAATCCTTTCAAAATGAGATGAATTCTTGATATGGATCTTGGAAAATACCATTTGGATTGAGGCGCAGTAGGTTTATTTTACTATAATTTTAGAAGCCATCAAAGCGGATAATAATGATCAACCATCATTACTGTCAGATGTGTGAAAAAAACACTTGTGGCCTCATAGTGTGGTCAAATGTTCTAATAATGTTTGTATTATTTTGATGTGGAAAAACAACAGTTTGAATTTGATGAAACTAAAATGTGAATGGATTCTCGTTTACTTGTTTGTTCACATATTTGATTTACACTTGATTATCTTGCAAGAAAAACAAGGAATCTGGAAAACTTCTCCTGCACTGTTCAGAACGGTGGCCCTGAAGTGCAAATCACATCAACTAATCATATTCCATACTTATTCCGGTTTCTTATTGCGTTTCATTTTTAGCGTTTCATTTTGTTTTCTGAAATGTTTTTTTTGCTTTTTTACAGAAACCAGAAAAAGTAGGAACAATGGGAAATTGCTGATTGAATGATGACGTTTGGTTTCTGGAATTTGGCTTTGTTTTTAAAATGTTTTGCTATATGTTTGTTTTGCTTTTTTATTTGTCGTTGTGATCCCTAAAATTTTGTGTAGAGTCATTTGTTGTGATTTGCACTCCAGGGCCACCGTAGTTCTGTACCCTGGTATTTATCTTTAACATTAGACTCAAAATTTATCTGCTATATGCTCTCATCTCTGGCTGCCTGTGTCTTTTAGAGAAGTTTTTAGGATTTTACTTCTGATTTTTAAATGTTGGAATGGACTGTTATGTCTCAGTATCTTTCTGAAGGTTTTTGTTGTCCGTGTTGAGCCCTGAGGTCTGAAAATCTATCTGTAGGACTCGGATTGTAACTCAGGGAGACAAAGCTGCACTTTCCAAACTCTGGAATGCTCTCCCCTTTTCTGTGAGGTCTGCCAGATCCCTCAGTGATTTTAAGCCACTTTTAAAAACTCATCTTTTTACTCAGGCTTTTAACTCCAGCTAGCAGATCTAGTGGAGCAACTTGTTCACTTTTATTGTTTCAATTGTCCAATTGTTTTTATGTGTTTAATTGCTTTTATTGTTATTGTTTCTTTTATTGTATTTCTGGCTAAAGATATCCGGGATTGATTTTAGGTCAGTGAATCGTATTGTTCAAAATGAACTAATATGACTATAAATCATATCGTCAACCACAAATTCTGAATGGAATCATTCAAATTAGTCGTTTTTTCCCCCTACCGTTTAAAGTGTTTTAATCTATTTTCATGCTTCATAAACAGCTGCCATTTTATCTGCTGCATCAGAAGTTCTTCCTTAAAGAACCATCGTCTGTGATGGAATAACCGGTGCTGATGAGTGAGTTTGTGAACAGGACAGGAACTCCTTCCCTTGTGCAGCATCAACTAACTTGCTTTGCACAACATGAAACATCAAGGTATTATGGCTATATCTTGTTTAGCAGACGTGAGCACACTGCCAGACTTAATCCTCAGAGCTCGGCTCGCTGAGGGAAAAGTGCATTTTTAAGCCTGCCAACAAGTCTGGATTCCCTCTGCTTTGACACTGTGCACTCAGCTCTGCATTTTCTGGTTGCCAGTTCCAGTAAGCCACTTAAAAGCAACAGCGGAGGGAAGGTGTTTTGCTCCCTTTCCATGTAATTACCAAGTGATTAGAGTTGTTAGAGGTCATCAGATGTAAATGATAGATGCAGTGGTGTGCGTTTCCTGCTGTCAGTGAACAATCTCACTCTGAAAGTGAGCACTGGTTTCAAGTTTGATGTCAGAATGTCATTTATAGATTTGGATGAGGTTGGATAATTGCTGGTCACCATATGGTCATTTTCAAGAGGCGATTGACAGAACCGGAAATCATGGGTTCTATAAGGTTAATAGTAAATAATTAGCTACAGATATACACCAAGACTAATCTAGATTAAATTGAGCTGTCATTTGAAATG
This sequence comes from Oryzias celebensis, assembly GCA_014656515.1. Classification (NCBI taxonomy): domain Eukaryota; kingdom Metazoa; phylum Chordata; class Actinopteri; order Beloniformes; family Adrianichthyidae; genus Oryzias; species Oryzias celebensis. The sequence continues at coordinate 5,282,051 of BNCR01000008.1, read as the reverse complement.
ATAAAGCTCTTGACCTTCCAAGTGGTGGTTTCTAATGTTCTCCTGTTCCAGTGAGCACGTTGGAAAAACGTAGGTGACTCGGGGTCTGTTATGTTTGAGCGAGGAGGATTGTGGGAGCTCTCCGTGAGTCAGAATGACTCCTCAGGAAAACTAGCCCTACAGTCGGCCCTGACCCTTCGCAAACAGGCGTGCTGCCATTTGCGTGGGAGCATGTGTCGCCACGCATATCTTAGTCTTTACCAAAAAAAAAATCATAAAAACAGGGGAAGTGTTTAGTTTTGTCACACACAGGGCATCTCAAAATCAGATTAATTTAATCTGTTTAGTGTTAAATGTTAAGTGCTAATTTTGCATGAGACCTTTTCAGGGAAATCTTCCACTTATGTTCAAGAAAACCAATTATTTTGTTTTGTTTAACCTTTATTTATCCAGACAAGAAAGATTAGGACAAAAAGATCTTATTTTCAAGAAAATAACAGTAACAAGAGTTACTGGAGACACAAACAAACAATCAGGATAAAACTGTAACAACTGCAGATCATCAATAATTTACTGTTATTAATAAATTTGATTAAAATAATTAATTTGTTGTAGCTAAATTAGAGAATCAGAATTTCCTCTTTCATTGTAGGAAATAAGGATTTTCCCAAAGTGCTAGAGGGATGTAATATTGCTTAATAATAAATAGGCAATAACTGCGCCTAAAAACTTAAATCATTCATATGAACAAAGTACTTTTGAGTGCAAAAGAACATTTTTTAGTAATTCCAGGATATTTTGTTTAAATTTTTTTAATTTTCCGTACTTTCCAGAATATAAATTGCACTGGAATATGAGTGGAAAAAAATGCATCATATATAAGTAGCTTAGGGGTGTAAGTCGCACTTTTGGGAGAAAAGTACAACGCTTCTGAGCTAATGTGCGAAATCCGAGGAAGGAAAAAATAAAAACAGGAATAATATTGTCTCTGTGCTAAAAAAATAAAAATAAAAAAGTTCAGACGGAGAACGATCAGATTTGCCTCCAAGTCTGTTTTGGATGATGCTTCTTCTTCTGTACTACTGTCAGTAGCAAATACTGATGCACATATCTACAGCGCCCTCTAGTGGCTGTTAGTGGGAAAAGCAACTCATATATTACGGTAACCAATATTTTATTTTCATATATAAGTATGGAGAGAATATAATATCACCCCAATTTCTGTGTGCGTAATTCTTGATTTGTGTGTAACTTTGGATTTGTGTGTGTGTAATTCTTGATTTGTAACTTATACAGTACGTTTTGTGCATAAGTAGAAAAATTACAAAATGAAAAAATATAGAAAATACAATTTACAAGCGCACAGCTTAAAATTACAAGAGCTTGGAACTAAGTACATGCACAGATCCAAAGTTTAGGACACACAAAACCGCATTTATCCACAAATCTGAGAGACGACTCCAAGATTTGTGCGTAAGTGATGCGTTTAAAAACTGTGAGGTCATTAGAGGTCTTATCAGTCGCATTGAACTTGATTGGGAATATTATCTGGTGATATAATTAATATAAAAAAAGTCTAAATATGAGTTTTGAAAACACTCAATAATAAAGTTTCTCTATTCTCATCACTCTCTTGCTGCGCTTTCCGTGCAGCACCTTCACCACAGAATTCTTCTGAGAGCAGGCGGCTTGAGGTCCTTTATCAACACCCAGAGAGTGGACAGAGTTGATCAGCCTTACGGCCTGTTCCGTTAGGGACAGAATATTTTCTGTTTTAAAGGCATAAGTGTTTTAAAAATGCTTATTTTGACTTTTTTGTAATAATCAGCTGGCATATTTGTTTAAGAAAGTGGGAAAATGTCAAATTTCACCAGATATTATTCTCAATCAAGTTCAAAGCAGCAGATAAGAAAACTCTGATGACCTCTGATTCTAGCACCATTTAAACGCATCACTGAGGCATGAATCTTGGAGACGTGAAAAGAGTCTCACATCAGAATTGTGTGTCAATGCAGTTTTTTTGTGCTGAACAAACGATTTGTGAGCAATTTTTAAAAGATTTGTGCATGTAGTGAGTTTCAAGCTGTTGTAGTTATAAGTTGTGCGTGTGTACATTGTATATTTATTTTTTTGAATTTTGTAGTTTTTGTACTTATGCACAAAATGTATCGTATCTGTTACAAATCAAGAATTTCGCGCTTACAAATCCAAAGTTACGCACAAATCAAGAATACGCATGCTCAAATTGTGGTGATACTATTTTCTCTCCATATTTAAGTCGCTCCTGACTATAAGTAACCCTATAAGTAACCCTGGCCAAAATATGCAAAATACCTGTGCCTTATACTCCAAAAAATACGGTAATCACCGAAAAATAATTAACTGATCAGGAAAAGTGTTTTTTTAGAACAACCGCCACAACAAATACATTAAGGATCTGTGTGCTCAAATTAAAATAAATGGCATCGTTAATGCAGAGATACATTTCTGTAAATGCCTTCTGGTGCAGCAAACAATCTAAGCATATATATGTTTGCGACAGAACAGAGAAAAGCAGTAAATACTGCCCGTAACAGGTGCAGTACAGGAGAAAGGATGTGCACAGACAGAGAGAAGCCCAACTGAGTGTGGATGAAATCAGATGTCACTGCCACGTTGCCTGTATTCCTGAAGGGATACGGGCAGTCTAACAAACGACAACAGTCATGAGCCTCCTTCCCACTGGGAATGTCACTGTAACATTCCAGGAGTTGCTCAGGCACACATGCATGGAAGCTGGGATGCAGATGAGCAAAGTCCCTCATTCAGGGATGTTTATGCCGCCGCGGTCATGGCCGCACATTCATATTCAAACTGATATGCTGGGCCTATGAATCTGCACATGCTGACACATTTACATATGAACATTGCTGTCGCGGTCCAGGCTGTAATTCGGGGTGACAGGTCTTATGCCACTGCCCCCCGGGTCAGAGGAAGGGGCGGAGCCAACACGTGACAGCCACGAGGACGGAGAGATGCATTTAGTTGACCGTCACTGTCCCGTCACACAGCTGTCCTCCGCTCAGTTCACTGGGTTTGACATTTACAAGGCCACGTCAGGGCTCCTGCACAGGGACTCTTCTCACCAGACCTGTTGTTGTTAAGCTTTGGCTTGCGTTGCCATTTGAGTTTATTTACATTTTCTGCTGTAGTCACATGTTTTGCTTAAAACTGACCTCTGTGTTCTTCAATCTTTGAAGCATAAGAAGGAAAAAACGCTTAATAGTACGAAACCTTTTGATGAAATATTGTTAACAATTGGATAAAGAAAAAAAAATGTATGTAAAAAAATCTTTTGATCTTAAATGAATGCTTTTCTGTTTGTCAGGAGCTTTTTTTTCTTTAAACAATAACAAAAAGTGTCTTTGGTTGCATGTTATAGTCACCGACACATTTAATTCTCTTTAACCAATTTAAATGTGTGAGTTTTTTCAAACAAAAAGAGCTAGAAAATCCTAAAGAACAAACATTTTAGTGAGAATAAGTTACTTACTTTAAGTCAACGTCTCAGTTTAAAGTGTAAGTTATGTCTTCAGATTGCTTTTTTCCACAAATATTAGAAAAACGCTCATAGAAATGTGAGCTAAAAAGGTTCTGAGCTTCTCACTTGACGCTAAATTGGTTGTATTTTATTTTATTTGTCATCTTTAAACAGAAATTATGACATTTCTGAGCTGAGTTTAAGTGTTATTTTAAACAAAGTTAGCATTTCAGAGTTGAAGCAAGGAGACCAGTAAAGCAGCAGAGGTTGACTTGTTTTTTCATTTGTTTGTTTGTTTTTGGTGCATTTATTAATTTCAGTAGTGCCCAAAATGTTAATTTATTTTGTGAAGGAAGCATGGGTAAATCAACAATCAACAATAAATATGCAAAAATTAAAATATATTGATTTTTTTAAATAGAAACTCTATCCAAATACAGTGGGCCCTGAATCTATACTCATGAAAGTTTCATTTTTTGAATAGATTATGGAAAATACTACATTTACCATGATGTACTAATTATTTGTATATATATATATATATATATATGTATATGTATATGTATTTATAGGAGCTGGTTGTTTTAAAAGTAGCTTGGATGCCAAAAAGTGTGGGCATCCCTGATTTAGATGTTTAGTTACACTGAACTGTAGGTGGCAGCTGCCACTGAGTTTCCTCCTTCCTGCAGGATTTTCCTCCTCTAAAATGTGTTTCACATTGCCTGTAGACATTATCTAGCGTGCGTGCATGTCAAATGCATTCAAAAAAGTGATTTGCAACAATCTGTTACCCGGCTTTCTAACGCTTCATTACTGAACCGAGAAGCGGTGCAGATTTCTAACTTACTGTCTTTCAAATGTGACGTTTTTAAATTCAAATCAGGGATGATTTTTCTTCTATAATCGTGGACAGTTCGGACCAAATATGAGAGGTGACCTCCTGCCAGTGTTCATTTAGGTTCTGCTAGTAAAGGCCATTCACTGTCATCTGACAATGATATAAATAGATGTGTAAATGTTTCTTTCAATTTGTGCTGCTGTTAGATATTTTTAGATCAGATCCAGTAACATTAGGGTTGCTGAGTCATTCCAATAAAAAATGTGCTCACTCTTGAATTTGCAGCCATGAAACGAATAGAAATGTTGACATTTTTATCTTTTTTAGCCCGTGACAAAACCAGAGAATGCATGGCCTAATAGTTAAACTTTTCTTTTCTTGGCACTTTTCTTTAACTTGGGTTAAATCAGCATTTAGATGAAGGAAATATAGTAGGAGAGGAGGCTGAGGCTGCAATGCGCTTGAGCTGTGATATTGATCTGAAGAGTAATTTTAAAACGATAAAAAACGCCTTAAAAATGCAGTGATATGAGATGCTTTTCTCATATATTTTTGATTTAGACATTCAATAAATCTGGCCATACCAAATGACTATCACAGTATATAAAATGTCTAGTTGGCAGTTGAGAAGAGTAAGCCATTCTGCTTTGCATCTCACACTTTCCCCACTGCTCTCATGTTTATTTACATGAATCCCAGTCAGTATGACTGCATGAAAAAAAGCAATTCAACACCTCTTTGAATATTGCAGCTGCAAGGAATTGTGGGGCAGAATTATCTCCTTTGCTTTCAGAACAGTTTTCCTGTGCTGAAGGAGACGATAAAGGAGCTTCTTCCTGTATATATGTTGCTCTTATCCAGACCCTAAAGATGTGGAGCTTTTAACAGTTTCTAGTCATTTCAAAAATGGCTTTTTTGTTTTTGTTTGCATGGATCACATTGGAAACATAACCACTAAAATTTACATTAAAACTTTGCATCCAATGTGTTTTTTTGATGAAAATAAGCTGAATATCTTTGCAGTCTTTAAAGTTATCTCAAACGCACAAATACAAACACGTGGCTGAGGTTTCTCGTGGTTATATCAGGTCCAGCCAAGGAGGAAGCTTTGTTTTGTTTTACGAGTGCACACAAGCGATGTGCCCACCCTGGAGAGCTTATTAGGATCTATAAGGGATCCGTGCACTGGCGCTCCTCGTGGCACAAGGCATGACCACGAGCGTTCGTGCCTGATTGGTCCGACTGGGGCAGCCACGGCTGGGCAATGTCCCTCTCGCTCTCTGTCACTGGCAGAGCTGAGCAGAGCAGCCAGGTTCACAGACCGCGGTCGACACCCTGTCACAGCCTCGCCCGGCACACTCCTCCACACTCTGAGGCAGACTCACACACACGAACACTGCCATGTGCAGCAACGAGGGGAAGGCGTGAGTGGAGCACGCAACAAAGAAAAACATACCAAAACCCTATCCAGTCAAATTAGAAATGCATCTCTGGGAGGAATCCATTCATTTGACATTTCTGTTGCTTCCAAGCAGAACTGATTCATCAGAACTACGAGCAAATGTACACATTACTTCAATTTCATCAGAAGCTCCTCGAAAACTACATCCTCCATTATCAGGCCGACAAAGGTCATTTTCACGCCGATCTTTGACTTCTTTAGTATTATGGGATTATTTTATTGATTCTCTGCATGAACCTTCCCTGCCCAGACTCTTTCATAAAACTGTGCCATGCTTGGAAGCAGAATGGAAGCCCTTTAAATGTCTTAGAAATTCCTTTCATTCAATTGAGCAACTACAAAGGCATTAAAGTGAGTCAAAGAAAGAATCAAGGCGACACTTGGGTTATTTTTAGCTGCTGCTACATACACAACATGCTGCTCCAGACATGAAAATGCTCCAGGGTCAGAGTCACTGTTTATACAGTCCACTATGGAGACTTCATAACATGGGAGTACATATGAAAAGAATTTTCTTTTAGGCCCTTTAGGCTTTTAGTAGATTATATTTTAATTTGATTAATATTTTTATGCACAGAATTATTCTAAGGTTGGTTTTAATCTGTTTAATAAGTCTCTGCTCTGTGTTTGCAAAACGAGTGACCCTCTGATGACACGAGCCTCGCCTTTTTAAGATTATTTATACTCAAGGATGTATTAAAATAACAAGAAAACAGACCATGAAATACTATTTTAGACTCAAACCAAAAACTGTCTAAAAAAAGTCTCTTTGGAAAACTTTTTCATTGTATATTTTTTTCATACAAATATAAATTTGGATAAAACTTTACTAACCCATCCCTGATGAAAATTGTTCTTTTATTGTTTTAACATGTTCTTGTCACATTTTTTCATGATGGAAGACATATATAGAAAGAAAATTAAATCAGAATTTGCCTTTCTGAGTATTTCTTCATTCAAATAGTGAATCAGGAGCAGAGGAAAAATGCAGCTTGAAAAAGAGCGTTTTTGTGACTTGGAAAATACGCTGGGAAGGCCATAAGCTCCCCGCTCCTCTTCATTCCAATGGATCCACGCACGCCTTTGTCTTCCTCATCCGAGCGTCCATCTTTACAGCTGGATAGCTCCAGTATTGCTTGCCATTTTTGTTACACCGACAATGTTAGGTTGGGGTTGTGAGGAGCTTTGAGCTAGCAAGAGGTTGTGTAGACAGAGAGCTCTCAGTTATAGGTGATGGGAGGGGGGCGCTCAGGTAGAATGAAAGACCACTTTATGATCCAAAAAATGACTTTTTTAAAGTTGGAAAGTGAACCTTTGTCCATAAGTTTCTGTTTGAGCAGTAATATCAAACTCTCATGACTTCTCTTTGTTTCTTAACTGAATCAGATTGACTGTGCGGGGGAGTTACACTCTAAAAAATAACACATGATCGGTGAAATATATGAATTCGGATTATAGATATTTTAAGGCTGCAAAACACTTTACTACACAAGTAAAACAATTTTCTTAGAAACGTTCAAAACCTGCTCCAACAAATATAATATTTTCTGTGTTTTTAACATGTTCTTGTGGCTTTTTTCAGATGATGGAGGACATATAACAAAACAATTATGCTTAAAAATGGCATTTTTTGAGTTTTCTTGTTCAAAACATTGTGAATCAGGAACAGATTAAAAAAATGCAGTTTGAAAATAACTTTTTTAATGACATAGAAAACCCGCCTAGTGGACCATTAGTTGAAGGGAAGAGCGGTGGGGTTTCTCTGTGGCAACAGTCCCACAAGTTCTAATGATTTACTGCTGCTCTGCAGAAACTATGTCCTAGAAAAAGACAGGATTGAGTGATCATAATAAAAGACCAAAAGCTCCAAAGATGATTGGAGTGTATTTATTATTAATCTTTGATCAATATAACATTAACATATAACATATATCATTCATATTGATTGATTATCGATGCAGAGGAAAACACCATTCTGGACCTGCATGAAAACAGCGCTACATCATGTCGGTTTCTCCTCTGTTACGTCACGTGATGCGTCTCCCAGGACAGCCCTGACCTGTCCTGTCCTCTCCTCTCAGCCTCTGCTCCTGAAGTCCTGTTTAAGCAAACTAACATTCATACATGACTGGGCTTCCATGATCGCACGGCCTCAGGGCGGTCTGAGCCCACCAATTGGGTGATGGGAAGGAAAAAGCCCAAAGGCGTGCACAGATGCTCCTGCGCTGCAAGTGTAGCCTCCGTGATGGCCTTACAGGCAAACATTTCCAGACTAAAACTAAAAAGGAGAAAAAAACAGATTCACTTGACAGAGTGCTTAAGGCCCAACTTTAAATAGCTCTGCGCTGTTTCCCTTTTCTCTGTGTTCTGTTTTATTGGTTTGGGCCTATGCTGCACAAAACTGTCTTGAAATCACAGAGGAAAAGAGGAAAGTTAGACTTTGTGATGTGACCAGCCTTAGGACAGACTGTTTACAAAAAGATTTTCCCATTTGGGGAGTTTGTTCAAAAAATGATAATGGTTATATGTGCTAGCTGCAGGGGAGAACAGCTCCTCAGTGGGACGGTTGTCGTTCTTTCCAGGTTTCAGTGGACCAGGAGAACCAAAGGATTGTCTACAAGACTATAAAGCTCTTTAAGAAAGTTTTCTCCGTCTTTGTCGGCACACGGAGCTTTTCATCTAGCGGCTCACTACGGCTGCTCATTCATGTTCCTGTGCTCCTTTTCAAAGCATTAAAGTGAAATATGATCCATGCGCTGACAAATAAAAAAATATGTGCATGATTTCTTTTAAAACTGAGCCAGAGGTTGAATCAATTTAATGTGAAGCAGCATCATTAGAAAAATGTGATAAGATACTGAGGTTCTCCTAACATTTTCTCTGATTGTACTGTTTGCAAATATAGTTCTATCCAGAAAATTGCATTATTTTCTTGCAAAGGAAAGTTGCCCAAAATCTTATGAATGAGATTTAATAAATAACCTTTATGATCAAATAGATGACAAATTTAAGAAAAGGCTTCTTTAAAAAAAACAAAAAACAGACAAACTGGATACATTTCAAAATAAATGAACACTTTGTTTTATATTTAAATGTGCGAAATCATAAAAATCTGTTGTATGACTGAAAAAATTAAAAAAAAAGATCCTTTCTTGGGTCTTCCACTCGTGGAGTTTGGACAGAAAGAACACATCAAACTTCTAAAACTATTTTAACTTAATTTAGCATCTACTTGGAAGCAAAAAAAAATATGAAAATGTATTTATATGATGTTATTTATATTTTTTTCATTATTGGAAATAAATTCAGGCATAAAAGGGTTCCGTTGATGCAGGCTATTGAGCTTTTGCTTTGAGGTTTTACTAAATCAATACCTGCTGCTAAAAAAACTTTATTTATATTCTATATAAGCGAATGCTTCATGTAAATAGATTTTAAAAATGCTTAAACGTGACTTCAGAAGCTGCTTTTGTTCTGTTCTAACAGTCGTTTAAATCTCTTGGTTTTCATGTCATCACTTTTTTCGTAATTGTTTGAACATTTGTGGTTGGATGGCCTCCAGTCTGCACTGATGATTATGTGATTCTGATTACTTTCATTTCTGGGGCTTAGATCCATTATCAGAATAAGCCGAAACTATTTTCTGCAAGTCTGTCAGTCAATGTGGAATCGCCTGATTTGATGATTAAAATTGTATTGGGACAAGTTTGACTGCAGGCGAGAACATATTGCAGCAGTAGGGCTCCTTTTGTGCTCCTTTCACGAGTTATGTCTCCATGGCAGCGTGCCCCCCGTCCCCTCCGCCTCTCTGCATCCTTTAAGAGTTTTGTCGAAAATATGAGCGCTCATTTCCGTTTACTTTCACCCGCCATCTGCTGACTCTGGCTGCAGCTCTGAATCAATTCTTGACGTTGGCAGCATTGCGTTCATTAGCCTCCTCTCTTTCTTTTGTTTTTTTTTTTTTTTTTGCCATCTCCCCTGATCTTTTGATATTCAAGCAAGAATCCAAACTGCTTCCAGTTGATGAAAATCTAGAGGTTTTTTTAAGCTCAGGTTAAAGCCATGAATCTTTCTTCTGAAAACTTCTTTAGAAGTGATGATGCAGCAAAAACCCTTTTTTTTATGTTGAACAGGCCTTAGTTTCATATGAATACTGTAACTCACCCGCTTTTGACTCGTTTTTATTGGCCCTTCCTCTCCCCTTCTCCTTTTTCTCTGGCCGGAGCTGCATGTGACAAATTCATTAAAAGAAAACACTTTTTTTTTCAACCTGTGGCTTTTCTGTTTGTTTGATCTCCATAGCAACCATTTTATTTTGTGGTCACCTGGGGGTAACAAACAGGTTTATGTAATTTTTAAAAGAATCAGCAGAAGTACATTTTTAGATATCCTTGGCAACAGAGGATTTTTGTCAAACAAGTTCATATTCCTAAAACATTCATATTACATTTTGTGCATCTTCACACGTTCATTAGTTAGATTTTCACCATTAAAAAAATGTACAAGCAACATGGGAATACCACTTTTCGAGCTTGCTATGGTAATGTTCAAAATCTACAAACTTGAATACCAACATTCTTCGTAAGTACCCTCCCAACGATGCTTGAGGAGTTATAAGACGATAGATAAAAAACCCTTAGAGTTTAAACTTGTTGAAGTTACTAAAGGGATTTTTTTTTTTAAATTGAAGACATCTTCCCGAGGTCAAAGGTCACATAAACTGCTGCTGTTTTGGTAGACTGCCTTGTTGGCGCCCCGTTGTTGTCTGCAGCCAGGTCCTCTTAAACCTGGTGGTGTGTGTGTGAAAATTTGTGAAGATCGGACAAGCAAATGTTTTTTTGGTGTGTGAAAAATTCAAATTTCACACTCTGGCACAAAATGGCCATTGAGTTATGAGTCATTGGCCTCCCATAATAATTTGAAAACTTATTTTGGATATCTCCGACCCACATGTGTTTTGGTTTTTCTCTTGATTTTGAAGTATTTAAAAAAACCTTTAAGAGATTTTGGCCTCGTTAGTTTTTTGGTGATTTCTCCAGTGATGTCATCTGTCAAAATTCATTTTCACCAGATACTCGGTACATATATGTTTCTGTGTACGCGGCAGGGGCAACATTTTCACTCTAGCATGCAGAAAAAAAAGAATTACAAAACCAGTGTGGTCCATTTTAACCTCAGACAGATCTGAGGTACACGGCACCAAAAATACTAGGCTTTAAAGCAACATTGTTTACCGAAATAAAACAATCCCACCCACTTTTATCCATTTATCATCAGAGATCTGCTGTTTTCAGCAAACTGTCATTCTCTGCACTGCGGCTCCACTGGAGAGATTTTTCAGGCTGAACTTTGGTTCAACTTTGTCTGCTGCCTGTTGACCAACCTTGGCCGCTGTCGCTGCACCTTCAGGCAGGTACAGTGAGAGTGGGCTGATTGTGTCCATGATGCCGTCAGATGAAAGTTATTGATGCTTGAAAGATGCACTGAAACAGACTTATTACTGAGATATTGAAGTATAATACCTTTGGAAATCCTTCTGGTGTCCCAGCAATGGACTGATATAAATATGAATGATGTCCTATGGGTGTGCTGGCAGAAGCAGGGTCAGGGCCATCATCTGCCAACACACTTGTTCTTGAGCGTTCCTCAGACGGGAAGATCTGCTCATGTAGCCTTGAGCACAGCAGTTAACCCTGATAGCTCTGACTGCAGGGAGAAATTCCAGCTAAAAGCTGTAAACATGGAAAACAAAACGTGAGAAAAAAGTGGCGTTTTTGACCACAGTTATACAACCCGAGCCATCAGTCATCTGCTCGTCCCTCAGTCACCGCGATGACAACGATGTCTCCACTGATCTGCAGTAAACAAACTCAGCTGCTGCTGGCAGGGATGCTTGGCCTCTGTGTGCTCCTCCTTTATGGGAGCGTGAGCACGAGCAGCCTCTGCAGCTTCCGCGGCACAAGAGCGGGAAGTTGACGGACACTCCGCCAAAATGTCTGATTCAAATGGCAGCACGCCGTGGGGCCTAAGCCACTTTTCATTATGCAATAATGATAATTTCTGCCAGAGGGCACACATGTTTGTAACTGACTCATTGTGGCACTCTGAGTTGATTAGACCTTGTGACATCACAGCTCCTGATTCTCTAACTGGTAATTTTATGCTGTTAGCAACAGTTGAAGGTGACATCTTAGATGCTAAGAAAGATGCAGCTTTTAATCAATAGAGGTCCAATTCTGCTTTGTCAGACATCTTCAGGGAAGTGTTTGTGACCTATGTTTGATGACTACCATGTGTGGAGTCGGAAGTGTTGACAAATAGGGAACCTGCCCCCAGTTGATGGGTCTGTGGTCTGTTCTGAGCCGTGCGGTGGATCCAGGCTTCCAAGGCCGGCGCTGTCCTCCCTCAACTCCTTCCCACTTAACCTTGCTCCACTGATTTGTCTTTCCGCCCTGCAGTCCTGGCTTCCCTCCTCTGAGGTCCATCTAACCGAGCTCAGAGAAGCACTCACTCACGGTCAGTCATAAATCAACCCTCCAATCAGCTCCTCTGCACATCAGCCAGCAGGGAAGCGCCCCTAAGCAACAGATATCATCAATAAGTGGAAGAAGTAAGCGTTTTTGTGGATGTGTGTGCAGTAACTTGTGTAGAAGTCACTTAATCTTTTTGCTCCTGCCTTCTGCTGCTTGTTAGTGGCTTGTTTCACATCAGCTCTGCTCCTCACTGGAAGCACACAAAACCCCAGTGTGTACAGAAGTGACAATACCCTGAACAGGAAACACACGAACTACAATGTTTCACATCTGCAGCTGCTTGACTGTGTGACATAAAGATGCAATTAAAGTAAGATGACTGTTTCTTCTCTTCTTTTGGGCGGAGTTAAAAGCTTTTGGCCAAAATCCACATGGTTGGAACCGGAGAGTTTTACGTAAAACTTGACTTGATAACGATGTGCGACTTTGAGACTTAAAATCTCTTTAATTATGGAATTATTTTTAAAAGCAGCCCCTACCACACAGATCAAATGGACTAAATCAAGTTAATTACATCAAGTAGATTTATTTAAAATCTTAAGTATCTTTGTTTTAACTAGAAAAAAAATCTAGTTGAGCTGAAATTGAATTGATTTAGTCACATAACTTTTGGAAAATCAACTAAAAATGACAGATTTTAAGAACTTTGAGTGGAAAAATGTTACAAAACTTTCAGGTTTTAGTCAAATGTTTATAATTTTAAACCCTAACACAGTTGATTTTCAATCCTCATTGTTACCAGGAACTTGCTTAATTTCTTCACACATAATAAAAAATGACAGGATCTCATCACTGCTTCTCGTAAAGAATGATTAAAAAAATTCAAGATGAGTAATTGAATATTTTCTCCAGTCTGTTTGCCGTTGAGAAACTTAATACTAATACAAAGAATACTGATTTAAAACATCTACATTCAATTATTATGTGAATGTGAACAGTGGAGCACAAATCAAAAACACTTGGTTATCTATTAGGTGTATTCCTGAGATTATTAAGGTTGTAGAATTTATGTGACGTGTATCTTGAGACATTCTTGCATGAATGACGATTAGGTGCAATCGGGCATGAAGGTGCAAGCTGTTAAATGTACTTAACATTAGTGGCCTTATTGCACAACTTTCACAGAAAAGCCTTTCCTGTAAGTTTGTCTTTACACAACTTTTAAAAATGATTCTTGTCTGTGTAAACAAATCTGTACAGAAGTTGGATCCCAGATTATATATGAATTGGGAAGCTTTGTGACTGTCATGAAACAGTGAAGGAGTCACAAAAAAGGTAAAGGAAAAGAAATTAGGACTGGGTTTTACCTTAACCCACTCCGATGAAAATGGTGTTTCTGGTGTCTTTAACATGTTCTTCAAATTGTTGTGAATCAGGATGATTGGAGTGGGTCTTTGCAGACTCATACTGGTAGTTTCGGCAGAACGGCAGGAATTCATCGGAAATTTGCCTCTGAGTTGTGGGCAGGACTGTTGGTGGGAAGTAAGCCTGTGCAAATTTCCCATCATCCCTTTGCTTAAAGCCCTTTGCAACCCCAAGCTAACATTAACAGTGCAACAAAAATGTCAAGCGATGCTCAAAATACTGAAGATTGCTGTTTTAAGCTTGAATTATTTTATCCATGTCCTCCATCATGATAAAACTGCTTTAAGAACATGAACAAAAAATACCATTTTCATTGGAGTAGGTCCTCAACAAACATGGGGAGAACTAGAAACAAAGACTACAAAAAAGACTACAGTTAAACTTAGTCTTTCAGTAGAAAAAGAAAGAACAAACAAGTACATAAATAAGATGAACAAATTAATAATCAAGCAACTGAGTCCATTCTTTCATCGCAGGGAGATTTGCGGAGATGGCGCCTAGCCTATTGCCAGGCTGATGTATTTAAAGGCTGTCGTGGCTTGATTGCACAACGGTCTTCCCAAAAAGTTGTGTGTATTTTTTTGTGGCTCAGTGACGAACTGGCGACTTGTCAAGGGTTTACCTCGCTTTTGCCTAGCAGTCGCTGGGATGAGCTCCAGCAACCTGGTGACCCCAAAAGGGATTAAGCAGGTTTAGAAAAAGAATGGATAGATGGGATTTCCTTTGTACTGTGGAAGATTGAAACAGATACTTTCCAGATTGTTCCTCACTATCTGCTCAATAGCTGATAGAAAGGTATTCTTCGGACCTAGAAGTGTTATTTTGTACAGGAAGTTCATGTTTATTTTTTTTGTGGTAATTTGGAGCAGGAGGAACTTTGGCGACGATACTAACCGCAAACTCCTAAACACTAGGAGCATTGCTTTTCATATAAAGACAGAGTTGTCTTTTTTGGTACATGATGGATGATGAGGAGAGGGAGGAGGAAGAAGGGAAGGTTTTGCAGAAGGGGGATGGGGACAAAGAATAGCAGCAGAAACAGAAAGTGGCAGACTAATGGAAGCGAGAGATTAAGCCTGGGATTGTGGAGGAGTGTAGTGAGGGGACGAAGATGACAAGAAGAGTGAGGGGTTACCACAACACTTTTCAGGCAAACTGCGCAGAATGAACTACATTTTCTGTCCTCGGTGCCCACACATGAATGGGAAGTTGCATGAGTGCTTTGTCTGCTTTTGGCTGAAACAGGGAACCCATTCATGCACTCTATAATTTTACCTCATTAGACCGTGGGTCCCACGCAACTGTGTTTATGTGCACACGTGCTTGTTTCCAACACTGATTGAAGCGCTTGCAGGGTTTTTCTTTGTAGAATATCTATGCGTCTTGCGTGAACAAGCATCTAGAAAAAGCATTCTTTTAGAAACTCGGTCAGAAGTGTTCATCCCTTTTGGCCAGGAGTTGTGACACTGACCCATGCTGTCATGGCTGGATTACCTTTTCGCTAAGAAGCTTTCTTAAAAGGCTCCTTAATTTGAAGCGAATCTTGACCCAGAAAGATGGCTTTTGTTTTCAACTTTTGCAAATGTTGAATTGCGAAAGCAGAAGAAAGAGCGTGCTTTGAAACGTATCCTGCGCGTTATCCTCTGAGCCATCTTTTATCACCATGCGGCTCTTTCAGTCACCAGAATGGCCCCTACAGTGTGGATGCAGGCTGCGGGCTGCAGCTGCTGCACACACTGAGCAGAGGCGAGGGACTGTACACCCCCACCCCCCACCCCCCACCCCCCCCGATACACACACAGACACATACATGCACGTGTAGATGGGGGGGGCAGCCGCTCCTCCCTGTTTGTCTGATGTTTTCCTTTGCTTTAATAGCAAGACTGATGCCATTTAAATCTTTTGCTTCAATTCACTCAATGCAAATCCAGCTGCAGAAACGGGTTAGCAAAGTCCTTCAGTGACACATGGAGAAAAGAGTTCAGCTAACAGATAATTTAACAAAAAAACTGTTTCCCATATAAATGACATTCAAAACGTTTTTTTTCTCTTAATAAAACTCATAAAAAACACTTGTTTATTTACAACATGGGTCATCATGCCGATATACGTTGGCGCCTAATGTCTGTAGATGAGGTGGTTGAAGCTGTTGAGTTTAATTCTCACTTTAGATGAGATTTAAATATTGCATACGTTTTGTAAAAAAAAAATTTGCTTCATTTAAAGCTGTTGTTCTGTGACTTTCTCATTTTTTAATGTTCTTATAGCTCGTATTCTGTCTCGCAGACTGCAAAAGGCCGAGTTATTTTTTGAGCACAAAGTTTGCCTGTGGCACATCCGCAAAGACTCAAATTGTAGCAAAGTGTGAAATTTTAAATAGTTTAATATTACCGTACAATACGGGAAATGAAAACCTTTACACCAAAGGTTCCATTGACCTCAGACCTCAAGTAGAGGCTTCCATCTTGAATATATAACAAAAAAAAAACATCTTTACTACCTTCTACAAATGTAACATTTTTCAAAGTGGCGTTCCTCTGTTGCTCGTATATTTTTACCCAGAATAGTGTGAAAATGCAGCACAAAAATTGCTGGCTCAAGCTGAATGAAACAATATGATATGCAAAATGAGTACACTGGGAATGTGGGCGTGGTTAACAAAAAAATTCTGTTGCCAAGGAAATCCAAAAATGTACTTTTACTGATTCTTCTAAAAATAACACCTACCTGTTTGTCAACCCCAGGCGACCAAAAAATTAAATGGTTGCTATGGAGATAAAGTCAACAGAAAAGCAGCCATTTAAAAGGAAATGTTTTTTTTTTATTTAATTAATTTTTCACTAGTGGCTCTGAACAGTATAGTAGAGGCAAAGGGGGGAGAGTGAGGGGCTCAGCTCAAAACATGGTGAGAAGGTGGTGGCGAGTAGTGCCTGCTCGTGACTTTACTTTACTTTACTATTTCTATGTTTTTGAATTTGCGTCCAAATTCCTTTACCATTAGTCATTGCTGTTCTTTTTAGTTTATAAACATAGAACTGTTAACATAATTTTTATTGTGTTATCTAGGTGTGTTATTTAGTGTGTGGTTATCAACCAAAACTACATGAACATTTTTCAGACAAATATGCTTTAAAACTACTCTTTATTTTCACTTTGTGGCTGCGATATCTTGTGTTTTGTGCTAATGTGCTTTTTTTTGTCTCATTTTTATCTTTTCCTTTCAGTTTCTTAATTTAAGGTAAGGTACTTTTCATGTTTTACAGACACAAAACCTTTGCAGCTAATGCTCAAAGGACTTGTTTAATAATATAGAAGCTTTCTTTTTTACACAAGTCAACACAATTTCTTAACCTCCTAAAACAACTTGTGCAAAAGTTTTTTCACTAATATACCGCAGTCATAGTTTTAGAAATCTGCGTTTTTGGTCAAATATCTATACCTTGATCAAAGTCTTGCTTAGGGGTGAAGTTTAGTCTGTCATGTCTGCAAATCTATTTGTTTCTTCTGAACTACATAAAGTATATGATTACGTTTTCCTTAACACGCCCTTTCTAATCTACAAGTTAGCTGTTGGTTGAATTTTTTTTTTTTGTTCATTTGCCTTATGGCTGCAAATATTATGACCTTTCTAAAAGCCGGTTTAAATCTCTTATAATTGGATTACAAGTCTTTCAAAGACAAAAAAAGCACACAAAACAGTTTTTCTAATGCATAAACAAATCCAGACTAGATCATCCTTTGATTTCCAAGCACAAGCAGATTTTTAAGTGAGCCTGTCCTGTAATTCAAAGACTGCCTGCCTTTCTTTTGCTATAACATTAAAGATAGCTAGAAGTAAATGAAGTCATCCCTAATCCTGCATGTGCTTGCCCCCCTGACAAAGATTCATCAAGGTGAAAGCGCTGCATGATTTGCTGTGTATTATTAGCATAGTAATAGGGTTTGAAGAGACACCGTATGGGAGGGAGTGGCTGTGCATCCAGGTGTGTGATATTTAGCGGCGGCAGCAGTCGCCTCAGGACAAGATTTGTCAGAAAAGTGAACTTGCTATGTGAGGAAAGGTTGTCCACTTCTGCAAAGTGTAAATAATATGAATAACGCACGTGTACAGTACATTACATTCAGAATTTGTGCAAACACACTTTCCTTCAGCCATCCTAACTTCACCAATAGCAGAAAGGAGCTCTGCATGTTCACACGCACGCACGCACAGAGTAAACATGTTTCATCCACGCCTGAGGACACAACAAGAAACATCTCATTCTGATTCATTCCGAGTCTGACTCACCAACAACCACAGAAGCTTCTTCTTCTAATGAAGCACCTTTAGTTCTACTCTTTAATGTGACATTTGATTCTAATCTAACATATAATTTTGAACATTAGCTGCACATACTGTACGTTGTTTATGCACAGCTCCCTTTTTCCAGGCCTTCATCCCTCAGCTCATTTTGCTTCCTGCCCATCATCCTTGTCTAATGAGGGGTTTGCAGGTGCTTGAGCCTGAGGACAGCACATTCACATGAGTGTGAATGCCTAAATTTGGTCCACTGCTCTCCTCAAGATTAATCGCAGATCAGGATCTAACCTCAAGATGTTGATTAGAATGAAGCTTTTTCACGGCAAAGTCAGAGTTAGAAGGAGACTCAAACAGATGATAAAGACTTGCAGACCTGGAGGGTAATGTAAAAGCTGGCTTGTGAGGTTTTTTCTTTAGTCAGACTAGTACTAGAATCAGAAAACAGCAAAAATTAAAGCCGTGAGCAGGTACTACCTTCCATCGCTTTACCATTTTGACTGGCTGAGTCGCTGCTACACGTACCTCGTTGTCACCTTCTCACATCTGCCACCCTGCCTCCGAAGTGCATGTGACAAACTAATTAAAAAAAGAAACTCTTTTCAAAATGGCTTTTTTTGTTAGTTTTATCTCCATAGCAACCATTTTATTTTTTGGTTGCCTGGGGATCACAAACATGTCTTTGTAGTTTTTAGAGGAATTGGCAAAAGTGAGCTTTGGGATTTTCTTGGCAACAGGGGTTTTTTGTTGTTATTTCCAATATGTTCATGTCATATGTCATATTTTGTGGTTCAGCTTGACCCAAGGATTCATGTAACGCATATTAACAATCAATATTCTGGTAAAAAAGTATGCAAACAAAAAAAGAAGGCCACTTTAACAAGCTTGCAGCGCTAACGTCATTCAAAATTTTAGGTCTTCTAAAACTAGCACTTTTCCCCTGTAGCTTCTTAGGGATGCTTGATGAGTCATAAAGTGATACTTCCTTGGATGAATTTAGGTCAACAAAGGTCAACAAAACTTCAGTTGTGGTAATAGACTTAGGCTGGTGGTATGCATTAAAATTTTCATGAAAATCGCTCAAACATTAGTTGTTTTTTTTTTTCAACATTGTACGAAAATCTAAAAATTGGCAAATTTCATACTTTGCCACAAAATGGCTGTCAAGTCATAGGTCCCATGGACCATTTTGGTCCCATTTTTTCTTAAAATTTGTAAAAATGTATTTACATTTTTTTAATTAACATTTATTTATTTTCTTTTTTTTCATTTATTTTCTTCCAAGGTAATGTCACTGTTCTTAAAATTCAGTTTCACAGGTTTGCGCGAATTTTGTCTTTGAGTTTGTGGTGGGGGTAGGAAGAGGAGTAAGAAAGAAGAACTGCAGGAACAATCTAATCCCTGTAGTCCACGACTGCTGTAGAACATAATGAATATATATATGCAGCCATGGTTCAGCTTATTGTGCTTCCTGCAAAAATTAACTACAAACTGAGCTAAAATGCTCACATTGGCATATTCAAAAATGTAATTAAAATAACTTAATAACTATAATTTAAAAAATGCAATTTTATTCATCCACCAAATACTAAAATCTTTACAGATTTTAGTTATTACATCTGGAATGAAACCCTATTAGCATAAATCTGCAATATACCACAAACAACAAAAGCTGCAAATGTCCAGCCCTCCGCTACAGTACTTAGCTGGACCCCTTTATGCGCTTTGGAAATGATCAGTCTGTCATTTCTGGTCTGTTTGATTGCGATTGTCCCCAACAGAGCCAAACCGGCAGCCTGAGTCAAGAAGACAACTCCTTTTTGAGCCGCCAGTGTTTACCGGGCCAAATGTGTGCTCACTCGTGATCCTCTGAACCTCAGAGCCACATGTTTGTATATGATAATGAACATGTGCACGTACTCTCCATTCACCTTCTGTTCATTAATTTGAAGAAGATAAACATCAAACAAAAGTTTCTCTGTTTCAGAGAGCTTCATTGCTGCTCAAGGTGGAATAATGGATTCGAACATTTCTGCTGCTGCCGCCCATTGGATACATTAACCTCACAGTGAACTCACATGTATGATGTGCATTAGGATATTGCAATAGGATCCAAATGAGTTAATATAAATGAAAAGTCTTTTTCAATCTAATTTAGAGCTTGATTAAAAAAAATATTCAAGAAGTATTCATTTATTATTTAACAGATAATCATCTAATTTATTTTACGTTTGTCTTTAAGAACACTGTTAAAAAATGCAGTTGTTTTTACAAAAAATGGCAACAACTTAACAGTTTTTTGTGAGTTTGCTGTATGATATAGTTATTACAACAGTCATACATTATAGAATATGCAGAATTTGAAGGTGTGTTTAACTAATATTATAGGTAAAATGATATTTTTAGTCAAGACCTGATATACTAGTGGACAAGTGCCGTGACTGTTCCCCCAAATGAGATAACCTGCAATAATCCAATATTAAATATATCAATAAAATGAAAGACATAAAACCATAAGGATGGACAAAAATACATATGATAGTGTCAGGAAGCGCAGTCAACATCAAACCTATGAGACATATCAAATAGAATATAGAATATAAGAAAAGATGAACTAAAAATGATAAAAGAACGGTCTTCTGAGTATTTTAGGGGCTTGGAGTGATATGACGCCCCAAACTCTCAGTACAAACAGACTTGCCCTCCTGGGTTTTTTTTATTAATATTATTTACTGTTTAATTATGTTGGTATTTAACAGCAATATACTGTAAATTTTATGGATGTTTCTTACATTTAATAAGAAAATTAGGACTCGGGGAAACTGGTAAATTGTGATCTTAAAATTAACTTTTTATTTTAAGTTCATGCATCAGCAGTGTAACTGTTTTTACAGCTGGTGGTGCAGAAATGACTTATGTTAATTTGCTTCTCTATTGCTGTATCTCACATTTACCTGATGATGTTTGCAGGTGAAACTGCTTTCAGGCTGTGATCATTCTAAAACTCTACTTTTGGGGAAACATTTTTATTATTCTGCATGAATGGTGTTAGGGAGAGCGGGATATGACAACGGCTTGAAAAGCGCATTAAAAAATAATGATAAAGGTTTACTCTGAATCAGCGTCTCAGTAAAATACATCAGTGACTTTCAAATAGGATAATTCAATTCCATGATTGCTCTCCATCATAGTGGAGTTGCAACAGAAAATTTGACCTTTGAAGGACTTAGTTTTCATGACACAGAAAGCAAAAACCCTCAAGGATTCTTGTGACAGAGACGGAACAAATTGGGAAAAAATTGGAACTGATGTATATTTTTTAAAACATAATGTAAATAATAGGTTTTTAATAAAAGTGTGCTTGTTATAGCTCATTTTTAAGAGAGTGCTAGCTGCACTTTTTAAAGCAAAAAGGATGTTGGGATTATGGCATTTGAATTTAAATGGCAAGGCTCCGAAGTTCTCCTTTTCTTGCATTTACTTCTGTGAGGATGAAAAAGTATATAATAGATCCTGAGAGAAGTTTTCTTTCATCTCTTGGAGAAAGGCTGGAATGCCCGGAACAAAAACACAGACTGACCCTGAGACTGAAAACCGCTGGCATGTAACGAGGGACATTGTGTAACATTTCCTCTGCAGGTGTCAGCCCGGGTTTCAGCCAGATCCAAATGTGTGCAGATCTCCATTTCAGGCAAACACTGCAGTGACAAGAAGGATTGTAGGCACATGGTTTAACTTTCTGCAGCCTTTGCTATGCACAATGCTTTTTCATTTGTGCACAATGTCCTTCATGACATCTTAAAGAAAAGAAAATCATCTTAGAACATTGTGTTGTTCTGTTTCTGTCAAATCTGCAGTAAAATGTGAGTCTTTCATCTATTTTTCCGTTCATTTTAGCCCTAAATAGAAGTGCTATGCATGACTAATACACAAGATTATACAGTTAATAAATGCTTCATTTTTTAAATCAATTCTTGTCCTATAAGTCTCATCAAATTCTACAATTAAGGGCTTTCTGTAACAGAGCATGAAATGTTAATTAACTACAAAGGCAAGTACAGATTTTACAGTGAAAAAAAAGCATAGAGATAACAACAGCTTTGTAATTTGCCTGGGGGTTTTGTCATTTTATGGATGTTTGAAAACTTTTTTATGAAGTTCCAATGATATCTATGTTTGGCCACAATTAGGTCTATTATATCTGAGTAATTAAATGATAAAATCAAAGTTTGAGATGTCCTGAACGTGTAAACATGAGAGGCAGCAGGGGTGGCCAAAGTTAAACAGAAGCGCGGCGGTGTCCAGTGAGATTCCTCATCACAGAGGAAATGCAAACAGTCGTTCCAACGGGGAGCTTTCACTTTCTGAGTCTGCCTTCATAAGCAGCTCTGCCATTATGTGCTTGTAATTACTTTGATGAATGTAATGAACACTAAAATGTACAATCATGTTTTATAATTAACTTGTTGTGGTGGCGAGAGCCCAAGAGGTTCACAAACGATCAGAACAAACGTTTGATTCCTGCCTGTAAACTCATCCATTTATTTTATGGACATCGATTGTGTATGAGAACTGGACCGAGTGAGAGTGACACCACCCACAGAATGACTTACTTCTGGCTTCTGGTTTATATTTCATACAAGTCCATGGGATTTTGGCTTTTGGAGCTTGCAGGTACTTCCTGTTTGGAACGCCAGGGGAAGGGGTCACTCAGGCCAGAACTTATACAGTCTATGTTGTGGAGCAAGTTCAAAACAGTCTCTGCCATTTTTAATGAGGCTCTTTTTCTCAGTACATTGACGTTTTTAGATTATTCCATTTGTCAGCTCTATTCAGATATTCCCAGATATAGTACTCGGATGCTCCAGAAAATGTGAGTATAAATATTTGCGACGTCCAAGATCACTAATTTGCAATCTTTATAAATATAGCAGAGTGTAATAGAAATACAGTTCAGGCCCAATGTATTTATTACTCTGAAATGCATAATAATGTTGGGTTTGGAAACCCAAAAAGTTTGGAAAGTTTGGAAATTAAATAAAAGCCAAATGTGCGGCACTACTGTCACTGGAAGTAAAATAAATCTTCAAAATAAGTGTCGGTGAAACTTCCCATTTTCAAAATAAAACTATTGAGGTTTTTTTGTAGTTGAAAAAACGTACCCACATAAGTTCTGAAAAAAAACTAAAAATTTGCTTTAACCTTTTAACACTGGGGCTGACCACGGTAACTCTTCAACCAATGACACAGCAACATAATTCCAGTGGATTCTGAAGCAGAAAAAAGCAGTGTGAAAAAAGCATTTACGGAATCGCAAAGAGAGTGTGTTAAGCGTTAAATATTCTCAATAATTTGAATAAAAACTATAGTAAATGTGAATTTAAACATATTACAAAAGTCTGGTGATCAATAATGTGACACCATGTGACTGTCAGCTGGGTGGAGAAGCTGTACCAAAAATGTTGTGATTTTTATGATGTTTATGTTTTGTTCACTGCTGAAGTTGATCAGAAAGTTGATTAAAAAACGTTAGTGTGACATAGTTTAAAACGACAAATACTATTTGTTCTACTTATCATTTTTATTTTCATACATCCAGTAAAAGGACATGTAACAACTGTAAAAACATATATGAAACAGTATGAGCTGTTGCTTGATCTGTGAATACTTGAGCTTGATTCGTAAATCGAATCGGATCACCACCTATAAGTAACAATCCACATGCCTTGTAATTATTGTGAAACTGATACTAAAAAGTAAAAGCAGAAATTGTCATTAACTGTCAGGCAGACTGCTGGGATAACACAATTCAAGCAGCTCCAAACCTCGACCCATCCTTGACAGGCACGTACTCACTTTTTCTGAAGGCTGCTTATTGTGTGCCATTGGAATTTAAAATGCAAGCAGATTTACAAAACTGCAGCGTTGATAAGTTGCTTCCTGCGCTGAGCCTCAAAGCTGTTGCTGCTTTGTTGTGGTGTAAAATGAAAAATGAACACAGCATGACATAATCCTCATGACTCCAAACCGACTGCGACTGCAAGAATTTGTATGGATGAGATACATGTTTAATATCTTGTTCACGTTGATAGCTCTGAAATTCATCTTTGGAATGAAGTGCTTATACAGATGTTTCAGAAGGTGCAATGATGAAGATTTCCATCCCAGGAAAAAATATTAGCAGTTTTTATGTCTTATGTGAAAATTATTTTTCCTATTATATTAATACAAATGTGTAACTGCAACTCAGAAAATTGCTTTTACCATCTTATAATAAACACAACTTTTCATAAAGACACAGAAACTAATCAGCTTTTAAATGTAGAAAAGCTTATAAAAACGGAAAGTTTTAGTGGAGGAACCTAGATTTGAACTGGGGAACTCTTGATCTGTAGTCAAACCCCGACCTTTAAGCTTCTCCATACACGCCGTTCTCCTTTTGACTCTTGATCTAATGATTCATCCATCCCTTAAAAAATACATGGTTCTAACTCTGATGGAATCAATTTTATTAAATATCTCTAAATGAGATTTTTGATGGTAGATTTTTGTATTTTTATTTTTCGTGATGCATTCAGTACACATTAATAAAAAAAATGTCAAACAAAGCTCTAGAGAACCCACTTCTTTAGTTTTTTAGACGATAGAAACTCTTTGTCTGCAGAATAGCAAATCTCCAAAGTAACAAAAAATGACCATATCTGAGCAGTTTCCTTTAAATAATTATGGGATAAGAATGTTTTATTATCTTGGGGTTGCAGCAAAATTTAAAAAAAAAAAAAAAAGTGAAACTTCAACTTACTATTTGAAGCTGGTTCTAAAGCAATAGTATCTGTAGAGCCAGATTACTACAAACCGTATCCTTCCAGTTCCTCCAATCAAAACAGTCCAATCAAAAACTAGAGAAAAAACAGTTACAAACAATTTTATCTGAATAAATTCATAATCTATAAAAACTAATTTTTTTAAAGATTGAGCTCAAACAGAGGTGTGGTCTTTTGATTGACACCAGTGATTGACTGACACCAGTGAATCTTCAGCACTAATGTGGTCCCACTGGGTTGTGTTCCAACAACTGTCAGGCTTGTTTGTCCGACTGTTTAAAAGGTGAGATCAGATCAACCCAATGAATGAAACCTTTTTGTCTTCTGTGCATTCATCAGACATAACCAGCAAAGACAAAACAAAAAAACCACGTTGAAGAACTGTGGTCAAATACGGAGTAAATCCCTCTTTGAACATTGAGCTATCACTGCTGATTCACAGAACGCTGACTGACTGATGATTATTACGATTAGTGTCAACACCACCAACAGGTCTCATTAAAAATTCTTCACAAATCCATTTACATTAGATGAGAAAAACAGCATGTCAAACCATTAACACCCAGAAAACTCATTTAAAAGCTTCTCAACTTAAAAAACGAATGTCCAAACATTTGACAGCTGACATTAAAGACAACATTTTGAACTCTGCACAACGTGATGTGTACTTTAAGAGGATTTATTGGCTCATTTCTCTGTGTGTGACAGACAAACGTGGTGATGACAGATGGTCTGCTCAGAGGATAGAGACAAGAAAAGAGGCAGAGTTCAGTCCTAATTTGAGCAAGCACATCTAGTGAGTGGATTTGGAGGATATCAAAATGAACATCTGTATTGTTCAAAGTGTTTTGTGATTACAAGTCAGAGATGGAGTGAAGAGGGCAGAAAACTGATGAGGATTATGGAGGAGTGCCTCAGAATTCACGCCATCTTCTTGTGGATTTCTGCAGACGTTTCTCCCTTTTAGACTGACTTATTTTAACCCAATTGACTTGACCAAAGACTGGGCTTAAAATCATTTGCAACAAATCACTAGACTCTTTTGCAATAACAATTAATTTTGCAACTTTTCCACATGTGCTATAATGCTGATTTTCCAGTGAGACAACCATTTATGAATTTAAAGGCAATAATTTTGCAGCGGACGGAGTTGGATTCTGCTAATGTTCTAAGTTCTGGAGTGAACACATCAGGCAGAGACACTGGTTGGCCCTGGTTTCTGGCACTCAACATGTTCTCGGGGGTTTGGACCGATTGGGTTCAATTATTAGTTGAACAGAGGAAATGAGGAGGACCGGTGCAGGAGAAAAAGGAGTTCAAACATTGTTCTTGTTCTCTGTTGACAAAAGTTTTTGGGCAAGCTGTACAGCATTGGTTAGTAAGGCAGTAAGGACGATATAAAGACGTT
Organism: Oryzias celebensis; assembly: GCA_014656515.1. Lineage (NCBI taxonomy): Eukaryota > Metazoa > Chordata > Actinopteri > Beloniformes > Adrianichthyidae > Oryzias > Oryzias celebensis. Next base: position 5,255,825 of record BNCR01000008.1, on the reverse strand, counting down.
TAAAACAGGTTCCAACTTCTCAGGGATGCTACAATATGATTCTGATTGGCTAAGAAGAAAGGCGAGTTATTTAGCTAGTGGATGATAAAAGTGTAACAACGCGGCGTGTCTGTAAGTGAGGAAGATCTTCCTCATTGAAATTATGCCAAAGCTTCATTTTCCTCTGAGAAACAAATGCGATCCAACCATGTTTCTGCAACTTTAAACAGCTTTTTTTTTGTTTGGTGAAAAGCAATCAACAAATACTAGTTGTGACTTGCTCTGGCTTGGAATTAATTTAACTCTCTGTAACAAGAAATTACCCTTAAATTCAATACATTAACATAACATTGTTTGGACTTAAGATTTAAAAAAAAAAAAATAGAATAAAATTTGAAAAACGCATGTAAAATTGCTCTAAAAACTAATCCTCGATGCTGCAAAAGGTGAACCGTAATGTTGCAAGGAAACTCTGTAATGAAAGAGGATCATTTGCATCCTAAGCATCTCCTGTCACCTTTATTACTTAAGACTATAATTTCTGTTTCATGGAGTCTTAAGGAAGGCCAACACTTCTTCACTTATTTATCTCAAATTCAAAAACAAATCCTGTTTTGGAGGGAAACTGGCCTTAGGAAAAACAAACAAACAAATAAAGACAAACCATCCTCCTGTTCTGACTGCAGAAGTTTTCCATTAAACGAGATCACATTTCAATAGCAAAACTGCAGCAATTAGTTTGAGAAGTGTCATGACTGGGGAGGCAGTGATGCAACCCAGAAGCAAGCATCTCCTTGTTTCTACTATGTTTCACAGACTTAAATTCAAAATGAGCCGTTATTTTTCCAAGAGTAACAATTTTACTATTTGATAAACTACTATTAGGTAATTTTTCAGAGAAATATTTGGTTTAACGTTAACTTTACCATCATTTTTTTAAGTAAAATGATAGCAAGATCTGATTTAAAGTACTTTTATTACTTAAAATGACTTAAAGTTCTTTCTTTTTGACTAAAAAAGGACAATATTTTAAAAAAAGCATACCTGTCAATCTACTTAGTAAAATTAAAGTTTCAATTCAAACAATAGTTAAAAATATTCAGACAACCATCCTTTTCTGAGGTTCTTATCCTCCAGTCCTCCCATCAGGAGGCTGGAGGTTTCTCCAAAACCAATAGATCTTTCTCCTCCTGCGCTATCGCTGTCTCTTAGTCCCAGACTCTTCCTCATTTCACTCCGCCGACGGGCTATAAAATCCCACCACCTTTCTTCATCATCACCACCCCCAACCATGACCCAGTTGCCAGGGGATGAGAGGGACTATTGCGAGTACCACAGGGAGGGAGGCAAGATGCTCAGCCTCCCTTACCCGTCTCCCTTTCAGGCGAGGCTCACACTTGGTTAAGCACAGACACTGATGCTCTTCAGAAGCGAGCGGCTGACGTTGTGTGTTTTGTTGTTCGAACATTGATTTTAGGTCAGGGCTAATTGATGTCATATAAGGTTATCAGTATGTGAAAAAAAAAGGGGCCGATTAATGGGGCGGAGATGGAGGGGGGGGCTCATATTAATAGGGAAGGGACCCAGGCTTTAACACCTGGAGGAGGAGAAGAGTAAGTATGCTTGTTCATCCTTTTTCTTTAATAATTTCTGTAAGTTCGGATTTAACTAAAGCTCGATGGAAAGAAGTAAACAACAACTTTAAGACATTCTATCATTAAAAAGGTTGATTTTCAGGTTTTTCTTCGAGGAATCAAGCAAAATTTGTGGCACAGATGCTCACAAAGAGGCATCGCCTGCCTCACAGATCCCTCCTGAAACATATGGAACCAGTTTTTTACTTGTGTTTCTGCCCTACAGACACCATTAATGAGGGACTCTATTGTAGAGAAAGGCATGCTCATTGAAAAAGTGCCTTTCTGAAGAAGAAGAAGAGCGTCTCTCTTAGCCCTCGTCTTCACCAGACAAGCTCACAGGCCGGGAATCTTTTTGATCACTGCTCACAAAACCTTTTATTTTTATTCCTCTGTAGTGAGATGTTTTCATTATGTCTTGTGATGGAGTTTTTTCAAATCCAGAGGCCCAAACTGGGGTGCACTGTCTCAACTCTTTGGAATTCATAGTTTATTTATCTTTCGTGGCTGTGTGCATTCATCCCCCTCACAAGTAAGTTTAAAACTTTTTGTATGAAAGCTTGCAGTCTGGTAAAGATTAGTGCGTGAAATGATAAACATGCCTGATAAATCTCTGTGGGCGGATTTGATGCAAAGTCAGACATCTCTTTGCAAAGTTTCTGCTCAGATCGAAAAAGACGGCCATAAAAGTTGATAAGCGCTCCGTATTCAGTTGCCTGGGGTTTCTACATGAACATCTCTGCACTCCTAACAAAGGAGAAAATCCAGTATTTCAGACAAGGAGGCTCAGTATAAGAAACTCTCGAAGCTGGTCCTCCTGTCTGCCATTACTATTATCTAAAGCAGCAAAACCAGACTATTTAAAAAATTATTTTAAAGATTTCATTGTAGTCTCCTAATTCAAGAATCCAGATTAGTATCCGCATAATATGATCGAGAGGCTTGTAACGGGCAGATGTTTGTGTGTGTGAGCAGCATCAGTGGGAACGCCACTGGCAGAACAGACGGAACAGCGCTCGTGTACTCCTCTGAAACATTCAGTGCAACTTTGATTAAACCACACAAACACGTGGGTGAAGCATAAAGCTGTTAAAGAACAACACTGCAAAAACTGCATCTTAAAAAAGAAAACTGTCAATTGTTCAAGTAAAAATTTCTCGTTTTCTGCATTGCAAGAAAAATAATCTACTTAAAGTTTTTCATTCGCAAAATAGTTTTAGTTTGAGTTCTAGTGAATTTTTTCTAAAATAAGAATTCTTAGTAAAATCCTTTTTCCTACCCCATTGGCAGATTATTAATGTGGTAGGAACTTTTAAATGATTTCTTAGGGTCTTGTATTTGCGGTTTACAATTTTGATGTAAGAATTAAGTTTATCACAGCTTGTGGTACGGCTGCTTCACTTTTCTAATTATCTGTACCCACGATGTCCACACAAATATACAAGAATGTGACATTCTTTTGTCAATTATAAGCGTTATTTTTTACTGTTTGTTGGGTTTTTTTCACCACATTTCACTAAACGCTCATAAAAGCTCATTTCTGACAGTATATTGAACAAAATATTTCAACATAACTTAAGCCTAAACGTATTACTGAACAACAAAAAACACGTTTCCTTTTTTTGTCCTCTCATGAATTTTTAATTTTTTTTTTTTCATAGCTGTCTAATCAAAATTGCCTTTTTTATATTGTATCTTAATTGCAGTTAAAAAGACAGTAAAACTCTAAACATTAAAACATTAAAACATTACAAAAATTAAAAGTAAAATATAAAATAAGTGAGATTGTACAATAATAACAATGATAAAAACAAAAAAAAAACCAAAAAAACAACACATCATCAGAGCAGGATGTGTCAAAAACGTGGCCATAAAATTTTTTTTTTTAAATGTTTTATTTTTTTTTAACGGACACTTAAATATTAAAACAGAATCTTTGACATTTTGAAACCCTCAGTAATAATTTTTATAAAACTCATATGCTCTTATTTAGAATAATGAATACACTTTTTTTTTCTCTTTTTCTTTACTGTAAAACAACAAAACTGTCCTGAAATAACTTGTTTAAAGGTCTTTCTTTTTAAATTTGGGAAAAGATAAAAGAAGGCTAATAAATGTTTAACTTGAATAAATAAAAAACATGACGAAAATAAAATTTTTTATTCAAAAATCGTTTTGTAGAAAGAAAAAATCAATCAGAGCCAGTCAGAGAAATCTGCAAACCACAGGAGAAAACCTCAACCGTACAGTATAAAAGTAAATGAGGAGTGTTTTGAAGGCATCGGTCCAACAGCGCATCAGTATGAGCAGCGACCAAATCAATCTTGGCTGAAGAAGGTGCTGACGCGGTCTTTCACTGGATCAGCTTCCGATTCTTTACCATCCATCTCTAAATATAGAGCAATCGGTTTCATAACGTCGTGGATGCAAAAAGAAGCTACAATAAGTTTAATTAGTCAGCTATTTGTACGCCTCACTTGACTCAACTTCAACTTGGGGCAATTAAATCCATTAGACTTGCATGCATTCATCACAGTCCTATTTTTTTCTCTTTTTTCTCTTATTTACAGTACATTTAGTTTTCCAGTTGCCCTTAGCCTGTTCCTTCTAACATGAACAAAGCTTTGTGTGTGCATTCTGCTTGTGTGGATACCAACTAGGCTACTTTAGCGTTTATGTGGACAATTAAGTGGGATACTGCAAGGAACACAAGGTCCTTCAATTCCATTAGTCATATTTTTACTATTTTCTTTTCTCCAGGTTTTGTTATCAAAATGTATAACTGGTAACAAAGACCCATCTTAAATGGGGTAAAAAATAAAAAGTATGCCCTAAACACAGTATAATCTCTTGTTTTAATGTACAACTGCACTGAGTGAAACATAAAAATACAGAAAAAGGTTTTGTAAATGTTTGATGTCACAAAGAGAAAACTGATTGGTTTGTTGCACCTGTAGTAGCACAGAAGTCTCCTCGATGATTCACACACACAAAACTCAAGTTAGGTTATGTTATTGTATACTAACACACCTGCAGTCACACAAATAAGGAATTGTCTCATCACAACTGCACTCTCCAGGTGTTCCCACACGTGCGTGCTACCCTGCAGCCAGGGCGGCGTGTCCTCCTAATGAGTCACCACAGCGAATAAGAAGCGCCTCAACTAAACCGAACTTCCTCCTTCTGATAGTTGTGCTTCTGTTGTCGAAGGGACATTGTGATTTCACCCTTTATGCTTGCTGAGGTTCCTGCGCATGTCAGAGCGAGAGTGGATTGTCCCAGCTGGGAGTCTGTCTGTGAACTACATCTGGCGGCAACTCTCTGTGGGTCCTGAGGGATGAAACCCAGCAAACGAGGGGATTCCCGCAGTCATGCTTACTGTCATCGGAGCGTTGTCTGTTTGAGTCAGTGCGTGAGATCCTGATGTGGAGATTTTCCCCATCAGCAAATCATCTTATTGCCCTTCAACCCTATACAGCTTTTGTTTGAGCTCAGCAGTATGAGGAGGGCTGATGGACTGTAACACTGCATTTCACCGAGAGTGTGGTTTTCTTTTAAAAAAGATCTTTTTTTAAAATCCCTCCCAAAGGTCAATTGATTATGATTGTGCTATTGCTGAGAGCTCTCTGTTTATGTGCTTTACTGCTAGCTTACAGCCCCTCACACCCCCAATCCAACATTACTGGTGCAACAAAGATGGCAAGCAATGTTTGAGCTATCCAGCCATATAGTTTTGATTCAGAAGCCATCTTGGATGTGGAAAACAAAAAATGTAGGATTCTACGAATTTAGTGATTTAAAATGATAAATGAGTTTCATTGACTTGTTAGCATGTTCTTTATGCTATGGTTAAAAAAAAGTTCCTATTTTGCGCTAATTTTCCAGATTATTTCTACGTTTCATGAAGCTAAATTAGCATAAATGTGTTAGGGTAGTGAAGTGTTCATACATTGTAGGCTATATTTTGCCGATTATGCCTAACCGCGTTTTCAAAAATCGAGGTCTGGGACGATTTTGAGGTTTTCCACAAAAAGATTTATTCCTGACACCAAAATATCTAAAACATTTTGAATCTTCAGCAGGCCCTAGGAATGACATCTAAGCGGATGCTTCTTCTGCAGGCACACAGAAATGAAGACACCCTCTCACCCTTTGATCCAGACTTTTAAATGGAAGGTTGGATCCAAATAAGAGGCTGGATCTTCCCCCTGGGGCAGCATACTCCCTACGTGACCTAATCTTGTATGCTGTGAGAAACTACCCTATCATTCAATCACACAATCATAACAATGTCTGCAAAGTTTAAACTATGAAAAACCAACTTGTTTAAGAATACAATGTTTACAAAGCTGATCACTTTTAACACTTAATTTTCTTTTCATACTGGTCAATACTGAATCATCATGACACAAGAATCTTTATTTGTTAAGACTTCATTTCTTCATCATTTAGTCTTTTATTATCTGTTCCATTATTATGATTTGCCTTTCTGTTCTTGTTCCTATGTTTTGCTAAATACTTTTAAAAGGGGCGACTTATACTCCAGTGCGACTTATATGTGACTTGTTTCTTCTCGATTCTGGATTATTTGGCTGTTGCAATTTATGTTCCACAGCGAGTTACAGTCCGAAAGCTGTATGTCCACCATCATCAGAAAAATGCTGCAAAATATGTTAGAAACACCAAAAACACCATTTCCATCAGAGTGAGTTTTTTAAAGTCTCAATCCAACTATATATTCTTAGCCAAAATCAAAAAGCATGTGCTGTTTTTAACACGTTTTCTGCTGCGCTGCATAAGCACATTAGAAATTTGCCCATGAGCTGTGGGACTGTTGGAACAGAAGTCCGCCTGTGGCCAATTTCCCATCAACCCTTTATTTACACTCTCCCGCTAGCTTATAGCACCTCACAAGTCTAAGCTTTCATTAGCGTAGCAAAAAAACATTGATAATTATCGAGACTATCCACCAAATACACAACTTTCATTGGAGTGGGGTTTTAAAGCTATTCTATATTTTTTAAATCCCAGAATAAACTATATTTTTCAATAGTCCAGTCTTTTTGCCACTCTTTCCACAAATTTGCGGTTTATTCTTCATAGTGACGTAGCAGACAGAAGACCTGCATGCTGTGTCTGTGTGCTGCTGTTCAGAAGTGACTCATTCTGGAAAGTTAATGCACAGAGTCAGCTTCTTACCCCAAACTGCCCCACCAGCTCCCACAGACATAAATAGGATGAGAAGGCAAAATGCCAGGCTATGCGTTACTGAGAAAGCAGGTGCATTAAAGCCAGCGAGCTCAGAGAAGAAAGTCGAAACTACCTAAGAGGCAACAAGGTTTTCCCCAAACAGAGATGAAGGGACTTTTAAATAATTGTTCCGATAAATTAAGTTACAATATAAATCCATCACAACATTACATAGATGAATATATGTTTTTTACTATCAAAAAGATGTCATTTTTGTTTTGCATTTGATAAACCACAAACAAGAACCCAAGAACAGCTTTGGAGCCCATGAGGAGTTGTGAAGTCAGAGACGTGCGATGATGTAACGTGGGAAACTCAGGAGGAGCTCGGCTAAGACGAGGCGCTGCTGTGGCTCACGCTTTCGGGGACCTCTGTGTTTGCTCTGGCCATGTGCTGCTTACTCATACATGTCGGTCACAGACACAGTCAGAGCTGCTCTCACAAGGACTTCAGTGCACACTCGTTTTTGCCAGATTGCACCCAGTTAAGGCTGCTGTGCGGTCACATGCTCGAGCAAGCATGCTCACTCTGAATTCCTCACATCTACCTTCTCAGGCATGTCCTTTTATGGTCAAAAGGATCAATACTTGTGTTAGACTGCAAGTGCTATTTAAAACATTCCCACTCTGCTAGCTGAGACACAAAGCAGGAGGCTGGGAGGTTCTGCTGCAAACAGATTTCCCCTTTTGATTGTGTTTCTTAGCTCAGAACATAATCCAAAGCTAACATTCTTAGTCTAATTTAACAAAAACCCACAGTGTCTTTGTGAGGAGCAAAGTTCTGTGGAGGTGCCATATTTATCCCCAAAGCTGCCCCGAGGGACAGCCAGATCTGGGTTCAGCTCCACTGCCTGAGCTAATGTGGCTCTGCTGTCTGCAATCCTGCTTGAACGCTTTGTGCCCGGCCACCTGCTGATTCTGCTGGTGTGGTTGGACTGCCGGGAGCCAAGACCTAACCTACATAGGCAACACGTCCCTCCTCCAAGAGCTGCACATACACACAGCGGAGCACAAGGCCGTTCACCTCCCAACCAGAACAAACCAGTGAAGTTACCACAATCCTGAAAACTGCACCTCACACAGAAGAAGGCTCACTAAGAGGATTTATTTCCTCTAAAAGAGATAGGCTGTTAAATAATATGAGTGTGTGTGTTTGGTGATAGCAAATTCCCCATTTGGATTATTTCGCCTCCTTCTCCGTGCTGCTTGATGGTATTTTTTTAATACTGATATCCTCTTTCAAGCCTGTTTGCTCTTCTAATTCCCTAAAAAGCCCAAAGTTGACAGCAGCCTCACTCAGTTATGAGCTGATTTCAACTTCAGCTGCAAGAAGCAATGGAGCAAATTACAGACCTATCGATTGGCTCAGCTTAAAGAGCAACATTTTAATTAAAACAGTCTTTGTGTCATTCTCTTTTACATCTTCTCTCTGAACTTGCAGAACACTGTCTGTTTCCAGTGGGATTAAAGTCTTACTGAGTAACATTTGGATAGTTCTTTCTGAGCCAAAATGTTTCCAGTAATGGAAATGAAGTCTTTATTTTAAACTCATCCTTTTTTTTTTGTTCTTCTTTCTTTGCAGAGTCTGTGAGCAGGTGACAGAGGGACACTGTCTGCCCCACTGTCCAGCGACACCATGAGCTGGAGCTTCCTCACGCGGCTGCTGGAGGAGATCCACAACCACTCCACCTTCGTGGGGAAGCTGTGGCTCACTGTGCTCATCGTCTTCCGCATTGTTCTCACTGCCGTTGGGGGGGAGTCCATCTACTATGACGAACAGAGCAAGTTTGTCTGCAACTCAGGACAGCCAGGCTGTGAGAATGTCTGCTACGACGCCTTTGCTCCCCTGTCTCACGTTCGTTTCTGGGTTTTTCAAATCATCCTGGTGGCGATGCCTTCTCTCATGTACATGGGCTACGCCATCAACAAGATCGCACGATTAGAAGAAGCAAAAGGCGGATCTGCGGCAGTCAGAACAGGAGGTGGAGGCTACACACACAGAAAACCCAGGAAAATCTGCTTTGGAGCAAATCAGCACAGAGGCATTGAGGAGACGGAGGGAGATCAGGAGGATGATCCCATGATCTATGAGGTGCCAGAGATTGAGCCGCCAAAACGGCCACGAGATCCACTGCAGCCCACACCCAGGCCCAAAATACGGCATGATGGGCGTAAGCGCATTCGTGACGAAGGGCTGATGCGGGTCTATGTCCTGCAGCTGGTAACTCGAACTGTGCTGGAGGCCGGCTTCCTCACAGGTCAATACCTGCTGTATGGGTTCCGTGTTAAACCCGTGTTTGTGTGCTCGGGGAAGCCTTGTCCCCACAGCGTTGACTGCTTTGTGTCACGGCCTACCGAGAAAACCATATTCCTGCGTATCATGTATGGTGTCACCGTCCTTTGTCTCACTCTCAATGTCTGGGAGATGCTTCATTTAGGCATTGGCTCGATTTATGACATTCTTCGACGACGACGTTGCCCTCCTCAGGAAGATGAGTACCAGCTCGGCTTGCTGGGCACAAATGGTGCTGGGGAGGGCTCCGTTGGTGGGACAGGCCCCGAGACAGGGTCTGAGGAAGGAGTGGGTGGGGAGGGTGCAGCCGATTACGTTGGCTACCCCTTCTCCTGGAACACGCCATCGGCTCCACCGGGCTACAACATCGTTGTGAAGCCAGAGCAGATGCCGTACACGGACCTGAGCAATGCCAAGATGGCGTGCAAGCAGAACAGGGCTAACATTGCTCAAGAGGAGCAACAGCAGTTTGGTAGCAACGAGGACAATTTTCCCACTGGAGGAGAAGCTCGCGTGGCTCTCAACAAGGACATGATCCAACAAGCTCATGAACAACTGGAAGCAGCAATCCAAGCCTACAGTCAACAGCACCGAGCAGAGGAACAGCTTGGAGACAACCAAGACGACAAGCCCCAGAGTAACATTATCCAGGCTCAACCGCAGCCACATTCTCAGCCTCAGAAAGAACGTAAGCATAGAGTCAAGCATGCAAAAGGAGGCAGCAGTGGAGGAGGCAGCAGCAGCAACAGCAGCAGCAGCAAATCAGTGGAGGGCAAACCCTCTGTATGGATTTAACCCCAAAACATAGAAGGATGAGGGGCTGTTGCAGTCTTTCTAGGATACCCAAGCACCACTGTGCCTTAAATAAGCCTGCAGGCTGGAGAAGATGTGAAGAAAAGTGTGTGACAACATGACCATGTGATGCAGCAGCTGACAACTTCTTTGTCTGGGCTATCACTGTCTAACTTGAAAAATATCACACCGATGATTTTAGTCTAGAGTCTGTCGTTTACATGTCTTGTCCTTTGAAGACCTTAAGTAGATCCCTGACATCCCTCGTGTTTTTCTGTTCCTTATTTCCTAGTAATTCAGCTTTGGAAAATAATGAGGTTTCTAGAAATTAGATCTGGCTTGGCTCATTTTGCTCTACAAATAACTACATCAATATCCTAACAAACACAAAATAAAAGTACAAAATTTCAAAAGTGGTCCCTAATGGTGAGCTGAAGCAACGACTGCATCATAACATAACACCATTATGGTAAGGATGTGAATTGCAGTTTGATGGCAGAGAGTGACTTTATGCTTCGCAGAGAGCGTCATCCTCTAGAAAAGCTGTGTCCTGTCAGTTATGTTTCTGCTTTCTCCACTGCACCTTTACAACTGAAACTAAACCTTTTGCATTTTCCGATGACACCAGCTGCTACTCAGGAACCGCTGAGTATGGCGGGTGGGTCTCAAAAAGTCAGAGAAACATTTTTTAGGAGCAAAGTTTGTATAAAATCCAGTTTTTATTGTTCAACTACTCAGTTCCTCTTTGGCTCTTCGTGGCTCTGGGACCCGAGGAATCAGTGCTTCACTGTTTCTCCATCTGCCTTGCCGTTGACTGCCCCCTAGTGGTTTCTTCATTGTCCGTGGAGTAGATGCCACTACTACCCACATCCAAACACCTTAACCAGCTGAACCCTAACTCTTCTTTTTCTAATGACATGACTTGTCTCGCCTGTGTCTTCCCAAGCTTGGTATTAGACTCGCACGGTGTCACGTCGCCACCTTGTGTTGGAAATGGTTCCATATTTCACTCTGCTATAACAAAGTGAGACCAAACACTGTTTGTGAGATGCAAGTGTCAGTGCCAAGATTTTACACCAGGCTGCTATGAAGCTTGGTTGTTTGCAGCTTTGGAATAATGTGGCCATCTTACTCCAGCCATGGAACTATGCCTATGTGAGACCAACGGTTTTGTAAAAACCTTTTTTTTATGACAGTGTTGCTTTTTGGAATGGGATTTACAATTTAAAAAAAACTCCAAAATGGAGTCGGTTTTTACGTTCGAATCAGTGTTTTGTACAAAAGCACTGATTTTGAATTTTTGTAAAGTAAATAAAGTAGAGATCTTTGAAAAATGGAGTTATCTGTATGTGTATTTATAGTGGTTGTGATTTGAATTGCCTTCCATTTGTTTAAAAAGGGAATTATTTTTATAACGTGTAGAGAAAAAAAAAGGCCTTCTTTTCTTTGTCTGTTCAAGTACGTTTGTTCAAGTTCACTAATCGATGTGAGTGCAAGTTTCACCATAAAGAAGAATCTGATTAAAACACATTTTTGCAGTTTTAGGGCGTGAGGCTGTTGTAAAAATCCAGAGAGGCCGCCAGCAGCAGGCAGGCATTAATCACACACAGTGGTTTATACACGTGGACAAAATTGTTGGTACCCCTCAGTTAAAAAAGGAAAAACCCACAATTCTCACTGAAATCACTTGAAACTTACAAAAGTAACAATAAATAAAAATGTATTGAAAATTAAATAATCAAAATCAGCCATCACTTTTGAATTGCTGATTAACATCATTATTTTAAAAAAACAAACTAATGAAACAAGCCTGGACAAAAATGATGGTACCTCTATAAAAGATTGAAAACTATTTGACCAGACTGACATGATCAACTCAGGTGTGTCCTTTAATTGACATCACAGGTGTTACCAAACTCATAATCAGTCAGTCTACCTATTTAAAGGGAGACAAGTAGTCACTCTGCTGTTTGGTGAAAATGTGTGAACCACACTGAACATGGACAACAGAAAGCCAAGGAGAGAATTGTCCCAGGACATCCGAAAAAAAATGATAGATAAACATCTTAAAGGTAAAGGCTATAAGACCATCTCTAAACACTTTGAACCTCCTGTGACAACAGTGGCTCATATTATTCAGAAGTTCAAGACCCACGGGACAGTAGCCAACCTCTCTGGACGTGGCCGCAAGAGGAAAATTGATGACAAATTGAAGAGACGGATCGTTGGAATTGTATCCAAAGAGCCCAGAACAACCTCCAAAGAAATTAAAGGTGAACTCCAAGGCCAATGTACATCAGTGTCAGATCGCACCATTCGTCGTTGTTTGAGCCAAAGTGGACTTTATGGGAGACGACCAAGGAGGACACCACTGCTGAAAAACAATCATAAAAAAGCCAGACTGGAATTTGCAAAAATGCATGTTGACAAGCCCCAAAGCTTCTGGGAGAATGTCCTTTGGACAGATGAGACCAAACTGGAGCTTTTTGGTAAGGCACATCAACTCTATGTTCATCGACTCAAAAACCAAGCATAGGAAGAAAAGAACACTGTCCCTACAGTGAAACATGGAGGAGGCTCAGTCATGTTTTGGGGCTGCTTTACTGCATCTGGCACAGGGTGTCTTGAATGTGTGCAAGGTACAATGAAATCTGTAGACTATCAAGGCATTCTGGAGAGAAATGTGCTGCCTTGTGTCAGAAAGCTTGGTCTCAGTCGCAGGTCATGGGTCTTCCAACAGGACAACGATCCAAAACACACAGCCAAAAACCCCCAAGAATGGCTGAGAGAAAGGTTGTGCAACAAAATATGAAGTTATGGGTACCATCAATTTTGTCCAGGCCTGTTTCATTAGTTTTTTTTTTTTAAATAATTATGTTAATCAGCAATTCAAAAGTGATGTCTGAGTTTGATTATTTAATTTTCAACAATTTTTTATTTATTGTTACTTTTGTAAGTTTCAAGTGATTTCAGTGAGAATTGTGGGTTTTTCCTTCTTTAACTGAGGGGTACCAACAATTTTGTCCACGTGTGTATACAGCAGTCACTGAACCACAGGCTGACACTCATTAAAAAGATGTCATTATTATTTCTACAGCCCACAAGTAATTCTATGGTTGTTTGCTCAAACGCTGTCACTCTTTTTCCCTAAAGGCCAATCAATCCTTATTAAAGTCTTCCACATCAAGTGTCTGAGGCAGTCACTACTGTTTTAGTAGAAGGACTACAGGAAGACAGAAAATGAGATGCCGCTGTGAAAGATTTTATCTGCTTTGCTTGGCAGGTTGACCTCTTATCGCCAAAAAATCTCCTTGTTTTGTGAAATAAAATAAGGGTTTTTAGAAGAAAAAGGAGGCATGGTTTTGTACTTTTCATGGCATTTTCTCATTGATTGAAAACAACCATAGAGAAGAAAGCAGACTGAGCTTATCATAGTATTAAAAAGTGGTCAAATCATTTTTTAAATTTACTGTTCTAAATCCAATCATGTTGCATTGCAATGTCTACATATCTGTTCGTGTTTGAGGTTTTGACTATGTATTGACAAATCTGATTGGTACATTTCCAAGTCCACAGATTTATCACTTTGTGATGTGCGGGAGTCTGACAGGTGTTTGCAAGGAAAGTCAAATCTGCTGAGTATATGACACCTGCCTGGTTATTAGCTTGTTCTTATTTTGTGAAGACTTGCAGATTCTTCTCTTTATATAAAACACAAGACGTGAAGGAGATCATAATTTCCAAAATGATGTAAAAATGTTCAGTTGATGGGTGTGAATGTAGCAGGAAAGGCCAGACTGTAGGACTCAGATGTTTCCAAAGCCAAATCCCCTTCCTAAAGAGGAGGCTGGGATTTTTGTTTAAGACATAAACACAACAGTTGTAAAACAATTGCTTAGGGACCACTCACTATGTGTGAGAGCTGGACCAAGTGACCCCTCCTCCTTGGCGTTCCAAACAGGAATTACCCTCTTGCTTCAGGAAGCCAAAGTCCCCTAGAGTTATATATACACATGTGTGTGTGTATATATATATATATATATATATATATATATATATATATATATATATATATGAAAATAAGTCATCTTCTTTGGATTACATCACACCCACTTGCTCCAGTTTTCATATACAGTTGGTGCATTGAACGTTTGCCTTCATTCAGGCTCAACTGATTTGGCGCAAGTCACACTGGGACACTAGGGGGAGCCACAGGAAGCAGATACTTTTGAAGATTGTGTTTGAACACAGATTCGTCAAAAAAAAATTCAAAAAAAGATGGCATTTAGGGGTTTTATCAACAAGCAAAAACTCCAACTTTTCTCAGTTTTCTTCAGGAAGTTGAAGTAATATTACTAAATGAAATTAAAAGCGAATTCAAATTCTCCTGTGACAAGACAAGTAGTTTGGTCATTTTCTCAAGAAGAAACCCACAACCTTTGCCATCACAATGTGAATGAATGACATTATTGTGGTGCACAGGATTTAACATTTTGCACAGCTCAGTTTTGCAAACATTATTGCACAAAGCATTGCACTTCTGTGATTTTTCTTTGAACTGTTTATGGAGGATAGAGGTTACACGTCTTTTAAGGGTCTGTTTGTGGAGGATGACTGCCATCTCAGCATCCGCTCGCCCCGTTAGAACAGTGTGTGTGTTCAGGTGTGAGACCGCAGCCAAGCTGTTATGTTTCCCTATATGTTTCCTGCAGCCGGAATAGAATAGAAACTCTTGAGTCATTCTTGTACTCGTTGGTTTGTGTGTCTTTTTATGCCTTTTGTAAAAACATGCATTTCTTTGAGTGCCGTTCTGGTATTATCTGGCCAAGATTTTTTCATATTCTCTAAAGAGTACAACAGATTTGCATGTGAAAAGGAAGTATTTTCCTACAAAAATAAATAAAAACGAATGAAGTCTCAGCAGTTTTCATTTTTCATGCCAATGACAAAATACAATTAAAAAAGACTTTTTATCTTTTGACAGCATAATAATTTTTTTTACCAAATAGTTGGAGGTCTCTGCAGCCCATTTGGGAGAACTGATGGGTTTCAAAGTTTGATTTGATTGGTAGAAGGACTTGGTTTGCCGAACAAGTCCTCTCTTACATTGCAGAGAAACTACAACTTTAGGTCACAATAATGTAGAAAAAGGTCAGTAAAGCAGCTGAAGAGAAAAACCCTCATTGTGTCTGCAAAATGAAGCTCTGAAAACTTGAAAATGAATATTGAAAAAGAGTATCTGTTTTGTCTTTCTTTTGTCCAGTCTTCATAAAGACCACATTCAAACTGCCTGGAGAATTTCAAACAAAAGTGAACACACACACAGAGTTTCCTTAGGAAAAAAAAGAATGACAAAAAAAAAAAAGCTCCACAGACAGATTCGCCTGTGGGAACAACTGGAGTGCTGCAGCTGAATGTACAAAGGGTCACTACTGGTATGAGAGAACTTCCAGAAGCAAAATCTGAAATGACAACCTGAGGCCGCCGCATTTTAAGAGAATGCTTGCCCCCAAAAAGTGACAAGCATTCATCCAGTAAATCTACTCGTTTGTAGAATCCACTGACCCCCTGAGAAGGGCTTTTATGCACAAAACATTCATTGTGCAGTGACAAGCAGTTAGATAAAGCGCTTTAGCTTTGTGCAGAATCAATACAAAAGCAACATAAAACTGGAAATTTAGATTGCACTTTAAGAAAAAAAGATGAAAACTATCATCTGAAAATAGCACACATTTCTAAAACTTGCTTTGCAAAAAGTGTCTATAACAACCGGGAATTAAAAACGCTTGGTCTGATGAAAAATTGTGTTTTTGGTGTTTTTTACATGATCTTACATGATTTTTCTGATGATGGAGAACATATATAAAGAAAACTAAGCTCCAAATTACATTTCTGAGTATTTTCTTTGTTCAAGTCGTTGTTCAAGCAGACTAAAATAATGCAGTTTCTAAATCTTCAGACACACGAGGTGCACATCTGTATAAACCCCTTTTATATTGGAGGCTAAGCTTTATTTGTATTTATTATGTTTACATAAATTTCTTGTAGGAGCAGATGGAAAAAAAGAAGGGAAAAGGAGAGAGTGGGAGGGTTAAAGTAGTTAAAGGACGATATAAAAAAGTTAAAAGTAAAAAATGATATCTCAAGCATATCATTGCATCTTGCAAACTATTTGTGGAAAGGTGACTTGGCACCTGTGCTCAGGTGAGTGTTTTCTGTTCTACTGTGGTGAATGATGGAAAGTGAAAAAAAGAGAGACTTGCCCAGTCACCTCCACATCAAGATTCTCGCCAAACGCTGGGCAGCAGTGATAGTCACCCAGAACAGGGCTGGCAGAGCCACCACAGGGGCCCCCAGCACCAGAGAGAATGCAATCTGCAGCCCAGCATGAGAACAACCTCCTGCCGCGCTAGGGGGCCCACCACAGGGCTAAATCTGTTGGAGTCCTGATCATCCTCCCGCACCAACCCCAAGCAAATTTCTAATGAACTACTGCAGAAACTATGCCCCGGAAAATAACGTAGGTTTTTGATGTGGGCTAAAAACCACATAATCATACTTAAAAGACCACTGAGAACGCTTTTAAAATACATCAACAGATGATCAAAGTGGCTTTCTAAACTCCCAGAAAAAACCTGTAGAAATGTGCTTTTAAAGGGCAGCATTCTTTAAGAGCAGCTTCTTGGCACCAAATGGAGACACTGAATCTTTCAATCTCTGACATCTGTGAAAAACTTTTGCAGCCAAACAGAACAAGTGAATACCCCCTCAGTGACTGACACAGACACATTTTCCCTTCATTATTTATTCCATAAACCTTCCTTTTCCCCATACATCCAAATACACATAGATCCAAATCATAGATCCTGAAACATAAGCTCAGTTACCTCAAAATCTCCATAACTTGGTCACTCAAGGTATTTCTGTAAAAGTCAGTTTATTGATGCAAACGTGGCTACAAATTTTTATGTGCAAAAATGTTCCCAGTAAGTGTGTGCTTAAAGGAGCCATACCATGAAAAAAACAACTTTTTGACCTTTTAAGTGTTTTATACTGTTCGTTCCTCACTAACAACAACCTCAAAGAGGTATTTTGATCCGTTCACGCATTTCTGAATAATCCATTAAAAAACCTGTGCTCTCTGCAGGAGCCCCTCCCCTTCCCACAAAAACCAGCGGGTTCTCACGAGCTGACGTCATAGATTGAGGACCGCCCCTTTCAGGAAGAGTCGGCGCTGCCAGGCTAACAGAAGCACACTTTCTCATTTGTTCCCAATATGCACATCCATCTTTGCAAAAAGTTCGGATGTTTGTTTGCATGGACGGACATGCGCAAGCAGATTGAGGCCGGCTCTGTGGTTACGTCGTGAAACGGGCAGAACCGACAAGAGGCAAAAGGTGGTGCCTCAGAGATCAAGTTGTTTTACTTTCGGGTATGAAAAGAGTCCACAAAAATTACTTGCATTTCATAAATAATCTGTTTTTTTAGTGTTCCAAAGGTAATATATGATCACAGTAGTATACTTTAAAAGGCTTGAGAAAATCATGGTATGGCCCCTTTAAGAAACAAGGTTTCTTAGTTATTGTCCCAAAGTGTGATAAAACAACTCTTTGACACTGCAGAAGAGGTGATGTGGAGTTCAGGGTCAGCCTCAGTTTTGTCAAGACTGAGATCACCACTACCAGCTCTCAGGGATTTCAGCAGACTTACATACAAAAGAACAGTGTTCAAAGACGTCTTTCTGAAAACACAAAAAAAAATAAAAGAACCAAAACCAAAACGAGGCTTTTTTCATTCTTTACATTCAATGTGCAGATGTTTCATGATGGCTCTTTTAGCCAGACTGCCTGCACAAACAGGAGGTATTTTGACATACTTTCTTACAAAATACATTCACTTTTAGTCTAAAAATTATTAGCAGTTCATTAGTATAAGGCACTGCATTGAGACAGACTCACAAACACATCCCAGAAAAATCAAACCAGCTCCCTTTGACTTAGAGAGGAACGTTTTTGGTAAGAAATAGCACTGTGGAAACACTTCACAAGCTTAGACTTATTGTCCTTCCTTCTTAGTGCAGGTTTTGTCTTTTGACAGATGACACTCAGTTTAAAATGTATAGCTTCCTTCTGATGACATACAGCAAGTTCTGAAAAATCAAAACCGGTATTTCTTGTAAATCATGTCAAATATCTTATTTATGATGGAAAATTAAAAGTCGTATTTTTTTTTCTGGCTCTACTACTCCGTCTTTCTTCTTACAGTGGATATCAGGCAATTATTTAATGGTTTTCACTGGTTTTGTGGATTTGTTTTTCTTTTATAACCTTTTCTATTTTGTTCTCTTGGCCTGTTTCTTTTGTCTGGTACAGAAAAAGACATATTTTCTGAAAACACATTAATCCATCTGTGCAAAATGTTACCTGCTAGGTCATTTAGTTCAAGATCAAGTTTCATAAATTAATTTGACTAAAAACAATGCAAAAATGCAAAAGGTGTTTTTGCAGAGAAGGTACTTTTGCATCTTAACTGATCGGGTCACTTTTCACCTTGTTCACAGTCATGTAGATGGAGTCTGAGCACACCTTTCCTGTGCAGCTGCAACAAGAGGTTAAACTCAGTCGGCATGGCATGGAACTTGTTTTTTGCCCTTCTGTCATCATAATAGTGGTGCGTCAGGGCTTGGCAGCTGTAAGGGTGAAGGTCAAAGGGCCAGAATCCATACAGATGTACCTCTGAGCAGACCTCAAGTGCAATGCTCGCCATCATTATCCCAGTGCTGAGTCGTGTTGACTTCAGGCCCTCGGAGCGCCAGAAGACAGACAGTTTCCTCAGATACTCGGGGTTGAAGTAGACCACTCTGACAGAGCCCTTAAAGTCGTCTATGGTGTAAAACGCCCTCAAAGACAGAGCAGTGTTGTGTCTAAAGGAGAAGGCAGGAAGCAGCATCATGGAGTTCCCATAGCTGTGCAGGGCCTCTGCAAACGGACGCCGACGTTGCATCAAAGAAGAATATCTGAAATTAAACAGCTTCAATGAGGAAACAGCATCCATAGACAGTCAATGAAGACAGAAAGGGCCTGATTGGTCACTGACTTCTCTATGAGGATGCTTGGGTTTGCTGTGACCATGTCAGTCTTGCTGCCAACGTCCTTCTCAAACCCATTTGACAAAGGAGGTAGGTTGCATCTGAAATAAACAAAGTTTTCTGTTTAATTTAAAAAAAAAAAAAGAAGTTGTCAGCTGAATTTTCATCTTCCTCACCTTATGACAAATTGAGCTGAGTCAATTCTTTTTCCACAGCTGCTATTGACCAGAATTCCGCCATTCCCAACAACTGCGCAGGTGTCCCATGTTTTATTTGGGAAGGGATTTTCCTGGATTCAACAACAATAATAATAAACCAGATTCATCAGCATTTTTTGTCATTTTCTAATGGACCCTATTTAAGCTTTGCCTCTTTTGTTTGGATTCTTTTTTCTGTGCAGATCAGCTGTGACTTCTCCTGGAGGCCTTGGTCACAGCTGCTTTGAAGCATCTCATTTGTTTTCATTATTTAAGGAGATGTCCCATTGTGTTCTGTGTTGGAGCATCTGTTGAGCCACGAGTTTTGGCTTCGAAATGAAACCTTTAGAAATCTTCAAAGTTTGTTTGAATCTTCCGGCTCCTGGTTTTATCCCCGCCAACTACCTGTAACATTTATGTTGCCAAAACTTGATTTGGCTCAGGCAAAAAAAACCAAAACAGGATCAGCTGCCACGTTTGGCAGTGTCTCCTTTGAAACAGAGCAGACACACCTCGCCTGCTCTGTTCCTGAGATGGAAACTTTCAGCGCCTCTTAGCTGAAAACTGTCATGTTGAGCAAACCCACTCCTAAAATTAGCTCCTGAAGCAAAATTTAGTTATTTTTCTTAAAGAAATAAAAGTCAGACTACATGGCCCTCGTTTTTTTAAAGAACAAATGTTATCAGTGCAGAAGTACGGTAGTATAAATGTAATCTTACATTTAAAGAGTTGTAAGGCAATAGAGATGAGTAAACCCTGCTGGTTATACCTGCTCATAAAAGTCTCCAGTTTCTGAAGGCTAACACCATCTTTTCCATAAATGTAGTCAATGTATGTTTGGCAAAACACAGTCACAACCTGTTGCACGTCATCTATCAAGCATCCCTCATGAGCTGTACACATGAGCTGATAAGAAACAAAACGAACCAGCTTCATACGTAAAACTGGGATAGAATCCTATTGAAGTACAATGGAGATGACAGATATTTAGTAGTCACAGATTCTGCAAGTTGTCCAACTTAAAAAAAGTGGCCACTTAAACAAAATGTAAAAAAAAAAAAATCAAGGAAATGACGTATTTTTTTATTGTTAAAGAATTTATTTAAATGACGATGAAGAAAATAAGTATTTGGTCAATAGGAAATGTTCATCTCAATACTTTGCAAACCTGGTTGTCAGTGACAGAGGTCAAACATCTCCTGTTGCTCTTCACCAGGTGTTTGCTTTTTTGGGCCATTCTCCCATGCAGATCTTCTCAAGAGCTGTGGTGTTTTGGGGCTGTCTCTGAGCAACACTGACTTTCAACTCCCTCCGCAGATTCTCTACAGGACTGAGGCCCAGAACCTTGAAATGCTTTTCCATAGCCACTTCTTCATTGCCACGGGGAAGAGTGAGACGGCTACAGTCATTATATGTTGCTGTTTTGGATCCTGTTTCTGGAACCTGATTTCCAACATTTTTTTTCATCCTTCATGCAGTCTGTTTTATTTATTGCTCATGTAGAACAATTAAAGGTGACGGTAAGTCAACAATAAAGATCCTGTTCAAATTTAAAAGCGACCTTCGATAAAGTTTTTTTGTAAATAATTTCTTTCATCAATGTAAAAAAGCTTGGCATGAGACGCTTTTTGTATCGCTGCCAACTCTTGCACTCTGTTGAGACCTTTTAAGGCAGAGCTGGCAGATTTCATTAAATCAAAATGGTTGAAAAAAAACAAGTGAATCTAAACTTATTTTGGGAAAAAAAGCAATGGAGAATCTTCAATATTTTTGCCAGTAAAAAGGAAACAATAGCCTAAAGCTGTGGTTACCAGACCATGGCATAGTCAAACATACAGTTGGTGGGCGTGGATTTCTGCTCACGCAAAGACTTTATCATAACCACTACAGTACTTTGGATGAACCAGTTATCTGTCACCTTTTATGAACTGAAGATTCTATATCTATAAAACATCTTTTCCAGGATCTGAGATAAGCTGTAGATTTTTTACCCAAGAGCTGTTATTTTTTTTCTTATCAGCTTCAACTGTAAAGATAACTTGCTTTAGGAAATTTTTGAATCATTTTCTCACTTGGAAACTAAACACTTCTTATAGTATCAATCATTTTTAGTTTTTTCATACAAAGAAGATCAATTTTAACTACCACTCCTTATTTTCTTTTCTAACAAGTGTGCAAAAGATAAAATATACTGTGCAAACAATGGTGACATTTTTTTATCTATGTTGAATTCATATGAGCTTCAATAACTTTCATATCTCAGTTTTGAGATCAAAGTGTTGGTGCAATGATGGTAATTCATTTTTATCTACCCTGATCTGACAAAGTTTGGTCTAAAACATACCAGAAAAACGTGTTGGTTTTAACGCTCACACAACCAGCCGTCAGTCCTAAGTTTCAGTGGCTATGAAATTGTCAAACAGTTTTTGACTTCATTTTTTGGTCTTTTTCTCATGATACCACAACTAAGAGTGCAGCTTTCTGAGAGCCCAGAACTTCTCTAGTAACGTTTCATTATTTTGTTTCTTGTCCTCTTAAAAATTGACATTTTGCAGATGCAATAAAAAATTTTTCATTTTTCTTTAGCATGTTTCATAAGATTTCCCTTCTTTTTTGTATAACTGAACATTTAAAGATTTAAAGTGCACTGTACTGAGAAATGTATAAATATTCAGAAGTGCCATAAAATAAACAAATAAAAAAAACAAATAAACAAATAAGAATTAGAAGCTAAATATATAATTTTTTTTAACCTGATTGACTTAAACTCATTGTCCTATTTTCTGTTAAAGGCCTGAGGTCATGTGCAAATCTGACCTTTAAATGCATAAGATTTCACTAAGTAGGGGCAAAAACACATTTTATCTTTTTACAATACTATAATTTATTTTCTTACTATGCTGAACAACGCAAAAGTGACTTTTCTAATGTGTGTTATTTACTAAAAGAAAACGTGCTTGACTGATAACTTTAGATGGATGAAATGCTGGGTTTAAATTTTGCTGTGACCTGGATGTGTGGAAGCAGCTGGTGAGATTATTTTTGATCTGCCTCACAGCTGAACAACATAACTATTTTTTTATTTCTTATTTTTTAATATTTATAAGTATTTTTTTTAAATGGCAGTAATGTCTAAAATCAATATTTTTATATATTAAATATCATTTAAAGTAGCCCGTTTCTACACAAAACCTTCGATTTAGAGGTTGGCTGTTTCTTTCAACCACTTTTCTCATCCTTTAATAAATCATCAAAGTTTTCTGTGTTCTGTTAGATAAGAGCTTTACTTCCACTTTTCTTAAATCAAAAGAAGTACGCAATGTTTCAGGGATTTTTTAAAATTATCTTAATTTTTCTTTTTTTGCACATCACCAGGACTTTAAGAAAACACTTGCTGTTGACCTTTTTTCCATCACGCCATATTTGCCTTCTGAAGTAGCATCCAGGAAACACCATGAATGAGTTTACGGGATATTCCAAAAGAACCCGGAATGCTATCAAACAACTATCAAGTCACTTTCAGTTAATAAACAACCATCTGATGTTTGAGTTTCTGAACTGTTAAAACACCCATATACTGAATGTGGTCATAAAAAAAGAAATAAAACCTTTTGCCATTCAAACCACTTCATTTATTTATATGTTTTGGTGCACCATTTTTGAATGGCATCATTTCCAAAAACGTTACGTAAGCTTTCTTTGAATTGGTCACATACTACTTTAAGAGTTTGCAATGATTTGGATGTGTTGTAAATATTTTTTGCACAAAGAAAATCAAGCATATTTTTAATGCCTGTTGTTTTTTTCCTCTAAAAATCTGCAGTGAAATATAATTTATTTTAAAAATCAAACTGGGAAAAAATTAATTTTTCTTTAAAGGAGACAGATTCGTTTGAAATAAAATGTTTGTTACTTTATATATTAAGTGGATGCAGCAAATTGTTTTACCCAGAGTACAATAACTGGTAGAAAGGGGTTAAACATTGCAAAAAATAAAATAATACAGTAGCCATAGCAAATGCTTACATTTTAATAGGAAAAGCATTTAAGCTAAACAGTTACTAAATCCTTTGAATTAGAGTCCACATTTTTTTTAAAGAATTAATAATTGTCAAGTGTGCTAACAAAATCTTTAAAAAATGTCACCTGCAAATTATTCTGTGTGTGTAATGCCGGCTAGAAAATTGATTACCAGTTACTCATTTAATCGTTGTTTTATTTTCCCAATTTTATTGTTATTTAAAAAAAGAAAATACAAGTTGAGTTGAAACTTTGCAACTTGTTTCTTTGGAAAACAAAACTTTTGTGTGTTGAACGACAGCGTAAAGTCCCTCTAGATTATTCGGTAAAAAAAAGTTATCAGTAAATACTTGAAACAAGCCTCAAATGTGAAAGAGGATGTTTGCTTGATTCAAGATTAAGATTGCGAGTGCATATGTGACCAAAAAGTGCGCAGTATTTTTTTAAAGGGAAAATTTTTTGACTGAGAATAAAACTGCAATTTTTCATATATTTTTCATTTTCACAACTGTCAATACTGACTTCTTTCTCTGGGGATTGGGCTCAAATAACCCCATCTTTGAGGTTCAAAGATTGTACATTTTATTTTCCATTACTTTTAGTTTTGGGTTTGTTTTTAATAAAACATATCTAGTTAAAGACTCACTCTGATCAAAATTGTGTTTTTGGAGTTTTTAACATGTGCTTGCAGTATTTTTCTGGCGATGTCTTAAGGAAATCTAACAAAAAAAAAAGTGCTTTTCTGAGTATTCCTCTGTTCAAATTGTTGTGAAACAGGAGCAGATGAAAAATGTCGTTTGAAAAAGAACTTGTTTGTGTTGTAGAAAGCACACTGGGCAAGTCACACACTCCATAGAGATGCATCCACTTGTAGACGACTAAATCTTTTGTTTTCCTAGGTGGATAGCTTTGAAAACGACAGTTTTTTTAAAAATATAAATTATAATTAAATGACCACTGCAAATGCTTTGAAAATAGAGCAAAGGATGATGGGAGTGGGGCTTTAGGGGTGTGCTGCAGGTCAGAAGATTCAGTCAAGATTTGCTTGTTCATTGTGACTCAAAGATAAAGGAGCAAACTTTATTTTTATGACCCAGCTTAATGATTGCTTGACTTAACAAACAGTTTAGAACAAATGTAGAAAGGAAGAGCCTACCTTGACAAAGGTGCTGAAAACCTCTTCGTTCACCTTCAGGGTACTCTTCTTGTCCCCGTCGTAAAGAAGCTTGGTTCCCAGCGGCGTGTTGGCCTGGGTGATGATGGCCTTTTCATGTCCGTGGCACGACTTGTTGAGCTGAGACCTGAAACACCACAGACACTGTGAACTGGAAGTAGAAATACAAAAATAGTGGGGAAATCCTGACAAGTTTATCTGAAAGAAAACTGTTTCTATTCTTATTTTTTAATTTTAGCCTGCAGTTACTTCTGTCTAAAAATGCGACTTCGTCACTGTTTATGTGGTTTGTTTGACCACAACAGTCACAACTTTTCTTTTTTTTAATTTTAGGACAGGCCTACAATAATTTCTATTCAGGAGATATGTTTCAGATCAGAAGGCCACGTGAGTCTCATGAGGTTTTGGTATTTTGCATGGGACAAACAGGAGTTATAGAACGAGTATTTACAGTCTGGAGGCGTGCAATGACCATACAAGACAGAAAGAGACTTCCTGTTACCTGAACTCATTGTAGTTATCCTCCTGCTTCTTCCAGGGTTCAGAGTACAACTCTAAAGATTTTTGGATGCTCTCACTGTGACACAAACATTCAAACGCACCTTTAGATGAAAAGTTTCATACAAAAGGAGGTCACTAAACGAAAAGCTGCTGGCAGTGTGTTCTCACTCAAATTTTTTGCAGGGGTCCGGTAACTTCGGAGGGCTTTTCTTCAGAGGAGGCAGCTGGTAAGGATGTTCATTACTGTGGTGTGAGAAAAAAAACAGGCTGAAATAAGAGGAAGCTTGACAGTTTTGCTGCATCAATCGATTTTTTTTAATCCCCTGTAGGTATTCTTTTACTGTAAAAGCATGCATGCTGCACACAAGCTGGTAACATGTCAGCATAAGACTGTGGTGGGGCTTTCTTTGGATGTGGCAGCTTCCTCTTCCTGTTTCTAGATCTCTTGAGGACCAGAACTGAACATTACAGACGAAACAGAGACTTTCATTTTAGTCATGTAGGACTAAAAAAAACAGAAGGTATTATCTATCAAAACAGGAATCAAGTAAAAATGAGTTTTGGTTTTTCAATTTAAAATATGCATTTTTGTTGACATGTTTTGTATGGAGAATAAACAAACATTTGATGGGACATTTTTCCTGATTTTAATTTACTTTAATGCCGAAGAACCAGGTTGTTATTTCCACAGCTCGTCAAAGAAAACGTTAAATTCTATTCCAACTTTATTTATAAAGCATTTTAATGCTGCAGCAACACAAAGTGTTTTACGGGTTTAAAACTATTAAAACTAAAATGATAAAACACACAAAATGCCCTGAACTGTCCCTCACCTAGAATTTTAACGACATGAATAGAACTAAAAATGTGTAAATGGAAATAGAAATCAAAGTAAAGTGGAAAAGACATTTTTCAACAAGTATCTGCTCTTATTCACAGCTGGGGTCAAATTGACAGAAAACAATGAAAACTCAGTGTTTTGGCTGCACTTCACGGCGTGTTTTGCTCTGTAATTTCTCTTTCATGAAGTGTCGGGGAGGGTGTGTAAGCCAGTAGTTTGATAACAAACAGAGAGCTACCGGGTTCAACTGAATTTAAACTGTGTAAAACCACAAATTCAACCCAAACTGCGGCAGCAAAGCAGACATTCAGGAGGGAACTTACTTGCTGTCCACCATGTACCAGGCCAGACTGGTCAGCAGGCTCCCCACAAAGAGAAGGGTGATCATCATGGATAAGAGTTCCTTCAAGAGATTTCTCCTCATGCCTCTCTGTGCCTGCTAATGTCCTGGTTTGGCCCCCTGACCTTGGGTTTTTCTGTCTGCCCTCCTCACAGCCCTGGTTTTCTGCCTGTCCTGTTGGCTGAGAGTTCAGATTTCACCTCCCCTCCTTTTCACTCTAACACCAGAGTGCTGCTCTCTGGCTGCTCTTTTTTTAAAAAAGCTACTTCATTCCATTTCTTCATGATGTCATTTCAGTCCTTTCCTCTGGAATAGTGAGGCCAAGCTTTCTCAGTCATTCTTTCTGTTCAGACTGACTCTTCCCCCCCACTCCCTTCACTTTGTCTCCACTCTCTTCCTGTCTGAATCAACAGCAGCTGAGCTCAAACCTGAATTAATCCTCCTTTGTCTGGCCCATCTTCTTCTCTTGCGTTTCTTTTTATCATGTGGTCACAAACTCGGTCACAAGCTCTGCTTATCGTCGCCGTCTAACGCCTGGAGCTCTTTCTGCTCTCCGCCCCATTACTGAGCCCCAGCCCTCTTTCTCTCTGTCTCTGTCTCTGCCCTCCCTTTCCAGCTCCAGTCCTCCGCCCACAGCCCCCTGAGCCCCGCTTTCCTCTGCACAAAAAGCAGGCCGTAACATGAGTGCCCAGTATGGAGTGTGTTAGAAAGCACATTCTGGCCAATGAGGCTTCAATCTGCTTTTGTCTCTGACACAGACTCTTCTCTTCCTTAAGGAATCACTGAATTCTCAGCTGAATATTTCCATTTAACAAAAAGTGTGACACATTTTCAAAAGTCTTTTGAATAAATCTGAAGCTCTGAAGTTTCTGAACCACAAACCCTCTACCGCAGCAGAACTGTCCAGAAGTCAGAACAAAACTGTCCAACATCTAGTTCCCATTTTTCAACAAACACCCTGAGATACACAGACACTTCCACTGGAAAACTCCTCACTGTGTTTGGTGCAATACTGCCTAATGACTGACTGCATGCTGAGCAGGCTGTGCCCCAGCAACTCACCACCCTGCACCAAAAAATCCCAACAAAGCAGTCAATGGAAAGTTTGAGGTGTTGCCAAACTTTTGGGGTTCACAGGAAAACTTTCAGGAAATATTTGAAGGTGCATCTAGAAAAAGGAATTTATTTAAGAGGATATGGAATAAACAAGTGAAGGAGAAGTGAGAAGAAAAACATTTGTACGACCCGAAACCCATCAAAAACCACCAGCATGAGGTGAAGAATTAAAGAACGCCTCGTGCAAACTAGCTACAACAAAACTGTGAGCAAAAAAAAAGGGCAAAGAGGAAGTGGGACGTTAAAAATTTAAATAACCCAAATAGCAGAAATCATTTCCATATCAGCCTTCCATTCATCCAGAAAATCTAGTTTTGCTTTAAAAGCAAATTAAAGGAGCCTTTCAGAGGAAACTATATCCATATATATGCTCATATGTTACCTTTGGAACACCAAAAAACCAAATTGTTTATGACATTTTGCTTTTTTGTGGACTCTTTTCATACCTAAAAGTAAAACAACTTGATCTCTGAGGCACAGTCTTTCACGACCGCCTATTTCACAACATCATCCTAGAGCCGGCCTCAACCTGCCTGTGCGTGTTCGCCTATGCAAACAAACAACATCTGAACTTTTTGCAAAGATTTAATGTGCATATTGTGCATATAAAATGAAAGTGGTTTAAAGATCACTGCTAGCTCTGCAGGGAAGTATGTGTGTTAGCCTGGGGGCGGTGCTGGCAGCGCAGATTCAAGCTATGACGTCAGCTCGTGAGGGGAGGGATTGCTGCAGAGAGCACAGCTTTTTAGAGGATTACTCAGAAATATTACTTATAGATAAAATGACTTTTAGTTGTGCAGCTTTTGCAGTTGCTGTTTCAAGTAAAAGTTCAGTCTATTTTTGTCAGAAGGTCTGAAAGCAGCATGCTTCATGCACAGATGAGCGAATGCACGAGACGCACTTCACCATAAAGCAACAGAGGTTTCACTACCAGACAAACTTCCTGTCTATTTCATGAAGCAAGTCGTTCTGCAAAGAAGCTCTTTCTTCTTGAACCTTGTGATGCAACTGAAGTAGGAAATGTGACATTAAGAGGAACATTTTTCTCTGTGCTCAGCATCATAAGATGATAAAGTAACCCACATATTTAGAAATGGAAAACAGATGAAAAAAAAAAACAATTGTTTTACAGATCTGTCACCCTGGAGACAGACTGAACCAGCAGTAAAAGAATGTAGGATCTTTAACGAACTAGTGTTAACATGCAGACTTTCATAACACATTCAAGTGTTTTCTTGAATCATGATTCGAAAAAAAAAAGTTTTATTACTGTGTCAGCTGATCAATCCAGGTTGTTGACACAAAAATGAGTCTAGACCATGAAACTGTGTTGCATGGTGCATAGATAGATAAAGTGCTGGAAAAAAAAGTTTGGGAGAATTGACATGTTTAGGGGTTGTCAGTGGCTGTGGGTTTGGGGCACTGCATTGATGGAGGCACTCTGGCTTTAACAGCTCTGGGGAGGAAGCTGTTCCTTGGTCTGATTGTTGTACTCCTGATGCTCCTGGACCAACTTCCTAATGGTAATGGGATAACAATTTCCAGGGTGGGAGCAGTCTTTAGCCATTCTCTGAGCCTGTCTCTGGATTCTTGCAGTGTAACACTAGAACTCTGATGGTTGTCATTTTGACTGTTTTCAAAATTTGCGTTGTTTTATTTTTTGCATTTTGGAAAGTTCGGTAGACTCGCAGCAGTGCAGAACTGTGCACATAAGCAGATGTTGAGAGGAAGATATGGGGCAAGGAAATAAGAAACGTATTCATAAAGACAAAGTTCTGCACACATTTATATTTTGTGCAAAATTTAACAGAAAAAATATGAATACAACCTTTAGTTTTACGTTTGACATGTCTGTTTTGAATACGATTTGTCTTTGTTTTAAATACAACTTCACTTTGTCTTGAATCCAAATTTCTCCTGTTAAAGTACTGTCAAAAATACTTAACATAAACATCAGCAAAAACATCGAGTCCCCGAAAGTCGATTCAGCAAAATGATAGAATTAAACTGAAAAGAACGTTACTGAAGGAAAATTGTCTTAATACCGTAGCTCTGCTGGAAAAAAAGCAAAATCCTGCTACTTTTTTTTTTTTTTTTCCAGGTGACATTAGCGGATCATAAAAACAATGAAATGGACCCAGAAGTGGTGGCAAAAATGAGATGTTAATAAGAGAATGATTAAAGAAAATAAAGGCTAACTGGCAGCCGATTGTAACAAAAGAAAAATTAACAATTAACAAGAGAAATACAGTATTCTGATCCTACTGACTTTTTAAATTTTCTTTGTTTGTTTTAGCATACTTTAGCTCCAAGTTAGCTTAGCCGTTTTGGTTTTGTTATCCTTTGATTATCAACTAATTTCAGCAGACATGTTTTAATTTTACACTTAATGAGTGGAGTCGTACGTCTGCTGCGTCTTTCTAGGTTGTTTTCCACCACTTCTGTTTCTGAAACCACCCTCTGCTGCATTGTTTACAGGATCGTCTGTTGTAGCCTGAAAACCATAAATTGCTTTTCGAGATCGCTGATTTTTTTTATAATCTATTTTATCCCATTTTCTGCAGACCCACAAACTTTGTGTGCATGCATACTCGCTGAGGTTGCGGCCCAGTCTCAGCCTGACTCTGCCTTCAGTGGCCCCAAGGAAAATTGAGTTGGAGGCCTCTGCAGTAGAAGGTGTGATGAAGCCTAAGGGGGAAATTGTGTGACTGAAGAACAGGCTGTCACCGTTGTACCAGATACCTTCAGGCCTATGTGAAGTATTCCCAGCATGCACTGGTCAGGAACACACACAACTAAAACACAAAGCAAACATGTCTGGGAACAAAAAAGGTGCAGAAAACAGTACACTGGTTTCAAGCCTCCAGAATGATTCTCTTGTGGCACTAATGCATAATTCCTGCACTAACTGGAATGGACACGAGAGCTCTCCCTTTAAAAATAATAATAAATGAATGTCTGGAGTAAAGCAGATCAGTTTTGTTCATGTATCATAGACAAGCAGAAAATAGAAAGAGATAAAAAGAGTGTATTGTTTAGTCACAGCACGAGATGAAAAGTTTACCACAAATTCACTTACTGATCTGCATCTCCTAAATGTTGATGAAAATCTGAGGCACTGGATGTGTAGAGGTCACTCTATGACACATGAACATTTCCAGCTTTAGTAATTTAAAACAAAAAACTGGGAGATGTACTTATATTGGCATTAAAAACAAAAAATAAATTAACTTTATTTCTTTACAAGAGGTTTTATAATTTATCATTCCAGCCATAACAACAAGATGGTCCCAAACTCAAAAACTGTACAAAAGATGTTTTGTATAACCCAGGGCTGGGCGCAAAGCCAAATAATTCGAACATCTGATTTCTTCACACCAATTCTCAGTTTTAATCTTCTTTTTTTTCTTCCTCCTTATACTTTCTTTGACAAAAATGACAAATGACAGAATTGATTTAACATCTGTTTTGTTTTACCATCTCCTTTGCACGTTGACCCGAGTCTAGTTAAATACGAGCTGTAAAAATGTTTGTGAAACATTTCGGCAGGTATTTTGTAAGCTGCTTAAGCATCTCGTAAAGAGACACACTTCTTGCACTCAGCAGCCTCTGTTTCAGGTGTTGAAACAAACTTACCGTACTCCCACTTTTGGAAGCACAAGATTCAGTTTTGAGGAAAATAGCTCCTGTTTCTAGTTGGTATTTTTACGTGAGAAAAGCGATCTTTGACCATTGAAGCCCACAAAAGCAGACCGGCGCTGCGGAAAAAGATCTAGATTTTATCCAGAATTAGAATTTATTGATAAAATCGATTTATCGCCCACCCCATGATAACCCGAAATTCCATTTCTGTTTTTAGCAGCATTGATACTTTATCTGTTCGTTTTCATGTTTTGCTCTACTCGTCAAAAGACTGAGGGTTAAGCCGACTATCTATTTGACTAAAAGTTTTGGAAATCTGCAGCCAATCAAAGTAAATGAATAAATAATTGAGTCATTTGAAAAAGAGCATGTACAGGTGTTTAAAAACAACTACGACAGACTGTTGGTGTCTTTATGTACACTTTTATTGTCAGCCCTTCACAGGAGGCGTCAAAGGCAGAGCCAGATCACTTCTTGACTTCTTCCTCCTTTGACAAGTTCTTGATGATCTCCTCTTTCTTGGCCAGGAGACGCTCCTCTCTGCGCTTGCGGGCCTCTTTCGTCTTGTTGCGGCGAGCCTCCGCCTGATCACTGCGCAGCGGGACAAAAGAGTTCATCCAACATGCCAACATCACAGAGCATCCTGCCTCTTCTTAAAGACCCACTCCAATAAAAAACATGCCACAAGCTCACTGCTCTACTCCAAAACAGGGAAGATAAGAGGGGCGGGATTGCTCTGCACCAACGGTCCTGCTCACAACTCAGATCAAAATTTCTAATGAACTACTGGTATTCTGCCGAAACCATGTCTTGAAAATGACACAATTTGTTTGTTCTTTGGCTGAAAACAGCATAATCATAATTAAAATGATGATTGGACTGGGTCTTGAGTCCTTAATTTAAACATCAAATTCCTTCAAAACAGAAAATACAGGCCTACTGGCTCGAATAAAACAAAAATATACAAATTATTCACATAAAAAACAACACAAAAAGTGCCGGTTGTTTCATCTTTACTGTATTGAATACTTACGCCAGGAGCTTCTTGCGGGCTTTATCAGCCTTCAGCTTGTGAATGTGCTCCATGAGGATGCGTTTATTCTTGAAGACGTTACCCTTGGCCCTCAGGTAAAGGCTGTGGTACCTGAGACAGCAGGGGAGTAACCGTACGTAAATGAATCTTCAAAACACGAGATGATTCCACTGTGACAAAATAAACAGGCCTAGAACGTACATGTGCCTGTCAATCTTCTTGGACTCCCTGTAGCGGCGCAGCAAACGACGCAGGATCCTCATGCGGCGCATCCAGGACAGCTTCTCTGGCATGCGGGCGTTGGCCGTACCCTTCCTCTTACCTGGTCAAAGCAAATCGAGATCATTTCATCAGTGAACCGGCGAGGACTCGTTTCAAGGTTCCGTGCCAGAAAGAGCTCCTCTCAGCTACAGCGTACCAGTGCCCATGTGTCTTCCCTTGCGACGTGCCAGTGTGTTCTTGCGGCAGCGGGCCCGGGAGTGGACTGTAACGGGCTTGCGAATGATGAGGCCATCCTTCACCAGTTTGCGAATCTGCTGACCTGTCATATAAATGAAAGAGAGGTAATGATTTGGATCAGATTAATTACACCACAAACCAGAGAATGGTACGAATACAAGACACAGGGATCAGGCAAAGACCTTACATATTTTTCTTCAAGTGGGTCTATGAAGTTTAACATGACATCTCATCCTCGAAATCCCTAATCACACACAAATAATATAGATAGACCCGATCGGCTCCTTTGAAAGCTTACGTGAGTTGGCGTTGGCGATCTCATTGGTTTCATTGGGGTCCAGCCAGACTTTCTTTTTGCCGCAGCGCAGGACGCTAGAAGCCAGCCTCTTCTGGAGCCTGAGCATGCTGCAAAGAAAGCTTCAGTTCAGGTCTCAACAAATAATGATACACTTCAACAGTGATTTAAAAACACTGAATGGATGACTGCTAGCTACAAAGCTAACAGCCGGTTAGCCGGATGCCAACATGGCCTCTCCGTCAGCTACATCGTGGTCCCCCCAAAAATCAGGTTTATTTGTGAATTTGGTACTCTGGATGAATGCATGACGTGTGCGTACTTATTAAGGGAGAATACACGTTTCACGTGACTGTTACGAATTCACAGGCAGTCAATTTTGACTGCTGAATTGTTGCTTAAATTGAACCTCAAACAACTATCCTACCTCATGGCTGCTACTTCAACGGGGAAAGGAACGCCAAACAGGCAGACCGGAATCTACCACTTTAGGGGAGGCCATGTGATACGATTGAAATATTTAGGCACTACTGATAGCCTGAATACACAATTATAAAAACAAAATTTTGACTAAATATCACATTGACAGAAACTTGGATGAAACATAAGAACAGCGCTTATTTTTTACGGTTTATTTCCATAGCCGTCAACCCCCGTTATAATGGTACCATCCAAAACAGGCAGATCGAAAAGTTGTAATTTTGGGGAGACTACTTGATACGAATGAAGCATTTCGACACTACAGATGGTTAGAATTTACAATTATAGAAACAATTTTTTTGGCAAAATATCACACTGAAACCTATTTGGATGAAACATAAAAAACAGAGCTTATTTTTACTATTTACTTCTATCACCGTCAACACCCCCCTGATAATGGTACAAACAAAAACGGTGCATTGTGGGTCTTCCATAGAAAGCCAGATAGATGCACCGCCATATTGGAGGGGTCTACTTTAGCCAAGCTACATCTACTAACAGCTGTAGTCAACGGAGAATCACTGCCATGCCTTCCGCTTGTGCAGCCTTTAGATGCCACAACCTGCGCTCTATTGAAAGCAGATCATGTGAAATAATCTTTCACAAGTAAGTTCTAGCAATATTTTAGTTATTATAGCAAACATGTGTTTGTGTAATCATACACAACGTTACGTGGCTAGCAAAAAAATCCTAAAGGCAGAAACTGTTCCTCCCTCGTATTATCTTTTGCTATATTGTTCATCTTTTTTCCTCAATCCTGTTTCCGAGGTTTCCCAGTGACATAGAATTACAGAGGTGATGTGAGGCTGCAGTAAGAAGGGAGGATTTTGTTGTGACTGGGTTCTCTAGGCTCTGTAGGGAACACTTCAAGCCAGAGGACGGGGCAGAGAGAGGATGGGATCCCGTCTCTCTTCAACTTTACATCATATCTCCAAGGGGTTAGTGCATTTCTCTCTTTTAACCTTAAATTATTTATAAATGTCCTCCAGCATGAGATTTAAAATGCAACAAGAGCATCATGAAAACACAGAAAACAAGATTTTCTTTGGAGTGGGTCATTAAAATTATTTTAAACGAAAAGTTAATCTACTAATTGAGAGTAAATGTTTTTTAATTACTACTTGTTTCTGTGTATTATAATGTATTGTGGAATAGTAATACATACACAATAATCTTTAAAAAAAAGTAAAAGAAAAAATACTTGGTGCTTTGAGGCATTTTGATCATCATATTGAAACATTTTCTTTTGAGGGTTCCTGTCAGTCATTGGCTTTATGCTCAATGTTGACACATAGTTGGCAATGAATTCTGAACAAGTTGAGCTTTATATCTGCACACACTGCTTCAACCAGGACCATTTGTCAGGTCATCAAGTAGAAACACAGCATTAAGATCTGCTTTAAGGCTGTTTTCATCTGTTGTTTCTGGCAATTTGTCTTTTTCAAAACAGTAACTTCAACAATAAAAT
This sequence comes from Oryzias celebensis, assembly GCA_014656515.1. Classification (NCBI taxonomy): domain Eukaryota; kingdom Metazoa; phylum Chordata; class Actinopteri; order Beloniformes; family Adrianichthyidae; genus Oryzias; species Oryzias celebensis. Next base: position 5,221,224 of record BNCR01000008.1, on the reverse strand, counting down.
ACAATCTAAACATAAACATGCAGTAGAATTATATATTAACAGCATAAAAAGAAAGTGATTATTCACATGTAATTTTGTAGCACAAGATGAGATTGTCTCCCTATCAACTGTGGATATGCACTCTGCTTTGATATCAGAGGAAGATCCCCCATCCCCATTCGCATGTATTCCTGCATTCATGTAATCACAGCTGCCTGCTTTGGTGGTCTTGTAGACAATGTCCTGTCTACATTTCTAGATTTGTTGTAAAAAAAAAATCTTAAGAAATTGTCCTGTGAAGTGTGCCCTCATCATTGGATCAGAGCGACCATCTGCTTTACTTGTAGAGCAACGGTGAACTGGTGGTCCTTCTGAGGGGACGGTGAAGGTGATCAGAGCAGCAGAACATGTGATACATCAGAACTCTACAGAGAAAGGTGTCAGTATGTCCATCTATTTGTTTGAGCTGAACTTGGTTCAGAAGGTGTTTTTACACAGGAGGAATTTAGGATGAACAACCACAATTTTTATGTCTTATTGTTTCTTTGTTCCACAAAATAAGGCTGCACCACATTATAAAATAGACCCTGGAGATTCAGAGTACCATAACATGCAAGAGGCTGTTAGTTTTTATGGTTTGAGTCGTAATATTTTGTTCTCATCTAAATATTTCAGCTTGTTTACATCTGTAATTGTCAGCCGTGTCTTTATTTTGTTCTTGTTTTATGCTGGAGTACATGTAGAACTAATAAAGTTATTCTATTTATTTATAAGTTTGAGTCATTATTAGGCCATGTTTAAAGCGCTGTGGGAGAAATATTTTTTGTTTATTAAAATATATATTTATCTTAACAGATTGCTTAACAAATGTCTGATTTTGTTACAAACTCTTTTTAAAATGTTTTTTCTCACAATTATGCCGAATTAGTTTGAAACGTGAATCCTTGTAATGTTTTTTACTTAAATATTTTTTTTTTGTATTAAAATGTATTCATTCATGTTATTAAGATGACATAACATGGCTGATTTTTGTTGGAAGTTTTTCTTTTTAATGGTTTTTGGCACCCAGCACCACAGAAAATAACAAATAATAATTAAAATGAACTGTCAAACTTGTATTTCTTATCAAATTATTTTTTTTGTATTAACATGCCTATACAATAGAGTAAGACATTTTTAGACCTCTTCAAGACGGTGACAGATATCACCTCCAACAGGCGGCGACAGTCCATGAGGCGTCTATATGTCTACGGGTGTACCAGGAAATGACTGCTCAGTCTGCTGTTTGAACACTAGAGGACAGTGGTGAAGCCCAATACTTTTGTTGAAAAGAAATGCAGTTACAGCTTAGTGTGGTTTGAAAGCCAGATATTTATCCTCAAATAATAATGGAAGTCATTTAAGGTGCGAAATAATTTTGAAAATAAAATGAAAAGCTAAAATAATGCATTTATTTCTATAAATGCAAAAACTAAAAACACACTTGCAACATCCTCTAATTATTGAAAAAAGTTTGCACAAACACAGTTGTACCAATAATATTAATGGTAAACTAGAAAATATTGCACACAGTCATTAAGCAGCAGTTACCATAGCAAATAAATCTATTTAGAAATTTATGTTTTTTTATGTTATTTCCTATATTACCAAAAAATGAAATGGTACTTTCTATTTTGCTAGTTTAAAATAAATAATGTTTGCATAAAATCTTTTAGAGACAAAAAAAATCTGTGAATTCAAACTACTAAGGAAGTGAAAGTGCATGTAAAATATTAAGAATGCATGTAAAAAAAATCCAGTGTAATCAAGATGTGTCTAAAACCTCAACAAAAACCAATTGTTGAAAAGCAAACAAAAGTAGCTCTCTTGAATCCAGTAGGGAAGGTTGGCATTAAATCTTAGGAATGTTTTACGAATTAAAAAGTGGACAGTTTTGGTGCGGTGGGTGAACACTCACGAAGACTCATAAAAATAGCCAATTGGTGGGTCAGCTACTCATTGACGTTGCTGCATCCTCAACCACATTAAGTATGATACTCGTCCCCATGGTGACGCAGTCTTCTCACAGTGTGGGTGCATGAGGACCACTTGTAGGACTTTTTTCTTCAGGTAATGCAGAATTTTAAATAAAGCTATCATGGAATGATAAAGAATAGAATTTTTCATAGTTTTTGCTCAGGAAAGGCTCAGAACAATGTAAAAAGATGAGGTTCTTGTGGATTTCTGCTCGATGTGAATTTTTTTGTTTTTTTTTACAAACTTTATGTCTTATTAAGAGCCCATTAGAGGCTTTTCCATGCAGTGGGAAAAGATTTCATCTAACCAGATTGTGAGCTGCAAGCTGCAATGTAATAAGTATTTTTATTGTGAACACATGCTGCCAATAAACTGTCAACTCAGTGCAAACTATTCCCAAACAAGATCATTTTGGTGATTGCGTAATGCGCATCACAAAGGAGAACTGCTAACAGCCCAATAAAAAGTCAATGTGTGATCTGTCCTCCCTCCACCTTTCTAATGATTGTTTAACTTTTTATGAAATATAGTTTAACCAGTTTGAACTCTTCAATAATGAGTTTACCTTCTATTATTCAACAAAAGCGATCTCACCTGCGTTTTACTGTTTTTTTTTTTAAATTACAATCACGAACATTTATTATTTTATTTTGGTTTTCTGGGACATAGTTTCTGCAGAGAGGCAGGAGTTCACATCGTGGCTGTCGGTAGGACTGTTGGCATGGGGTTAGACTGCCCATACTTCCCATCATCCCTTTGTTTACACTATCTCCCGCTAGCTGATAGCCCCTCACACCCCCAACCTAAGATCAGGTTGGAATGGCTTGACATTCTGAGTCACAACAATTTCAATAAAGAAATACTGAGAAATGCAATTTTAAGCTTAGTTTTCTTTATATGAGAAAAATGCTACAAGAACACCAGTTTGAAGGAAGACAGGAATCAAGTGAGCCATGAGGTTCCTGTAATCACGGAGTAGACAAATGCATCAGAATTCCTGTCAGAGATTTTCATCTATTTATTCATAAAAGCATTCAAATGTTACTGACAATTCCTTTAAGAAGGAGAGAAACCAAACAGCCTAAAAGAGTACATGTGTCTTTGGGGGTGTTAACACTTGGGGAGGGCTTTATCTTTGATCAGTGCAAGCAGATCTAATAAAGAGCGTAAACACCAATATGCCATTATATTTCAAAGACAGCAATCGCTGACTCACTCCACTCAGTTACCTTTGGCAACAAGATGAAAAAGAAACAAACGATGCAGTCCCCCTGAACCCTTTTTCCTCTGTTGAAGAGAACCCACTAGCTGCTTGGCGTCTGAATTTAAACCTTTTATTAAAAAGTTTATCAAAACGCTTCCTCCTGCTTGTTCTCTGGAAGTCCGAGCTGCTGCAGCTGAGGGTGATCCTGATGGCGTCCAGACCTACAGTTCAGTCCCGTTTTAGCATCGTTTTAAAATGTAACATCATTTTAAATCCAATTTTCCAGCACGGATGCAGACTTAACAGTAACATTTTTGCAAACAGCACGTCTTCATTTGAACATTTTGAGAGCAGGCTGCTGCTCACAGCAGTGGAGTGTGGGAAATTGATGCCAGCTGATCTATCTGATAGTCCTCCACGACGGCTCAGAGGGTTTGATCCGGCTGCTGGTTGGAGGGGCATTGTTTCCTGCATAGTACAGCAGGAGATTAGCCGGTCTTATTGTTCACGATTCAGTGGGTTCGTGTTCTAGGATCAACAAGAACAAAATAGAGAGAAATGCTTGAAATATAAAAAGTGGACGTAATCAAAGAGAAACTTTTAAGACTTTAGAACGAGTTTAAAAATTGAAGCGTTTTTGGAGAATTCATGACATAATGGTGTTCAGGAGAACAAGCCGTCTGGCTGGAACAGCAGTGATGAAGCAACAGATTATGGAAGAGGCTCAGGTTTGTAGCTTGCACCTGAAGGCCTGCTTCTACTGACAGCAGGAGGAAAACAAAATCAGAAGACATGAATGTTTAAGGTTCCATGAAAACCCTTTTATTTTACATTTGAAAGCACAAAACGCCTCAAAGAAAAGGGAAATCCATGAAAGCATCCCAATGAAACCGTGGGTCAATTAGTTATTATTTAGGTTATCCAAACTGGTCCATGCAGCAGGATAAACAAAAAGCTGAAGATGGACTGACTCCTGAATGTGCAGCAGCCTTCAGCCTTCATCACTGGAGCTCTGCTGCTCCTCATCACTCGGTAGGGAAGGCGGGGTCTATCCATCGGGGCGTTGACCATGACTACCAGCTGGAGTCTGCAAATAAGATTCATAAATGGTTAAGTTAAAGGAAAGTCCTACTAACACACAGGAAGTACGGATGTGCTACCTTCAGAATAAAGGCATGTAGGGGAGACCGATTCTCCTCAACAACACTTTATTTTCCTTTTATTCTATTCCATGCAAATTCATGCATACGGTAAGATAAATAAAAAGAGTTGAACAAAAAGAAGATGAGCAGGAAATTTTTTTCTCTGCAGAGGCATTACACATGAGCATTCAGAAGTGCATTTGTGGTTCAATCAAACTTAATGTTTGCAATTAGTGATGAACTGGTTTTAAAATGAAACACACTTGAAAGATTAGAGGAAAAGAAAGAGCAAAATGATTTAAGAAAGCTGCTTCACATGATGGTCCTGCGATGGAATCATGTCCAGGCTGTACCCCGCCTTTGCCCAGCAGTAGCTGGGACAGGCTCCAGCAACCATTTGACCCTGAAAGGGATTTGGCTTGTTTAAAATGTGCATGGAAAGCTGCTTCACATGAATCTGTTGAAGAAAATTTTATACAATGAACCACAACTCTGCCTCTTGGATGCTGCCTCTAGGGGTTCCCTTCCCAAAAGTTACACTTGAAGTTTATTTTACTGTGTATACTCCATGTATAGTGCAGGAAGTAACTGAATACTTCTTCAGGTTATATTGGAACATTTTTAGATTACACACATAAATAGTACATAAAAAGTGAATTTCAAGTATACTGCCTTACTTCTAGTATAAACTTAGTATACTTGTAGTACATTTAAATATACTATTTTTTACTAGGGGTAGCGGCATTGTATCACCTTCCAGTTTGTGATTCACATATTTGATTTGGCTTTAGCTTTATGCCAAATGGTTCAGCCCTCCGCAGTTGGCTGGGATCAGCAGCTCGTGGTTGTATGAAAGTTAACTACAATGGTAACGCTCTGATTTAGTCTCCAATTGTTTCGATGAACATTTGGAAAATACAATTAATGTGACATTTCTTGTGTTTCTAAAATGTAACTTTGAAATCAAATTAATAAAACACAGGAAATGTGAATCATGACAGTTTACTGAGGAGATGTAAGAATTCTTTCAGGGGATTATCAATAAGCACTCTTTTGTTACTTGATCTGCAATGTGTTTGGAGGATTTCTGGTTTGATGTGAAATTGTATTCTGATGAAAATCATTGTGTTTTAAAAATTATTCATATTATTCATTCAAAAGTTATTCATATCACTGTTTATTGAAATCATGCCAGAATTATTTCTGAGGTAAATAAATAATCACTCGATTTTGTTACTTGAAAAAATCTGAACTTGATCTGATCAGAACTGGATGATGAAAACTGTGCTAAACTATGAACTGAAATAACTCAGTAAGGGTGGAATTACATTTGTTAGCTTCTTCCCACTGCTTTTGAAGCAATAAATCAAGCTCTATTTGACTTTAGTCAATATTCACCATATTTAATGAATCAAATGTGACCTAAGTGTGTCTTTGTTTATTTAAATCAATGTATGTAATTATTTATGTAATGAGTTAGATAAATCTATGGGATTAATTTTATTATTATATAATCTACAATTGATGCTTGAAATAAAACCAAACAATCAATCAATCAATCAAAAACTTCCTCTTGTTTACACTTTTTGGCAAAAATTGGATTTTGACTTACCTGGAAGAAAGACTCACAGCAACAATAATAACAAAAACAACAATAATAATATTTTTTATTATTGTTAGAATAAAGCCAATCACTGTCTTATTAAAAAAAAAAACATGAATATAAATAAATCCAATTTCGTTTTCCAAAGAACTTTATTTTTTTGACCACCGGCTGCGCGCTTGCGTCATGACGCACACTTGACGAACGTGCCAAAGCTCGGTGCGCCAGTGTGTAATGCTATAGGTTGGAGGGAGGCAGCTGTTGCCATTATTTTATCCGCCAGCTCCGGTACATCAGCGGCTTCACCCCTCCTGGACAGGAAAAAAGGAAAAAAAAAAAAAAGATGAGACTTTCACTATCCTCTTAAACACACAGCACTGAAAGACATTTATCTAGAAAAAAGTGATATCAAATGGTACAGAAAAGTAGTATGTCCAGGACGCCTTCGACCTCAACCCAGGAGATCCAAATGGACATGTTTGACCATCATCCACACACGCAGGTAAGACCACACGACCGAGAAAATAAAACAGGAAAAATAGACGTCATAAATGCAAATATTATAGAAAGATGCGTTTCGACAGCAGTCAGTTTAACTTGTGGAGATTAACAGGTTGTTCTGCTGGGAAAGAAGGAAACGACGGACGATGCGCGTCAAAGCTTTTATAAATGTGGCAAAAAGGAAATGTTTTCACAGTTTTGACCCTTTTTTAAAAAAAAAGAGAAAAAAAAAGAAATGTTGAATTTTTTTTATTTATTTTTTTGCCAGGATGTTGAATCAAGCAGCGCTGCCCTATAGAGCCACACCTTTGTTTAATTAACCTGCAATTAAAGCGCTTCCGCCCTGATGGAGAGTTGAGATGGTATTTTTAGAAGGAACATTATCAAGCATCTCTATCTGTCAGCAAGGCTTTGCCTTATTAGTTTTAGGATATGAAATCTGTTTTTATACACTGAAAACTTTATTTAAAAAACCACTGAAATACTTGTTTCTCGTCTGATGATGCTGTGAAAACCTGCTTCTCCCATTTTCAATGTATCATGTTGTGGGCATGTGTACTCCTAACTCTTTAAATCCAGTAAAAATGAAGATGAACATATCTAGAACAAACATGCCCACGCTTAGCTCAGTCATTGTCCCTCTAGAGAAGAAAAAGAATGGAAAAACAACAAAAAAACACCTCACACAGACGAGCATTGCTTCAAATCATGCCAAGTCCTGTTCTCTCCTCTTTACTCCCACTCCTTCCAGCTCCCTCTTATCTTTTTTTTTCTTGCTGTCCCGCTCTGTTCGTTCTGCTCTCTACATCTCACCTCGGTGTGTCTGTTTTTAGACTGCAGTGGAAAACAGATGGGCAGCTCTTCGTGGAGCCAGGCATCAGGGGTCTGTGTGGTTCAGCTCCTCTGATCGATCAAAGACGGAAAAAAAAAAAAATCCAAACCTGGCTTTTGCATTGAGGAGACACCCTGACTTATCTGCTGTTTAAAAAAAAAAAAAAAAAAACCAGAGTGCAGGACTCATCCCAATTCAGTGCTTGAGGGTAACTTAGATTAAAGATCATGTCTGCTGACTGCAGACGGTCTGATTGCAGATCAGTTTGAAGCTCTGTGAGCTGCATAACGTAGAAGATTCTCTTTAAAAACAGAACATTTCCAAGTTGCACCCTGCCACTCACAGTTTCGCGCCCCCTCTGTTGACACGCCCTCTTTAATTATACGCTTAATCTGGGAGGATGTTTACCAACAGGAAGCCTCCCTTCCTTACTTCCTCTGGCATTTCCCTGCCCTTTGCTGACGGGATCCAGCTCCAAACAGTTCCCTCCAAACAGCTGCGCTTGCTCCTCCACTGCAACTTCTAAGAAAACATTAATATTCATCTTCTAAACATTGGGTTATTGGATCTTTATGGATCTTAGGTTCTTCATCTTTGATTTATTTCCTCTGAACATCACTTTTGTTGAATTCTACAGCAGAGAAAGCCATCCAGAAATTCATTGTGATCAAACTTACAGTAAAGTTTAAGAATTTCAAATGTTATCCTCCCAGCAGTGATGTTACAGATGTGAAATTCACTTTTTTTAAGTGTCAATGTCATGGTTGTCTCAGGCAACAAATCGCACAAAACATTTAGAGAATGGATTTTAATGGTCAAATAATATCAGCCGAAAAAATAAATAAATAAAAGATTTAAGATTTTTTTATGTTTGTACTAAAAATCAGTTTAAAAGTAGATGCAAATATAGAAATATGGCAAATCCCAGCTAAATCGCTCCAATTATACTTTGAAAATGTCCAGGTAAAGAATCAACAAATGAATTTTAAGAAAACACTATTCCTGTCCTAACAATTCATTCAAGCAGGAATGAAACTGGATTTACAGGTGAGCAAAAGTCATACAGAAAATGTCTGTATCTACCTGTTCATCAGTGATTCTAGAAAACTGTAACACATTTTTGTTTAAAATGTTCTAAATTCAAATCAGGAAAACTTGGATCAAGCAGCAGCTTTAGGGCCTAAAGCAGTGCTTTAATGCAACAGAAACCTGAAATGAGTTCAGTAACACGTCTGAAGATGACCGATCATCTGTCCATAAAATCTTCTGCTGGAAAAACTCTCCATGCAGGAGATAAAGAGTGTTTTTTGAAAGATCGTTGGACACCTTTTCCAGTCGGTGTAGGAGGACAGATTTGCAACAGAGATGTCATGCTCTATTTTTGCATCCGGGCAGTAGAAAGTACAGTTGCCCGTGAGCATGTTTGACAATGTATCATCGCCTCATTCTGTCTAATGTTAAAAGTCAGTCACCAAACCTGCAAGAAAACTATTTCTGCTGTTGGATGTAAGAGTTAGTTACTTTATATTCATTCTTTCACCAGTACAAGCCAGCTTAAAGTTATGTACTGAGCAGTAGAGTTTTGAGATGAATGTAGTAGAGATGTCAGGCTGTGTTTCTCCTTCATCTGTTCACCCTGAGAGCGTCTTTGCTGCGTTTGCTTTACCAGGTCATGTTTGTTTAAACGTATGTGGGGCGCACTCGGTGTGCTTTACAGAGCGTCACATGATGCAAAGAAAAACAGACTGATTATTTGTGAAAGATAAATGTTTAATGAGGACCAAAAAAAAAGCCACATCTCTTCATAGAAAATCTATAAGTGTAAAAGAAGTGTAGCCGCTAAGAAAATAGGCTATCTGGATTTGAACCAGAGACCTCTTGATCTGCTCCACCACTGAGCCAAAACCCCTTTTCTACTAGACTCTAGTCTGTATAAAACATGAAAAATGTCCTTTTATACGTTTTTGACTTTTTTGCCGGCAATTGTCTTCTCACCTGCTGACTGCCAGCAAATTTAATTATTTGATATTTTGTAACCATGGCGATGTGGGCTTATAGTGCATTGTGGGACTCTGCCCAGTGTGGATGGATGAGCCATTTGCCTGAGGTCTGCCAATCAGATTACAAAGTCCCAGTTTGCATCGGGACATGAAAAATGACAATGTTTATGGACACAGTGGGGAGATTGTCTCTGATCCACTTCCTCTGTGGTCTGGCTCAATCTGACGGCTGATCGCGCTCAAAAGCCTCACCCGTGCTTTTCTACAATGGAGATTTCTGAGAAATATGTCAGTGTAGACGTTACAAATCCACAGCTTTGAATTGAGTTTTTTTCTTTGTCTTTCCTCTAACTTCCAGGGAAAGTACGCCAAGAGAAAGAGTCGGTTTAAGCGCTCCGATGGCAGCACCTCCTCTGACACCACCTCCAACAGCTTTGTGCGACAGGTAACAGTTCAGACTGAAAGTAAAAAGTGTGTAGAAAAATGCTTTGCAAAAATTACAGTTTAGAAATCTACTAATTCTTCACATTTTTAAGTTCCTTTAAAATAAACATAATATACAATGATGTGTTTTGGTTAAAGAAAATAAAAAATAGGCATTTCATTTCAGCATTTGTTGTGTAAATTGACATTCTGGATCAACTGTTATCATCTTTTGTGCTCATTAAATTATGGTTTTGCGTTTTTAGCCAAAATGGGGAAAAAAAGTAATGACTAGGACATAGTTTCTGCAGAGTTGCATTAGTTTATTAGAAATTCGCGTCTGAGTTGAAGGCTGGAGCATTTACGCAACTCTTCCCCTTCCTGTTGCTGAGAGCTTTCTGTTTACATGCTCTCCCACTAGATTAAAGCCCAACAAAATGGTAAGCAGTGTTGAAACTATCCAGCCGTACAGTTTTGAGCCAGATACCGGCTCGGACGAGGAAAACGAAGACATTCATGGATCTATTTTGTCTGCAAGTGGATGCATCAGGATGAAGCGCAGCAGGGAGCTTGTGGCGCCCATCGTGCTTTCTGATCACAGATACATTCTTTTTCAAACGTCATTTTTTTGTCTGCTCCTGATTGACAAGGTTTTGAATAAAGAAATACTCAGACAGTACTTCTTCAATCAAGAATTCAGAAGCTTTGCCTGTTTTGGCTTTCTAGACAAGTTTAGTTTAGTTTATTTATGCACATTTATGTATATTTTAGTCGTCTAATATTATGTTTTAGCATTCCTTTAAGTCCCCCAAAAAACATAAAGCAATCTATTAGAAGTTCAGCTTGAATCGAAACGTCAAAGTTGAAATTCAGAGATAAAATGAGATTGCAGGTAAGTTTCCTTCTTTAGTTATCAAAAACTCTGAATCTAAATATCTATAAAATATAAATATAAATACCTATAAAATAACATATAACATATTTAGTTATTTTTGGTGAAAACTTGATAAATATACATGAAAGGTCTATACAGATTTTGTTCTCCCCACAAGTTGAAACAGATTCGTTTTTTTTTCTACAGTTATTTGGTTTTTACATGAGTTTTGGTCGTAACTGCTCTATTTAAGTTTTTAGTTTTTAATTAATATATCTCATCACCCTTCAAACCATTAAGATTGCAGCTTTTAGAAGTCTCAAATATTTAAAATATTGTCCGTTTGTGAACTTCTCTTTCTGGAGTTTGGCTCCTCTGATATTTTCTATTATTACCAATCGTTTCAGGTCTCTCATTTTCCTATATTTCATCATCCCGTCTGCAAAGACACTTTGTTGTCTTGTCTTTTGGGATAGAGGCGTCTTTTTTTTTTTTTCTCTTTACCCGGCAGTGTCTTGGGCTTTCCACAGACTAAACACATTTAAACTGCTTTGATAGCATCCCTACGGTGAACCCCTGGTGACCCCAGCAGCACAGCTTCATTGTTAGAGTTGGAGCTGCGCTGCATGAGGAGAGATTCCCCAGGGCCAATGATGAACATCACTCATTAGGTGTTAGACTCACCAATCTCCACTGACCTTGGATCACCTTTTCAGTCAATACTTTTTGTAAAATCTGCCAGTTGTTCAGCAGCCGAGATTTAGAGTTTCCTCCTCATGTATGGGAAATGATGTCACAACACGGCAGTGGTTGTCTGGACATGATATTTCTCAGACCACGCTAAACATCCCACCCCGCCTCCTTCCAGATGACCTCTTCATTTGCGAGAGGAAATGATGTGCCCCGTGCTGAATGTCATTTATTTGTTCAGTCCGGGTCTTGCTGTTGGTGAAAGCATCTCATCTCCGTGGCGAACATGGGGAGCTGAACTTTCCTGTGGTTTCTAAAGGTTAGCCGTGTTCTCGCTCCCACTGCCTTGTCCTTTATTACCTCTGCAGCTCAGGGTGGACAAGGAACCACATGCGCCAGATCCTGCAGGTGGAGAGCGTTTCTCATCCCCCACACTGTTTAAGCAGCAGATTACACTGTCAAAATGCAAATACTTCCTTAGAATTTGTGTTTTTGAACATTACTTATTAGTGATGTGGGGAATGAGGGGTGGAGTCACACACATTTTAGAGATTCTTGATTCTGGTCAAAATGCGGATGTCTTATAGGTTCATGCACATCCAGCAGATATTCACCGAAACAACTGAAAGCAGATCCCTGTAGAGGGTTTACAGTCTCACACACGCCCACACAAGCGTGCAACGCACACACACACATACACACAAGCACGCCAGAGCCACAGTCAACCAACGGTGGAGCCGGCTGGTACACTCGGCCCGGTTTCTATGGTAACCGGGCTGCTGAATCTCTTCCCCCTGTGTGCAGGCAAAGAGGGATGGAGCAATGAAGCAGAGGCCGTTTTAGATGGATTTGTGTCTGCTTGTGTGTTTTTGTTTGTCCATGTTGGTAGTGCCGGCTTTTGCGGTTGCGCGTCTGCTGCAGCAGCGTGCCCAAGGCAGCTCGTTTCCTGTTGATCATTTCTTTTCCTTCGCTGTGTCTGTAACAGTGATGGGAGCCGTGAAAGGTGCAAAAGATGAAGAACCCACAGAAGCAATCAGAGGATTATTTGCCCTCACACAGGTCCAGAATGATGCTGCTCTTTCTCTGCTAATAAGACAGTCCAGACTGAAAGAAAACAGCACTAATGGTCTGCTTAACCATCAGAGAACTGAACGCCAAGATCATTAATAATCCTAGATTGGAGTAGTTTCTGCGAGGAGAAAAGGAAAACTAAAATTCATCGCTATTCTTACACTCCTTTTAAAATTCAGTTGCTGGGTTATATTTAGGTGAATTTTAAAGAACATGCGCATAGATGTGTATCCTACTGTATATCTATTATCAGAACCATAGAAGTCAGTCCAGGCTTGGCTGCCTCACACAGCAGATGCTTGGAGTTCAGATAACAGTCCTGAATCCGAGTAGAGACCCAGATGCTGCGACGTCTGATGACCGAAGGAGCATCTCTCTGAGCATCTCTCCATTCTGCCATCTCTGTTCTGCTGGTTGCATTTCACATACAAATAAAAAGAATGTTGGAGAAGTTTGATGCGGGGGTTGAAAGCCTCCGTAGTATCAGAAGTCGCCCTCTAGTGGAGGGTCGGTTACCACTAGCACCCTTTCAGCATCAACTACACACTCACCCTTTACACTGTCAGTTCAAAAGTGTGTTCCTGCATAGAAGAGAAGGATCAGAAGAAGACTGGAGTTGGAGCTGCAGCGTCCAACAAGTTCCAGTCATCAGAGGGTTCAAAGCGCCTTCAGCGCTCAACCACTGACCCTTTTTTCTCCACGCCAGAGCAGAGGACGGAAAAGGAGCAAAAAAAAAAAACCAGAGGAGGGGGGGGTTTCCTTGGGCACTGCCCTCCTCCTCTCCCACGTCAGCTGGGGCATTGAATGGCTGCATACCGAGCCCTCTCTTGGTCTCAGTGTGTTCACGTCCCTGTTTCTGCCCGGCCGGGGCTAAATATATTTCCCCAGATTGCAAATGTAGCACAAGTACTGCAATCTGACCCCCCAGTCAGCTCCAGCTCCTTTCCTTTACACGAGGTTCACGTTCCTCTGGGTTGTGGAGGTTGGCGGGTGGGTGTGGAGGGGGGTGGGGGGTGGAGGCTTTGGGAGAGTGCTCTCTTAGTTTCACACACACGGCACCCTCTTTAAGCTTCCTCCCTTATCATACATACTACATACACACACATGCACTTGTTTAGCTAACGGGCAGATATCTTTCACACACACACACAGCCATAACTCTGTCTGTGGAGCCTGGCGTTGCCCCTTGGTTTGCCGTGGTGCGGCCAGCTTGGCAAACAAGGTATGGAGAGGACTGAGAGGATTCCAAGGCCTGTAATGGTAAGAAGGACCTGGATAAAACCACGAGCTCTGCATGTTTCGCTGCACCGGACTAACCTGGGAGCTGGTTGTGTGTGCGCTTCTCTTACCCATAAAAGGATCGACTTATGACAGCTCGGCCGTGAGGCTGGACGTTGGAACTTTTTCTGCCGCGTCCCCAGAAGCCGCTGGTTTTTGTGCCTCTTTTTTGCCGCCGCTCTTCCGGCTGGACTTCCATTTTGGTCCGGGCCACAGCTGCTGGGAAGGCGCTGTGTTTTTAATTAGACTTCCAGTCCCGCTGGATGCCTGCGCTGCTATGCACCCTGTCTGTCCAGCCGGGCCGGCACTGTGGCCATTTCAGGGGGCTTTTCTCACTGCCGTCCCCGGGTCTTGGAGACGGAAAAGCTCCAAAAGTTCAAAAATCAGTTCAAAATCAAAACAATTTTTAAAAATTCAGGCTGTTCTTTATGAAGTTTGTGGCACTTTGCATCATTTAGCCCAACTTTTTACAAATAAAATATATTTTTAATAAGAATTATCCTTCAAAAAATGCACAATTTAAAATATTATTTTCCTTTTAGCTGTCCTCATTCAGTGGTTTAAACAATTTAAAAGTTTAAACTTAAATATAAAATATGTTTTCACTGATTTTGACAAAGGAGGAATATTTTCCCCTGAACTAGACACTCGAGAACTGACTGTCAGCCTGAATCATAAATCTTAGTTCTGTCATGACATTCAAGAACACCCCCCATATGAATAAAACATGGTAATGTTATCAAGCGGCTGTTTTCTGATCTTAAAATAGTAATTAACTGATTTTCTTGGATTCCCTCCTCTTTGTAAAAAATGGGACTTTCTGCTCAGTTCAGTCCGTGACTCATCTTTCTGGTCATTACCACGCTGCCCAGGCGGTTGCCATGACGCTGGTGTGACAGAGGAAAGGAATATGGACCTTTACAGCCACCAGCTCAGAGCTTCAGGCAGGAAATCTGTCCTCTTGTACATGTGGCGGTGCTGCGGGACATCCATTCTGTTTCTTTCTTTTGCAGCGTCTCTCCTGCTCACCCCGTCCTGATTGAGTTATTTCTCTCTGAATGTGACGGGAATACATGGCTTCCAGTTGGCTTTCACAGAGATGTTCTTCTGTGAAGTGTGAGAAGACGGCAGCTCCGACACTCACATCCAGACAAAAATTATGTTTTCACTTTCTTTTTTCATTTTCACAGCTTTTTATGTGCAAAGTGTGAAGATATTTTTACCTGTTTAATTATCAGGGCTGGCGTTGTTATCTCGCTGATGGAAATCACTTCTTAGTCACGTGCTCTGAAGCCTGGCAACATCTGCTAGAGGAAGTTTAAACTTTGTTCTCTGACTTCAACACAGCACCCCTGTGTGGGGACGATGGTTTCCATGTTTTCTGAGGAAAATCTCAATGAAATGTTGCAAAACGCTCTAACTGTTAGGGGTGTAGCAAAATGAATTCTGTGAAATATCACAATATTTTGTTTGACAATACTGGCATAGATTTCAAATGTTCCAAAAACAGCTTTTAATCAGTTACCTATAACATTTTATCTACTGAACAGAGATGCTCAGAACGTGCGTTTAAGTGACCATTTCCAATGAAACATTTATCCAAATGCCCGTTTCAGGCTCCCACATGCAGAACTCCTGCCTTCCCCTCGTATCTGCAAGTTTCTGTGACTGTTTCTGGCCTTTACGAACAAAACGGACGGCTATTAAACTCACACCGAGTTAAACCAGTTGAACTTTGATCAATCACTCAGATTTGGTTGTGACGCGTGTTTGGCATCCCTTTGAAAATTGATCATGAAGGAGAAATTAATCATCACGGTTTACGACTTTTTATATGCTCCTGATTTACAACGAAAAGAAAAACTCAGAAATGCAGTTTTTTAGCTTCATTTTCTTATGTTCTCCATCAGCCAAAAAAGAAATACACAAGACTGTCTCACTCAACTTCTCTGATTTCTTTAAATGACATGGTTGCTTCTTATGAACTTTAACTGATTTCTTCCCTAGAGGTCGACTCCTTTCTGTCCTAATTATTCAAAACGCTTACCATTCTGCCCTCTTGCCTTATTGCATCCCTCCATTCTTTCGCTCCATCCTCTCAACTCCATTTATTCTTTTTCAGCGCTCAGAGCCATAAATTCATCACTGTGGCAGCAGTTGAGAAAATGGAGAGGAAAAAAAAGAGAATTTCTTCTAAAAATGTCTTTTTGTAGCTGCCGTGTGGTTTTCAACAAGGCCTCACACTTGTGGAGACATTATCAATTCGCCCCCTGTGAGAAAGCTTTTATGCAGCCACATTTTTTCCTTTTTTTATGTTATTGAACATTGATTTCCGTGTGTTCTTTCTGTCTCTTTCTCTTACAGATTGCCAGCAAGGGCTGGCAATCTGTAACAAGCTGCAGTGATGGTTACTATGACACTGCGGGGTCTCAGCTGTGGCCAAGCCAATAGGAAAGCGGTTTTGCCATCAGGTGGCCTGTAGCTATTTTAAACAGGAGCTGTATGTGAAATGAAGCAAGCAGCTAATTTAGAGACGCCACCTAATGACATCAGGGAGAAAATGAGAGGGAGACGATGAGGAAAGTGACAGAAATCAAATGAACGGCTGCATCGTCTCAGCGTTTCACAGCAGAATAGACTTCTAAGAGTTACCCTGTTGTTTCTACTATCATCTTCCTTGACAACCAAGTATTGACTTCTGTGTCTCTCACTGACTTTTTTGTTTTTCTGGTTTTGTGTGTGATGTGAGTCAGTTGGACAGGTGACTCAGACACAGCCGTACGCACACAAACTGCCATCGCAACATCCTCCCACTCCCTACTGCTGCATAAGTGACCTATAGTGGTAAACTGGTTAGTTCAAGGAGGTTTCTGACGTTGTTGCTTCATCTTTTTTTTTTTCTTTTTGTTATTATTCCTGCGAGTTCCCCGTCAACCTTCTCTTAGTCAGGGCTCCATGTTGGTATGCACCTGTGTGTTCCCAAGATGATTCAGACACACACAAGCGTGGGCTGCTGTCCTCATTAGATGCTACTGACAGTATCATTCTTCTTACCTGAGTGGGACGCTGGCACAGAGAGTTTAAGTAAACAAAACAGGAAGTGTGATTGAGGTGGCACGCGTCGGTACAACAGGTGGAACGGCTAAACTTTTGCTGCTTGTCGTTTCGTTTTAGATCACGCTGACATGGAAAGCAATCACACAAAAGAAAAACCCTTCTTGTGTATCCAAAAACGCACACACCTGACATCCATGTTTAGCACAGCAGATGATGGCCATCATTCCGAGGGCAAATGGGTAAATTGAATTGCTTGATTTCTTTAGACTAAAAAATATCACGCAACACAGCAAACAAAAATTTCCCTTTAAACTTAGTGATGATGATGGTGTTTTTTCAACACGTTTTGTGGCTTTTTTCAATGATGGAGGGTAAATATTAAGGATATTGCTGAGTATTTCTTCATTCAACCTGTTGTAAATTAGGAGCACAAGCTCCCTTCTCAACTCCATAATGGGGAGCAGAAGGAGGTGGGATTACTTTGCGCCAGTGGTCCCAACCGTCCAACTTTGAGACGAATTTCCAACAAACTCCTGCCGCTCTGCAGAAACTGTGTCCTAGAAAACAAATTAAATTTTGGCTAAAAACGGCATCACATTTAAAAGAAAATGTTTAAAGAGGATCGGAATGAGGCATTCAAACAAAAAAGATTTTATTTCCCTTTTTAAAGCATGTTTTTAGTTATATAGATTTATTTGACGGCTGCTTGCACAGAGAGGAAACCTAAGACTGAAGAAAAAATGTCGTGCAATAAGATGCTCTATATCCATCTTAACTTCTATTTCCCTTCTGGGATTGCTAAAAGTGTCTTTCTATTGAATTTCATTCTAAAATTATATGTCTGGACAGTCTTGAAATAAACGAGCAATTTAGAGATTAGGTAGAGCAGTCAGTGCTTTAAAAGATCACTTACATTTCCTTAATTTCTTTATTTACTTGTTTTCCTTGTCTTTAACTCCCATTGTTTTCATGCACTGATAGATGTGATTCCAAGCTGGATGTTTTTTTTTTGTATTTTTACTTCATTGCTTCAAATCATTTGGCTCAACATTTTATTTTAGCTTTTATTCAGCTTGAGCTTAGTAGGATGTATTCAGACACATTTGGTTCGCTTAAAGAGAACCAGAGATTGTTTTCCCCGAGAAGCCGGAAACAAAGGTGTTAAAATGTAGACGAGTCACGCAAAAAAAGAAGCGTTGCAAATATAATCCAAAATCACGGTGGTATGAGGGTTTGTTTACAAGTGCTTCCTATATAAATGGCGGGTTATTTGGTGAACCAACGTGAGTTTGGTGGTCCGGGAGGTTGGCAGCAGAGCCTCTGGCTGCAGCAGGACCGCAAGCCATCCGTAGCCAGTGTGAGTCATCTGCTGTGGCTAGACGGCTCCAGCGGTCGCAACAGTGTGAGCCCGCGGTGGGTCTGAAAAGGCTTCGTGCTCGGAGCGGAACAACTGGACCAAAACGGCCTTCTTCACGGGATGTAAACAGAGCAGGAGAAAAACAACCGCAGACAAATGGGTTTTATCAGACAGAAAAAAAAAGTCCAGCTGTTTATTTAACGTATATTTTAACATCTTTAAACGCTTCTTGCACGTTGCTCTGTGTCTCGTTACGCGGCTCGCTCTGCTGTGACATCATCTTAAACGCTACTTTGTAGTTCCTTAACTGAATATTTCTTTAGAAAAGAATCTATACTTCATTGTTGAACATTTTCCCTGACAGTGTTGAGGGAATTCTAACATCTGTTCTGGAAGAATCAACAGTCGTCCTCTGTGACTTCATCAGTGCTGGGAATTTTTCATCGACTTTGCATATGCTGTTGGTCATCTTTGCACATTCTCACCTCTGTTTCAAATCCTACGTCAAGTGAGTCACATCTTCTGCCTGGCACTCAGCTGTCCACATTCTTGCGAGTGCCTCCTACAAATTTTAGGCAGCCCATCAGCTCAGAGAAAGCGAAAACGGTACGGAGAGAACGAGTGGGATTGTTATATAAATTGAGCATTGAAACTCTTCAGACTCACGGACTGAGCTGCCGGCTCACAGGAGGTGCAGGTTTTTATTGTGGTACGAGTGCCTTCATCAGGGTCAGCATGTGAGGGTCAAATTACCTTGCATGAGTGTTGGAAACTGTAGCCACTTCATGAGAAATTTATATCTTTGCTAATATTATTACCAGTTCTTTGGTCATTTTTTAACCCCTCTCCGCCCATGTTTCTGTCTGTTCTTTACACTCCCACTCACTGAGCCTGTTGCACTTTTGCATAAAGATGTAAGTCACCCGTGCAGCGCTGGAGTGAACACGCCGGCCTGTTTTTATGCAATGCTCCCACCTCGTATTACAGAGTCGTCTTACATGCAATATGAAAGACTGGGTCGCTTTTGCGATTGTTCCGGTTTCACTTCTTGAGGAGGTCTTAACAACTCCAGGACATGCTTGGCTGTCAGGTTGCACGGGAGGGCGTGCAGCGACCTAATGAGGAGACGGGATGTACAAACGGGTCTCATCCGAATTAAAAGTTTGCTTGTTATTCTTCCTCCCAGAGAGAGGTTTTATTTATTGATGCTGACTTCACTCTCAGTCGTTTTTGTCAGGGAATTCTAACTTTGTTTTGTGACTTTGCTGTATGTTTCAGGGCTCTGCAGACTCCTACACCAGCAGGCCGTCAGACTCAGACGTGTCGCTGGAGGAGGATCCCGAAGCTCTGAGGAAGGAGGCTGACAGGCAGGCTCTTGCCACACTCGAGAAAGCAAAGGTCCAAGATGACTGCCGTCTTCACTGTCACAAAAAAGTTTCTTATGTTGTTTGTTTTTAACTAACTATTTGTTTTTCCTCCATCATGCCTGCAGACCAAACCAGTGGCATTTGCCGTGCGCACAAATGTCGGCTACAACCCAGGCCCCAACGATGATGTTCCTGTGCAGGGCATGGCCATTTCTTTTGAAGCCAAAGACTTCTTGCACATTAAAGAGGTTAGAACAGCCCATCATGTTCTTGTTCATTCACGCAAAATCAAACAATTGGGTCGTAGTTCTGAATTTCAATAGGAAGGAGACATTCACATTTACTGGAAGAAATGGTTCGGCTTTGCAGCATTTTCCATCTGCACTGCAACACAAAAACGGGCACCTTAAAAATAAACCTAAAACGATCTTAGTTCAAGAAAAATGGTCTAAGAATTTTCCTTTCAAGTAATAAATTGTAGTCTCTAAGACTAAGATAATTTTGCTTTTGAAAAACTTTCTTAATAAGAACATATTTCTTGCAACACAGAAAATAAGACAAATTTTACTTGGAAAAATTGGCTTTTTATCTTTTTAAAATTCAGTTTTTGCGGCATATAGCAAAGTAATGAGTGCACTGCAAAAAGAGGTAGTCGAAAAAATGGAAAAGAACACTAATATTAAGAAGAAAATCACTAAAAGTGACAGTAATGGTAGTAATAGAAGTGATAGTAAAAGTAATTTTTTACTTACCATGAAATGGCAGAATGGAAGAGATCAAATTCTAGAAAGATGAGTGCATCACACGCATTCAAAAAGGGAAGAATAAGCTCAAGAAAAGCAAACCGTTAGATGGAATTACTTCAAATTGAATGTTATATAGCTCAGTAAGTATTTTCTTGCTAGTTCCATGCAAAAGGTTTGTATGTTTTTTAGTTTTAGTGTACCTAATTGTATTTCATTTAAATTACAGTGACTAAAAACTAGTGTAATAACTCATTTTAAAAGCAAAATAGGAAAAAATTAGCATAACGTGTATGGAACAAGTCAGCACATCTTAATAAATCTTTCTAAAACCTAAAGCTAGCACTTATATTTAGAACTTAAATCTATATTTTTGTTTTGAAAACACGGATAACGAATTCCAGTCTAACTTTATTGAACTTTAACATAATATTCTTAAAATTGAACCAAAAATTGCAGTGAAATGTAAGGTTTTTTTTGGTCTAAAATCAAGTTTTTCTGTTGTCAAGAGTAAGAAGCACGGAATTAATAATATTTTCCTTATTTCTAGATCCTAGCTCTTAATGAGGCAAAATATTCTCAACCAATGAGTGATGTATCACAAGAGATGGAATGTTTTAGATGCTGTTTCACTGCTGTGCTACAATTGTAAAAACTCTTAGCCAAATATTGAAAAAACCAAGTGAGGGAAAGGTGGTAAAATGAAAAAGGCAGAATTGCAAAAGGAAATAGTTTGATAATAATGGTGTATACTTGCACATTTTTGCTTGTTTGTTCTGCGAGCAGAAGTACAACAATGACTGGTGGATCGGGCGTCTGGTGAAGGAAGGCTGCGAGGTGGGCTTCATTCCAAGCCCAGTGAAACTGGAGAACACGCGTCTTCTGCAGGAGCAGCGGATGAGGCAGAACCGCCTCAGCTCCAGGTAACCATGAAGCCCCCTCAGCATCTGCAGAGCAAACGGCTGCCTCGCTTCTTCAAACAGGTCAAACATGAGTCATGCCTCATTCAGCAGACGATGTAAAACATCCTTAAACAGACCAAAGCTCTGCTGTGAGTCATTTTACTTCTCCGTGCGGTCACTGTTGAACACATCGGCCTCTTATTTCTCCATTTTTCCAGAAAGGTTCTTTAATATCTTCTGTTTTTCTGAAATCACTTCCTGCTTTTTATCAAAACAGTAAATCAGGAGGAAGCTCTAGCCTAGATGTTGCCACGGGAACCCGCAGGCCCACCCCACCTGGCACAGGTGAGGTCACTGGCATGACTGTGATGTCTAATCTGTGGATGATGATAATTGCTCAGTTATCCAGGAATGATTCTGAATCACAGGCTGTCGCAGTGAGAGGCTGTGTGAAGGCAGACGGGTCTTAGGAGGCCCGTCATTAGCACGCAGGGCGGGACAGAAATAGAGACGAGAACGAACCTCTCTCATTAAACTTGTGAAGTATGCTGGGCTTGTGTAAATGGGCATCATTGGGATTTCAAAGAGCTGAAGTGAAAATTGAGATATATAAACTATTTTGCTCAACTTAAAAGTATTTATTGACTGAAAAAAGCCTCAAATGAAGGGTTTATATCTGTTTAGTACACAGTGGTCTCTCGTTTATCGCTGGCAAAATATGCTAAGTGTTCAGCTATTTCTTTTTTTACATTTATTCTAGATGTTTTAAGGCTGTAAAATCCCTCACTACAGACTTTACACACTTTACTCAGGCAGACAAGAACATGTCTTAAACATTTTGACAGTTTTCTCTTGTTTAGCCCTTATCTGAACCCACCTGTGAGTTTATCAAACACATCTGCTGTTTGATATTTACTGTGACTGTTTCAGATTTGATTGTTTAAGCTTTTGGTTTGAGATATGATACATATTTGTGATACCCCTTGGAATTCATCAAATTAATTGAGTTTTAGCATAGCCAGAATATAAATGTGCTAAAAAACCAATTACATCTGTTGTCTTAAGGCAGGTAAAAACAGAAGAAACATACAGACAAGAAGCCAAAAGCAAAGGTGTACAGCTTATACAACAGCACAGACGTCACATGACCACAAAACCTGAATGTTTACATTAAAACATTTTGAAACAAAAAACTCTGGAATTTATGTAACATCAGAATCAGAACGCTTTAAATATCCCAGGAGGAAATTTCAACATGAACTAAGAAAAGAAAGGCTATGTTACAAATGCAGTGAGAATTAGCATTAGTGTGAATGATCATTGTAACCATGAGTACATGTTTTGCACATGGTTTGTTTTTTTGCTTTAAAACAGTTTAAATCCTTTATAATTTTATTATTATTTTATTTTATTTATTTATTTTTTTATTTTATAAAAATCCTTTTATAACTTCCTGTGTGATCAGGCAGTTCCAAAATTCTAGAAAACTGCACATAAATCTTTGTACTTCAGTTTCTTAACACCCATAGTTTTTCTCATGAATGAAGCCCATGTGAAACTTTAAAAATCAGGCAAGCATTCAGATAATTTTTATTTATTTTTTCCAATTTTTACAAAAAATGTTAAAATGGTGACACGCAAAGGTTTCTCATCAAAGTTGGACTTAAGTTGCTTCAAAATTATCGTTTAAAATATGATCAATGACCTTTGAATGCACAAATACTTTTGCTGCCTCACTGGCTAAATGAGATCATATTTGATGATTAATTTAGTTAAGTAAATCTAGAAACTTTTTCCACAGGATCTGATAGGGATTTTGATGGTGAAACTGAACTAATTCTGATTGTTGATTCATTGTTTGATAACGGTCTACAGCCAAACAGGATGCAGAACACAATACGCAGTGAAAACATTTGAAAAAGGCATGCGAAATCGAACCCAAAAAAAACCTGCAAAATAATAAGACTGCGAAGGCTGAACCGCGTTAGAACGAGGGACCACTGTAGCTGATGCTTTTTGTCTGTAATTCTGAGACTACGTGCACACTGGGCGTGTGATACACATTCAAGAACGCCTTAAACAGGCATTCTTGAACGCACTTTTAGCATACGGTGGTCACGCAGGACTGTCGTTATCCAATAAAACGGATTTCTAAACTTGTGAGAATGCAAACGTTTTGAACACGAAAGCCAAAAACGAGCAAATACGCGCATTGATGAAGACTTTTCATTGGAAGCGGCCGCTTGAACGTGTGTTTCTGAGTCCGGTGTGAACATCAGGATGATTGATCTGAATTTTTTATCTCCTGTTGCCATTAGCTTCTGTGATGATTCAAGTTAACGAGTTTCTTCCTAAAAACAGTAGATAAATCATCAACTCCCCAATCAAAAATCTCCCAGTTAAACCCTCAATATCCTGTCATTTTTAGACGAGCCCTGTCGGTCCACCAACACGATTCATCTTAAGTCACCTTTCCTGCAGTCTATCTTTGCTGCTCTGTTTTCCACATCTATGCTTCAGGTTTAGTTGCTTTCACACTGAATTCACTTTGTTCCCTGCTGTTCTTGTCATTACACCCTCTGTCTGCACTTTACTTCATGGTAATCATTGCTGTTCTTTTTATAAACTCTTGTCAGCTTTTGTTCCCAGTTTAAATCACACTTATCACATTTTTCAATCGCAGCCTGTGTCATCTCTTACCTCCTCCAGTATTCCTCTCACCCACTTTCTTCTACTTGTTCTTCTCCCTTTTGTCTTTTTTTCTGTTTTATCTTCACCTCATCCTGTTTTTCCCTCCTTCTTTTCTGTTCTGTGTCTCCGCCTCCGCAAACCCCTCAGCTCACGTGGATATTTCCACGATGCCCTTTGACGCTGACCCCCTCGACCTGGAAGCCGAGGAGCCCCCTGAGTCCCAGGGAGAGCCTCGCTCCCCCAAGGGCATGTCAGGGAGCGTAACGTCCCCTCAGGCCAACGCCCACCGACTGCCCTTCTTTAAGAAGGTAACATTAGGAGCCCCAAGATGCCATGCTTCCCTCTCCAGCCTCCCTGCTCCTCAGCCCTGCACTCACCCTTTCAAAAATGGCCCCTCTGCCCCTCAAATTTCCTATCAACTTAACTGCACTTACAGCCACCTTACCACCCTAATCTAACCCTACTTGGCCCCTCAAGCTCCGGTCATGATGCCAGGATGTTTGTGTGCTGGGAGAGGATTGAACTAACAAACTCTGACATGGCTGCTGCTCCTCAAAGTCCACCTGTTTTAAACTTGTCAATCAGAGTAACCTTTAATTAATATACAGCTTTTCTTTCAATGTCTAATCTAATCTAAACAACTAAATGTGGTCTTGTGTTTTCTGCCTCTTCCTGCTATTACGTGGAATGATACTGTAGGGGGTCCAGCTAAACAGAAACAGAAGTCGGTGAGTGTGGTCTGCTCCAAAAACTAACCCCTGCTTTGCATCCTCTTGTGTTGCTCTGTTTGTGATCGCTTGCAGCTTTTCAATGAAAATATTCAAGCTGAAACTTTCAGAATAAAACTGGTAACGATGTTTCTGTCATTTCCACTCGATCTGGGTCCCAGCTGTCAGGGTTCAGGTGCAGATCTGCCCCAAATCCCATCAGTCAGAGCGTGACTGTCATTCAGTTTTCCTTTTTGGCTCTTGATTTACCCATTTACATGCCTTTCACAACCATTTATGCTTGATATGCAAAGCTGGGATGTCACATTACATGTGTAGGAAAAAATAAATATCAATTTTCTGTATTTTCACAGTAACTAATTTATTCAGGTTTAGTGTAAATGTAATTATGATTTTTTTCCTAATAAAGATCCAATTTAAAGACCCACTCTGATGGAAATTGTGTTTTTAACATGTTCATGTGGATATTTTTAATATGATAAAGGAGATATGTTAATATAAAGAAAATTAGGATTAAAATAGCATTTCTGAGCATTTCTTTATTCAAACTGTTGTGAATCAGGAGCGGGTGGAAAACATGCAGTTTAATAAAGACTCGCAGTCTTTTAGAGCAGATCCAACTCAATTTGAATAAAGAAATGCTCAGAAATGCAGTTTTAATCTTAAATTCTTTTATATATGTCCTCCATCATGAGAAAGATGGTTGAAGAGCATCTTAAAAACACCATTTTTGAACTTAAATGTGGGTCTTTCAAAAAAAATCTTAAAAAGTGGAAAATGTAATTCCATTCCAGCAGATAAGCCAAAGAAAACCAATCCCGTATAAACGGCTTTTAATATTTCATAAAAAGATTTTACTTTAGCAGGTTTGCTCCATAAATACAGTATTTTATTTTTGAGCTGATGCTTACGTTCATCTAACGCTGTATTAAACTGCTGTTTTCTCATTCAGCTCAGAGAAATGGATTGCACTGTTGTGTTCGGTGCTCCAGCTTTGACCCCTGTATCGACAAGAACCAGTTGGATGCTTTTAGACCATTTATTTTTAGCGCCAGCGAGCAAAAGAGGTGAAATGAGCTTCCGCCGCTCTTGTTATGTCGAGGAGCAGGTCCAAAACCTTTCTGCCGCTCAGAGCGAATCCGTCAAATGTGTGACGGTTCTCCATCAACTGAAAACAGCTGCTAAAGCAGGCAGATGCGTATGGATCTCATATGGATGAATCACTCCTGTTAGGATACGCAATGTACAAGTTCACATGCTGCAGTGTGGATTATGTTTGAGTGTAGGTGTTCCGTAGAAATCATTACAGAATGGTTCTCTTCTCATGTAAATGATGTAAGCGGCTTGCATGTTAAATCCACGTTTGTACTCTATATTTTGTATCTTTGGTGCAGTATTTGGCTCACAGTTTACAAGAATATTTGTTGATTTGCAACCTGACTTATAGATTTATGAATTTGGGAATCCGTTTGGTAAAGAAATCAAGTTTTGATGATTTTTCCTGGGATCTTTTGACGGTTCTTCTGAATTATACCAAGAGAAGAAGATGGCATTTGCTGTAGACGTTGTGGGACAGCCGCAAGAGCTCTCTTGGCGTCTGGTTTTATTATGGGCACTTTAATTATGTGAGACTGCAGACAAAGAAATTGAGGCCAGTGCTCTCAGTTTAAAATTGATCCCCGGCTGTGAGCACTCATAGGCACTCAATGAAAAAGAAAAAGAAAAATCAAATGGACTTCTGCATCTTAAAGTTGCCATCCATCAATCTGACCTCTCACATCCGAGAATGACAACCAGGATTTATCTATGTGTGTAACTCTGACTGCTGATCAGTGTGAGCTTTGTGTAGCTTGCAGAGTATACGTGCAAACATGACACGGCGACGTGACTCCCCCTGATTCCTGTGCTTTCTGTCCTGGCTCAGATGGAGCACGTCCCCCCCTACGACGTGGTTCCCTCCATGAGACCCATCATTCTGGTGGGACCGTCTCTCAAAGGCTATGAGGTCAGACACACATTATGATGACAAAACCTGAATGTAGAGGTTAGAAACCTTGTTTAAAAATCTAAACTAAACATTTACTTCAAAGAAATGACGGGTTTTTAAACAAAAAAAAACGTCAACCTTTTATTTTATGAAAACATCTATATTGAATTATACTACTCACAATAACTTTGGGACATTGATATTTGCACGAGTACTTCTCCTGTTAAGTCTGAATTGTAAAGAAATGTGTAAAAACACATTGATCGTGTCAAAAACAGGTATTTCCATCATTTGCTCCAAATGACAGCTTGACAGTGACGTCTCATGCTCCTCACCAGCCTCATGGTCGTTCTGAGGCCTTCCTCTCTTCCACTAGTGCTAAATGCAGTTTTGGCAGGTCAGATGTGGGTCCAGTCTCTGGTCCAAGACGTTTCATCTGCATTGCTGGTTATATTATATGAAGCATTCCTATATCCTGAAGTCCAGCTGTGACTACTCTGGCACCGTATTATCATCCATAAACAGAAAGTTGGGGGTGTTCTGGTAAGAACGTACAGTAACTTTTTGGTTTTGCGCTGACCGGTGATGCCCGTTTCACCTCCTCCACCAAAGCGAACCCCTAGAATCTTGTTTACTTCGACGTATCATTCATCTCGCCTTCTCCAGCAACACTGATGACCACCGTTTCTGTCTACGGTGACCTGACAGTCATCGTTGACGGGGCACGATTGCTGCATCGTCCAGGTCACATGGTCTTGTTCCCACTGCAGATGTTTATGGCTGTGTCAGTGGAGTCTCCTGCAAGCGTCGTCTGGCATTTGAGTCAAAGCGATGAAAGCAGTTGCAAACAGTTTGTCTGGAAACCCTGGTAGCCCTTCTATCTGGTAAACGGACCTTAATCTACTAGCCTGAAGGTGCACCGTGGCCAGGTGGTGCTGCTTGTCCGTGAAGTGACATCACGTGTTCATTGCTGTTTAATGAATGATGACTTACTGGCCAAATCAGCTTTTTATACCCACAGAATGTTGAAATGGATGCCACATTAAAGAGGTTTTTTGGTTTTGGTCCAAAGCCACACTGTACACAATGAGTCCATTATGTGGAAAACACAAAATGAGGTGTGTCTATCACCCCGGTACCTCCATAACCTAAAAATCAATGAAGTGAAACCAACCCCGTTTACCACATCCGCTGTTTTTCACTATATCCCTAACATATTGTGAGTAGTGTATTTACATTAAAATAGCACAGCTAAGTTTGTAAATTATTAGCAAATAAAATATTTTTTTGTATAAATAAGTTATAATTGTGTAAGAAACTTGTGAAAAACAAGATATTTGTTTAATTTTGTGTTTTAAACAAAACATTTTTGACTGAAATTGCTTTTCATGAAGCTAATGACTCTAATGGCTGTTTTTGAATGTTTTCTCATCCGATAGGTGACAGACATGATGCAGAAAGCTCTCTTTGATTTTCTGAAACACAAGTTTGAAGGAAGGTAAAACCACCACGAGGTTTCGACAATGTGTGACCTGTAATGTTATCTGTTGGCTTTCTTTACCCTGTAAAGTGCTGGATCCCTGTTTCAGAATATCCATCACGCGGGTGACGGCAGACATCTCTCTGGCCAAACGTTCCGTCCTGAACAACCCCAGCAAACACACAATCATCGAGCGCTCCAGCACTCGCTCCAGCCTGGGTAAGAAACCCAGACGTTTTCTGGCAGAAAGGTCAGGGGGAACTCTTGGGTCTTTTTTAGCAAATTAATTTGAGTAAAAATGAAAGATGTTTGTTCGTTGTGTCGTGCTGCTGAACATCTTTCTCTGTCTGTTTCATATTTCTGTTTCTTTAGGTACCTTTTTGAAAAAATTACTTTAAGGCTCCGAACAGCTCATTTACACTGCAATTTTTTTTAAATATTTGATTCTCACAAACCAAATTCAGCACCTACATTTATTATTTTGGCCTTTTGTAGCTGCAGTTACAGCAAAGATACAGAAAAGAGGAAAAGATTAGGCATGAATGCTTGTGGTTAAAAACTGGCACATTTGGGAAGAAACTGATGTTAGATCAACGAGCCAAAGAGGGATGCAGCGGGGCCTTGAATCCTTTTTGTGAGAACACGTATTAGGACAGAGCGGTAATGGAGTGGACAGAGCATAGGATGTACCTCATCAAAAGACCTACAAGCTTTTATAACTCCTCTGATCGAGTCTGATTTAGCCTTTTCTCTCTTTTCATCCCGTCTCTTCTGCCCTTCACCCATCCTCCTTGCTCTGCCAAACCTTACCTCCTCCTCCTCCACCTCTGTCTTGTGATTCAGACGTACTGGGTACGTATGCTCTCCGTGCAGTCAAACAATGCCGCTCCTGTCCCTCCTCCTTTCCCTTTTTTCCCCCTAACTATATTCATCATGTGCTCATGCATTGTTTGTCTGTTTGCCTGTCAGTTTCTCTGTTCTTCATACCTCAGTGTGACAGCCTGGAGTCTTGAACAAAAAGGAAAGAATTACAAAACCCGAGCAGGCAGATCTGTGGGCGACTGCTCAATGCTGTTCTACATTCTGCTATTAAAGTAGTCTGGGTACAGAAGGTCTTTTAGATTCTTGGATGGCCTTTATATCAGCTGGACTTTACCTTTTATATCCTGCTGTTAAAACTCAAGTCATTGTTTTTTTTATTGATCGTTTTTTATAGTTCCCATTTCTTGTCAATTCGGCTCGCAGCTTTCATTCTGAGTACTTCTGGAGGTTTTCTGACATGACGCACAGCTTTGGAGGCGCTGTTTGACCAGCAGGGCGAGGGGCATTCTCTGTGTCACTTTAATCCCTGCAAGCTGATAAAAGCACGAGGAGCTGGCTGCAGACATCAACGTCAAGAACTGGAAGTCCTCTAAACTCTCTGTGGTTGGTTAGGATTGAGGTTAGGGTCAGTTTTTATAATGGCTGATGGAGTCGGGCACCATCTTGTCTGCAGCTAGGTCCGTCTCGATAATCTGCCGTCTTGAGTGGCTGTCCCAATACAATAGTTATGCTGTGCGTACTTTTGCTAACAAAAACTGATTTTTCCATGTTGTTGTTTTTTTATTATTTTGTTTGTCGTTTCTGTTTTGGTTACATGGTGAAGAATTGTGCCCTTATTGTAAGCTATTTCAAGTACCACAGGCATCTCATTTCTAAGTGCCTTCTTCCTTCACAACCTCAAATTAGAAATGATCAGAAGCACTTAAGAGAATCTGAAATGTCTGGAGGTGGCGACTGAATGAAGATGCTCCAGCACTCCATTTAGCTCTGAATAAATGGAACTTAAAGCTGATTTACATGCTTGGAAGCTTGTGGGTTTTTGTATTTTTCCAAAAATCCAATCATGCACGATGAGGAACTAACATGCTAGTTTAATAACTCTGTGGAAAATAAAATAATTTACCAGCTTTTCAAAGCTGCATCCCTTTAGAGATGAAAGCAGCTTTTTTAAAAATTGCTTTTTCTTTTTTGTTTTTTTCTTTTATTGTCTGTTTCCTGTGCCGTCAGCTGAGGTGCAGAGTGAGATTGAGCGCATCTTCGAGCTGGCCCGCACCCTGCAGCTTGTCGCTCTGGATGCAGACACCATCAACCACCCCACTCAGCTGGCAAAGACCTCTCTGGCTCCCATCATTGTCTATATCAAAATAGCATCTCCTAAGGTAAAACGATCCATAGCTTTGTATGTCCGTTACCAAATATTTTTGTTGCATTGTAGAGATGAGGAGCATTTGAATTTTATCGGGTTGCTGCATTTGAAACTGTTCCGGAGCTTCAAAAACCACAGGGGGAAGAAGAGCAAGATACTTTTATTTTGTTCTTTCTTTTCTTTTATCTGTTTTCACACGTGTGGAAGTAAACACGCCTTTCACCGCTTATTGCCATGACATTTGTCTTTTTTTGGACCGTTGTACGCATCGCTGTTATCCACCAGGTCGCTGAATTAGAATCTTTAGCTGTAAAGCACAGACAAGCTTTTGCTCGACTGAAGCTCCGCCCACCCTAATGGCCACACCCATTCTTATATGGGCCTGACCACAATTGCTAGAAATTGTACAGCAAATGAATAGAATACAAGCGATTTGTCTAAAACGAAGCATCGAAATCCATGTTTTTATGCGGTACCGATGGTATCGTTCACACTGGTACCGGCACCAACTTAACATATAGTTTCACTACTTGAATTAGAATTGTTTGAGTTGTTGGTGCTGTTGACTTGCTGCAGGTTCTCCAGAGGCTCATTAAATCCAGAGGGAAATCCCAGGCGAAACATCTAAATGTGCAGATGGTTGCGGCAGACAAGCTGGCTCAATGTCCACCTGTGAGTCCGGTTTTAGGGTTTCTACTTCATTTGATTTTAAAATTAAGCCATTTTTTCCACCTGCGATTCTGCAAAACCAACCAATACCTGCTTTGTTTGTGACACAGGAACTGTTTGACATCATCCTGGATGAGAACCAGCTGGAGGACGCGTGTGAACACCTGGCTGACTACCTGGAGGCCTATTGGAAGGCAACACACCCACCGAGCAGCAACCCTCCCAACCCCCTACTCAACCGTACTATGGCCACGGCGGCCCTCGCTGCGTCTCCCGAGCCCGTCTCCAACCTGCAGGTACAGGTGCTGACCTCCCTGCGCAGAAACATGGATCTGTGGCCTGACATGGACGGTGCTGTAGCCAGTGAGGGGAAAGAGGAAGAGCACACGGTCTGAAGCACGGCGTTATGGTGTGGGAGGGGCAATCCGGCAACTTGAACCGACCTCTGCAGCCTGATCTTGTTAGACAGAAGGATGAGTGCGATAAAGCCCCGTTTGTGCTGTTATTGAAGCCAAGAGGATGTGCAAAAATACAGGGACAGCTAGATGAAGAACAGCAACAAAAACAGATCTGTAGTGTCAATCCAAACAGGTCAGTGGACTTTTTAAAACTGTGAAAGGCAACAAACCTCAAACCACTGAACTTTAGTACCTTTGCCCTGAGGCCCCCTTCCCTATCACTGCAGTCAGAGGTAAAATAATATCTGCCGGCCCCCCCTTGCACGTGTCAGTAGCTGCATTTCTTCAGCTCCTCTCCCACTGAAAGGCCAAATCCAGTTTGCTGTCCTCCTGTGTGTTGCCATGGTACTGCCCCTGAAAACGGCAAGTCATTTCCACCTCTTCAGATAGAAAAGCTCCAACATTTTCTAACTGACCAGCCTAATCAATCCACCGTGATACTGACCGAAAACTAATCCCCTTTAATTCTGCTTCTCAGTTCGAATTGTTTGTTTATTAACACAAAAAAGTGTTGCACTGTTTTGCACAAGCAATCGAAAAAATAAGTCAATGTAAAATAGAACGCAAAGAACTGCATTTCTATTACAAACAGTTGCAGAGTGAACATCATGATTGGTGGAGTGAAGGAAAGAACGACTTCAGGTTTGATAATGACCCTTTTCGACCACCAGATGGCGGTGTTGTGGATTTTCTGTTTACCATGTCAAATAGAACATTTAGATAATCCATCCATCTTCTGAATCCCTTTCGGGCTCACAAGTCTGCTGGAAGTAAACCAGCTACTGTCCTAAACTAGTCACCAGTCTGTTGCAGGGCCACACACACAAATGCATACCCAGGGACAATTTAGAGACAGCAATTAATAAAGCAATAAAGCTTTTTTTTTTGGATGCTTTCTCCACAGTTTCCAAAAGAAAACCCACGCATGCAGACATTTGGATACTATTTCAGGAAGATAACTAATTTTTTACAAGCTGATTACATATCACATATATGTGTGGAGCTTGTGTGAGGGTTTTTTGGTGCGATCGGAGCACTTTGTATTGCACAGCTGCTCGTATGTGCCGTTGTTGTGTGTTGCTATGTTTGCTAACCCTGCTGTCTGACCTCTGACGGTTTGATCTGCTGTTCTGGCTCTCTGCATGGTTTCTGTGTGGCATGGGCATGACTCGCTGCAGGGCCAGTACCTGGTGCACGGTGAGCACAAGAGGGAAGGTGTCCTTACAGAATGTGGTGGAAGCAGCACTCTGCGTGACTACAAGAGCGACCTGGGAGGAAAGCCTCAGCAGCACCACCAACAGCAGGCGTGCCTGCGCTCGTCCCGCGGCCAGCTTCGAGGGGGGAGCAGCCGCGGCCTGTCAAGGCAAGACACCTTCGACTCAGAGACACAGGGAAGCCGGGACTCGGCCTACACCGAGGCCGGGGACTCTTGCATGGACATCGAGACTGATCCGTATGAAGAGTCGGAGCCTTATCGAAGTGGTGGGGGCAGCCGCCTCCACCTGGCGCAGCATCATGGCCGACAGGCCTCCTGGGAGGACGAAGGTGCCGAGCCGGACCAGGAGAACCTGAACCACCCTCCAATGCCGAGCCAGACGCAGCCACATGGACGCGCCAGGCTGAAGGAGCGCTACTGCCAGGACCCCGTGGACACAGGAGCCAACATGAGCCGCAACAAGAACCAGGAAGACTGGGGGAGGGACGTGTACATCCGCTGAGCGCTCACCTTTCCACAGAGAAAAAGGGAGCCACAGACTGGGAATAGAAATGTGGGGAGGGGGAAACGGGCCGATTCCTTGGGATGTTAACCCTTTAACACCGGAGATGTCGCCGGCGACACCAAAATACCACACTCGTTGATATATCGTAACTCTTTGACCGTTTACGCGATCAATGTGAATCAGCTGATTCTGACACGGAGAGAAGCAGGTTTCCAGATCAGCTATGCACTGTTATGCAACATATCACCATTGACTGTATATGAGAACCGGACTGAGTGACTCCTCCCGCCTGGCGGCCCAAACAGGAAGTAGCCACAGGCTCTATTGAGAAATAAACAGCTGTTACTCAGTTATTTTATTTATCAAAACAACAATTCTTGCTCTGCTAACTTTTTTAACATGTTCTAGCTAACACAAATATTTTTTTGTAGTGAAAGTTATCTAAATAGTAAACTGACCAATCAGATGCCTCTATAAAAGTCTGTGGTCGCACGTCGGGCATTCGAAAGGTTTGGCTGACAGATTCTCCCAAGCCTGCTTTTAAGTGGTAGGGGTGTGACTTTTCAACAAGCTTCCTCCTGATTGGACGTCCTCTGGCTCCAACATGGCGGCATGTCAGGGAAAAATAAATCTCCTTCATTTCGATGGAGGCAAATGTATATAGTCTGATGTAACTACTAATGTAAAGTCTTGCATAACAGCGCAAGGCTGCTTTTCTCCCTTTCAGAATCAGCTGGAATTAAAATTAATCGTGTAAACGACTGAAGAGCTGCAGTAGTGGAAAGAATGTAACCACTGGAGCTAAAGCTCCGATGTTTGAAGGGTTAAAGGAACCTACGATTGGGTTTTGGGGCCGTGCCTGCTGACAAATATCTGTTTACATCCTAGTACAATGTAATGATGTACGCCGACTGCCAGATGCCATTCTCATCAACTTCTCTTTGCAAACCAGTTTAGTTATATTTAGCATAAATATGTTTTCTTTATTACTGCATGAAAACCATGGATTTCTATACAGACGGCACGAGGGCAGTAAGTGGCGAATCAAAGATTTGATTCTGGTCTCTCCTTCAGTGGTAGTGAGAGGGTAAAGCTGTGGTCTGTCACGTCTGTCCTCTGCCGTCTGAAACAGGGTTGATGTTCCTTCACTTGGAGGACGTCTCTTTTCACCTTAACGTCACCTACTTTTTATTTGAAACTGAGACCCGAAGGTTGAGTCTCTCATCTCCACTATATTATCACCCCCCAACTGTTTAAAAATATATATATATATAAATTGGGGTCATCGCGTTTTAATACATTTTTCAGTGTTGCTACACTTGTTAGTGTGATTGTAATAAATAGACTCCAAAGATGTTTACTTCTTCCCAAACCTGGTTCAGCCTTTGCAGATGTCTGATCCGGTTGTTCCATCTACGTTTTCTCTGTATAAATGCATCGCCTACAAGTTTCACACATGTGGATGAAGCGTCCAGCCTTAGTCACTCCCACCCTGAAAACACGCCCAATTCAAAAAAAAAAACAAAAACAAAAAAAAAACCTCCAATCACAAGTGCCGGAATGTCTCGCCAAGCCATGTCCACCCGTTCAGGTGGGATGTCTTAACTCTTGTTGCGCTCATTTTCATCCGTCTTTGTCTCATGGCTACTCTGAACTGTGGCCTTGCTGTTGTTCCATTCTCTTTGCACCTGCTTCGCTGTTCGACTTACAGGGCTGGTATGACACTGGGTGAGTGTGTGCGTGCACGCGCACGTGGTCAATCACTCCCAACTTCCACTTGAACCTCTAGCTTGTCTGACATTAGATCTGACTCTCTTCTTACTTTCTGACTCTTTTCTCGTGACATTTTTTGTTCTTTTCAGTTTAAGTGAGCTAAAGAGGGGTGTCATCTGGGAAGGGGGTTGTGTGGGGGGGGCAGGATCAGCTTTGGTCTTTTTTTGCATTATCTGTACTGGAGAATCCATGAATGTTTTTGATGGGCTGCTGCAGCCTGCTCCTGTCTTCAGCTGAATAAATATGAATTAATGATCGGTAAATAATGTTATTGTTGCGTTATCGCAATTGTTAAAATGATGAAATATAACATGTATCATTGGTTCCTGATTGTAGCTACATTTTGCTTTTTCTGCCTTTCATTTTTAATCTGTGGATAAATTCATATTTTAATTAAAAATTTAATCAGAAAGTGTCATTGTGTCACTTCATTGGTGCACTTTGCGGAGTTGGGAAACCGCTTCAAGAACCCACGTTGCCTGCCTGCTGTGTCCATGCCTTTAAAGATAAAAAAAAAAAAGGACACTTCCTTTGTCCTCGGAGCGGCAGTCGTTCATTAGAAATTTACCATTGAAATGTGGGCGGGACTGTTGGGGCAGAGCAACCCCGCCCCCCTTCCCATTGCTGAGAGCTCTCTGTTTACATGCTCTCCCGTAAGCGTACAGCTTCCAACTTAACCCCACCGGTGCAGCAGAAATGGCGAGGAATATTGGAGCTATTCGGGCGTACAGTTTTGAGCCAGATGCCGGCTCGGACGAAGAAAACGAAGACGTACATGGATCTGCTCGTCCACAAGTGGATTCATCAGAATGTAGCGGAGCGGGGAGCTTGTAGCCCACTCTGTCTATTTTCTGTTACAAATACAAACTTTTTCAAACGATGCTCTTTCATCTGCTTCTCATTCACAATGATTTCATTTTAAAAATCCTCAAAAATTCAACTTGATGCTTAAGTTTCTTCATATATGGCCTCTGTCATCAGTAAAAAGGTGCTATAAACACAATTTCCTTTGGAGTTGGTCTTTAAGAGCCACAAAGATCCGTTTTTCTTTATAAATGTAGTCATACATCGACTGTTTACATAAAATTATTTTAAAAGGGAGTACAATTACAACATTACGTCACATCATTACGCCCCACGTGCTGCTGTGACCTCATCCTAACAGCTGGCTTGTAGTTCAAAAATGAGACACAGCAGCTCTTTGAAATGTGGTCAGGTGAATACGGGCTGGTTAAAACAACTTTTAACGTGATACACATTGTTTCTCACTGTTCTCCTGACAATCTATTTATCAAAAACACTGATCATTCTACATTCATAGCCAATGTCTCCTCAGTACTGCTCAGTAGTTGCTAAAATCCTCTGAGGTTCTTGCCAGTAACCGTCTTGCAGCATTCCTCTACTGTACCGAATTAACACATAAAAATTGTTCCTGTCGTTCAAAACTAGTGATCAAAATACAAAGCGCTGCACCTCCGACTTTCTCTTGTTGTTTTGACCCGTCTCATACTTCCTGACCAATGACTGAAGAGATCTTTAGTCACATGGTTTTGTTTACAAGCTTTGGTCCAAAACAGAAATCTCCCGTAGACGACAGTCTGAATACAGACCAAACACAATCTTCTCTAAATAAATTTGTGTTCTCGGACCAAATTAAACAATTTAGTCAGTCTGAATTCACCCTGACTTTGAATTATTTGTAAAATCTCAATTATATCTTCATTTGACATGTGTGGACAAAATGTTAAAGTCTGATATGGATTCATTGTAAATATTTATCTGCCAGCATATGCAGCATATATGCATAAAGAGTGTGTCACTACACTTTTTATAAAAACACACTTCTTTTGCGGCCATTAGGCCCTTTAATTTTTACATATTCACAATAATTAAACTATAACAGCGTTATATTTTCTATAAGCTATATAACAATTTTGATGTATTTTAATCAGACAGCAGCACACTCAAATTCCTTTCAAGGTAAAATTCAGTGTCAAAAAAAGATCCTCCTAAAGCAATACATTTACTTACACTTCTTGTTATGCAATTCTCTGAAGAACTTTGCTTCTGAACAGAAACTATATGTACTGCTATGCAGCAGAGGATAAGAACATGTG
This sequence comes from Oryzias celebensis, assembly GCA_014656515.1. Classification (NCBI taxonomy): domain Eukaryota; kingdom Metazoa; phylum Chordata; class Actinopteri; order Beloniformes; family Adrianichthyidae; genus Oryzias; species Oryzias celebensis. Next base: position 5,184,373 of record BNCR01000008.1, on the reverse strand, counting down.
CTTTAAACTGTGTGCATTTGGGAGGATTGATAAAACACACAAAAAGCTTCTTAATTTAGTGTAATTTAGTGTTAGCATTTATGGGAACATGTAAAACTCTGGAGGAAGGAAAAATGAACGTCACATCTTTAGTGTACTGAGTACTGGAGAGTACTGGCCCACTTAAAGCACTGATTGCAGCTTTATAAATAACTGTATAAAATGTTGGCTCTATGCAAGATAAATAATTGGGCTATTTCATTAAATAACACATTTACTGGTTCAGACTAAATAGCACAAGAACATAAGAAGGTGCCCAAATCAATTAGTTTCATAATAATTGTTCCAGTTATCGGATAATGTTTGATGGAAATACCTTCACGGCCCATGAAAAACTCCGGGGAATACCTTTATTATTGGTATCAGTCCGCGTTTTGCTTTCTGTTTGGCCGCTAAAATGTTTCTAAAGTATCCTAGACAACGCAAGCGCTTTCGCTTCCTTTTCCATGTGTGGAAACTGAAGAGCGTGTGTGTGACGTCAGGCCCTCCGTGACGCCTGCGTAACGGAGTCGTCTTTACGTGAGATGCTTTCAGGTACTTTCAGAAAAGCTCGAACACTTATTCATAACAAAATGTCAAAAAATATATAGAAAAACAACTTTACTCACATAAAATTGGGACTCCATAATTTAAAAAAACGTGTTAGTAACTGTAATAGGACGTACTTGCTGACGTTAGTACTGTAACATACTGCTTTAAAGATCAGGACATGTCATTTTTCAAAGACTATCCACCATGTTCATTTTTGAGGATGTCATTTATAAATGGCTGGATTTTTTTGTCTAAAATTTCATCAAAATTAGCTTTCATTCAAATTAAATTTTATTTATAGAGCACCTTTTCTGTCAAGAAACACCTCAACGTGCTTCACATAGATAATCAAATCGCATGTGCAAGTTAAGTAAACAAAACACAGCGGTCCATGAAATCAATTTAAAATTCACAACAAAGTGTGGAGCTTAAATTTGCACCAAAGCGAAGCTTAAAAAAAAGTTTTAAGCTTTTCTCTTTCTTTTATTCATAACGTTGCAGTTTATCACTGGACCACCATAATGCACCGTTCTTATGTGAACAGTTAGATGTAACTGTAAAAGTGAAGTCTTATGTCTCTGCCAGATCTCTTTGACACACACTGTGATGTCCCACGGTTTTAAACGCATCAGCAGAAATTGCAAGCCGCGGGTTTTCCGTGAGAAGCGCCTCCCACGCATGAAAGATCAGAAAGGGACAGTTAAGCCCGTGTTTTCGATCAGTCAGCTTTTGACAGGTAACACAGAGTGTTCGCCTCGACTTGTATTTGCTTTGTATCTATTTTTCGTCGTTCACAAACTTGATAAAAATGGGTTTTCTTTTAACCAAGATGATGGCTGTGTTCGGAGACAGAGGTAAATACATTCCTGTGTTACTTTTATCAAGTTTTAGTGTTAGAATTAAGCCTGTATTAGAAATAAATACTATATTTATAACACATTTGCTAAAATGTTAATGTAAAATGTGAAACTTGTGTTCTTTGACACTACTGTAATCTTGGTCACTTCATCACATTTATGTCTTTATCTTATCAGTGTACTGTAGCTGTATTTGAACTGGCAGAACTGATGTAATTCGTGCAGTTTGTTTTGTGCCAACTGAGCAACAGATTTGTTGACTTTCTTGCAGAACACAAAGTCGTCGTCGTGGGTTTGGACAACGCCGGGAAAACAACCATTCTCTACCAGTTGTAAGTTACTTTAACCTCTTTCGTAGACTGACATCTTTGACGGCGATGTGTCACCAAAGCTGTGCCTGACTAAAACTGTCCTCTCAAACTCGTGCAGTCTAACGAAAGAAGCTGTCCACACATCACCCACCATTGGCAGCAATGTTGAGGAGATCATTGTTCGTAACACTCACTTCATGGTTTGGGACATCGGAGGGCAGGAGAGTCTGAGAGCCAGCTGGTTCTCCTACTACAGCAACACAGAGGTACCACATCTCCTGGACACAGATTACCTTTAAAGTCCTTAAAATTAACCATATAAAATTGCATTTCTGAGTATGTCTTCATTCAAATTGTGGTGAATCAGAAGCGGACAAAAAAATGCAGTTGGAAAAAGCTTGTAGATGTGACATAAAGTCTCGAACTGCAAGCCACAACCTTCTTGTTGTTTTCCCCGCAGGATATCTCAAATATTGAGCTCCATTTTTCTTGCACCGGCATTGTTAGTTTTGGATTGTGTGAGGCCGTAAGTTAGTGGGTGAGAGTGTAAGCAAAGAGATGATGGGAACTGGGGACACGCTCACTCAGCATGCAGAACTGCCGCTCTGCAGAAACTATATCCTAAAAAAAAAAAAAAACAGCACTATCATAATTCAAACAAACACAGTTTGTAATAGATTAAAAGATGATCGGAGTGAGATGCATATTACATTTAAAGATCTTTAAGTCATTTTGTGTAGGCGCATGATGCAACTATTTATTTGCCTTTTCAGATCATTCTTTTGGTGGTGGACAGTACTGACCGGGAAAGACTTCCTATAACCAGAGGGGAACTCCACCAAATGCTTGCACACGAGGTACTAACGTCCTATATTCTTACCTTGCTCTTCAGCTTCATGCAATACTTTTTGTTTGAAACAAAATGAGAAATTTACCAAATGACTTGCACACCACTCACACTTTTAATTTGAGCTGAATGTTTCCTTTTGAAAAGGGTGTGGGGTGCTATTCTGAGAATTCAAATACTACTTTGACGTAAACGTTTAAATACTTTAATGAGTAACATTTGTTTCTGAGAAACTAATTTGGGTTTCATTTGCCATTGCTTGAACAAACCCTCATTAAAGGTAAACAACTGACTGAGCTGTGAATCACTAGCTCAAAACCAATGGCATGACAAAATAAGGAAGTTTCACCAGCTTAAATAGTTTCGCTACGTTTCCTGTGAAGTGTCCGATTCGGTATATCAGAGACACATTTTATCTGTGGACGAAGTTAAAAACAAGGTGGGATCATCATTCCTTTGTTTGATTGCAGGATCTACAGAATGCTGCGGTCCTTATTATAGCAAATAAACAAGACATAAAGGGCTCCATGACAGTAGCAGAGATCTCCCAGTGCCTCACCCTCAACTCTATCAAATCCCATCCCTGGCATGTCCAGGCCTGCTGCGCCCTAACAGGAGAAGGGTAAGAACACACGTCATACTCATTCTGTTAGTCCTGCGTAACCACCCTGCAGACAAAGCGTTTCAAACAACTTGTTGAAATGTTAGCATTGGTCTAACCTCTTGTTTACTTCTGTCTTCTCCCTACAGTCTACCTGCTTGTCTAGATTGGATGAAATCACAGGTTGTGGTAAACTGATGCCACTTGCAGTGACTGAGACTACCTTAAACCGTGCCAACCGTCACACTTTTTTGTGTGTTTTCTGTGCGTGTGATGGCATCTGTAACAGAGACTATTGCCTCCATGCCTTCTGCGTGTTTGTATGGGAGTATTCAAAAGGCCTCTGGATGGATGAACATCACAATGACCTGGATGTTTAATGTTATTTCAGTTTGATTATGCAGTTCTCTGTCTTGTAACTGTAGAAACATGCACTACTAGGAATTGTTTTTGTTCCGTAATGTGTGAAGAGGTGCTTTCCGATTGGAAGCCTTACCTGACAAGTTGTGTCACATTCCCCTTTGCGTCAAATTTCCTCAGGTTTGGTACAAGACAAAGGTTTTTCACATTCGTGAACAGTTATCTGGTAACTTAAGCGCCCTAGTTTCATGACAGAAACTGAGGTTTTTCCAGTGTGTTAAAAACCAAACAACCAAACACGGCACAGCATTACCTGATCAGCAGATTGTCACTGTCCACACTAAACCACACACCGTCTGACATTTAAAAAGTTATTCTGATGGGCTGATTTCAGGGAAAGCGGTCTCTGGAACAGTTAAGATCTTATTACAACCTTTAACATTCATTCTTATCTTTCTCAATATACTTGAACTATTCCTTGACCTTGCACATTTAAGGCCTTCCTTCTGCCTTGTATGAATTTAAACCACTGTGGAATAATTAAAGGCCAAAAACTGGTCTTAACTATTTAAATACCTGTGTTGAAAAAAATCTTGTGTAAAAAAATGCTATGCCACAGAACAAAATGAGTTTTACTAAACTACTAAATGTATTATAAAAAGGCTCTTTAAACATATTCTGTACATTACAGTAATTTCCTACATGGGAAAGGAGCTAGCTGCTAAGAGCTTAAATATGTAATTCAAAACGTGTTTTTGTACATTTTTTAAATAAAAGTCAATGCTGTTTTTATTTTCTAAAAAATGTGGTTTTGTGTATTTGTTGCCTACTGATTTCCAGTGAATATAATGAGAAGAATGTTTTTTAGTCCACCTTTACATCTTTTTATTTGAAGGTATAACATAAGACATTAATTAAACTGGAGATGTGTTATATCTTGTAAAAAAAGACTCATACAATTGTACGTGATTTTCACAATAATATTTGTTGGCAAAAAACCTGTCCAGGTTTAGGGGGCATCCGGATTTGAACCGGAGACCTCTTGATCTGCAGTCAAATGCTCTACCACTGAGCTATACCCCCTCGGCCGGAAACGGCACGTTACATAGAAATCAATAAATAAACAAACACCTACTTTTCAAAAATGTTTTATTGTTTGTATTGGGTTCTTTTTTAGGAATTGGTTTGTGTCGATGTCCACGCCACTATTTAACAAAGAGAAAGATAAAAAAATATATGTATAAAATATATGTGTAACACCGCCCCCGTGAGGCGAACTTTTAAGGCTTTATATGGGTCTTTTTAATTTACAAGTAAGGACAATACTAACACTCTCACGACTGCTTTTTTTTAACATATTGGTACCGGTATTGCTGTTCAGCTCGTTTGCTTTGAGTTGGAAGTTCATGGTGCTTCTTATGAAACATGTAAGATAACCAGATAACCAGAGAACATGCATTCATGAGTTTACTGATCTGCACTTTGTCACTGTTCTGTACAACTGAGAATAACAGAGTTCACCAAGAATGCATGAAGATTACACGTTTTTTTTACATGTGTTCTTTAGGACTTTTTTTTTAAGGACACAAGTTACATGTCAAAAACTGATCCAAAAACACACACACAAATAAACCAAGATTAATGTTAAACAAAAATATATAACTCAGCTAAATGGAAATTGTACTTTCCTCATAACTGAGACTTCACTGACATCTTCTGGTTGAAAAATAGAGCACTCAATAACAAGTTTTCTGTAAGTGAAAGCAATTTTTATGGACATAAAAAAGGCTGTCTGAATGAATTAAGATGAATCAAAAAAGAGTGAATTTATATGCTTTACCTACAAATCACAAATATTGAGACACAGATCTCCAATTGACCCACTTTGATCAAATTGTGTTTTTAACATGTTCTTGTGGTATTTTTTTCATGATGTAGGACAGAAAGTTAGTTAAGCTTAAAAATTGGAGTGTTTCTTTTTTCCAATCATTGTGAATCAGGAGCAGACAAAAAAAAAACATCTTGAGAAAGCTTGTAGGAATGGCGTAAAACGCACAACAGCAAGCCACAAGCTCCCTGCTCCACTCCATTCTGATGCATTCGCTTTTGGACAACTACATCCATTTACATCTTTGTTTTTCTCATTCATCCTCGTCTGGCTCAAATTTGTTGCACCAGTAATGTTAGATTGGGGTGTGAGGGGGTGGGCTGTAAAGCTTGAGGGAGAGCATGTAAACAGAGAGCTCTCAGCAAAAGGAAGGGGTCAAGTGGGTTTCTCCCGGGAATGCTTTAAAAATAGATCCAAAGATGTTTGGAGTCTGACTTATATACAAACAATTGCATATGAAAAACATCACTTTTTAAAAAAAATTATTGATCTTCTGCATCCGACTTTTTTTCAATAATTAAATTCTGTACAAAAAACACACTTTGACAAAATTCTCTGGAAGAAAAATGTTGTTTTCCGTGACTTGTTTGCGCAACTTCCATTTTCACATATTGTATCCTATCCTGTCATATGAAACATACGACTTTTTAATTTGTTTATACAAAAAACTCGGGGTCTTCATGGTTCTCCCACAGAATCCATTCTTGCTCCCACAGTTGATAGAAAACTTGAAAACAGTGGCTATGAGAGGCGCTAGAGTTTACCACAAAGCACATAAAGTTTGCTTCACATGCCATAAAACACACGTTTTTCACATATCCACGGGTAATTAAACAGCAAGAAGGCGTCCTTTCCGTTCCACGGGGACAACAAAAGGATTATATTGTTCAAACACAGCAGAGACAATGTTTTGAGGGACTGTAAACTGAGTTGATTGTGTCATTTCATGACCAGCACTGATGGTGACTTTGGCTTTGTTTTTGTTCATGTTTTAACATCATCTCAGATGTTACGTGTCTTGGGTTTTCTGCAGCTGGTTTATACAGAGGGAGGTGCCAAATTGTTTTCTTCTGCCTTCAGAATGATACCGTCTCTCTGATAAAGTGCTTTAAAGTTTAGCAAAATAGTTTGACGTCACGTCAGAAGATGACGGATTATTTTCCCACCTAAAGCCTATCAGCTGAGGCGTTTGTCTTTGAGATCACTGAAGCCACAATGCAGAGGAGAGAAGGGGTGTAGTTAGATCCAGAGGAAGAGGAGAGTGGTTTGTGGAAGTGGAAGAAAAAAATCTTTCTTGCAAAGAGGAGGCCACTGAGAAGAAAGCAGCAGCAGACACCACACGTTTTGGTCAAACATGTGCTTCCATGTGGTGATGCTGCTTCTCTGTTTCTCCCAAATAGAAATGACCAATGTTTGGGTTCAGCAGCAGACAGGTGAGTGTTGCATGCTTTCTGAATTCTTCTCTTGTCATTGCATACATGTGTTAAAGATGACAATTTTTTGCTGCACTAATGTTGACTTTTTTTTTAATGCAAAAACATATTTTAGCATTTTTCAATAGATGTTTATAGCTGTGTGACCCTCTTGGTCTCACATTGAAGAATATCACCAGGTTTTCCTTTTTATACTGATGTTAAAGAATCTGTGCCACTTTGTGTTCTATTTTGACATGCTGCAAACCACAGAACTTCAGTAGGAGACTTTATGGAGAAGGCATAGGCCCAGTCTGTTCCATTATACACAGAAAATAGAATGAAGTAGTTTACAGTAAATGGCTCAGTAAAAAGGCGGTATTCCACAGGCATGCAGCTGTCTGAGCCCGACTGTCGAAGGTTTTAAATTAGATTTTTCTTTTTCTACTGTTATAATTCTGCATGTTTCTTCTCTAAGCTGTTAAAGAGTGCTTTGTTTTGCCTTTTTGAGATAAAGTTTGGAATAATTTGGAATACCCAACTAGAAATTTTCATTTTGCTGGTTTGAGAGATCTCTAACATTACAGAGCTTTTAGGATACCTTGAAAATTCCCTTTACCTTATCAAAACAGAGTCAATGATCACCACTGTGTTCTACGGAGTGGTTCAAATGAAAGGGAAGAGTCTGGGCGAGCAGTGAAAGGGCTCTTCCTTTCACTGTAAGCTTGGAGATAGCTTTATCTTTTTCACCATTTTATTCTTTTTTTTTTTCTCAGTGCCACTAAGCTATGTGTAAATAGAGCTGCTTAAAAAATTGGTCTTCAGAGAGCCATTAAGGCTACTTGAACCAGTCTTTAAAAACAAAAAGAAAATTAATTATTTCCTCAGACAATGACCTCCAAATATGGCCTGCTGGTTCTTGCCCTGTGAGGTTTGCAAAGCCAAAGTTCTGAAACAGATCCAATCTGAAATACTGAATCACTGACCCTTTGTTATTGTCTGTGAAACTCAAACTGAACCCTATTTTGATGAAACTGACTTGTAATCAAAACACACGTGTTTGGTGAAATCTGATTTATGGAGGAGTCTCACAATTGATGCAGTTCAGGATTTTAGGGTCTCATTTATTCAACTTTCTTATGAAACAAGAACTATAAATGTCCTTGTTTTTTCCCACGAGAGGGGCAAAAACAAGAAGCATGAAGCAATCCAGCAGTTTGTGTTTCCTTTGCAAAACACGAGTTCTCCTTGTGAAGGATGTTGAGATTTGCATTGAGGATTCCTGATGTTCTTTAAAAAAAAAAAGTCTCCTCTAATATAATTAAAAAGAATAATTGTTGCTGTAATATGTCGCCATCTCCAAAACTGGCCAAAAAAAAGAAAAACATTACGCACCACCATTATTCATGCAACTTCACAAAAACTTAGGAGACCTGCATGGTGATTCATCCTGATCTAAACCCCAAATACACCAAGATCTTTATTATTAAATTTAGTCAAAACTTATTTTAGCGGAGAAAAAGTAACGAAACAAAATGTGGGATTGATTGTGGATGATGGTGTGGAGCCCCTGCCAACTCCTGCAGCCTATACCCAGGAAGGGTGTGCCCTCTCTAACCAGGCTTGGCTGACCACTCACGCAAAAAGGCAGCTAAAAGTGGAGCTCTGGTTGCTCCTTAAAGAGCAGGAAGAGGTCAGTCTTCACGCCAAAACATCTGGCCTTTTTATTGTTTGTGCACTACACAAAGTAAAGGATTCTTCTTTTGACCGCTAAGTATTTTCCACTCACTTATCATTTTTGACCTTTTTTTTTTAAGTCTATCAATTTCTTGCCTTTGATGAGACTGTTTAATTGCTAAAAGGCACAAGTGATCAATAAAATTCACCAAGAAATTATGGTCTGAAGGAAGTAAACAGATAATCTCTTTTGGGTGCATCAAGTGACAATTTTAAGCTAAGAACACCACAGACTGATATTTCACACGCAAAATGTTTATATACCTGCTTCTATTACATGAATGGATGAACAATCATTGAATTTTAGGGATCTCTAATGCAAACCCAGCCTATGTTTATTTGAATTTCTTCCAACGAATACCGTAATCTTGTTTAATGGAACGATGACCTGTGAAAACAAAAACCCCCAGCCTTTATTTTGAGCTGGCGCACTAATCCACTTCCAAAAGTCAGTGTGCACATTCTGCAGTGCCAATCTCTGCAAGTGTGTAGACGTCATTTGGAAATCCTACCTCACATATGCAATGGCAGGTTTAAGTCTAGGTTTACAATAACACACACTCTGCCACGAACGCTTTGACACACCACTTTCTCCAGTCAAAAGGGTGGAGAAAAACAAATATAAGAGCCCTATGAGGTCAGGTCATTTGGACTGCCCCTTTAGAAACTTGTTAAACTGTAACTGTTGTGGCTGTTGAATACATCAGCATAATAATAGAGTGTAGGCAGAGTGATGTTTAAAGCAGGCCTTGCCAATATCCCACGCAGACTGAACACTGAGGGTTTGGCACAAGCTCCTAAAATCAAGACAGAAATGCAGGCAGCTAACCAACAACAGCTACGTCTACAGTAATTGGTAAAAGAAGACTTTAAGTTTAGACCATGACTGAGTCTTTCAAGAGTGGATTTTCAAAGCTCAAGGAAATTCATTTAACTCTAAAACTTCCAAATTGTATTTCTTAAATGTTTTGTTCATGTGCTGCATGAATGGTTTAAAGACCCACGCCACAGTAAACGCGTTTATAACATGAGACGAAGCCGTACATGGATTTTGTTGTTTGCAAGCGGGTGCATCAGAATGGTGCAGAGCAGGGAGCATGTGGCTTGCAGAGATTAGCCTCTACATCAAAACTGCTAACTTTTTCAAATGTATTTTTTTTTTTCCTGTCTGTTCTTGTTTCACACTTGGTTGAGTAAAGAACTTAATTTTCTTTATATATGTCCACCATCATAATAAAAATGCTACAAGAACACATTTTTTCTGTGTATTGATGCTACTTTTGACATACAGATGGACATAAGGCCAGGGAGGTCACGCCAAATGCCTTAGCTCTGCTGTCAACTAAATGCTAATTGTAATGTATGTGCCATTCCCATAGTTCTGTTTGTGTATGTTTGCTATGTGTGCTTTGGACATTATTAAACTAAAAGGGGTTCCAACGAAATGAACTCAATTCAATCCCCATTTTTCCGCGGTACGAACGTCGCCATTTTAAAACCCGACGACGTTAGTAGGCAGTGATTGGTCAGTCATCATTTCTATTCAACCACTTTCGCTAATCAGGAGTGAGATGGGAAAGCCACACCCCTTGGAGGACCCCTTGGGGTTCTCCAAGGGGTGTGGCTTGGAGTGTGGCACACTTCAAGGGGTGTGGCTTGGAGAACCCCTTGGGGTTTCCCCTTGGGGTTCTCCAAGACCAAACTAGCAAAAACTTTCAATTGAGCAGACAGAACATCTTTGCTTCCAACAAGCCATCTGCATTCAAAAGTCATGTTCAGGACGGAAGGGCAAGTATTTAGAAGCTTCCAAATGAATCAGAACAACATTTTTATTCCACAAGCATCAGATAGATGCATTTTTTTAAAGCTTTTCTTAAGCCAGTTTGTATTTTCATGAACAGTAGACACGTTTTAAACTGCATGTTAGCTTGTGTTAACTACGTCAGCAGGAAGCGATTTGCTTTACTGACTTGTAACAGAAAGTAGCAAGACAAATTCTTTTAACTTCAGCTTAAGTATTCGTTTGTCTGAGAGTAGGCTACCGAACCGGACCACATGAGGTTCGGCAGGATCACCTTGCTCATTTTATTATGCTCAGCAGCTGAAAATCCCCGCAACAACAGAGACGAACTCTTCGCGGCAGCCGAGCTGACCGCAGCTGAACGTGAAAAACGTTTCCAGCAGGGAACTGAACGCGACGGGGTGTTTTTTCTGGCTTTTTTGTTTATTGAGTTCGGATATTTTCCTGCTTCTCGCCCAATTCCTCCTGTTGCCTGCTGAAAGCCAGAAACAAGAAAACAGCAAACGTTAAGTACAGGAGGAAACCTCACCTTAGGGTTAGAAATTCACCCCGGTAGAACACTGCGCCGAGCTCGGGTTTATATAAGGGCAGCCACGTCAGTACAGTGTCTCGTGGGGTCAAAAATGATTGTTTCGCGTTTGTTTTTATCCAACAGCGCAAAGTGCAGTTTTCCTATGTTTTCAAATAAAAAATAAGTTTTTCCCGTTGGTAAATAAAATAATTAAATGCACAATATAACACACAAATAATATAATTTGACATTAATATAATATAACATACATATATAATTAAATACTCAATAAAATACATTGGAATAAAAAAATAAATAAAATACATTTGTTACACATAAAATCCTCTTTTAAATATAAGTTACATTTCGATACATTTTTATGATGAGTAAATTCCATTTATGAATGTCGACAAAATGTATTATTATTAGACAAACAGGTGTACTTTAAGCTTAAAAAATTACATATCTTGCATTTTTTTCACAAATAAATTCCCATGGAAATAGTGAAACCTTCAAAACAACTTCCTAAGGTTATTTTTATGCAGTTGCATTGGATTAAGGCTGAGAGAACATGAAAACTCTGTGGGTCCAAATCCTGTTTTCAGCATAAACAATACAGCAGTTGTACATTTTCCACACTCGTTTAAAAGTAAAGCATGAATCGTGGGTTGATCGTTAAATACCGGTTAAAACACCCACAGGTTTTGACAGCTAACCTACACCAGTTTGCTTACTAAAGTTGATCTAAATAGATTGTAGGTTTTGACTGTGACTTCCAGACTATCGGTAAATGTTTTTGCATTGTCTCTGCCTTCAGGCGCAAGGCAGCGCAGTTCAAAAGCAATATGTAATTTTTCATTTGGCTTACCGACTCAGTGCAAAGCCACAGCTGTAAACATCCCTCCGAGGAGTTTGAATCAAACTGGTGTCTGAAGTGTTTTGTGAATTGTGTCCTTTTTTTTTTTAAATAAGTAGATTTGCCTTTTTTGTTTAAAAACATACATTAAAGCTCAATTCATAAAATCCTATCAGAACAATGAGATAATTCTGCATTCTTTTGGACAGATGACTGGTACAGAGGGACTTCACAAGAGCAGGGAGATGACAAACCGCAGAGATCATCCTTGGACCACATGAGGAAAAATAGGGCAGTTCTGGGTGGAGAAGTAACGTTCAACACTCTGTCTGACAACATGACACAAATTGCGGTGAGGGCCACACCACAATGTTTCTTATGACTGCTGTGGCTTTGAGGATTATTTTGATTTTGTAACCTGTTCTGTTTATTTTAGTTGGAGTTAAACACTGCCCTCTTTTGTAAAGAAACATTTGCTATTTTCCACAAACTTGGAAAGCACCGCAGATGATTAAAGCATGTTACACTCTGTGAACTGACGCTCCACCTTTCTAATGTTCAATCTTTTCTGTTTTTCCTTTAAATCAAGGATTTTGACAAGTATTACAAGTGGAGATACTTTGGCACCGAGGACCAGCGCACACATGACCTCTGGGTCAATATGAGCGATCCACGACACGGCCAAGTTAGAGTCCACGGCATTCTGTCAAACTCGTACAACCAGGCTGTAGTGAGTCAAACGCTTTCTTTTTTTCTTTATGAGTAAGTATAAAAGAAAACAAAAAATCAATCATTTTATGGTTACATTGGAGAGACGGCTACAGCTGAGGCTTTAACTATAAACTAAAAACCCTCTATAAATTTTGAAACTGCAATTTTTTTGTTGTGTCTCTTAACCCGTATTCCTTTGACAAAAAAGGGAAATTAAACAGCAAATGGATTTTCACAGAAGAAGAAGGAGATGTTTTGTTTGTGATTAAATTGTGGAATTCTTTATATTTGTTAAAGAAATGGTATTTATTGGTAAAGTAAACAATAAATAAAGAAAAAAGAGTCAAAAAGATAAGATTCAGTAGACATATTTTAAGATGGGGTTATAATAAATAATTTTTTTACAGAATCAAATCAAACTTTGTTTATAAAGAACTTTTTACACAAGGTGCTTTACATGGTAAAAACATTTATTAAGCTTAAAAACCAGAAAGATTCTGCAGGAACATGTTAAAAATACCAAAATTACAATTTTCATCACAGTGGTTTTTTAAACCTTTATTTAATTAAAGTAATTTAATTAATAGAAATTTTGACTTAGAGAAACCTAAAATAAGAGTTTTAAAGGACAAACGAAACGTACCGTTTGGTGCACACATTTCAGTTGACACTCTGGGTTACAGCATAAATTAGAATCTGAACAAGTGTCCACACTTTTCACAAGAAAACTGTTCATTTGCAGTCAAGTACTGTGAGACTCACATTTCTGAGTAAAGTTAATTCAGAATCACAGCAAAATACACTAACTGACTATGCAGTCTCAGAAGTACAACAGCACAAATGCTATTTGAAAGAGCTCTTGATCTGTCATTGAATACAACTGAACTACAACCCCCTTCTGAGTTTTTGAGTCATATTTTAAGTATCTGCAATACACCACATGCAATACTTTATTGAGAAATTGCTATTTTAGACTAAGCAAAATACAGAAAAGCTGCAGTGTTTTTTACTATAAAGTTATTCTGGAAAATATGTCTTTTATTAAAACAAATGTTAAGCTTTGATTATTCTTTGAGCTAAAATGATTCATAAACAATCATAGACTGCATGATTGCATCTTGTTGTATACATTTGCTGTTTTTATGTCTTCTCTCTCTGCAGAAGGTTGCCTTGTCTTTTGCCTTTCCGTTTTACGGACATCACCTGAGGCAGATTACCATAGCAACAGGAGGTACAACACGATTGGCGAACAGATGCTTAAGTGCAAAAGGGGGATTAAAGGTGAAAAGTCCTCCTTAAGGCCAAAACATTCATCTTTGTGGACATTTTCCAGGATTCATCTTCACAGGGGATGTTACTCATCGTATGCTGACCACAACACAGTACATTGCTCCACTTATGGCAAATTTTAACCCCAACTACTCTAAGGAATCAACAGTGCAATACCTGGATAATGGTATGTCAACATCTGATGCTTTTTTGTCATGATTAAGTTCTTAAATTTGTTCTCTGAATTCTGCTTTTTTTAATGGTTTTTCAGGAGAAGTGTTTGTGGTCCAGTGGGAGAACGTCAGGCTTTCAGGCAGAGAGTCAGAGGGCGCTTTCACATTTCAAGCAGCACTTTATAGAACTGGAACGATCACTTTCAGCTACCAAGAGGTGATGGACACCCTTCCTCTCTGTTTCACAATCATTCTTAGCATTCATCACATGAGTCTCCATCCTAACTTTTACAGGTTTTTTTTTATTTTTTATTTTGCCCTATTTTCCAGATACCTTTGTCATTAGACATAATGGGATCTACTGAACATCCAATAAAGGTTGGTTTGTCAGATGCTTTCATGCTCACGCCACCATCTCCTCAGTCACCAGGTTATTTTCATCCTTTACCATCAATAAAAAAACCATAACAAACCTTTTGAATACTAAATATTGTATCTTTAATGAAAATGCAGCTCAGCAGATGATCTACGAGTATCACCGGGCTGAAATAAACATCACAAAGATAACCAGTTATTCTGCTGTTGAGTTTACTGCACTGCCTAGTAAGTGAAATGCAAGTGAAGTGTTTAAAAATAATGAACTGAAGCCACTAAATACATTTCCTTCCTTAGCGTGTCTTCAACATGACAGCTGTGAGCTCTGCCTCTCATCCAAGCAAACCTCAGGCTGCAGTTGGTGTCATGTTCTCCAGAGGTGAGTGGGACATTCTGCGCAGGATTTCTGTTCGAGGTTTCATGCCAAGTTTTCCGTCCGTGATGTGTTGCAGGTGTTCAGATGGGATTGATCGACACAGACAGGAATGGTTGAATTTCTCATGTACAGAAGAGGTAAAGACTGGGTACTAATATTGCATAACTTCATTTAATGGTTTCCTTGATTTGTTTTTGTTTTTGCTTGTTTGTTTTTAATGGGTTCATAATTTGTGGTGTGTGGGCAGAGCAAAAATGCAACCTGTGATTACTACAGTGATGACGGCTACACTGGTTCCTCTTACGCTCCAGAGACTGAAGTCATGACACTGTTGCCTCCTGCAGAAGGCTGTAAAAATGAGGGTGAGAAAAAAAAAAGCAATAATTGCAGCGACAATCAAACCACATTCGAGTCCAAAATTATCTTAGTTCCTATGTTAAACTGTGGAAGTCATTATTATCCCCCTTCATGTTTGGATTTTCTTCTCTTGTGCTTCCCTTTTGGCTTCAGAGGTGAAAACCAAGCCTTCAACCAAGAGTAAAGGACGGGCAAGCGCTGGGGTAATAGCAGGTGTGGCAGCTGCTCTAGTGCTGCTTTTGGCTCTAATACTTGTTGCTCTCTACATCAGCTGCCATCCCACAATGCCATCACCAATGTACCTCACCCAGGTAAGTTTTAAATAATGTCTTTAGTCAGGTCAAATTTTCAACATCAGATCACAGATTTATCGGTTTTATACTTTTCAGAGACGCAAGAGCTACTGGCCTTCCTTGAAGTTTCAGAAGAAGCAACCTGGTTACACAGAAGTAGAGAGAGAAGGTCAAGAAAAATACTGCATTATTGAAGCTTGACCATTCTGAGATTTTGATCAGTCAAGCTTGTTTGTGACCTAAGTGATTATGTGTTAAGTTTAAAAATTGCGTTGAATTGAACTGTTTCTTCGCTTCAAATATCTGAAACAGTTTGAGAAGGTTTGTGTAAAAAGTCTGTGTCTGAACATTGGAAACTCCTTCAGTTTGAATGTGTAAGCATTTCCAGAAGTTTGATTTCTCTGCTCGCAATCCTAAAGACACACATGAAGAACTAGTCCAGGGGTCTGCGATCTGAGGCCACATGTGACTCTTTTACCCCTCCATAGTGGCTCTCTGGCTGAGGAAAAATTGAAGCAAAAAATAAAAGTTATTCATATTAGTTATAAAAATCAATGTATGCAAAGCAGTATCAAATTTTTCCTAAAGCGTAAACTAAGATTTGGCAGCTCCTACTAGGTTAAGAAACATGCCCAAGTGGCTCTGGTATTGTTAAAAGTTGCAGACCCCTGAACTAGATTGTTAGAATGTCATATTTAATGCTGGTTTTCTGAATTGTTTTGTTTTTAACTCAAAATCAGATAACACAGCCTCTGAATACACAAGACCATACAAGTGTCAAACTGCAGTCAGATCTGTTGTCCACGACGTCACTTTAAATAAAATTTAACAGTCGAAGAAGAAAGACAGAAACATAAGTTAGACATTAAAGAAGGATAGTATTTCTCGAGAGTAACATTTTTAAAAGGAACAAGAACATCTTATTTAAAACATAAAGCAAAAAACACCACAAAGACTAAAGCAGAACGTTCCACAAAAGATACAACAAACTTAGAGGACAAACTTGGACTTTGCAGTAAATAAACAAAAACTAGGAAAGTACACAGAGAGCAGAGTGAGAATGAAGTGTACTTTTGGTAAAATGTGTGTTATTTTGATGTTTTTTTTCTTTCCATCTCTAAACAACATGCTTTCTCAAACACTGACTGTTCAATGATGCTGTTTTCTTAATTTCCATTTTCTTAAATATCTTACATACAGTATCTTTTATACAAAAAACCCACAATTGAATTGTGGGTTTTTTGTCATGTTTTTGTTCAGTTTTAGGCCCTGTCTTAACATGCTTTTTCTTGATGTCTCAGTTTAGTCTTTTTTTCTAAAATACCACGTTCGATATACTTTTTAGTGCTCTGTGTTAGACTTTTTATTGTACGTTGACAAAAATAAAGCCAAAACCTTTGAATTTGACACTAAAAACATAATAAAGATATACTAAAGCTTCCAATGCACACACAAAACAGGAACAGAGTCAAAGGAACTGTGGATCCTCACTCATACCTCAATAATATTCCCAAGGAGGCAGGAGGTCAAAACCTCTCGAGTGACAGGAACAGAACCCCTGCAAGACTTAGTGTCAGGTTTTATTTACCTCAAACTAAACAGTGAAAGTCCCTGTGTACCTCTACTAACAAAAAATGTTCCATAAAGTCATCTTCCTGGATAAAAAGAATGTTTTCCCGATGCAAAACATGGGGATCTATTGAGGGACATCATTGGTGAGTTAAGAAAATCTCTAGAGAGATTTGAAACAGCAGTTGTAAAATAAGCCTCATACATATCAATAACTTTTATAATGGAGTCCTCAATCTTTTACTTTATTCTTGTTTTCATCTCTTTGAAGAGCTTTCGAAAGCCTTTGTGTTTAAAGCTGCAGAACAGATGAAGATGCTTTGAATTTGTTGGGTATTTGATTGAAGAAAATAACATAGGTGGTAAAATAGGTGGTATCTCATTGGGGGAAAAAACAATGACATTGATAATTGGTAAACTAGAGGTTTGTTGCTACAAGAACTCATTTAAAGGGGGGAAGAGTTTGTGGTATACCTTGCAGCAGCTTTTCAAAATTGACACTGAAATGTTCATTTTATGTCATTTTATTTTTATCTACGTGCCTCAATGCACTGATTTTCTGCGATGTGATTGGCAATTCAGTGAGTGCATTTCTTTATCTTTTTTTATTTTCCAAATTTTTGTTTAATTGACTGAGATAAATTAATTCCAATAATACAATAAATTCTGAAAGAAATGTACTAATTTTAGACCATTATATGCTGCTATGCAATGCAAAATTACATTACCTATAAATAGAAATTTTTATTTTATTGAATTTATTATGTCTTTTTGCAAACTTTTACAGTCCAAAACACATTTTTCTTTGACCATTTATTGAGTGATGGGGAGGAGGGTCCTGAGGCTTAGTTTCACATGCAAACTGCAGAAAACATAACATATCTGGCCAGCAGGTGTCGCTCTAACCAAGTGTATGTTGCAGACATCAAGTAGGACATCCAGCGAACGTGGCAGATGTCTAAAACGGAGATTTTAAAGCAAAAGACTGGTTATCCCCCCAAACACCGCAGAAAGATCCCACGAGTTTGCTATGCACGCGCGGAGAACGGATCGAGAAAAACAACAACAGCACGTGAACGCTACCAGGGCTCCACCAGTTTCCCTTTACTGTTGCACAAAACAGTGTTTTCGCCGATCTTATTTCATAGTTGTGTTCCGCTTCCTCTTTGTGCGTAATAAAATCACTATTCAAAGTATTCAAAGTCAAAAACGTGAACCTCCCACATTGCCCCTGAATGCTCGGACACGCGCAGAGAGTGGGGCAGGGAGCGCGCTTTCCGTGCCTGGTTAGTGGACTGACAGCCAGCTGTGCAGCTACAACAACAATCTCCTGGATTTGCTAGACTTTCACCTAGATTGTTGTTGGCCATCTACTGATTATAATTCTAAAGTACTGTTGATTTTTTCCCCCCTGAAGTGGTCGTCAGCACGCCGCTACAACCAGAATCATCGGCGGTTTCTGCGCTAACTAGCTTCCTCCAACATGAACCCGTTGTGTAGCAGATGTAATCTAGTGGTTTACCCCACGGAAAAAGTGAATTGTCTGGACAAGGTAAGAACATGAAAAAATCGTTTGTTTTACAGTCGCGGGTTTAAGAAACAGTCAAAAAAGGGTTTTTTACTCCACCGTATCTGAAACGTTTTTTTACTCTGCTATAAAAGGAGCATTTCACGTGTTTTGTGAATGAATCGAACAACCCAACAGAACAGGTATTTCGCTAGCATGACAAGCTAACAGCTAGCTAACGTCGGCGACGTTCCACGAACTAAAAACGACGTTTTTTCCCCAACACGTTTAAGTGTATTATTAGTCAGACTGGTATTTCTTTATTTTTTTGAACAACTCTGTTTATTTTTATATTGATTTATCCGAAAGTGGCGCTTCCGTCAGCCGAGCTCATCCTGGGCCTGGGTGGCACCTTTAGCTAAAATGGATCTCTTCTTCGTATAACCTTTTTGGTAAACTCGGGTTTGGGTATATTCCCCACCCCACCCCCCCAAAAAAATCACAACACAAGAGTTAATCTGGGGATTAACCCGATTTATCGCATCCCAAGGAGCCCAAGGTGGGGTGGATTGATTTGGTCATGTCGGTATCTAATTCAATGGGCTAATCCGAGGGACGATTAGTTTAACAGGTTCGTTTATTTTCACTTCAGAAATCGCTCCTAATCTCAGTCAAGGTGTTAATCCAATCAGTTTTACCCACAATTACCCGGTCGAGGTAGGTGATTCTCACAAATAAAGGGATCACGCGTCGTTTTTTTTTTCTCCAGTTTCGTTTCAAACTTTGAAAGGAAACATGACCGTGAACTGAGAACACCTTAAAATAATTCATCACAGTTGATGCGTTCAGGCTCCACTGTTAATGCAATCACCTGGGTGGGGTCTTCTCTATTTGAGTTTCCATGGTCACTGTCTTTTAGCCAAACCAAGACTTGAATTTAATAATTTGTTTGACAGAAATTATCAATCAGTTTCTAGTAGTAGTATTTTTATTTAATGGTGTCAAAGGAAAAATAAGGCGAGGAAGGAGTTCATAAGAGGAATTAGAAATAGTATTATCAGCTCTTAAGGTGTGTTGCATCTCTGTTGCATGGATGTGACTAATGCTTTTTCCATTGCGCTCTTTTGTGGAATCGATTTACCTTCTGAAGCTCTCTGTGCGCGAGCAGCCAAATGATATATAAGGCACAGACGTCTTTGGAGGAATTAGATTTGTGTAACAGAAGGCTGCTAGTGATAAAAATCAAATTGGCTGCAAGTGCAGCTCGAGTATGCTTTGGAATCTGCCCCGAAGCAGAGTGCATTCCATCAGACAGACACTCCCATGAAACATGTTCTGTCAGAGTGGCTCTGCCATCTCCCCACGTCTGCTGCTCGTCTTCGCTGCCATGCTGCATCCCCTCTTGCCCCTTCAGACGGCAAAAACCTGCTTCTCTATTCTTTCTAGCACATGCATTCCTCTAATTTATTGAAGACTGCCATACTCATCAAAGCTGAGGTCAAAGCCTGGGCGCTAAAGGCTCCACCACCACCTAATTTGGCTTTCCACAAACCTTAAACTGAACCGATTCTGCTGTGCTCTTGTATTGGCTTGAAAAGCAGAACTGCAGAGCCTTGTTTGTTTGACTGCTGCCATCAAGTTTTTATACTTAGGGGTGGATCCAGCAGGAGGAGCACATTGCTGAGCGCACTAAAAGACAGGAAGTGAATTTCAGTTCAAGCTTTTCCTTTCTTTTTACTAATCGATTGTTATTTGGCTTCCATTTGGTACTTTAAATACCACAGCAGTTTAAGTGGAAAGCTAGTTCATTAACCAGAATTACATCTATTAAAAACCTTTTTCAGTTTGATTAGAGACTTTGAAGTCCAGCAAATAAATCATGAATAAAGAAACATTTTTACATAAATGAGCTAAATTCTATATATGGTTGAAGAGTGCCACTTTATTACCAGCAGTCATTTTCAGAAAGACATGCTGTGGATGAATTGAGGGCTTTTGTTGAGTCGTAAAGCTCCTTCTCTTACAAAAGCACTTGTCCGTGCTGGAGTGTGTGCTCGGATGATTGCACCATACTGTCTGCATTGCTAGGACTGATTTAAAGGACCTTAAATCTACAATGAAGTACACCTGCTTTCTGAGTCTTAAATAATTGACCGTATTAAACATTTGGGTGTTTTTAAAACATCAAATGTTGTTTCATGATTGCAACACAAACTCCTTTTGTTATCACAATTTGTCAAAAGACCCACTTCGATAATCTTGGGATATTTCAAAAGCGTTCCAATTTTAATTGCTGTCTTTAGCCTAATTCCAAAAACCTATGTAGTTTTTTAGGACTTAGTTTCTGCAAAGCATTAGAAATTTGCCTTGAGTTGTGGGTGGTACGTTTAGTGTGGAGCAACTGTGTCCCCCACTTCCTCTCCCTGTTGCTGAGAGCTCTCTGTTTACACACTACTGCTATTTTACAGCCCTCACACCCCAACCTAACATTACCAGTGGAAAAAAGGCAAGCAATATTGGAGCTGTATCAATATTTTTGAGCTAGATGCCAGCTCGGATGAGGAAAACGATGATGTACATGGATCTAGTCGTCTAGCTTGTTGCTCATCCATTGGATTTTCCACGTCACAAATACGCTTCTTTTTTCAAACTGCAGTTCTTCGTATACTCCTGATTCACAACCATTTCAATAAAGGAACACTCAGAAATGTAATTTTTTACTTAATTTTACCATTCTCAGAAAAATGCCACAAGAACATGCTAAAAACACGAAAAACACAATTTTCACTGTAGTGGGTACTTAAGGTGGACTTTATTTGTCTCGTACATTGGCCTTAAAAAGCTAATGTGAGAACTTATTTTATACTTTTGTAGAATAGAGTGAACTTTTTAATTTCCAAATATTAGACAGTCAAAATGTTACTCTTCGCTGTTAAGGTGAAGCTGGACATTTGTTTGTGCTAAGAAACGTTTTTTAAAACAAAGTTAAATAAAACTTCTTTATAATCTATGTTTTAATTCAGTTTTTTTTAGTCAATTGATTGACTTTCAACCAGAACAGTGTTGTATTTGTCAGATGCTTTACTGTTTAGCATTCATAAATACAACTCTAAAGTGGGAGGGTTTGACTGTATTTAAACTTCGAAGCACCTTTGTGAACTCTATTGTCCTAAAGTCAGTCTTTTCTGCCAGCCTTTCCTATAATTAGGAGGATTATTCTTAGCACTGAGTCATGTGTCCAAATGCCACAAGTTAACATTGGAGGTGAGGAGTCTGCAGCCGACAAGACACGTCCCTTTGATGACTCACATTTACAAACACAGTGAGAATCACCTGAGGTGCCGCAAAGTCCCCGGTAATGGTTAAGATACGCAGTCATGGTGTCTTTTATTAGAAGAGGATTAGTCCACATTTCTGGCATTTTTCCCCATCCAATTCTAAGTATGTAACAAGATTTATACCGGCATGTTTATTCACTTTAGCTGTTTAAGCAGTTTAGTTTGATTCTCTATGTCGTATAAACAAAACACAATAACATTTTGTTAGCTACTGAGTTTATAGTGTGACAACGGAGAAGTCTTTTGGCATTTTACCTCGACTTTGTTCCTCTTGCTTTGTCTGCAGGGAGTTTTTCTCTCAAGTTTCTGACTGAAGTGGAAACTGATTCATAACGCAGTCTGAAATGGTTTGCACGTCGTTGACATCTGATCACAAAGATCATCAAAAGAGCCCAGGACTTGAGTTAAAAAGAATGGCATCACGTAGAATGAAAAAGCAGTTAGTTTACCTTTTTAACGGCAGCCAGATGTGAGTGTCTTTAGGCATCACATCTTGCTCGAGAGAAAATTCCTACATGCTTGAAGAGTTTTATTGTGTGGGTGTGCATGATGTGTTTTGGTTTCACACACTCACTCACTGAAATGAAGGAACAGGAAGGATTCTATCCATCCATTCTTTCAGTCTTGACTCATAGCTTATGATCATAGGTGAGGAACATAGATTGACCAGTAAATCAAAAGCTTTGCCTTTTGACTCTGCTCCCTCAGCAACCATTCTATCTGTCAATTTCATGCTTTATTCTTTCCACACTTGTGAACAAGACCTCACGCTACCTAAACTCCTTCACTTGAAACAGTTGAGGGGTTTATGATGGAGAAGAATTCCACCATACCATCTTTATCTGAGCGGGAACCAGGGAAGAGGGAGGAGGCGACTTGCTAATTCTCTTTCTATTAATCTTTTTCCTTGACTCCTTAATTCCCCGGTGTACACTGAAGATCCTGGATGAAACCATCAGAACATCATCTGCAAAAGCAAAGAGGAAATCCTGCGGTC
The DNA here is from genome assembly GCA_014656515.1 of Oryzias celebensis. Taxonomy (NCBI): domain Eukaryota; kingdom Metazoa; phylum Chordata; class Actinopteri; order Beloniformes; family Adrianichthyidae; genus Oryzias; species Oryzias celebensis. Next base: position 5,161,657 of record BNCR01000008.1, on the reverse strand, counting down.
CCTAAATCAGACTTCTTCTGGCCCCTAGCTGCCTCTAATAATTCTGTTCATAATAACTATTACCAGATACAGAGACAAATGAACTTGTATTTAGACTCCCACATGAACTCAGGTCCATGCCCCTCTTATGATGCATAACACTTTGCTGGAATTTCTTCGAGGTGCTTCTCTGTGACCTCTTCAAACTCCTCTCAGACCAGAGTTCTGGCCTCTGCAGCTGCCTGCACTGCATGCTGTTTTGAGGCATTAGGTGCGCTGATGGACAGCCTTGAACTCAAACTTGTTTATGATTAAACTGTGACTGGCATAGAACTCCAATAACAAAGCACCACCCTGGTTCAGGTGACGGTTCAGATGACCGTTGCTCCCAACCACAATCCCTCCAAGTATCACTGTCCTGTCATTGCTCACGAGGGCGTTGAAGTCCCAGTAGAAGTAGGGGGTCGGTTGGAGCACATTCTAGTATCCCATACAGAAAGGCATGTAACCCTATGGCTGTTTAGTGTGTATGACAAAACTGGTGCTGGTGAGCTGAAAGCGAACCCACAACAGCCCAGTGCCTTTCACCACGGGCAACTTCAAAGTGCAAGAGATTGGAATTTCTCTCCAGGAGTTTGGTGACATCCCTTATCTCCCTGATCAATGTCCATCTCCATGGATTGGACTGTTGGTTGGCTCCCTCAGTCACAGAGTATTGACTTTTCATGGTCCTTCAAGCTTGTGATGTTGGGCCTATGGGATGATGGCTTCACACGGTCTTTTTTTAAGTGTAAGCCCAGGCAAGGATTATGAAAAGGGGTCATCAGGTGCTTAACCGGTTGGTTACCTATAGTTTGTTTAGTTTTATCTTTGTTAACGAGTAGTTATGAAAGAGAACTTACCCATGGGTATTGTCCACACATGACCTTTTAGATTGAGAAGTTAAAGACTCAGTTCAATGAAAATCGTGTTTGGGTTGTTTTTAGTGTGTCCATGAACCATTGTCCTCATGATGGAGGACATGTTTGAGTTAGTTTACAATTAAAACGGTTTCTTATTATTTCGTCTTTCATATTATGATAAATCAGGAGCAGTTGAAAACCTTCAGTTTGAAAAAGTTTGAAAACAATTTTGTGACTCAGCAACTGCCATGGACGAGCCAAAGTTTCCCTTCTCCGCTACTGATGCATCCGCTTGCAGACAAATGGATCCATTTACGTTTTCAGTTTTGTCTGAGCTGCCATCTGGCTCAAACCTTTACAGCTGGATAACTCTCATATGGCTCGCCTTTTTTTTTTTTTGCTACGCTAATGTGAGCTTTGGCTTGTGAGGCGCTATGAGCTAGCAGGTGTCCCACCCACAACTCAAATGTACGAAAAAACAACAGAATTTTTGATTATGGCAAAAACTGCATAATCATAATAAAAAACCCATTCGGAATGCTTTTTCAATAGAAAAAAAGGAGTGGGACTTTCAGGAAACAAGGAATTACCTGGATACAAGATCCTCTACATTTTATTTCATACAGAAAGGGGCGTTAAAGGGGATGTCTTTGGATTCCCACAAGTAGGTATTTTGAATAATTTTAGAATAGACAATTTCTTACCTTCTGTTCTAAGTTTATATTTTCATTTTCTGTGAATTTTTGTTGTACACATTCCATGCTTTGTGTTCCTGAGAACTTTCATTGGAGCAGAGTATCTTTTCTGACACACTAACATCATTAAAAGACCTTTAACCTACATACAGTGTAACACGCATATAAAGATACACCACTAACACATACTCGCATCAACACTCATGCTTGCGCCCTTGAGCTGTGCTGATTCGGGAAGACAGAGCTGCTTCTCTCTGAGTGTTTCATGTCTGGATCTCCATCTCTGCAGTGACCTCGTTTTCCAGCTGACTGTCAGATTCTGCGTTGACACTCACAATTCCTGTTCTTCTGAAATTAGAAATTAATTTTATAGTCTGCATGTGATGCAGAGTTGTATTCTCAATTACAGCCTTGGTGTATAAAACTATTTGTATTTTGTAGAAGTGTTTCATCTTCGGTGTGAGATCATGACGGACATAATTTGATTTTGTGGGAAATGCTGACCTTTTACTTTGGCATATAGGTGTCATGGAAACCAAACAATGGCTTGACACAGCAGCAGAAAGCCTTTTTGTTGCACACACAGAAAAAAATGAATCTGTTTTGTTTTGCAAAACGCCCGTCTGACTGATTTACATGGCTTGATAGAGACTTTTTTCAAAGAATTTCACTCAGGTTGATTTATTTTATATTTGCTGCATTAAAGCTCTCCTCACCTGTGGGTTTGCACTTGAACATACTAATTACATTTAACTTGCAGAGCATATGATTAATAGGTTTTCTTTCATTGGACAGAACTAGGATAAATATTTTCTTTACCTTGACGCATTTCAACCACCGGTCTTCAGTTTTTGCCAGAAAGTTTTGCTGCTGTTATGATGTGTCACAATCAGCTGTTTCCTTTGTCTAACAAAAGAAAAGAGTCTTGTAACATAACGTGAAAGACCAGAAGAACTTGATATCTCTACCTTGTAGATAAGATTAGTTTATCCTGGGTGTGAGTCTCTTTACTTGTTTTTGTCCTGCTATGCTATTTAAATTCGGCTTAGTTTGTAAATAGTTTCACAGTTTTTCTTCTACTGTCCACCCTCCATGTCAGAAAGAATAGACAAGTGTTGTCCACCACACCAAACAGCAGTGCTCATTAAAGGGCTGAATAGAAAGCAATGTGGAATTTACATTCAGTTTAGTATTAAAATGTTCACTTTTCTCTGCTTTAGTTTTTAACTTTTCAGTATCACTGCTCATATACTTAACTAAATTCATTAATTCGTAATTTCTTGCATTAAAAACTAAAATGAAGATTTTTTTTTTACTTGAAAAACCCCCCAACTAATTTGTGGATTTGAGAAATCCATATCATTATGTATAAGTAGAGATGGCTTTATTATCAATTGTATTATAATTGACATTAATCTTCATCTTAGTATGAATTTCTGAATGCATCTCTTTGCTAAATAAATTCCTTTGTGGGACTCATGATTGTAACAATAAAGAGCAAACACTGAACACCAAATTGTTTGATCTTTTACTAATATTTATAATTTATGTGTTTTTTTTAGGGTATTTTTTAAAAGAAAGATAAAGCAGTCTTGTGAATAAATGGTTAAAAGAGCACAAACCTTAAAGAGATGATCTAAAATAGGATTGTCTTGTCACATCTTGGAAGGTGATCTATTCTGCTACTATGCCTTCTACTCCTATTGGTGAAGTGCATCTATTCCAGGAAACTGGTTGCTGATTGGTTGCAATGTCTGAAAACAAGCTAGCCCGTTGAAACTAAGTTTGAACACTCTTATACTCAAGAAGCAGAACTTTGGACCATTTGGTGCCTCATCAGCCTCACAACAGTAACTAAAATGTAATCTGGTGATTCCTGACATGGTGTTTTTGCGGCACCTGGCCACCCTCAAGTCTTGACTAATTAAACACATCTCACTATGTCCCACGTGCACTTGATCACCCTCATTAGGTTTCTCAGTCCTGAAGAAAGTTATGCTTCAACAGTTCATGCAGGACAGCTGTTACCCGTCATCTGAGAACACAGGCGATGATTAGAAAGATGTTTTTATGAAGTTTGAGTTGGGGCCTTAAAATAAAACACAGATAAAGTGTTCCAAAAAAATGTTTGACCAAAGTTGCTCTTTTGAGTAGCTCAATATTTGCTTTGATCAAGTCGAATTTCGAAGTCCATGCTTGGTTCAGAGATAAGGTGACCTCACCTTTACCCTCCTGTGTTGATATGTAATTTAAAATGTTATAGTCAAACTATCTAAACTACCGTATATGTTTTACTTGAATAGGATACATTTACCAGCAGCTGTTAAAAAAAATCAATATTTCACACATCTGCAGACCAGGTAAAGTTTTATGGAAATCTGCCCAAACAAAACCATGCTGTTCCCATCTGCATTTCCCTGAGGCTGAAAAGCCATGTTTCCACAGTGGAACCCTCTCTTTGTGTGCTTCAGAATGATGCTGCTTGGAGCTATAAACTCACACACACTTGCTGTCGATGCATACCAACCTGGGTGGTCCATGCATTCAGAAAGAACAGAGAAGGTTGTTCTTAGTAGGACAAGTCTGAAGCCACATTTCAGATTGGCTGATAATGTATGTGTTTTTTCCTGATCCCATACAGAGCTATGCCATAATTGTCTTTGTAGCTCATCTGCAGCTTTTGCGGATTCTAAAATCTGTTGGCAGCTGCTTACTGAAGCTGAAACACATTATCACGTTATCTGCATGCAAGGAAATGATGGATTTTCCTGTAAATAATTCCTGCTTTTTGGTCTGAGGAAAGAAACCCTTGAGAACCAAACTTGCTGTGCGCTTGTTTTCGTAGGAAAAGCATCAGAATACGGCTATTGTACTTTTCGATCACTCTTCTTTAGACATTGTTGTATAGAATAGTGTTTCCTGTGCGGGTAATTTAAAGTTACACAGTGGGTGTATAAATAGAGAACTGGTAGATTGCCTTGGACCGTGTTAATAAGGACTGTCTTTCTTTTATTCCAAGGCTGTCTCCCCTCTCGGTCTTTGCACTCCTCCCTCCCATCCCTTGATGATAGCAGAATGAACCAGATCATTTCTTCATTCTCTGGAGTTTCCTCTTTCTCGCTCCACCCTTCACTGCATGCTACTTTCCTGCAGATCCTTCCCTCCATACTAATTCTGGTCGTGTCGAATTCCCTCCCTAGTGCACTAGAAGGTGTTCGCCATTTTTTAGCTTGTCCGAATCTACAGTTCCAAAATTCAGTGCCCTGGAAATTTCTCAGAATTATTTGCAAAAGACTAGTGCATCCATGCTTGCTAGATTGCATTGCAATGTGTTTGAAAATAGTTTTATTTTATTTATAATTATATGTATTTTAGAAATCATCCAAGTTTTCATAATCAGAACACAGTAGATTAATAAAAAATATTTGCAAAATGTTTATTTTTTAAAAGTTTTTTAGTATGACAAACGGGTGACGTCATATTTGGCTTGTAAAGAAAAGCAGTAAGTATGTGTCTGAATTGCATGAAAATTCAGGGCACTGGATAGTTCTGCACTATATAGTCTTTTGGGGGTAAGGTAGTAGTAAGTGAATTCAGACATAGTCTCAATGGGTTCGTCCCATGGACTGTAAAAAAGAACTGGACTGATCGATCCCTGTCCTGTCTCATTCCAAATGGGAAGTACCTGCTGGCTGCTGGAGCTGGAAGTAAAGTGTTTTCAATGGAGGATGTCACACTCACTTGGTCCAGTTCCTGTATACAGTTCATCCTCTCCTTTGGGGGAAAAAAGAGCTCGGTTAACTTGGTAGAAATGTACCCAACAATTGAACACTAGTCATTAAGAAACTGTAAAAATGTGCAGCATAAGGACAGTATAGATGATAAAAGAATCATTTCAAAGCTTGGGAAAAAATGGCAGCTCTCTTTATCTGCCTATAGATGGTAATAAAATGGCAAGCTTGAAGGGCTTCCACTGCCTCACTTTGGTTTCACATCATCCCAACATGTTCACCCAGATCCTGTCCTTGTGAAACCTCAGGGAGTACAACATGGTTCTGGCCTTAATCATTCAATTAGCTTTCATCTCCATGTTAGTGTTTGGTATGCTGGCTCTTCCTCTGGCAAAGTAGGGCAACAAGAAATCTCCCGATGTCTCGCAGTCTCATGTGTTGTGTGTTCTGTGTTTTTTGACAGTACTGGCATAAAGGATGCTTCAGCTGCGAGGTCTGCAAAATGACTCTAAACATGAAGAATTACAAAGGCTTCGAGAAGAGACCATACTGCAATGCGTAAGTTGTCCTAAAGTCATGTTTGGTGCGTGTCATGGAGCACATTTGACTTTCACAGGGTTCTTAAGACGCTGACAGCAGTCTTTCATCTGCGCTCAGCATGAAATGGGACTGTTTCAACCCTTCCACGGCCCCTCTCTCTTCCTCTGTCCTGTTTATCTGTAACTATTTAATCTCCCCCTAAGAGAAAAGGCCTATGGGTTGTGTGGGAAATTGCCCCCCTCCTATCCATGGTGTGGGGAAGGGGGTATCAACAAAGGAAATTCTTCAAGTTCCTCTACAGTGACAAATGTGGACACTGAAAACTGCCAGCATGTTCGCTCATGCTTCTGGACACGCTCGCATACTAAAGGCTCACCAGGCTTCCCTGGAACACCCCCCACACCCATTATTTGTAATGATCTTCAGTGTGTTCATCAGAGCTGGGGAGGCGGAGCGGAGACAAGCCTTTCAGCTCTGACAAGCTTGTTCTCTGAATTGCTGATAGCATTTTCCTTTTGGGTTTTAGTGGGAACTAAAGAGCAGAAGTTAGTGTGTGTCTGTCTGTAACCTTTGCCTTTTTCAGGACTGATTTCAAGGCATGTCAACACATCACACTTTTTCAGTTTCTTGCTTTTGAAGAATTTAAAGAACTTTGCCTGCACGTTTACATTAGGCATACATATTTAACTGCGGGGACAGAGAATCTCAGTCAATAATTAATAGCAAACTGTTTTCATGAAGAGTTGCTGATTTGATTCTGGTTTCTGCATTTAAAGTTTATTAGTTCGCTACAGACAGCAGAATTTGAAGGCCTAAGTAACGTGTTCTAAAAAAGAAAATCAGAGGCTTCTCATGTTTTCCTCCTTTCAGTCATCTACTTCCTTCTAGACTATTCTTAATGCTGAGTTCTAATATCTTAGAAAACGGAACTTTTGTTTGAAATCACTCCCATTTCTGAGCAGAAGAGATCCCACGGATGGCCGTGAACAGCGGCATCATTTCCAATTGGTTGTTTGATTTAATAATTCATTTCTGCCTGGAGTTTGAACATGACCCAGAATACACAGCACCAAATGCCTGACAGTAAGGAACACAAGCTAAATGGAAATAATGTAAAATTCTTTACCATGCAATTGACTCTATGGATTTTGCTGCCAAACAACTCATCTCAATTTCAAGTAAAACTTTCTGTTTCCATTTTTAATTCAATATGGTTTGTTTGGATAAAAATGTTTGATTTTAAAACCAATTTGGTATAAAAATCCTTTTTTACAAATCCAGAAATTTAAAATGAACTGAGGTGGAAGCATTAAAAGCTTTTGGCTTACTAAAATAAAGGAAACTGCTTTAAAGGAAATTGAATTTGTGCAATATATATTTCATTCATTTTACGTGAACTTTAATGTTTTGTAAACTAAGCCCTAATGGCAACACACCTTTAAGCTTTTTTTCATATTTAATCACCTTTTTCCACACAAAAGAAATGAAAAACGTTTTGAAAAAGCATTTAAAAGGCTGTGTATCACGTTTAGTTTACATGTATTGCAAAAATGAGCATCTCTATGGAAATTGTGAATTTACAATGAGCTCTTAAAACTGTTCTGCTTCCTCCTTTTACCCGGGGCTAGATTATTCTCTGGTTGCATTTGACCTGGACTGCAGTGACGTCCCGTCAAAGCCACAGGTTTTAGTTAAATTTTGATTTAAATGAACATTTTCTTTTCAAGGATGACCAAGAATCCAGGCTGTTGCGTTCCTTCAGGCTTGGCACATAAATGTGTATCGAATCAAATAAGCTGTTTTCTGGTTAGCTATTGGTCTTCATGGTCCATTAGTTTTTAGTGTTTTTCTCTCAATCTCTGGAAGGCAACAGACATGCAGAAGGTTTGCCTCTTAGGGCTGTGTCTGGGTGAACAATCTGCACTCCTGTGAGGTGAAATGAAGCTGACTTCCTAGCTTCCCTTTATCTCCAGTACATATCGCCTCTGCATCGGAGCAAAGTCCTTCACAGGTTGTTTGTTATGGCGACTTGTGTTTGTTGAAATCAATCCTTCTCAGAGTAAACAACACAAGAGAGTCGCTTACTTCTGGAGATGGAATGTAAGCCATAATGTGCACCGTTATCCTGTTGGCTAACTGCTTTATCGTTACTCCACGATGTTTGACCTTGATAACTGATGCAGGCATCTGCTTTCACTGCCCCCCTCCCTCCACCATCCCTGGCTTGAGTCTCATCCTCTGTTGGATGATACAACTGTGGGAGGATTGTGGGAGACTGAGAGGGAAAGATAAGCAAACAGAAAAATTCAAAGTTTCCCCTGGAGACTGAGAGGAGTCAACGGTTAACACGGCCTTAACAGCTGCGTTTGGTATGATGTTGGACAAACGGCTTTTACTTACTTAATGTGATTTAGTAAGTTATTTATTTTGAAATGTGTGCAGAGTTCTATTGTTTGGGGTAAAATGTCTTTGAAGCTGTGGAAGGGCAGATTCTTGTTGAATGATTCATGAAAACCTTTTCAGGTGTCCCAGGGTCAAGTGGACCTGCATCTCCTGGTTCCACTATGCAAACAGGCGTCCCTCCATACACAGTAGGAAGCTTGTGTGTGTGTGTGATCGCACATATGCAATAGTGAGGCCCCTCACCCCCCACTGACAGTCATGCTTTTTTAGGGTTTGATGAAGTTTTGTGCATGTGCATTCTCCTCACCCCCACTGATCTTCTTCTGTGATGCTCACAGCAAACAAAAACATGACTGGAAGTTTGTTGGTTCAGAAAGTATTAACAGAGTACAACATGTCTGAAAATTCTCACCGAGTTCCTGTGAAGTTTCATCTCTTAACAGTGAAATTGTTATTTGCATTGTTTAAAGATTCCCATCGTCGTCTGTTAACTCAGCAAACCTCTATATTTGATGGTACTGCTGTCAGTTAACCCTTTACCACAGCAGCTCGTGTCATTCTGACTATCATAACTCTTTAAGTATTTACGCTATTAACCATTTTCTCTATGTAAGGCTGGGTTATAAAACAATAGCTATCAATAATGCGATGGTACCTTTTCTCGATAGTAAAACGAGCCTATCGCGATAGACTTTTATTTTGAAGGGTCAGAAATTAACGCTCGCCAGTGACGATCATTTTCTCCTTTTGGCGAGTAAAAGTTAGAGGATTAGTCACCACATGGAGAGTAAATGTGTAAGCTTATCATGTTTATTAGCTCTACTTCTGGTGAATTTATTTTGTCCTTTTCTCTACCGTCTGTACGCAAGGTAAACAAAACACTGGAATCAGTAAATGGAAATGATCAAGCAGTTTAGTGGTCTGTCTTATTTATGTTCTCTTTTGAAACTTGAAAGCTTTTGCTTTGATTTTCAGGTTAGTTTGTAATATTTATGGCTTTTTTTAGTTTAGTTTTCTGGAGGAAAAAAAAAATCTCGCATCATGTTCCTTCAGTGAATCTGTCATGTTTAAAGTATAATAGAAAAAACTTGCGTATTACACGTTTCTCTTATGAGCCACAGAGCCTTCAAATTTGACAGATATAGTTATTTCGTTTATATCGTAATATGTATCATTTTCGCCTGATATGAAAAAAAATAATATTGTGCTATAAAAAAATTCACTATCGCCCAGCCCTAACTCTATATGAGAACTGGATCAAGTGAGTGTGACATCACCCATAAAAAAAAACAACTGGCTTCCAGTTCCACCAAAATGAAGTCAATTCAGTCGCCATTTTTTCGGGTGCAGACATCGCCATGTTGGAACCAGAAATTGCCAGTAAGCTGTAGTTGGTCCAAGCTGGTCTGAGTCAGCAGTTCTATGACAACTACTCTCGTTAACCAGGAGCGAGCTTGTTGGAAGTCCACAGCCTTACCACTTGAAAGCAGGCTCAAGAGAATCTGTCAAGCACTTTGGCCTAATCCCAGTTCTCCCCCTACGGCTTCTGCCTACTCCTCTAATTGTAGGGGCATTTGAAGCTGTTGTGGTGTCCAAAATTGATTTTTTAAGGGGAAGGCAAGGGACTTAGTGCTGGGGATCCCTCTGCCTGCAGGGGTATCTGCGTCCCGCAGGAGAAATGCATTTCTTCATGTGGGTGTGCTCTGAAGCACAGAAGTTTACATTTGTTAGTAAATTTCTGTGAGTAAATGTGAGTAAAATAAATGGAAGAAATGACGTTTAGCATGACTTTTTAAAGTAATAAAACCAAAGTGTAACTTAAGTGACCTTCGACTATTGATGACATCATCGAGGGTCAGTAATACCCAAATCTGAAGTCATTATTTTTCAAATAGCTCTCCACTTGGACGGCTAAATGTAGGGGTAGGGAGAACCCGTAGGGGTGGACTTCGGATTCAGCCTTTGAACATTCCACGTGAGACCACTTACTCGTGTTGAGGCATCTGATCAGTCAATTTATAACTTGAATAAATAAGTGGGATCAGCAAGAGCATTTTAAAAGGAAGGTATCTGAGCAAGAATGGTTATGCTAACAAAATAATGACTTCTCAATACAATGATTTCTCTATAAAAGTCAGTGAAATTTTGGCTTTTTGGGACCACTGGGTACTTCGTCTTTAGAACGTGAAGGATGAGGGTCGGTCAGTCCAGTTCTCATAGTCATTAATGTAAAATCAGTAGATTCTGAAGATGGAACTCAACCTTGTATTGATACGCAAAACATTTTACAGTAGCAAAGTGCTTACTTAATCAATGTAAACTAGTTGATTTTGTCATGGAGAAAAGCGGCTTTGTGCTGTTAGCGCCTGAATTTCGCTGCGGGATTGCAGGTATCGCGCATATTCAAATTAATTCCCCCAAACGAAGCTCTTATAATGCAAGAAATTCCGCATGAAATGAATGTGTAATCAGGGGCCACAAAAGTAGTCGATAGCCTTTGAAAATTCACCACCCCATATGCCTGGAAAATGCATAAAAAGGGCCCAAATGTTTCAAATTTTAAGGGGCGGAATGTGGAACAATCCGGAAGTTTTCATCACAACTACAAAATCAGAAACAAAGAGTAGGACTGAAACAACGAAGAAAAAAATATTTTAAAAATCTCAAAATTTCAAATTTAAACAATTTCAAATATGTATTATTCTGTGGTAAGATCTTTAGCCAAGTTCACAAGTACCATCCTCCACAAAGTGTATAAATCCTTCACATGAGAAGCAAATAAAGGGGAATTTAACAAAGTGGATTTCAGGTCCTGGCTGTTATGCAGCATTACATTAGTTATGTGTTGCTCATCAGCATAAAGCCACTGTGAAGCAGCTTTTCTCAGCGTTGAAATTGGATGATTCTCATTGGTCGTGTAAATGATTAAAGAGTTACGGTACGTCAAAGAGCGTGTGCTATTTAGTTGTCACCAATGACATCGCCAGGTGTTAAAGGGTTAAATGTAGAGGTCAAAAGACCAAAGTGAGCTTAAATCTGACTTCACAGATGAATGCACACCCAAACATCTAAAATTTACTATGACAGCTTCAGTCATTTAGTTGAGTCTCTTGTTGTCTTGGAAATGATAAACTGAATGCCTAAATGGGTTAAGAAAAAGCACGGATGATGCCTGGAAGCTTTTGGGGGAGCACCATGAGGCATGCTGGGAACTGTAGTCTATACGAGCCATTAGCTGCTCTACCACCAGACCTGTGTCATGTGCTTTTGCTGCCTTAAGCACCACATTGAACTAACTGGCAGGCACTGTTCGCACTTGAGGCTGCTTCTGCTCCATAGGCTTCAGTGCATAATTCTACCGGCTTATACTGGTAGTTGTTTTCTAAATCATTCCTTTGGTGTGATATTTGCATGAAAACTTTGTTCCCCTTTTCCTCTAGAATGCGTGATGAAACGTCATGGGACGATAAAGGAAAACGTCCAATCAGAAAGAGACTCTCCATCATGCTCTGCTGAAGGGGGGGTACCCATGACATCACTCACAGCCCCCACTGTCGGCGTGACCCCCATTGCTGTTTCTGCTGCATGTTGTTTCTTTTCTACAGACCTGTGCTCACAAACAACAGAGTACATTCTTCTTCTCCTCTTCACCTGCTATGGCTCGCTTCCAAACTCGAGAATCCCAAGGCTCTCGACCCCCTTCACAGCCCCTTCCTGCACTTCCTCTTTTTCCGACTACCTTGGCTTTAACTGACAGAGCATTGGGTTTTGTACTGACTTGCTTTTTGTCTACAGGGCCCTTTAACTCAATCTCTTGACCATCTTGAATCGCATTTGCCTCAGTAGTGAGGCCACAGGCTTCACTTCTTGATTTATGCTGTTTTTTTGTTTTCCCTTCACAGAAGCAGGGAGAGCCTGAGCAGAGCTGGCATCTGCCTGTGTGTTTACCCTCTATTTATATTCACTGCTGTTTTGCCTGTGTTTTTTTGTTTCAGACACTACCCCAAGACAAACTTCACCTGTGTGGCTGACACTCCAGAGAACCTCCGCCTGAAACAGCAGAGCAAGATGCAGAGCCAGGTAACTTCCTGCCATCGGCCAAACAAAAGCATTAATTATTAACTGCCAAATAGCATGTCCACAAACAAACCTATAAAAGAGGATTTTGAATTAGTGATGGTTGACTTTTACCTATCAGTCAGAAAAGCTTATCAGACTAAATGTGTTTGATTGTCTTGGCAGTTTGGAAAGTCTTCAGAGAAACACCTTGGTGTTGAAGAGAGATTTCAAAATAAAATCAGATTTTTTTTATTTAATTGGAAAGTCTAGAACTGAAGCATTAACTGAACAAAAATGCAGCTTTTTTGCTTAAAGTTCCACTCCAAATGTATTTAATCTATTTTAACAGCATTCCCAGTGGTCTTTTAATTAGGATTTTGCCAATTCTAGACTAAATGAAAAACCCACGTCGTTCCAAAGACATATTTTCTACAGTTCATCAGGAGCTCATTAGAAATTTGCCTCTGGGGTGTGGGTCGGACGGTTGATGCGGAAGTAACCTTATGTTGATATCCCAGCAGTCCTTTGTTTACACTCTCTCCTGCTGGCTTACAGCCCCTCACAACCCAAACCTAACATTAGCCCAGCAAATGTTAGGAGCTCTGCAGTTGTACAGTTCTGAGCTAGATGCCAGCTCAGATGAGCACAATCAAGACGTTAATGAATCCATTTGTCTTCAAGTGGATGACTTCCAGTTAAAGCGGAGCAGGGAGGCTTTGGCCCGCCATGGCTGTTGCTGTATAACAAACTGCAGGTTTTCATCTGGTTCTGATCTATTCCGACTTGAGTAAAGAAATATTCAAACACTTTAAATCTTAAATTGTTGTATATGTGTATACAACATGTTAAAAATCAGATTTTTTTTTATTTTATTTTTAAAGCCGGACATGTCGGCTGCAAATGTAGGACTGCTGGGTTTTAACGAAACATTTTAAATTCAAAATCTCTATCTAGACACTAATTCTGTTCTCACAACAACACCTTTTCCTTCTAATTTGCAATTATAAGGAACATAAATACAGTTCTTCCTGTAGGTATAAAAAGGACAAAGATACAAATAGACTTCAAGATTGAAATGAGGAGAAAAGGTCAACAAAAATATCTTCCTAAACCAGGTTATTTTTCTAATAACCTTTTTACACGTGACAGTTTCATGTGCTCATTTTAAAACTTTTAGCAGTTTTTTTTTTTAGTACTTTCTATGGCTTGAGCCGATATAGAAGAACTAAAACATTTTGTTTTTGTTTCCAGTGACATTAATTCTTATATGTGATTTGAAACTTTTCTGTGTTTCTTCTAATAATATTTGTTAAACTTGTTGGATTTCAGACTTTAGTGATAACAGAATACCCTAAAATTCTGGAAAAAATAACGCCTGGACTTTTTGTCATAAGTTATTATTAACTGTGAACCTCAAAGATTGAAGAGTGATATGAGATTTGACCAAATCCTGCTCTAAAGAGAAGGCAGCTCTTTCATCACTGTTTCCAACCACCACAGAGTAGGCCATGGGTGTATTTCAGGGGGTTTGTGGTGTCTGGGGGTAGTGGTCGTATGGGGAGGGGGATGACAGAGGCATCAAGAGACAGATGGTGTTTTTCCACGCGTCTAAGCAGCTCCCACCCCCCTTTAAAAACACCCAATATGAGTTGAAATGACACACATTTGAATGCTGAGATAATGACACAAAAGATAAGTTTTTTTTAATTCTCAAACTACTTTTTGAATTGATTTTTAAGAATAAAATGGTTCTTTTATTTGAAAGAAACCAAATGGCTTCACTTTAGAGTTTTACGTTATATTTGAGAAAGATTTAGTTCTGTTTTTAAAGTAGAAATGAAAGAAAAAATAAAATATTAGAGCTGGATTCAGTCCGCTTGTGCTTAGATGTAGTTTTTGTGCAGTGAGAAAGTTGAAAGTGCGACAGAACTGGCTGTCGAACCTCTTAGCATCAATGGTGCCGCGTTGCTACAGGAACCCTATTGCTATGGTAGCAGGGTAGAGGTTTGTCACACCGCATTACAAGACTCTGCAGGAGAAACAGAAACAAGCTGCAGAAAGAAGGAAACTAAAGAAACAGGAAAGAGCCAATTGGGGAGGAGAGGAGCGATGAAGCACCCATGAATGAAAAGATGATGAGGCAGGAAGGCAACAGAGAGGGGAGGGAGTGGAAGGTGAATGAGTGAGCAAAGGAAAACCTCCAGTAGGCTCTACAGGAGCAGAGAAGAGGAATAAAATGAGAAGCTATGGTTGACTGTCGCTTAATTGGTAAAATATGAATGAATGAAAAAGGAGCTTCACAGGGAAGGGTTGTGGGCGGGGGAGGAATGCAGGAGAATGATTGGTGGAGAGGAAACTGTGGCTTAGACCCTGAAAGACAAAGGAGATGGGCTTGTAGAATGGAAACAGGGGGAGGATCAAGTGTTGACTGAGAGAAACAAGGATGAAGGGTAAGGATGGGATGGAGGCGCAGAAATCTTTATTGAAAGATGTGGTTTTAGGGGAATGCTAACGTCTACTTCTTGATGACTTCAGGGTTGTATCTGAGCAGATTTCTTACACACCAGCTGTGAATCAATCACCTCTTTTTATCACGAGAGGACTGCTGTCAGCACTCGGTTCAGCTGCGTCGGACGTTATTCAGATGGGTTTTCCAGAAACGGCAGTGAAGAGAGGTGATGTGGTCACCATGGAGGCAGGGCTGGTGTGGGGAGGTGCAGCTGAAATGTCATGATGGCGAGAAGACAGGATGTCAGTTTAAAAATACGCCTTCCTGTTTCAGGTTTGCAAAGTGGTGTATGCGGTTGTGGGTTTAACTACTGGAGGTGATCGGGGGGGGAGGCTGTTCTCTTGCAATTTCTAAAACTTTTCGTATGGGTTGGACATTTCCTCCTTTGCCCTCGGGTGAGAAGTGGGCGGGACAACTGGAAGCAAACACAGAAACGCTATTCGTCACTCCTCACTACAGCTCATTTTGACCAAATATGGTTGCTCCCACGTCCTTATGTAAAGCCTTTGCTCATGAGCAAACAGGAAGTGAACATCCTCACAAAAGACTGTCATTATTGCAGGCTCTGGTTTCCAAAAAAACACAAACTTATTCAAATAACATGTTAAAATTTGTGTTTTAATGTCAAAAGTCCAAAAGAAAATGTCACCTTAATTTCAAGTAAATTCTGTCTAAAAAATAAAAACCCCAATGTGTAATGGAATGATTATTTTGTCTTTAAGGTATTTCCTTTATGCTGCAACATAATTCAGGAGCAGGTTTTTTTTGCCAAATCACAAGATTTATTAATTAAAACTTCAAAAGAATTTTTCATTTTTTTAGTTATAATTTCTTTGCAAAAAAGAAAAGTCCACGTCTAACTCATTCATGTTTTTGTTTTTTGCATGTTGATGCAGGTTCTTTACAGGGAGGATTTTGAGAAGAATAAAGGCAAAGGGTTCAGCGTGGTGGCAGACACGCCGGAGTTGCAGAGAATTAAGAAAACACAGGACCAGATCAGCAATGTAAGCGACTCTCAACCAGGATCCTCTGTTTCCTGCGTTTCCTCTGTTCAGTGATGGTGGACTCTGCTCTGATTCCCTACTTTAAGTAGAATATTTTTGGGGTTTAGATTCTGAGCCTTTTCTTCTTATTCCATTTCCATCCCAGTCCTGAGTATCTGAAGTTTCTCCCAGGATTGCTTCATAGTATTTAAATGTTGACATCCTTTTCAATTTGAATGAATTGTCTTAATTCTGTCCATTTTGGATTTTTCTTCAAATTATCTTCTTTATTATGAAATCAAGCTGTGTTAAAAGTCTATAGCATTCAGGGTTTGTCTATTTATCCTGATGTTTTCTGTCATGGTGTTTTTTTATGGCTCACACAGATGAGCTGACGAACCAATCGTTGGCCTCTTGCCCGTTTTCCAGTTTGGCGTTCGCTCCCTGTAGCTAGATTGAGTGTTACTTTATGAGCACTGATCCATTTAATTCACTTGCTGTGTGTGTCATTGAATCATGACAGCTGTTTGGGTGCATTGTGGGATATGTAGTTGGGGTATTGTGAGCGTGAACCATTCAAATCAATTCAAACTTTATTTGTATTGCATTTTTCAACGTGTGTAACACAAAAGTGCCAGATTAAAAAGAGAGGTCTTGAGCCTTCCTTTAAAAACATAAACAGTCTCTGTGGCGCTGAGGCTCCCTGGGAGGCTGTTCCACAGGCGAGGTCCATAAAAACTGAATGAGGCCTCGCCGCAAGTTTTAGTTCTAGATAGCCAAAATTCCTGTACCAGAGGACCTCCTACTTTAAAATCCTATCAGATATATATGACAGCTCAAGACCATAAAAACATTTATGAACCAGTAAAAGAAATCAATTCTGAATTGCACAGGAAGCCAATGCAGCGATTTTTAAAACGGGTATAATGTGTTCATGCCCTCTGGTCCTCGAAACCACAGTGCGGCTGAGATCTTCAGGCAAGTTCACAGGTTCACTCTGTCTAACATAACACCAAGGTTTCACACACTGAAAAGTTTTATAATTTCTTTTAGTTTATATAAAACAATCTCTCTCTGGTCTTCAGAAGCGATCACTAAAACCTGTTTTGTCCTGGTTGAGCTGTAAGCCACTGCATCAACTAAGACAAAACTTTCCAGTGTTTGCACTGATAAATACAATGCTATAGATTCATTAAAATCAACATTTTTTTCAGTTACAAAACTAGATCTAATATAATTAATTTTACTCCTGAAGTGGTCTGCAAAACTCTGCATGTATATGCATCTGATGCTGCCATGGAGGACCTCTGAAAATCTCTTGTTAGGGTATCTATTGTTCTGAAGAGAAATGTAGGGTCATTTTTGTTTTGTATAACTAAGCTTGAGAAGTGGAGGGTTCTGGCTTTTTTATTGCTTGACTGTACATCATTTGCTCTTTACATCAATGTTCTCCTGCATTCCCGTTTTATGGTTCTGATTGCTTCTTTTCTCCAGGGTGCTGTAGCTTTAGTTTTCACCGTGTTTGTTTTAAGGTGGAGCTACAGCATCAATGGATGACTCTAGTTTGTTATTGAAATATTCAACCATAGAAACACATGATGCAGGTCAAATCTGAGCAGGTGTAAAATTTTTGGTGTAAAATATTAATGCAATTTGTAGCCACATCAGAAGTTATGTATCATTCCCTCATAGTTCTCACTAGAGTTTCCTGTCGAGTAAAACTGGTGATATGACTATATGAGAACTGGATAAAGCAAGTGTGATGTTACCCATAGAAAATGGCTAACTTTCAGCTCCAATAAAACAAAGACAATTCAGACGTAATTTTGGGGGCCGCAATGTTGGAGCCAAAGATTGCCAGTAAGCGGATCCAAGTCAGTCTGAGTCCTCAATGGAAACCACTCTTCCCAATCAGGAGTGAGCTTGTAAGAAGGCCACACCTCTACCACTTAAAGGCGGGCTAGACAAAATCTGTCAAAGGTTTCGAACATTGGACGTGGAGGTCATCAGGCGCCACCTACTTTTTATTGAGTCACCTGATTGGCCAATTCATAACTTGAACAACTTGCAATTAAAAAGTTATGTTTTAAAATAGGTAGCAGAGCAAGAACAGGGATTCTTACAAATATAATGGCTGAGGAATAGCTGTTTGTTTTTCAGTAGAAGTCTTAAGGGATTTTGCCTTCTTAGAACCAGCAGATACTTCCTGTTTGGAACTCGAGAAGGGACGGGTCACTCCGTCCAGTTCCATATACAGTCAATAGCTTGAACACAGGTGGAGCATCCTTTTAGAGAGGTTGTGGCACTTTATAAATAAAGTGAGCTTAATGTTAAAAATATTTTTGTCGTAATACTCTTTTTGTTTTTCTAGTCAATTTTCTAGTGGGTTTCACTTCCTCCGCCTGAAGCCCCAAAGAACACATGAAAATTCTTAAAGCGCCATTGTTTGTCTTTGAACCAGCCACAGCATCTCCTCTTTACTTCCCTCTTTTCTGTAAATACTGTAAAACTATTTGGAAAAAGCATACGTTGTTTACCTCGTCCTTCCAGTTTCTCAACTCGGCTGTGAAGGCCCTAATTTTCTTGTGAAACACCCTCACGCATAAACACATCATTATCTTTTACCAACCTCACTAATGTCACAATGAGTGTGGAGGGCGATGCATAATTACTGCTTTCATATAATGAAAGATCTCGCACGTTTGAGATGAAAGAAATGTGTAAGAAAAAAAAAAAAACACTGCTTATTTATGTGCGCACATTCTAACTAGATCTGGGGAAAACGGAAGAGGCTTCAAATGCATTTTTATTTACAGCTGATGAGCATCTGTGAGCAATTACGGCGTTGTTCCTCGTCAGTCATTATAAAGACACGTAGCTGAATGTTCATGTTTTGGTTTTTTTCCTTTCTTAAATCCCAAGAAAACAGATCGCCCCACTTATTTTTGCTTTTTCCCTGTTTAATGACTCGACTCATGCTGCCCTATTTCCTGTTTTGTTTTCTTTTTTTATGCCATTCAACAAAGATCAAATGTGGGGTCTGAGGTTTTGGTCAGTTCACTTCCTGTGAACCGACATGCAGACTCAGTCGGTTTTCCGTCAGAAGTTCCTGAAATGATGTCTCTCACAGAGCATATTGCACTTGAGAAGAGCCTCTGTGTTCTCTCACTGACTTGATCCACTGTTCCTGGACAAACACTCCATCCTCCAGTCCAGGCTGTGATTACACTCCTCGAGAAGGACGCTGGCACAGTGAGCCCTTTGAGCCCCGGTTAGTAGCAGAGACTGAAGCGCTATGAGTCAGCCTAGAAATGGAGGGGAGGATTATTTAGTGCAATTACAGGCGATAACCCGGTTCTAGTTTTGTCAATCCAGAATGTTTGGTGTTGAAACACTTAATTCTGCTGATGCCAACCTGCATGTTGCAGGCTGTTTACAAAGATTTTTGCTGGAGATTTTATTTCCTTTCAACTTTATGACAGATTTAAAGCCTGTATATTAACCTAACTGAGAATAATTATTAATCACTGGGTGTGTGTAAACCCTCTTTACTCCTGCACTTCTGCGTCCACAGTTAACTCTTTGTTTCTCTGAAACATTGTTCCTGTTTCTTCCTTCACCTTCTGTCTGTGGTGTGCAAGCTGTGCAGCTCACGATGCTTCCTGCTTCTGAGAATGTCATTTCCTCTCAGAGTCGGGCAACTTCCTGAGCCTTGACTGCTGGAACATTAACCCGCCCCACCTTTCTGCACAAACGCAGAGCACGAGAGAGCCCCCTGGTGGATGGAAAACCAAAGAAAAAAGGACAAACAAGTTTGATCTTTGTCTTAATGCTTGACGTTGTTGTTTCAGATTAAATATCATGAGGAGTTTGAGAAGAAGAAGATGGGAGGAGAGGCTCCACTTACGCCCACTAACCCCAATGCAGGTAGAAAAAAAACTTTTAAAAAATACATCTCATTTTAAAGAGTAATGACAGTAAATAAGGTGTTCTCTATACATTGCATTCTTGTAGATGAGAGATCGAAGTAGATATTTTATGGAAGTTTAAGCACGTATCCAATTCCATTCCTTTAACAAATGGAAAATTGTTTTTAGGACTTCTTTTACAGAAGCCATGTTTGTTTTACATTATTGATTTAGAACATCACACAGATGCTCATTGTTTTTTTGTTTTTTTTTAAGTTGTATGGTAGGAAACTTAACAGGTGTTGAATGTAAATCTTAGATTTTCGTGTTCTTGATTGAACACACAGGAGAAGAATGTTGTCTTTTTGTATGTTGAAATAAGAGCCCGCGATTTTGAGGAAATATGTTTGTATGTCATTCTGTTGTGTTTCCCAGGAGCTTACCAACCACCTGCAGCCTCTCAGAACTACCATTATGACCCCACCCCTGAACCGGTGCGCCAGGCAGCTGCTGCTCCTCCTCCCAGTTCTGGGGTCAGTCATTAAACATTTACACAATCAAGACTTAAAAATTACTCAAAGGATGTAGTTTAATTTTGTGCAGCAAAAGGTTCATGTTTTAGGCTGTGTTCACTTCAAATGTGACTTCTGTGGCAGGGGCTTCGGGTGTCAAGGTTAAGTCAATGTACAGACGCATCAGATGTCCTTTGAGTGTGCGACACAGCACGGCAGGCTAGCAGCAGCGCGTTTCAGGAGTTTCCACAGTTCAAAAATCTGAACTTTGACATCACGTCAACCAATCAGAAAGTCAGCTTTGGCGAGTGACGTGTTTATGACGTGATCAGCAGGTGGAGTCCAAAACCAACAGAAGAATCAGATTTTTGTTGTTTGTTTTCCACTTGAATTTTATATCTGTCTTATTTGTATCAAGACAATAATACAAGGTTCTCTCATTTATAAATATTTTTTCCTCTTTGAACTAATGTGGGACAGCAAGTCGTCAAGCTGGTTCACAGAGAGACGGAAGTACCGCTGAAAGTGGCCGTCATTCAGACGCAGCTCTGGTGATAATGTCACCGCATTGGGAGAGTGATTTCATGAACCCAGACATGGAGCTGTGATCCCTGATGCAACCTGCGTCCTCTATGCATTGACTGTATATGAGATATACAGATATACAGTCAATGCTTCCATGTAGCGATGAGGCTAAACATTTTTGATCTGCTCCAACAGGAGGCAGGAGCATTAAGTTTATAAATACACTTTGATTCGGCAATCATGATTGGAAAGAGCATGACATGTCTGACATTGGAAAGAATTTTTAGGAAGTAAATGTGTGACCTCTGTGGCCTACATGGAGCCACACCTGAAAACTAGCTGACCAATGTTGTTTTTGTTGACAGAAGCGATACAGAGCAGTGTACGACTACTCGGCTGCCGATGACGACGAGGTGTCCTTTATGGACGGGGACGTGATCGAGGATGTGCAGCAGATTGACGAGGGCTGGATGTACGGCCGCGTGCAGCGCACGGGCCAGCAGGGCATGCTCCCTGCCAACTATGTGGAGGCCATCTGAGTGAGCAGAAAAAAAAGCTGGAAAGAGGAGGAAGTAGTGAAAGGGAGGGAAAGAAGGAAAAGAAAAGCCCAGTGCCATCTCATCTTAACGCCGCTTTCTCTTAATTTTCTCTTATTCCCTAATCTGTCCTGTGACTCCCTGAATCTTCTCCTGATGCATCCCCGCTCTGCTGTCACTGTCCACACGCTCCCTCCATCCGTCTGCTTCCCTGTCCGTCTGTCTGTGCTGACGTCTGTCTCTGTTTCCTCGCCGTCTCTCAGAAACTGAAAGTCTTCAAAAAAAAAAACCCCGTAACTGATAGCAGTACGCCGGGGTCATGCCGTGTCGCTTTTGCACTCAACAATCATGAACAAGAAAAAAAAAAAAGGAAAAGTGCAAAATAAAATCCCCTTCATCATTTAACGCCACAGGGGCTGTTCTGTGGAGAAAATGTCCCTCCTTTGTTTTTTGCTTTGGTCCATTTCACAGCGTGATCCCATCCAGACTGGAACCAGGGCGTCGAGGATTTATCGATTCGTGTACATTCCTTCAAACACAACTGTGCTGCTGTCGCACCAAACAGCCACCCAACAGTTGGAACAGAGAGGTTTAATTTATTTTATAGGTAGACACACATCTCATGATTTCTGCACAAATGGGCACCCTTATGTCCAGCGTTGCATTGTGGGTATCATTGTGAAACTGGAAATTGTAGCCTAACTGAAGAGCACCTCCTGTCGTTGCCTTTCTCAGGGGTCTCTGGTGCAGGTGGGGGATCAGGGACAAGTTAGGGGACATTTCAGTCCATTTCTTGGAGCTACACTGATGACACCACCACAGATTGTGCGCTCTTGTTGTGTACACAAACTTTTTCATGTTCTTTGCTGTCTAAATGCCTTCAAACCTGATTCACAAAAGATTGCCAACTAAAATTCAACAGTTTGG
Source organism: Oryzias celebensis (assembly GCA_014656515.1). Taxonomy (NCBI): domain Eukaryota; kingdom Metazoa; phylum Chordata; class Actinopteri; order Beloniformes; family Adrianichthyidae; genus Oryzias; species Oryzias celebensis. The sequence continues at coordinate 5,139,448 of BNCR01000008.1, read as the reverse complement.
AGAAATAATTCCCCTTTAAAAACAGAATTAGTTCAATAGAGAGAAGGCCAAGCACAATTCTGTATTACAAATCATTTGAGTTTGAATGAATTTCTCTTTTTTTATGTGAGAACATTCCAGTTCTGTTTTTCATTTAATATAAAAAAATGTTTGAACCTTTGATGTGATAAATGTTGTCTTATGATGTTATTCCTTTGCCTTCCTTGTCATCAGATGCCTGTTTTAAACGAGAAAAACGTCACAATCTTCTAATTCAAACAGTGACTTGTAACAGTTGATGTAGAATGATGCATTCAGTTATGGATCAGTGAAGGGAATAATTGTGGCCAGAATATTGCTAACAGAGAGCTGGTTTCCAATGAGGGGCGGGTCAGTAAATCCTGAATAATCATCTCGGTTGGTGTTTGGCTCCACGTACATCCACACAAAACCAAGAGTCTCGCTCTTACACCGAAAAGCTGCATCTTTTTTCCACACTCAGAGCGTCTGAGAAGGGGTTGTTCCTTCCCAGGTGGGGACGAAACTGATGGGACACCTCCCTCTTCTCTGTTTTTATCCTTCTGTGAAAAAATGCAGCTAACATATTCGGGGTGGTTTTTCATTTCGGGGCAGGATGACAAACCATAAAACGAAGCTCCCACTATGTAGCTCCATGACTTTGTATAACTGTATATGCACCGTATGTGTATCCTGGAGGGGGGGACGTATAGGTTTTGGTGCTCTGGGAAGTGAACGCAGCTGAAAGTGCTTCATTATTCTGTGAATGTGAGGAAGTAATGTGGCTTTAGGAGAACTTTAATTATTTCTGAGGTAAACAAGAGGGGAAAAAAGGTGAAGAAGACTTTTAAATGCCTTGACCCGTGTTTAGCATCTGCTGGATTAAAAAAAAAAAAACACATGCTGGATTGGAAAAAATGTTTTATTCTTTTTAGGGAATTCATCAACTTACTTTTCTTAAAGTTTAGTTGCTATGGTCATTTCACCCAGTTCAATTAAAATATATATATATTTTTTTCCCTTTATTCCCAATGAAATGGAAAGGAAACAATGGCCAAAGACTGGCAGTTTTGTAGAAACTTGGCTGGGGAAGGATGTACATGTCCTGTGGGGGGCGATAGAGGGTCGGTGCTCTTAATCTCTCAGCCTGTAAGGCAGGGCTTATTAGTTTGACCTGGATACTAGCCAGGAGTTGACCTCTTTGCTCCAAATGCCGTTCATCTGCTCTGGCATTACTACTGAACCGTAACGTTGCATCCTAACCTCGATTCCCCTCAATTCTCCATCCTGTCCTCCACCCACCCCGCACCCTGCAATGGTCCCTTTCTCCTTCAGCCTTCATCGTAGGTTCTTGTGCTTCTAATGAATCATTCCCTGCTTCTATGATACTGGTTGTATACTGTAGACTTTGCAGAGTGAAATTATGTAATCCACAATTGCAGGTTTAGCACTCAGACCAGTTCTGTGCATTCCATCTTTGTTTTGTTTTTGATATATTTTTTTTAATGAAAATAAAGAATATCATATTGTCATATACTTGTATTCAGAACTCAGATTTACGGACCTGATATCATCTCCCGTTGCCCTGTTACAGCACTTCAAACTGTACTTATGATTCTGCAGACTCAATAAAATGTCATTTTTTTTCTCAGAATCCAGTTTGTTCTTTGTATTTTTTCAGAAAAAAAAAAATTAAAAATGTACTTGGTTGAAGTAGGCAAAGCGCTTTTTGTTCTGATTTTGTCAAATAAAGGTATTTTAAAGCTAATTTAAAGGGTTTTTTTTATGTTCAGCTCCAAAATAGAGTGAAAGCAAAGCTGTCTGGTCAGCGCTGCACAAAGCGCAGTCGTGTGTTTGTGGGTTTCTTTTTATTTAGTGTTATGTGCTATTGTTTCTGATGATCCAAATTACTATTTACGTTCAAAGCTTTATTTTTGTTTACCTTCAGACATGTTTAGTCATTTTTGGCTAAACTAGCTAAAATGCTAAATAACAAAGATCACAGATTAACGTTTTGCAACTTAACGTAACTTTAGTGTTTTGTCTTTAAGCGTTTAATACATTTTTCGTTCGTATTCATTCACTAATTCTTGGTGAAATGGATACAGGTTTATGATTATAGAATTCTGTTCGGAAGTCATTTCCTGGTTTGAAACAAGTGGGCGGGGACTCGAGCCGAAGTCTTACCGATTTCTCCCGATCTTGTCCGATCTTGCGCACAGGCCCCAAGGCAGAACCGCGCGTTCTCCTCGCGTCTTGCTCGTTCTTTCTCTGCTGCAGACACCGTTTCCACCATGGTGGACATCATGCTGCTGATGTTCTTCGCCATCATGGGCCTCGTCTTCCTCTCCTACATCATCTACATGCTGTGATGATCGCCAGCTGCTGCACAGGAGAAGCTCCGGCTCCTGCATCCCGTTTGCATCGAGGTAAGGCGCAGCTTTGTCCTGTAAATCCAACATTACGCAAAAACGACTTATAGAAATGCATGAAATCAAAAATATTTTGAACATGTAACTATGATATTGTTTTGCTTTTTAATGTAGAGATAACATATGTGAAATAGTCATATATTTATTTTTTGTTTAAAATCTCTTTTAGGTGCAAGAGTCTGAGCCATGATGACTCAAATCCCAGACCTCAGGTGGGAAGTGAGGGAGTCCAGAGGAAGACCAACCCTCATCATCATCTCTGCCCTTTTATAAATGAACCCTCCAACCAAAGTCAGCTCTGAAACCCCCAACAGTATTCTGTATTTGCTGCTGAAGATGATGCACAGCTTTGGTCAAACAAGTATGGATGCTGGATGGCTTTTTGTGTGTCGAATTCCATCTGCCAACACTGAAAGCCAAAAATCTTTTTATGTGCAATATTCTGACTTCAAATAGTCCTCCTGCATACGAGTGACAGATTCTTTGCCTTTATTTCTGGTAGTTATTATTTACATTTTAGTCATTATGAAATATTCTACACATTAAAGTCCCACTCCGATCATATTTTGACCAATATTTCTAAAGAGTTTCCATAATTACGATTGGGACATTTTTGTCCAGGATAAAAAAATATGTCGATTTCTACATAGTTTCTTAGACAGGCTGTAGTTCATAAAAAATTCTCTACTGAGTTGTGGGCGGGACCTTTCCCCATTGCAGAGAGCTCTCTGTTTACATCATTACTGGTGCAACAAAAATGGCAATATCAGAGCCAGCTCAGCCGAGGAAAGCGAAGACGTTCATGGATCTATTTGTCTCTAAGTGGATGCATCAGAATGGAGCGGAGCAAGTAGACTTTAGCCCACCCAGCATTTCTTCTACGTCACAAAACGCTCTCTTTCAAACAGGATTTTTACGTCTGATCCTGATTCACAGCAATTAGAAAAACAAATACTCAGAAGCGCAATTTTAAGCTGAATTTTCTTTATATTTGTCCTTCATCAGCAGAAAATTCCCCAGGAACATGTTAGAAACGCAGTTCATTGGAGTGGGTCTTTAATATTACGTCATAGTTTCTTTCATAAAAAAATGTTTGCAATCTTTCAGTTGGCCTAAAAATTAATTCTGTTTTTATATTTATATGCACTTATAATTAACTGAATAATATTTCACACTGTGCCACAAAAATATCTAATGGAGTTTGCTTTTAACTTATTTTTCCTCTTTTTTTATAAAATCTGTTGCTCAGAAAGAGTTAATTTTTGCATGCACCTGTCCACTGAAGATGTATAGCCCAGTTTATGTAAAACTTTATTAAACAGACTCTTAAATATGACAAAAAATGTTGTTTGTTTCTCAAAAAAGATGTCTAAAGGAAAAGGATGAAACGATGCAATTCAAAGCAGATGTTGTCCTGAGGGTGGTGCTGTTTGACCACAAAAGCTTAATGAACTGTGGAAAACATTTGCCCTACAAAATCAAATTAAATAAATAAGATATTTAAATGAATCAAGATAGAAAAAAGAGACAGTAGTGTGTTTTCATGAATTAAAACATTTGAAAATGCATCTTATCTATGTTTACATTTATTCCTAAAAAATACCTCTGTTTCTTTTTTATCCATTTTAAAAAATATATAAAATTGTGCAAATAAAACTTCTTTGCCATGAAAAAGATTATATTTCGATACTTACAGTTTATGGTGCAAAATTTACATTTTCTTTAAAACTTTCTGAAATTGCTCCCAACTAGAAAACACAGGTTTTGAGTTGTTTTTTTAGACTGTATTTATCTATTGTTTACTCAAAACAGTCCTGCTAAGGTTTCTCCCACATGTGTGTGCAGAGCCACTTCGGAGAATAATCTGGATTCCTCTGCTGATAGTATAATCTCACCATTACAATACAGCCACTGTTTTAACAGAGCTCGCACACATGCACACATGCAGGCATCTCCCTTCAAAACTGCGTCTTTAGTCCTGCAGGATCAAATGACACTGCAGCACGCTGACTTTACAGCTTCTTCCTTTCACTGGCAAATATAATGATGCATTGAAGTTGGACTCCAGGAGGCTTTTCCTCTGTGTGTAACATGCACAACTGCCTCACTGTAAGCTCGCATTCCTGAGCCCCCCCAAAGGCTCGCACACTTGCATGCTCTCACAAATCCTTGGCCTGTCTGTGGTCTGTCAGCTCCTGCACGCCACGGATCAGATCATGCCTCGGCTGCATTGTCTGCTCACTGAATCACAGAAAAACCCAGCAGGTGCTCTTTTGTTTTTTGGATTTCAGAGACCTTGAGTTCACCCAGAGCAATACTTTAGCCAATATTCAGTGATACAGAACCTTTTTGTGTGTTTATTGTTACTTTAAAAGGAAATTTGTCATCCTTGGAGCGGTTTGGCTTCTTTGCAGCTGCCGGCAACATTGCTGGCATTTCTCTGAGAGTTTAGCTGCCTTTTATGTTTTCACTGCAGTCTGTTGGAGCAACAGTTCAGATGCTAACAATATCCCAGATTTTAAAGCCCCACTTTGATCAACTTTATCTATTTTCTAAGTAGTCTTTTAATTATGATCATCCTAAATCTGAATCTAAAAGCCTGTGTCGTTTTCTAGAACATAGTTTCCGCAGAGCTGCAGTAGTTCGTTAGAAATTTGCCACTCAGTGACAACCCTGTCCCTTTGAGAGCTCTCTGTTTACATGATCTCCCACTAGCTTACAGCCCCTCACACCCTCAAACTAAAATTAGGAATGCAACAGAAACGGCAAGCAAAGTTAACCAGCCGTACAGTTTTGAGGGAGTTTCCAGCTCAGACGAGAAAGACGTTCATGGATCTAGTCGTCTGTAAGTTGATGCATCAGAATGGACTGGAGAAGGGAGGATGTTGCCCATCAACCATGTTTTCCGTACAAATAAGCTTTTTTTTTCTAAATGCATTTTTTAGTCTGCTCCTGATTTACGATTTAAACCAAAAAATACTCTAACATATCAGAACACAGCAATTTTCTTTGCAGTGGGTTTTCAAGGAATCATCGTTTTAGTTTTTGTGGAAGTTTTTTGGAAAAGGGTCAAAATGGTTTTCTTCTCATCTGGACAAAAACTTTTGTCTGTTTTGTTCTTCTATTAGTTCAGTAAAACTTGTTTTAATGGAAAACATGTCACTAAGAAAAATCCTGAGAAAAAAGTGGACACAGTTCAGTCATAAGTCCCAACACTTCTCCCCAAGTTGTCCGTTGGAATGTCGGGAAGCAGGCAGATGATGGATCATTGTGAAAGGGAATCCCTTTATGGATTTTACTTTCTTTGCATTGATGCTGGAAGTGATGAAATATTCAGAGTTCATAATGGTGCCCCACCCCACGTCACCCCTGCAACCCTCTCTGGAATGTGAGCGAGATGCTGTTTATAGGAGACGAGGAATTACATTTAACAGCGGAATGAATATTAGAGGGCAGACAGGGAGGTGGGGGGGCAAAGAAAGAAAAATGGAGACAATGAAAGAAAAGAGAAAAGGGGGTGGGAGAGTGGTTTAACTCTATGCTTAGCTGTGGCCTTCGGCTGGAGTTCCTGTTGTTCAGGGGTGGGAGTTTTCCCCTGTGGGGGCTCGGGGGGGAAGCGGCGGAGGATGTCTTTTTCCTGGCTGAACTGGAACGCCTGAGCCTGGAGGCCTTTATGCCAGATTATGGGTTGCCACAATTAATTATTTTTTGTCCTAGATTATGCATAAACGTTTCTGCAGAAAAGATGGGACTCCACGTCCCATCATGCATCTACACAATAGGAGGCGGGCACCAAAAATCCTTCCAGCCAATGATTTTCAGAGAAGATTTTTAATTGGTGAGCTGCAGGGCAGCTGTTGTCAATGGCAACAGAGGTTTGCAGGGAAGCATGAGCTGGACAGCTGGTAGAGGGTCCCTCAGCCCCCCCAACTGAAGGGGGGGGTGTCACATGGTTCCCGTGCAGCCAATCTGAAGCGTCCGCCCTCCTCTCTGCCTCTCTCCCTGTCTCTCATTTGCTCATCGTGGCTCTGCTCGGCTGCAGCAGGAGGGGGGAAGGGAGATGGAAAGAGAGGAGGGAAGTGGCAACGGAACAGGAGGGAGGGGAGGGGAGGCAAGGGGCCAACTCACACCGTCAACGAGTAAAAAAGCTTGAAAACGAAAACGGAGAGCGGGAGTCTCTGCCCTCTGTCTGAGCATCAAGGAAAGAGGTCTGGGCTCCACAGACGCCCACTTCACCGCTGGAGCAGCAGAAGAAGTAGAGAGAAGATAGAAAAAGGCAGAAGGTGAGCGTTTAGCTGGATGTACCAGGCTGTCACAGTCAGAGACGCACAGAGAGTCAGGACCATGCCTCTATGGGGAGGCGCAGCGGCGGCTGGTGGCTGCCCGCCTGCCTCGCCTGTTTGAGGGCAGCAGGACTGGATTTCTACTGGGAATACAGAACAAGGACACAGAAAGTGAGGCGAGGAGGAAACCGGTGATCTCATGCCATGACTGGGACCAGGAGGAGGGAGGAGGTTTGCTGAAATCATGGACCAGGTGAGGATGGAAAGGATGGAGGATAAGAGGGAGGGGCTGAAGGGGAAGTGAAGGGGACTGCCACCCTTTTTCTACGCTTCATACTCTCATGACACAAACACGCAGAAGCAGCAGCATCGCTCCCCTCGCCGCTCCCTCAGGGCGAAAGCAAACAGCACGATGCTCAACCTGCAGGGGGGAGGAGGGCAGCAGAGGTGATGCTACCTACAAGAGCAGTGGGCCTCTGGAGAGATGTCGGTTCAAAAACATCAGCGGCTGGTCCTCTGATTCCACCCTGCTTTATTTTCCAGGATGGAAGCATATGCACAGGGGCGGGGTTTTCATGGAGCGAGGGACACGCTCAGGATGGAGGCAGGAAATCAGATGTCAAGCAACAGTTTTCATTCACAGGGTGTGTTGACTGTGTCCTCACGTTAGATTTGTGGCGGACGACATCGTCCTCACCTTTGAATGTTTACAGAACTGATGAACAAGCTCCCCTGTCAGATATTTGTTGTTTGGTCAGAGCAGAGTGCAGGCGGGGGACAGCCGCCATCAGCTGCCGGTGGCTGAAACCACAGAGGATGTCTCAGTCCTCCTCAGGTCGACTCGGGGTTTCAGGAATTACACCGGCAGCATGTGTCCTGCTCATGGGCCGTCTCACCCCACCCATCCTCCTCCTGTGCTGCTGCTTCACCTAACCCAGTAGAAGTGAGCATCAGTTTTAGAGAACTGTTGGGAGTCCAGACACACCCAAACCCAGCCCTTCCTTTCAGGGTGAATTCACAGGCAGTCTATGGGGGGGGGGCATTTCCTGAATGTGTCAGATGATGGGGTGGCACCCTCCACCTCAGCCACAGAGATGTCGTCACCCCGACAGCACAGACCCGTGACTGTGTGTCAGATCTGTTGGAAAAATCTCCATTTTAAGAATATTTCTTCTTTCGTTTTCCTGAATGGAAAACTTTGATTTTCTCCAAAGTTATGCGACAAATTAAAGCAGCGAGCAGCATCGTGTTGCCCAGAGACACCACCCGCTCCACCCTCGCTGCTCCATTTTGACCCGCCCTTTCTGGGTGAGCAGATGCTACATGCCCCTCACTCTCCCCTTCTGCCCCAAATGGGACAAATTCCTTAAAAAACAGTCTTACTGTTGGTTTTATCTCCATAGCAACCATTTTATTTTTTGGTCACCTGGTGGTGATGAAGAAGTTTATGTCATTTTTAGAAGATTTCCCAAAAGAAAATTTTTGGATTTCCTTGGCAACAGAGTTTTTTTGGTAACCACGCACACATTCCTAATACGTCGACATTGTATGTCCTACTGTTTCATTCAGCTTTAGTCAAGGATTCATTTATTTCCAATATTCCAATGAAAAATGTGTAAGCAACAGCGGAACGGCACATTGGCAAGCTCGCCACGCTAACGCCATTAAAACTCTACAAACCTAATCCCAACATGTTTTCCCAAGTAGCTTCCAAATGATGTTTGAGGACTAAGGAGGCAATCGATCAAAATCCCTAGGAGGTGTTTACATTAGTATAAGGCACTAAAGGTGATTTTCAAGATGGTGACCTTTTCCTGAGGTCAAAGGTCATTTCAATTATAACCTCATTTTGTTAAGATTGTGCAGACAAAAGTTTTCCCATTTTGTATCTCTGGTCCCGGGCCAGCTAATTACTGGGAAATAATGATCAGAAATGATCCCAACAGTATGATTTGTGCAAAAAATCTGACATGGTGCAGCTCTCGTGCTGTAATGGATGCATTACATTGTCATGTATGATGGTTATGGGACTTCCTGTTCATCCTGTGACTGTGTGTTATTGTCATATAGTGACAAAGGCTGTCAGGCTTTATCTGAGTTTCCTGTGTCAGTCCTCCGACTGTGTTTACTTTACTCCGACTGTGAAACATCCAAGGTTTCTGCAGGAAGATGGAAGCTCAAACACGCACGTCTGAAAGTCAATATTCGGTGGTGTTTACTATGAAAAGTTGAGTTCTCGTGCAGCGTCCAAGCTCTTGTTTGTCCTGCTTTTTTTTTTTTTTTGTCCGAGCGCCTACAGCGTAGACATTAGCGGGCAGGACAAAGGCCTGTTACATAAGGAGGGAATCCAGGGCAGCTTTGGGACACTTCACGCTCTGCTTGGGTCATCCTTACAGGTTTTACAGTGAAACAGTTGCCTGAGGACGATTGGAGTCATTAGACTTGTGATCAATAGTCATCAAGGCAGGCGTGCGGAGCCTTTGGTGATTCTGGCTTGGAGCTTTATGACCGCATCCATCAGATGTGAGCGGATTGCTGGAAAAGCTTGTTTATGTATATGTGCTTTAGCACCAGAAAGTAGTGACTTCTGTGGCTAGCGTTGCCCCCAAACTTCCATTTGTTCATCCTCACATGTGTGGGAACTTGGTTTGAGTGAGTCAGATTCCCTGAAATCCACTGGAATTGTCACGCTGATGTGAGTTGTTGTGTTTACTCTGCCGTCTGGACACAAGGCGGAGTTTGGGCGACGGGTCTGACTTCTGCTTGAGTTTCCGTGTCACTGTGGCTTTGGCCTGCCCGGACTTATCTCGCTAACGGTTGCATCTGTTTCCCTTAGATGTGACTGATCTGGACCTGCAGTCAGAACGCGCTGAGAGCCACGCGACCACGAGGGGGGATTTTTGATGAGAGGGGAAGCATGTGTGCGCGTGTGAGAGGAGAAGGGGTGTTATTAGGTTACAAACCAGAAAGTGAAAGGGAATGTGGAGGCCACAGAGTTCACGGTGTGAGGATAAAGAGGAAGAATGAGTGTGGAACAGGTGGTGTGGTCCGATGCCCCACCCATAGCTCTGAGGCCTCCTGCCTTTGACCCTCCAGGCTTTGAACTCCTTGGAGTTCCTCACACCATCTGTCCATTGGTCTCCATACAAACAAACTGGATTTATTTGGATTTTTATGCTAATTTCAAAGGAACATCAGGACCTGCAAATAAAATCAAAGATTTTAGAGCTGAAGATTTTAACGTTTATTTTGTCCTATAAAAAAAAAGTCATGAAGTTCATGTGAGATGCAAGAACTGGAATTTGACTCAGATTCCCCAAAAGTCCAGAGATGCACCTGACATCATGGTTGTCTACAAGTAGATGGATCAGAATGGAGCGGAGCAGGCGCCTGTGAACCGCCCTGAATATTTGCTACCTCAAAAATATGATCTTTTTCAAGCTGGGTTTATTAGTCTGCTCCTGATTCACTACGATTTGAATAAAGAACTACTCTGAAATCCAATTTTTTTGCTTAATTTTCTTTTCATTCGTCCTCCATCATCAGAAAAATGCCCCAAAATCATGTCCAAAATTTAAAGAAATACAGATTTCACTGGAGTAGGACTTTAACACTGTTGGATTAGGGTTAAATTTGCTTATTTCCTGTTGTAAATGCTTTTTTCTGTGTCCAAAATTCTGACTTTTTATGCTTTTTTTTTTTTTTTTAAAAAGGCTTTTTGTTTGTCTGGTTTCAACATTTACACGATACATTATCGGTGACCCTTGGATAAGCCCTCAAGCAAACCCCTCCTGAGCAAAAAAAATTAAGTCGGAAAACTGCTGCGTAAATGCATGTAAACGATCTGTGGCGGAGAGACGACCGATTGGTGAACGCCCGCGGGAAAACAATGGACAGATTGTCCCGTGAAAGAAACTGGGCCATCCATCTACAGCAAGTAAACATCCCTAACTTCAGTTGGAACAACTGCAGATAGCAGGGTTATAGAGGGCAATTTTTCTGCAAGGGTCAGAGGTCAGCCTGTGTGGTGAGAGAAGCCCCCCTGTCGTCTTCCTGTCAGGGACGCTTTGGATCAGTCAGAACCACATCAGTGACAGTCTGGATGATGGCGCAGGATAAGCGGGGATAAACAGAACGAAACAGGGATACGGTTTATTGGTAGCAGAAGGCCGATATCCAATTAGGAGCCTGTTTGTCACTGAGGCCAATTAACCATAATGTGCTTGTTTGGAGCACTCAGCATCAGTTTGACATGTTTCTAAGCGGCCTATAACCTGCTTTTAGCTTGCTGGCTTTGGACTTTTTTCAAAGGTTAGATCTGAGTCCAAGTTCTCAATAAGAATGTAATGAGCATCTGTGACGGCTGATGCCTCCAGTGCTGTGATAATTAGACTCTTGTGTGGATCTCAGCTGTATGTTAGCAGTGAACTAGCCTTCCCTGACCTCTTGACCTATTTTCTGAAGATAGTTTTACCTGCCTTGAGTCCTAATTTCACTTTTTAGTATTTTCCCGTCTTTCAGTCTCGGCTCCAGCATCAGATACGTTCACGAACGTGTGCTCCAGAGAACAGCGTGTTCCTTGAGTTTATCCCAGCAACATCTGAGGACAACTGCACACTTCATTCCCTGTTTCCTCAGCACAAACAGAGCCCTCTGGTGGCATCCAGCAGAAACTGCAGTTTTCTTTTTCAGTGCTGAGGATTATCTGTTCAGAGAAATCTGTGCACCGAGCTGGAAAGGAACAGATGGTTGTCTTTTTTTAACAGAATTCAACATATTTACTCAAATCTGATGACGACGGTTACTTAATGATTATCTGGAGGGTGAAGGCTTTTAGTTGTATGTTTAGTTTCCTAATTCAAAACATTATTTTGGAAATATTTTTAACAAAAATCCAATCACTGAGTTTTCAAATATTTTTAGAATCTCTGTAAAGTTTTTCCCTTCACGTTTTCTGTTCTTATCTGTGGTTTCCGCTCAGATAAGTGAGATTTGGAACAGAATGATCTTCTCGTGATGCTAACTTGTAAATTAGGATAAACATCTATCAAAGCATTCCTCTCCTGCAGCCTCCCGTCATCCCAAAGAGAACTCCCCGCTTTAAGGCCATGTCTAGACGAACTTATCTCTGAGTTTTAAGACCAGAGAAATACTAGGATTAGGATATGATCCCCTCAGGCAAGCAGGATTATGCAGTTTACTCTATATGCTTTAAGAGGCGGGGCTTAAGGCCTGCGTTGCACCACAACTGCTCATTGGCCATAGGGTCCTGATTTACATCTTAAGAAGATATTTGTCGTTGTGCAAGGATGCATAAATAATTGACTTGAGATTTGGCCTTTGGACAATGAATTTAAACATGTTGCAGTTGTGTTTTTTTGGGCTGTAATAATCATTTCATTCTAAAAAGATCAGATTTTAGTTTAAACTTTGAACTTTGAAAACATTTTATAGCCATAGTTTACATTCAGAGTTAAGTAAAAGTCAGACAAAACTGCTTTGAACATTTTATTTGGTAATAAATCACAGATGTTTATTAAGTCAGACATTTAAATTAAACCTTATCACGGGGAATAAGGGAAATACATTTTATTTTACCTTTTTAGAAAAGTTTAGAAAACTGTATTTAGATTTGCAAACAGCAAAAACAGGCCATCTGGGGGGGGAATGTAAGTTAATGAAACATTTTAAATATGCTAAAAATCTGCCAGTGAGGTAAAAAGTTTTATTTTAAGGAAAAAGATCTTTTATTTTCTTAAGGTTTTAGTTTTGCACTGTAGGAGCTTGAATGATCTAAATGTGACCATATTAGGTTAAAAGTGTTTCTCAGAAGTATTGCAAAAGTAGAAAAAACATGCAATTGTCTATAAAAGAAACATTTCTAAGTTATTCTTCTTGATGTGTGTATTTAAGGAAGTTCTGAGTCATTAATGACCGGCAGAGGGGTCTGAAGTTGGTATTTTTACTGATATTAGACAATCAGTTTCCCAGATGTGTTTGGAGGAGCCGCCTCATCCTAAGAGCTCGTTTCCAGGGTCGTTCCTCGTCAGGAAGTGAGGCTGTGAAAGGTAACGATGCTGCTCTGTGAAGTGGAGGGCAGCAGGAAGGAAACCCGCCGAGCTGCTACTGGAACCATGAGGCCGTGTTTGTTTTCCCTCTGAGCAGATTTAAAGGAACGGGGAAGGTGCCTGCAGGGGTGTCCTTTGAGGAATGTGTGCCAAGCATTTATAGCAACAGCAAACATTTATAGCAACACTGGAATTCCCTGAATGTGATTCACTTGTTGCTGTCTGGACCCCTTTGAGGTGCGTGTCAAAGAGGGCAACCTGGCGACAACGAGGGGCTGAATCAGGAGTGATTATGCAACTTTGGACACCTGAACTTCTGTTGCTCTCATCTGGGAATTCTTTTTCTTTGTTGGTTTATCTGAAACGCTCCCACATGGCCGCGGTAATCAGCTCCTCTCTTGTTGAAACCCACAGAGGAAAAGTGTATGGAGGCTTAGCTTGTTCCAAAAGATAAATGCTTCGGTAAAAGGCTGCATTAGGAATGGAAACTCTCACAGAGAGGTGCTAAGACCCAAACCTTTTCTTTGCTCAAGTGTGGGGATTATTTCAGCATTCTTTGGATTTTCTTCAACATCTGCAACAGTTGGGATTCGAGTGTTTTCTAGCTGTGAAGCAGCTCCAGGCTAAGAACCACAACAAAAGTCAAAAATTCCTAAAATTGAAAACCATTGTCTTTAAATGAGCAAAATAATCTTCCGATTGACTGAGAAAAATTGAATTTTTATCTAAAGAAGACATTATAAGTCGGATTCTTGAACTGAGATTATTTAGCTGTTGAAAAACTTTCTTAGTAAGAATAGTTTTCTTGCAAGCTTTTCCTGAAACAAGGCTCTTTTTCTCTTTCCTAAAATTCTAACGTTTTTGTGATGATGGCAGTGAGTTCATGCAAAAACAGAGACAAAAAACACAAACTCTTTTAACAAATTCAACAAAAGACAAAAAAATTCATCCAGTCGTGGATGTATATTCTAGCCCCAGATATTTTTGAAAATGAGCAGACCCCTCGCGCCTGTCGGAGTGTGAGGTTTTACCTTCTGCCCTTTGAGAAAACAAGAATCAGCCACAGCAATCCAGACATTCACGTCTCCTTTAAAACAGTTCTTGTCAGCAAATCTTTTTTTTACAGACTAAACTGACTGGAGCAGGCACGCTTTCAGGGTAATAAACCTGTTTTCAATCCAGTCGGCTGCTGCTGAGTTGTCTGAACAGGAAACATGGAGCAGAGTTGCAGGGTTTATCTCCCATCCAGGTTTACCTACATAAGTGTGGCTGTTCACATTGGAACAGATACACCTTTAACCAAACAAACCTGGGATATTTAAAAACCTCATTTGTGTTTTTGACACACCGATACTCTGTTGTTTCGCCTTTACTGCTCTGGTTTTGACTAATCTAAGGGCGTCTGAGCATATTTTTGTTCATTAAAGACAAGCTACGATAAACGTCTGACAAATCTTTCTCAAACCTTTTTGGATTCTCCTGCTTGTGCCAGATTTGGTCATTAACACATCACTAAAAACTAAGATCCCAGTGTAAAAATGAGCAGTTTTTCAGCCAAATTTAGAGTAATTAGCTTTTCAAGTGTTTTTACCACCTTACAATTCCGTCTCTTATTTATCTTTAAAACTGTTTTTGTGGTAATCTTTTTGGCACAGCCTCAGCTTTTTTTTTACAGATATGTTTCATCATATTATACAAGGATTCCACAATGAACCTTCAACGGTGCAAAAAAAACCTCATTTAAAGTCCTTTTTTTACAGCAAAAATCACAAAAATGAAGATCAAACTGTTTCTTTGTTTTATAGTGAAGTTCAAACATGTAGTTACTAATTAAAAAATAGTAACCCAAAAACAAAGAAAAGACAAACACAAACACACTAGTGGGGGGGTCATTCCTACGCCATTGTAAACATTATGATTGACAAACAAACCGGTCAGTTCAGTAATTTGAGGGTTAAATGTTTCCATCATCAACTAGACAAACGACAACATCCATACCTTCATAAATTAACATAAAATCTGCTTTTATTGTTAAATCTGGAAACATAATAGCTTAAATAGGCAATTCATTGTGTGTAGTGGCAATAAAAAAGATATAATTTGTGCTTTTGTTACGATTTGAAGAGATAAGTTTCTAAATTTGACTCAAAATGTCCATATTTTGTGGGTTTGTGGAACTCAACAAATCCTTTATATCTCTAAACTGAAAGGTTTAGGATAAATTCATCCCAGATTATAAAATTACCTGTTTCTTATTTGGGGATAATCTGAGCTGCAGAGCTGCAGTTCCATTGGATCTGTGGCCCTCCTCTCCTGACCGGTCAGCTGTTTCCTCCTTTCGTGTCAGCTGTCCGGTCAGACAAAGAGGGGCTCCTTTGTTTCATGGGGAGAGGGGGTGAAATTAACAGCGCAGGGTTGAGGTCACATCTCTCCCTTTCCATCAGATCCATCAAAGGAGCTCCACGGAAGCCTGAGCATCAACAGGCGTTGCACCATCAACTGTAACAGTGACATCTTAATGTGTTGCTGACTAGAAAGCAGGTGAACTTCACGTCCTAGACAGCAAAACCTGAATCTTAAGAAAGTAACAAGATCCTTCCTTCAAGAAAAAAAAGTCTTGTTTTTTGTCTTGCAAGAAAAATAATCTTATCAAGAAAGTTTTTCAACAGCAAAGTAATTGTTGGTTGAAAAAACATGTTTTAGTCACTGGAATTTTATCCCTAAATTAAGAATTTTTACAACCCCATTGGCAGATTCATTCTGATTTAAAGAAAGTTTTTCATATTTTAAGGGTTGTTAATTTTTTTTTTGTATCTGCAGACATTTTTTTAATTCATTAAAGCCTCACACCAATCATCTTTTGATCTGTTTTCAAAGCGTTCCCAGTGGAATTTTAATCAGGATTATCACATTTTTAGCCAATTTAAAAAAAACAGTCGTTTTCTAGGACATAGTTTCTGCAGAGCGGCAGGAGTTCATTAGGAAATGAGTTGTAGGTGGAGCCACGTGACTGTTGGCATAGTGTAAGCCTGCCTTAACTTCCCATCATCCCTTCATTTACACACTCTCCCGCTATCTTACAGCCGATTTGAATAAAGAAATACTCAGGAATGCAGTTTTAATGCTTAATTTTCTTTCTATTTGTCCTCCATCATGAAAAAAATGCTTCAACAAAAAAAACAGGATTTTTTTTATTGTATGGAGGGGATCTTTAAGAACTCAGGTAGAAACAAAGTCCCCCTTCATATTGGATTGGAGAAAGAGAAGGTGATACCATAGCTTGGTTGAATGTTCACCTTGTAGCCTTTCTCCTTTTAGCTTCTGGGCTCCTTTTAATAAAGGCAGCTGTATCAAGTGGCAGGATTATGTAGGGCGGGGTGTTACCAACTCTGCCGAGGCTGGAAGTGAGCGATTCTGAAAAGATGTGGCAGCGGGGGCAACAGACATCTCCTGAAACAGAGGAGATATGAGAGAATAGGAGGTTAGAAGCCTTGGAGGGGGGTTAAGTTGGAGTAAATGGAGTGGCTATAATTAATAATAGCATGGTTGGCTCTGTGAAGTGGCCTGGAATAGGATGAGGGATGCCCACCCATGTCTGTGTCTTCTCCCCACCTCCTGGATGATGAGTGTTTAGGAGGTTGCAATGATGCAATGACTGAGGGGAGGCCTCTTGCAGTTTTAGCTTGGAAGCTAAAACGCGTGAGTTTGTCTCCTCATGCAATTTACAAGGAAATGTGGGCAAACCTCTGGGGACCGTGAATGATCTCTGCACAAGGAAACAGACAGATTTACGCCTTCATCAGTTGGAGTGGAAAACAGATTTTCTGCAGAGGCAGAAATAAAACGACCCTCACTCGCAGAGACCCTCCTCACTGACTTCAGCAGCCAGATCCTCCTGTTAAGTCTTTGGCTCTCACTTCACCATTGCTGGATTTTCAGGCTGTCTGGGATACCTCTCGAATGGGAGATAATTGGGGGGGTCAGAGCGTGGATTTTTGCATCTCCGGAGTGACAAACAGTGAGATGAGGGCTGCAGTTGGAAGCTGCAGGCCTGGCGTGGGAACTCTCCTGTAAGCTCCTTCTCCTCCACCGTAGCTTTGAAGTGGCCTCTCATGAGTAACAGTAGTAGTAGAGGTTCCTACAGATAAAACCAGCAACACGTTTGCAACTTTTCTCTTAGTTCTAGACATCATGTCATTCATAGATTTGACATAAATAGCATCTATTATAGTGTAACCTCTTGGCAGCCGTCTGTAGTTCCTGTTTGTTGATGCTCCTCCCTGACTCAGTGTGCATTGATTCACATCAGCTGAATTTATCTGCAGCTAAAAATACGAGGGTGTCATCACTTTTCCAGGAAGGCACCAACTATTTTCTGTGTGGAAAGAATCATGTAAATGGACTGAGCTTTCTGCCATTGTTTCTGTGTTGTGTCCATCGTGACTCAGACCAGTTCTTATTACACTGAAGTAGATGTTGGTATAAAACAGAAAGCATGTAAGGAGAAGATTGAGCTCCTCTCACTGACTGATCCTTTTTTTCAAGTTTTTCTAAACCGACCAAAGATTTCGTAACTTTAGGATGAAGTTGGGCCAAAAGACCCCTTCAGATCATCCTTTGAGCTTTTCTAAAGCGTTCCCAGCTGTCCTTTTAAATATGATTGTGATGTTTTTATCCAAAATGTCGTTTTTAGGGATGCAGCAATTTTCTTTCCCCACAATCCGGTTCAAACCTCAATTTTTTTTGGTCACGGTTTGGTTTCGATTCGATGTGTGAAGCCCAAAAATTTTGAAAAATATTTTTGTAAATTTGCTAAAAAGTCACTAACAATTAAGAAAAACCCTTACTGTTGGCTGATTCTAAGCCTGGTAATAAAACAATAACTAATAAATCCTTCTTTCAAGGGTGTAGTGATGCAACAATTCACTTATCCGACAATATGCAACTTTTGAACAAAAACAAGCCAGAAAGAGAATAAGTCTGCACTATTACTCCAAGAAAACAAAAGATGGTTAGAGGTGAACTTTTTCTCTGATCTGATGCTTTATTTAAGTTATCGTGACGATTAGCACATAAATCGTTTTCCTGTGCCGCTGCAGAAATTGATGCACGCCGTAGAAGCAGAACCGGCGGAAGGCGGTTGCTTCATGGAGTGTCATTAATTTGTGTTAATAAATATGAATGTGCTATTTTAAATGATTCATTGTGTGTACAATTAATCAATTAACCAACCTAACATCACCAGTCCAACAAAAATGGCGAACAATGTCGAAAATTTCCAGCCGTACAGTTTTGAGCCAGATGCCCGCTCTGACAAGGAAAACGAAGACGAACTATTCATGGGGCGGAGCTTGTGGCTCTTGTGTATTTTCTACGTCACAAATAAGCTCTTTTTCAATTGGCTGTTTCTGAGTCAAAATGATTTGAATAAAAACTATTTAGAAATGCAACAAAGCTTAATTTCCCTGATATTTGTCCGAAAAATGCAAGAACATATTAAAAACACTCAAAACATTATGATCATCCTCTTTGTATGGTTCCTTAGTTCTTAAACTTACACCATTATGTACGTATATTTAAAAAAAACGGTCTTCGGAAGCTCAGGGCTGCGTTTGCGCCATCAAACGCAAATGTTTTGGGCGCAGCAGAGGGAGCCCGCATGCTGCGGGTCCGGCACTGATTTATCCAACGCATCCTCCTGCAGTTTCACTCACTCAAGTTGAAAAACATTACAAGAAAATCAAACTTCCGGTGAAGAGGAGCCGCGCAGAAACGTACAGAAAACGCGCGTAAAAAGAGTTCCAAACGGTTAAACGTGGATTGTGTTTAAGGGGACTTCTTTGATGAATCTGGTATTTTATTTAATTTATTTAGTACTAAAGAGGGTAGCCGATGAGAAACGAAACTCCAAAAGGAGCGGCTTTAGGTCGATGTTTCTCCAGACAACCTTCGCTTTGTTGCGCTGAGGGCGCGGACTTTACTTTGAAGGCCGGCCTCCTCTCTTCCTGCTGCGGTCTTTTTCCATTCGAGAGCAGCACGCCAGGATTTAGAAACGCACAACTGATGCGGTCTGGCGGAAGGAGACGAAGAGGAGGAGGAGGCGGGGGCAGCCAGCGCGCTGGACGTCCCGAAACAACGGGAATAGTTTCTGTTTGTTTGTTCTTTTTGTAGGAAGGAAGCTGGAAAAGTGTTGAGTGTATAAATTAGCGTTGGAGCGGGGCTTTGTTACTCCCCTCTGCGTCTGCTGCCGCGCGCGCAGCACCAACCCTGCCTCTCCTTGTTGCAGCCCAACACTTTCTGCTGTCCAATGAATGGAGTTGCATTTTGCCTTGTTGGAATACCACCATACTCCGACAACCATGTGAGTAGCTCTTCACCTGGCCGTGGGGTCCTGTTTCTTTTTGCGCAGAGCGCAGCGCGCGCGGCGCACGGCGCACGGCGCGGCGCCGCGGGGCTGATCAGAGAGCGTGATTCCCTAAGAGGCTTAACCGAGTCCCGTTTACGCAGCCGCTCTGCTCTGCACTCGTGCCGAACACGAACCGGCGGGAGCGGATGCTGGCGGAAAGTGGGCTCGGACAGGAACGGATCCACGCTCGGGGTTTTTACGCGAGCTCGGCGCGGTCCTTTGTCCGCGTCTGGTTGCTGCAGGCAGGAGGAGGACGGGACGTCCCAAACCGGGATCCCCCCCCCTCCGTGCACAGTTTACTGTAAATCACTAATCTGGGAGTTTATGCTGTTGATGCACTTGGAGAGGCTTTCTGGAGCCATGTGGAGTGAGGCAGACCTGAACTCAGGGAGCATCACTCCCCTGTTTCCAGGATTTGGAGATGATGATCTGTGGGGGAAAAGCCAATAAAAGCTCTGTAAAGTCACGGAGGAGACATGTTTGGTGTGACAGACGTGTGGTTTGGTCTCACAGCTCAGCAGGTTTTGTCTGTGGTGTCATACAAATATGTGAGACAAATGCAGAGATAGACCCACAGGGTCACGATGTCGTGTTTACCACAGTGTGGTGCTGTAATTAAAATTCTGTCTGCTTTTAGTTTCCTTTTATTTTCTTTATCTGTCGTTGCAGTGCTTATTCTTCAGAGGCGAAGAATAACATTTCCTCCTCTGCGGTTTCTTGAACTGAGTCCCTGCGGTTGCTTGTTGTCGCTGTCATAAAGCTGCAATTCTTCTTTAATTAGAGATCAAATGGCCATAAAAGTGTCACTTTAATCCACAGGAAGTCTTAAAATTGGACTCTTTAGCTTTACAATTGCAGATTTATTCATCTTTGAAACCAAACATTTCCTGTTTGAGTTTCATTTCCCTCTTTTATCATCAGACTGGATTAGAAACCAATTAGATAAAGTGGCATAAATGTAGTTTTTGATGAGTTCTGTTGCTGTCCAGCGGGACTGGTGAAACATTGTTAGTGGTTCTGCTCTAATGCAGCTGTGCAGGGATGGTGAGGCGGGGATCAATAAGGAGAGAGCACTGGCTGGACAATGCTGCATTACACCCCCTGATGCCTGATGATGTGGATGATGAGAAACACGAGAGCGCTCTTATGAAAATTCTGGTCGATGTTGAAATTTCTTGCTTTTGTTCGTCTGTTCAGTTGTTTGTTTCAGAGCTGTAATGCAGCTTGGAGCCTCGTCGTCGATTTCTGCTCATTAAAATCCAAACTTTGGAGGCAAACGATCCAGCTGATCACACGACTGAAGCAGGCCAAAGAAGAATAACAGTTATCCTGCAAAAAATAATGGAAACAAGCTCTAATCTGAAGAAAAACATCACTGGAAAATAATAAAATCATCTGTCCATGCAGAAAGTCGTTTTTACTTAACATTAATAAATTAATAATACATTTTATTTCTATAGCGCTTAAACGTAACAAGAAAGCTTAAAAAAGTGATCAAAACCTCGAAACAAAGAGTTCCAGGCATTCAGAAGAGAAAATAAGCCATAAAAACTCACTTTTTGTTTTTGCTAGTTCTAAGCAAATGGTTTGTATTTTTGAGTTTGTTTGTACCCAAAGTGACAAAAAACTAGTCTAAAAAGTGGAAACAAAATGTTGTTTTAGAACAAAATGTAAACAAATTGAGAATACAACTTCAGTATAAGTTGGTTCATCTCAATAAATCTTCATTAAATCTAAAAAGAACATAAATCTACATTTTTGTTTCCAAAATAATGGTAATGACTGTCTGTCTAACCTCCTTACAGTTAAAGTAACATCCTCAATATTGAACCAGAAATTAAGGTGAAATTTTAGTTTTTTTGATTCTGAAAGCATTTATTTTGTCAAGGATAGGAGGAAAACAGTGAATAATAATTTCATTATTTCTAGATCCTAACTTTTAATGAGATGAAAAAATCTGGTTTGTGCTGATTTTGAGAAAAACTTGGAAAGGTGGGGAGTATAGATAAAACAACTTAAAACCTGGGAAAGTATCTTGAATGTCTAAAAAGAAGGTGTTAAATCTTTGTAAATATCAAAAAGTTCGCAGTGTGCAACAGTTTACAAGCAAGAGCACACAACACCTGCTACCGAAAAGGGTTATTTTTAGGATTATTTTGAGTGAACACACTTGCGACTGTCCAATAGTAACTGGGATAGGCTCCAGCAACCCCGTGACCCCAAAAGAGATTCAAAAGATGGGCGGCTGAGTGAAAACAAACCACGTCTGCTGGTGAGATGCAGATCAAAAGTCTGTTCTGCTGCTCAGAACTGCAATCTGATACCACAATGACACAACTGAGCCCATTACAAAATCAAGTTAGAGAGTGCAGAGCATGACAGGAAAGAGTGTATTCCTGCCATGCCTCAGTCCATTAACTCCCCTAAAACATCACACACACCTCCTCCACCCCCTGCATCCACGCCGTCACATTCCTCCAACAGCTGCAGCTCTGCTCAGGCCTCACATCTGCAATCATTAACCCCAGCGTGTTCCACTGAAATCACACGCAGATAAACCACAGGTGTCCGCGGACACGGGGTCTCCTGCACGGCTGCTTCACCTCGAGGAGGTCATAGCTGCAAGTGCGTGAACGCGCAGGTCCCTCCTTACTTTCTGGCCTTCTCCCTTCTCTGTTTACCAGAGGAAGTCCTTGATGCTGTCCAAACACGGGCCGGCGCAGCGGTGGGCGAAGGACATCAGTTGGTACTGACCTTGTTTACTGTGGGAAAAAGGGGAACGGCTGTTGGAGTGGATCTCTGCAGAGCAGCCCTCCCCTGCTAATGGTTTAGTATCGATCTCACTTTAGTCAGCTGGTTTATTGGGATTCACAGGCAGTCAGTCGACCTTTTCTTTGAGGAATAAAGAATTTTTCCCTAATAGCGTCTGACCAGCAGGCGCTGGGAGGTTTGGGGTGAAACAAAGCCTCTCAGAAACAAACCAGGGCTAATTAGATTCAGCCTGTTGATGGTCTGGCATGTCTCAGTGCCTCTTTGTGTTGGTGCCTGTAGAAGCTGTGCGTGCCTCCATGGGCTGTTTTTTTGTTATTCGCAGCAGAAAGCGGGTCGAGTCTTGTTCAGAAATGCAGACTTGCCACTATTCCTGATTTCAGGGGACCGTCCTGATGGAGCGAGAACTCCGGAATCGGGGTCAGGGTTCGGGGCGGGGCACACTCCCCCCCCCTCTTGTAGCACACTTGGCCCCCAGAAAAGAGGCCAAAGAGGCAGGAAGAGACGCTTGTCACTGTGGGCGGCAGAGTCCACAGGGGTTAACCAGGGGCTGCCATTCAGATGATCTGATTTGCTCTTAAAAGAATTACGTGACGGGAAAACCACATGACTCCCGGCGAGCTCTGAAAACGATGTAAAACTCCAAACTCGTCTGTTTTACAGATTTTTTTTTAAAGCAGGGATTGCACTGAATGAGGAAGAGGAGATGGGAAAGATGAAGCTATTTTTTCCTGTCTGTTCCTGTCAATTCATGTTCTCTCTTTAGCACCTTGTAAAATATTTAACCCTCCTGTTGTCGTTTCTAAAGATCGGCCATGATGTTTTATTGAATATGTTCACTACACTAAATAAACTAAACAGGAAAAGTTTCAAACAGGAAAAATACTTCTTTTAATTATATTTATTGTTTGTTTTAAAATGTGTCAATTTGCCCCAGAACATTACAGGTGGAATTAAAAGAAAAATTTGATTTATCCTTAAATATATATTTCACCAAAAAATATGTAAATCGCAAATAACATCCCCAAACACAGTTAGTAGCTCTATGATTTCCTCTACCGTTCAAATATAAGTAAACGCTCAAGAATCCTGATTTTTTGTTATGTGTTTATATATAAGGGGAAACTATAAAATGATTTTATTTTGGAGCAGATAAAAGGTTTATCTTCAAATTCAAACAGTTCGGCCAATTGTGACTTTAATTGTTGTTTTTATACAGCAAATACTAAACACATAAAAAACTTTTCATTTAGTTGCTTCAGCATCTAAGTCTATTTTGCTGCTTGATTTTGATTGATTAGGAAGCAGAAACAAGAAAAGTTTCCTTATTTTATGAAGAGAAAATGAAAAAAGCACAAGTCAGTCTCTAGAGATTTGTTTTTTTTTCTTTTGCAACATCTTGTATTTTTTTCTGTTGTCGTCCAAGTGGGCAGAGTCTTCCGTTTGTCTGTTCAGATGATCAGCTGATTGCGATGGTCGGACGCTGCAGCGACACAAAGAAGAAGCACAAATTCCCTGCGAGTGTTTTCAGGCTGTTGGTGGATTTGAGCTTTTAAGGTGGAAAGCTTGAATTTCTTTTGTGGTTGTGTGGCTGTGGGCTCATTTAGAGCTGCTGGGTAACAGATAACACGCAGATAGCATTTTTATCCATAAAGGTAGGATTAGCTGATGTGCACGTTAAAAAAAGTACTGAACATGTTTTTTCTTAACTTATTATAAAAAAGTACTGCAAAATTGAATCCTATTCGCTTTAGTTTGATACGTTTATTTAAAGGATTTTATAACCCAATCATGCATTCCTGCAGTCTTAGAGAAAGCTTCTTCACATCATTAATCTTCATCTGACTACTTGAACCAACATGCTTTATGTTAATAATGTTTTTTTCTCAGATTGCTGTTCAGGCCCGCCCCCTGTGTAAAATAAGTGGAACACTCCTTAAAGGGACGTGACTTTTAAATGATGACACATCATGTGATGTGAGGCATTTGCACCGAAACGTCTACGTTACACGCCTGGAAAACAAACATGCATTAAACAAACCTGCTTTACAAAACGGCATGGAAATATTTCGTTTTGTTTTTTGCATGTTTTTATATTGTGGGATGTTGACTTTTTTTGCCGTTTTGCAGGTTTTTGTTTCAGGCTGCAAGATGACAAAACTCTATTTACACAAGTGATCAGTAATATTTAAATTTTGCATGTATCCAAATTCCCTGTACTAGTTGGAAACATGATGCAAACATATTTATGGACTGAAAAAGACATAACCCCCAGTCCACTTTTAGCTTTGTTGAGATCTTCAGGTCTGTTTTAATGGTCATCTCATCCTCATCCGTCCGATTCTAGTTCTTCTTGGAGATTTGTATTTATGTCCATTAAAAAATATTATTTTATGTGATCCGAGAAACAATCATTTAGTATCTTTTCTTTTCATTCTTTCTTCCTTTTTTACATGTCGCTGAGGTTTAAAGAAAATGTTACAAATCTTATGGCCAATGGCCCCTGGGGCATATTTTGAGGTTGAGCCGTGGCAATCCATTGACAGGCGAGTGGCTGACGGCAGCAGCGCGGTAATTAACTGATGCGAGGGTCTCCAAGCTCCCGAAAATCGTCTGATGATTGGCCGATTTCAGACTGCCACCCTCCAGCCACCCCTCTGCCCCTGTGCTGCCATCCCACTGCCACTGAATCGTACGGTAGCAGCACGGGCACTCGATGAGGGCTGTTGACATGGATTGGGTTGACATGCTAAATTCCCTGCTTTCTACAGGCAGCATGAAATCTTAAAGATTTTGCCGATGCCTCCCAATCACACGATGGCGGTTGTATTTGTGACCGAGACATTTTACCTTTCAAAATAAATTACTATTAAAGGCAAAGCCAAATGAAAGACGGGTCATGTGGGGTCAAAGCTTTTTCATAGCCGTCCTCTTGACTTGCCTGCAGGTTTTAGTTTGCAGTTTCCTAAAATCCTGCAAAAATGTTTGGAAGGAGCTCTAACTTCTCACTTGTGTTCAGTGGTGACTTCATGGAAGTATAAAAACTCTTTTGCCACCAATTGGGCTCTTGCTGGTCCAGATTTCCTCCTTTGATTTTATTAATGTGATTATTACTTTTTATTGTTGTGAATAATTCTGTGTGATTGTACTTTACAGACTTTGAAGTTTTACTTCCTGTACTGCCAGCTTAAGTATTATTTGAAGCCTAAGGACAGCGGGGTGGTGTTTGTTCTCCCTGCATGTCTTCCCTATCAGGAAAGGATGCTTTGGGTTTGTTTAAAGTGTAAATGGCAGCCGGCCAGCTTCCACCCATGAAAGCTTCGCTCCGGCGTTAATGAACCGCGAACAGCAGGTCACTCACAGTGAAGTTTCATCGGCGTGATTGCACCGACTCGCCGACCTCCAGCTCCACTTTCACCAAAGTGTTGCTGACTAAATGCACGTGCAGAAAAAGCGCAGGCTTCCTGTTTGTAGAGCAGTCTTTTAGCGATGGGGGGAGTGTATTTAAAAATCAAGACACCGATCTTTTTGGGAAAGATGATGGGAGCTAAGGATGCTGGGAGTCTGTTTACTTCCCTGAAAGATGCTGGTCGTTTGTTGTTTTAGTTTGGTTGATGCTTTACGTTCAGCCTGATAAAAGTAAGTCTTCAATCGGCATCATTTGTGAAGAATCAGTTACAGCAGGGGTGTCCAAACTTTTTTGCAAAGTGGACCAGATTTAGTGATGTCCAACAACTCGGCCTGACATTCTTTGAACTATTTTAATGCAATTAACACACATAAACATTTTATTGCAATGATACAGTGACTTAAAATGAAATTTAGTTATCCACAATCACAAAGTCGTACACACAGTTTTTAGAAAGTACTGAGGGCTACATGTTATTGCTTTTCTGAAAGGAGCCTGGTGGACATTTGAACGCGGGCCAGACACTTGCAATTGGGTGATGAGAAAGAGTCAACCAGAACTTTACAGAGGAACATGATGTCGATTAGACTCCTAAATCCATCTCTGAAATTATTGTTTGTAATTCTACAGTCAATCCACAATAAGTGCTGTAATGAAGAAATAAGTTTAGAAAAAAACAATTTCAGAAGCATCGACCACCTAATTGGTCTTTAGGACGTTTTATCAGCTAATCTGCAAGGTTGGTTTAATGTCCCAGTGTCATCCTGTTTGGAGAAAAAAACGTTAAAGACTCACTCCGTCATCTTCTGATCCACTTTCAAAACGTTCCCAGTGGTCTTATAATTATCATTACGCCGTTTTTAGCTAAAATTGAAAAAAAAAGTCAATTTGTAGGACAACGTTTCTGCAGAGCGGCTGTAGTTCATCAGAACTTCGCATTGTGAGTTGTGTGCGGGACTGTTGGCACTGAGCAATCCCGCCCCCTCTTTCCCATCACTGAGAGCTCTCTGTTTACACTCTCTCCCGCCAGCCTTACAGCCCCTCGCACCCCCAACCAAACAGTGCAACAAAAATGCTGGCGATGCTGAGGCTGGGACGAGGCAAATGAAGATGTACATGGATCCAGCAGGATCCACTCGTGGACCGCACAGCATATTCAGCACATTCATATTCATATATTCAGAAAAATGCCACAAGAACTTGTTATAAATGTGATTTTTCATCAGAGTGGGTCTTTCAGCTTCACTTCACTTTAAATATTTGCTCTAAACGCATAAGTGTAAGGAGCTTAATTGCTGCAGCTCAGTAAACAACAGTCATGCTTTGGTTTGTTTGGATTGAAAATAATCTCACAAACGTCACTGAAACTCTAGTTGGTGCAGATGCAGAGATGCAGCTCCTCTCTCTTTCTGTCAGTTTTTATCTGTTTTGTTTTTAACCCAAAAGTGACTCCATGTTTTTCCCATGACTTTCCGCAGTTTGCCTCTCCTTAGATCTCTCCTTCTTTGGTCATCTGATTTCTGGACTCTCCCCGCTTTTGCTTTGAAAAAGCCTTTCTTTATTCTGTCTGAATGTGAACTTCTGTTCATCCAGAAGACATCAGGTATTCGTGTATGCCATAAAAGGTCTGTTTTGGCCCAATTCTGGTTCATTTTTTACCGCTTAGGAGTACAGTTTGTCTCTGTTGCATCTGGTCTTTGCTCTGAGCAAGTCTTTCATCTAAATAACCGAGTGAAGCCATATGTGGGTGTGCAGCTCTTGTGTCACTGCCCTTGGCTACCCAAACAAGGAGACCCATCCTTCCATGAGGTCTGACCTTCTTTTTTTGAGATGAAGGCAGCCATGGAGCCACAGAGGTCAGTCTGTATCTGCGGGGTCTGAATCTGAGCTGCTGACTTTAATTAACAGAGGCTGAAGACTCAGAGAAGGCGTCATCATCATCATCAGTGTCATCATCAGCCTGGCAGACGGATCTCATCAAGCGCTGCTGATGGGGACACCAGCATCGCTGTCCTCCAGAGATGTGTCTCTTTCGCTGGTTTCACCGCATGCTGTGTGTCAACAGGAAGGAGCCGATGAAGCGATAGCGTTGCTGATCCTCCTGTATTCAAAACAGGCAATGCTATCTGTGGACAGCATCTTAGAGAGAGGAGGGAAGAAAGAAGGAAGCAGGAATTTAGGTTGTATCACTGGTTCAGTAGGTTCCGTTTGGGAAAGAGTTGTTTTGATCTAGATTTACTCGAGAAAATTGGATACATTTTGCACTTTGACCAGGAAGCCCTGGATTTTAGTGTGAATATTCTTCGAACTTTCTAAGTAAACTGCTATGTTGTGCACATTTAAAAAAAAGAAAAATCGTGTCCTGAGGCCCTGAGGACAAAACAAAACATACAAGGGCGCACAGTAAAAGCTGGAAAAATATTTTGCAATGAACCAAGCAAGAAACACAGCTTTATTTTACGCTGCATGACGAGAAGAATGTTGTCTGTTGCCCTTTGGTTCACCCCGTAGAGTTTGTCTTCTTTGGTGGGAAACTGTGCCGCTGCATCTCTGACACTTGTAGCTGCGCAGTTTTTGTGCCGTCAGGAAAAACAAGCTTGAACTGTAACGCTTGAACCCAGAATTCCCTTTGTCGCTCAACAAAGAAGGAGCCTTAAAGCTTAAGAAAATGTGGAAACTGCTGTGCCCATAACAGTAAGAGAATCTTTAAGACAATCGAAACTGCAGATTCGAAAATTACAATTGTTTAATTACACGTGATCTGGAATCAGAACATTTAACTGACACTGATTTACAAATGTTACTATGTCTCGCAGCAGTCGTGAACTGTTAATACCAGATTGTTTTTGCAATTCTTCTTTCTTACTGTGGCTTTGAGCAGAAATTTTGCCCTGGCACATTCTCTAAAACTCACCACATCACCATCCCATCACATTTGTTTTAATATTAGTTCATATGCAATGCCCCCTTCTTAATAGATAAATATTCAAAGAAAATGCCCAAAATGGCTGAATTCGATTTTTTTTTTTTTTTGCAAAGATAAAAAATGTACAGTAAAAGGAATTTTTCTTTAGAAACCAATAGAATTTAACAGACAGAAAATGGGTTTGCATCAGGGATCAACAATAAAAAATGTACCACGTTTCATAAAAGTTCCTTTTTAAATTGAAAAACCAAGTTGAACCGATTTCTGTGCATACTTTGGCAAAAGTTTGAACAGATGTCTTTCAAGGGAGTATTTCTGATGAGAGTAAACCGTTCTCTTGGTGCCCTCAGCCCCCCTGAAAGACCCCAGTTCTCCCCAGTCTGAGAACTGCTGGACTGCACAGTCCACAGTGAATGGAGGACTTCCTCGGCGAGGTGCGAGCGTTGGTGCATGGCAGGAATGTAGAAACCAGATGACCTCAAATGGAAACTCCAGAGCTGATGGAGGCGGCCATCACGTTTGCTCTAATAAACACTCAAGGCTTTTTCTGCCTTCCTTTTTTAACCGCTCGGTTTCCCGGTCCCTGCCACGCCCCGCACGCTGGACTCCTGCCCGGTTTGGGCCCTGAGATGCAAGCTGGGGTCCCGCTTAAGCTGATCAGAGCGACGTCATAATGCAGCCTAAAAGTTGTAATTTCTGCTGTAATTACACAGAAGCAGAGATGAGCTAAATTTAAACTTCAAGGCTTGCGGAGGGGGATGGAAGAGGGGTTCGGGCTGGATGTTCTTCCCCCAAACTCGGGGTGGAGAGAGTCAAATGGCCTGCTGGAGCCCTGCGGTTTTCTGCTGCTGAGATCTGCTTTGGTAAACAAGCCGAGAAGAAGGAGAAGAAAAAGGGAAAGAGGAGAGGGGTGGGGGCTCTTACTGCAGAGGAGCTCAGACGTGACGGCCTGATTGCTCCCAGCGGTTGTGGTCAGGACAGAAAAGGAGGAGATAAGGGGAGGGGGTACAGCTCAAGGAGAGCATAGTTCTTTGCCAAATGTCGTCATCGGCCCTGATGTTGTGCAGGAGAAATGAAGTCCAGCTCAGAAAGGAGCAGATAAATGTTTGATTTCATGACAGGCGGCGTGGTTTCACACCTGCAACACGTTCGTTTGTTGCATCTCTGAGGCGTTTAGATTCCCAGCAGGTTCGCTGACTTCCATGCGAGTTGAAGGCGGCGGACGTGTAAATCCTGAGGTTTCACACTCTAAACTGTGAAAGTTGCTTCTAAGCCTGTAATCTTCGCCCGTTTTGTGACACTCACCTCCTCTCCCGGCAGGTTTTCTCATGCTCAGACTCAGCTTTTTCCTGTGTGGGGGTCATGGGTGCTGTCAGACGATGGCAGGACGGAGGAAAAGAATTGCTTTAGAGAAATCCTAACACCGTAAACCTATCTGTCTATTGATTTGAATGTTATACCTCCCATTTCTGTCTGAAACAAAACAGTTTGACACGTGGAATCAAAGTTGTGAAAACGAGGAGGAGAAACTCAGTCAGCTGCATGTGGATCTGAACTCAGAACCCAGAGGAGCCACTCCCTGCTAATGAGTTTAGAGTCAAGCACCATCTCCCTACTTAGTGAGCCAGAGGACACGATGTGAGCGTGCTCAGTTGTGTGGAAATCCCTCCCACACATCCAAACTTCATGAAATCTCTCTGGTGACCACAAAGTTTGATTATTCATGCCTTGATTGCACAAAAAAGCCATTTCAAACTGTCTTCTAAGACAGTGTGTGGCTCAGACGTTTCAAGCCCTTCCTGGAAATAATGCATTAAGGCGAGTCGTAGGGAGGTACCTGATGTCATTTTCAGTGTTTTTTCTGTTTTTGGCTCTGAAGAATCCTCTCTTTTCTACGTTACTCTTTATATTACAACTTTTGTCCGTAGACGTTTTAACCTTCGGTCCCAAATGTATCACGTAGGACACATTTTGCAATTGACCTTTTTTCAAAATGCACTTTTGAGTTTATTTCCAATTATATATGTGTTTTCCGTACAAGATTATGTTAAAATAAGTGAATCTCTGGATTAAATGTACAGTGTGAAGGGGTTAAGTATTTGGATTTAGCCTTAAAATTTCATTATTCATAAATAAATAGTCAGAAAATGTCTTTACTTGTTTTTGCTCATCTGTGAGAACAGAAGCGTTCTGACCTGGGAAAGTGTTTCCACCTGAAATGCAGGCACATGTGAAAGGCGCGTGCAGCACGTGGTCAGGTGGGCTGCTTTTATCTTCCGCTCTGCAGAAATGAACCATGCCCTGTTGATGCATCAATCCCCCTGCTTGGTGGGTGTGGCAGAAAGGACCATCCAGCTCCCTTCAGAATCCAAACTCCAGCCCATGGCAGGCGTGACCTTTCCGATCCCCACCTGGATTTTATCCGTTATGATCATGGCATCTATTAGAGCCAAGCTGTGCTGCTCCCCACCCTCTGCTCCATCCCCTGTGGCCCACTTATGTCCTGGCAGACCTTGGGTTGCAGCTGCCCTCTAGTGTCTGCAGCTGTGTAACTACAGGCTGAATACTGTCGAACCCACCTATAGGTTGTGTGGCAAGGGGATTTACTAGAGATTAAAGTTAAAATTAACCTGCTTAAACGGTTACATCCCTTTTTAAGACCGTATTGTGTTTTTGTAAAATCTGCTTTGACAGATTACTAATATTGACGTTGTAGATTAGAGTTTCTGCAACCTGAGGCTGCTGATTTGCATGCAGCACTTTTATCCCTCCATCGTAGCTCTGATGCTTGTTTTAGGTAATTAAGTTTTGTCATTCCTGTTTTGATTTTTGACGTGTCAGGTAACTGATATAATGATGGCAAAAAGGTTACAATAATGCTGGAGTGTCTAGATTCATATCTTTTGTTGCACAATAGGGTCTAATTGTAGGTAAAAGCTTAAAAAGGAAGCAAAAGATTACTAAAAGAAGATAAAGGGAGGAAAATGCACAACATTTCTGACAGAAAAGGTCCTGTTTGACTTATCTTTCTTAAATTTTAAATTCAACTAAATCTGTTGCAGCTGATGGATTGTATTTGGCACGGGGTGTATTTTATTTTGAAAGGAATATTTTGTATTCTGCTTTCAAAAGTAAGGAAAGTTAAAATTGTTATAAGAAACTGGCCCACACTTTTATTTTTGTGTTAAATATTTCAGAATGCTGCCTAGAGGAAATAATGAACGATGTCTGACCAAAAGAGAATATCTTTTTGGCCAGTATAATGTTCAAAATCTGGGATATTTAGTGTGAAATGTTAATAAGAGGAATGGTTTAAAGCAGCAAAAGTGATTATTTTACCCTCCTAAAATGGGTTTATTTGACTTTAACGCTTCTGTGTCACCAGTAGGGGACAGAAGACATTCACTCAAGGACACTTTTGCATCAAAAACAAACAGTTTTATCTCTGGTTTTATTTCTTCCCCCCTCATGACCTTTCCTGTAACTTGTTTCAGCCTCTTTTAGAATAACATTCCATGGTTTTGTCTGCAGGTTGGTTTATTTGTGACACCCCAGCGCATAGCTCAATCAGCAGTCTGGCGCTCTTTGCTCTTCTCCTTCCTGTGAGTTTCCTGTCAAGCTTCCCTGCTCTGAGTGTTAACAAGGAGGAAAACTTTGTTTTGTCTCCCAAGAAAGACTAGTGGAGAGGAGAGGTTCATCTGCTGCTCGCTTTACGGTTACTGAAGGGGATTACAAATATCAGTGGAGTAATCTGTTTCACCGGCGACCTTGCTTTGCCAAATCCCAGCTCACCTGCCTGCTGAAACCCTCTCACTTTCGGCAGATGTGTTTGTTGATGGAGCAGCGGGGGTAGGATCATAATTAGATAGCAGCCTTTGATTTCCTGAGTTCAGAAGCTTTGTGTCTGCAGGTTGTGATAAAAACCTGAGGTCTGGAGGGGCGCCTCTGTCAGATCCTTGCAGGTCAGATAAGGCATGCACACTCTGATGGAGTGAGGAGACCTCGTTGTCCTGCCCCAACGTGTCTCCGCTCAGCATTGCATGCCCACAAAGCCAGGTGTGCTTTTGTTGCAATGTTTTTCATTTCCATAAACTTTGACTTCAGCTTTTACGATTATTTATTCCTCTTTTTCTGTCACCGCACCGGTTCTCCTTTTCTGTAAATTTCCCGTGGTTCACGAGGAGGAGACAGTGGGCTGGACATCCTGGGAGCTTTTTGTTTCCAAACGGAGCACGTGTCCCTCCTCGCCAAAACTAACTGTTATTGTGAAAAAATGTGGTGTGAAATCCCCTTTCAGTCACAGGGAGAACTTGTGTATTTTCAGATGTTAAACTCTTGTTTGGCTTCCCGCAATAAGCTTCCAGCAGACCTCCTCCTGAGACAGTGATCCAGCAAGGCGGTTCCGACAGATGATGCACAGAACCATGAGCTCTGGTCTGAACCGCAGAAAGAAGAGAACCCCCCACATCCAGTCTCCTGACTTTAACAGGAACCATAATTACACGGCCCTGTGTATTTATACTTAACTGTGACTCAGTGGGGACATGTGGCATGTGTTGGTGTGAGTGTGCACGCACGGAACAGCCTGCCTTTGTGTGCTGTGCATTAGTGAAAGTTACCTCAGTAAACTATTTAAACTCAGCATTAAGTGAGCTGTGGACCCGAGCTGGTCTGTTATTTGGAAAGAAAATGTGCTGCAGTGGTGGGTTTTTTATGTTAGAGCAAAACAGGTCAATTCCACAAAAAGAAAATCAATTTTTTAACAGAAACACAAAGTTTGAAATACTTCAAAATGCTATAAAAAGATAAACAAAAAAAATATGATTTTAAATAAAAAATAGCTAATGATAATTCAAATTAAAGCCTCCAGTAGCATTGTACGGTCTGCAAGTGCTAATCGCTCTCCCTGCTCCCCAATTTCCTCCTTTTTACTTGACCTCACTGGTCCTTCACTTTCACCGTCTCTCATTTGGTCAGAGCTGCACGTGACTAACTTATGAAAAAACTATTTTTTTCTCCAAATGGCTGCTTTTGCGTTGGTTTTACCTCCTTAGCAACCATTTTATTTTTTGGTCACCTGGGGGTGACGAACAGTTCTATGTAACTTTTAGAAGACTCAGCTAAAATAAATGTTTGGATTTCCTTGGCAACTGAGGTTTTTTGTGAACCACTCCCACATTCCAAATATTCTCATACTGTGTGTCATATAGTTTTGTTCAGCTTAAGCTAGAGATTTATGTTAATTTTTAACAATACTCTGGTAAAAAATGTGCTAGCAATGCACAATCCAAGCAAACGTTGCCCTGCTAACACCGTTCAAAATCTCCAACCTTCTAATTCGAACATTTTTCTTTTTAGAAGTAACTTCCCAATGATGCTCGAGGAGTTGGAAGGCAGTAGATCAAAAACCCTAGAAGGAGTTCAAATTTGTAGAGCATACTTAAGGTTTTTTTTTTAAATCCAAGATGACGGCCTCTTCTTGAGGTCAAAGGTCAATGAAACAGTTGTGGTATTAAGCTGGCGGCAGGCGAGTGAAATTTTGTAAGGATCGCTTGAACAAGTTTGCATGTCCCACTGGCCATCCCATAAGAATTTTAAACTTTCCTTTAGCTGTCTCCGACGTGTGTTTGGTTTCATCGGTGGGTTTTGAATTTTGAATTTTTAATCACTGGATTTTCGATGTCGTGTAGCGATGGAGCTCAAACTTCATCACAAACGGAATGAACTAAATCTAGTTTCATGGATTACATGTTTTGACACTGAACCCGATCGGTTCTGCAGCCAGTTTTTCCTGCTGACTCTAAATCTTTATGTACTTTGTCCAGATTCATCCTTTAACTTTGTATTGTCGTATACATTGTGTGTGTGCAAAACAAAACTAAAACATGATTGAAGCACAGAGAAATATTTTTAGGTTTTTCTCCCCCTATGGAGAGCTGCTGTAAAAAACAATCAAAAAATTCTGTCATTTGTTACCTCATTGGTGTGAACGGTGTTCAGACCTGCTGTGTGTGTTCTTCTCGGCGTGGTGCAGAATGTCCACAGGGTACAGTTTCTTCTGGGATGACTGCCGTCCCCAGTCGAGTTCACACTTGCCCAGCGATGTGACAGGTGAAACCTGTCGAACCTCCCGAGCAAACGGATGTGTGGCTTGTTAGCAGGAATGAGAGCTGGAAGGGAGGATTGTCTGTAAGCATGGTCACCGGTGAGCTCCAGCCGCAGGGATCCTGGACTCCTGGCTGTCTGGTAAGAGCCGGACTGCGTGGGCAGAGGCACGCCGGGTTGTTGCGGTGCCTCTGAAGTCTTTGAATGTGAGAAAACAGGCAAAAAGGTCACACTGACACCCAGCTGTTTGAGCTTTTCCTTGTCTGCCTTTCTTTGAGATTCTATATTTTCCACTCCGAACCGAAATAAAAGGGAGTGGAACATTTAAGGCAGCATCTTTATTTGTCTTACTGCTGGGCTGTTTCTTTCCTTTTGCCTCGCTCTTTGTCGAGTGAAGGGATAGCTTTATTTGGGGATGGAAGTTCTGTCACTGCAGCCTTTTCTTGCACATGTGCGGCCGCTCTTCACTCAGCGGAGCAGATCTTTGGAGCCTTTCAGATCCAAAGACAAGCCTCATCAGGACTTCATTGATTTCTCTTGGATTTCACTGGAAAGTTCCACTTTGCGACACAGTTGTTTCTGTGCAGATGACAGTCGGACCGGTTTATGTAGAACTGTTTAGATGCAGTTTGGCAAAAAAAAAAACAAGAAGAAGGGAGGCAGAGTGAGCTCTGGGCTTGCTGATGCCCGTTGGGATAAAGGGCTGACATCACAGTAAGATGGAGAGATTTGTTTAGAGGTACAGAGGGAGGGTGAAGAGAGGACAGTGGGAGGGAGGATAGAGGCAGGATCCAGCCCTCTGGGACAGCACAGTGGTTTTTGGGGGGTGGACAGAGCAGCTTTGTGTGCAGAACATCACCGGACACCAACAGGAGGAGAAGCTGCCAGTTGTTCTGTGTGTGTCTGTAGTGAAACCAGACCTACCTCTGCACCACACACCTCCATCTGCTGCCCAGAAAATGTTGGATTAAACTCAGAATAGGAGCAGAAGGGACTGGAATGGATTGGAGAACCCTGGAGTGAACCACTGGAGGATCCCAGAAGAAAAAGAAAATCAGCAATCTGGACTTTGTCCACGAGTGTGTTGATATTTGAGTGTGCAGCTCATGGTGGTGGTGAGCGATGCCGGTCTGACGGAGCTCCACGGCCAGATGCCTGCCGCTGTGCTCCAGAGCCCTGCAGCAGCCGGGCCCGACTGGAGCTTCCAGAACCCGGTGGGGGTGGACTGCAGCTCCCCGGAGCCTCGCTGCATTTGGGTGGCAGTTCTCCGGGGCTCCTCGGACCCACTCGCCCCCACCATGCCAGCAGAGCACAGCCGGAGCTTTCACCATTTCAGGGTAAGAGGAGGACTCCTCATCTTCATCATCTGAAGTCAGATCAGAGGTTCATCCATTGCAGAAGTGGGTATTTAGTAGATTATCTATTCTGGTTCAGATGACAGTCCGTCCTGTTGAGATTACGCTCTAAAGTGGAATATTGCCCGGAAACCGCAGAGTGTTTTTAGTCAGTTGTGTTGCTGTCAGGACTGTTTCTGTAACTGTACTCATTGTTGGGACTGTGTAAGCTGCTCAGCTGTTGACTCATTCCTGTTTCGGAGCAGATTGTCTTCATGCCCTCAGGCTCTCTGACGGATTCACATGAAACCTATGAGGGAACTTTATACCAGTGGGGATTCATGCTTTTTACAAAGTATTGGCGGCAAGCAGCTTTACTTGATCCGGCGATTTTATTTTTGTTTTTGATCGTCTGTAATGTTTATTTGTTTGACAATCATTTTTATCTCTTATCAATTGAAATTTTGAACAGAAATTCACACATTTTTCATTTAAAGTCCCACTCCAACTATGTTTTTTCTAATGTCAAATCATTCCCAGTTTTCTTTTCGTTATAATTATTCCGTGTTTTTTTTTTTTTTTTTTTTTTTTTTTTTTTTGCAAAAATAAAAAAAATCTGTCTTGTTTTATTTGGGATATATTTTCTGCAAAGGTCCAGGAGTTCATTAGAAATTTGGACTGTGGGCAGGACTTTTGACTCCAAAGTTAGCTTGCTCACGCTAGCTTATAGCACCTCACAATCCCAAGCTAACTTTAGCATAGCAAAAAAAATGACGAGCGATTTCGGAGATGTGCAGTTCTGAGCCGTGTGGCAGCTCAGACGAGGAAAACGAAGACGTTAATGGACCTATGTGTCTGCAAAATGCATCAGAATTGTAGCAGAGCAGGGAGACTTTGGCCCGCCATGACAGTAGACGTATCACAAACTCAAGCTTTTTTTCTTCTTCTTTCTTGAAGTCTTCCATTATGAGAAAAATGTTACAAGAACATGTGAAAACACCGGAAACATGATTGTCATTGGAGTGGGTCTTTAAAGTACCTCCTTGTTTACATAATATTTCTCTAATCTTGTGATTCTGTCCTGCAAGATTCTACTTAGATCTTTGATATTTGGATTATTTTTGACTCTAGAATAATAAAAGGCTGTTTTGCTCTTAAGGAGGATTATGGTGATTACCGAGCTATCCTCTATGGGCGTAAAGACGCGATCATCTGCATGTTTTCTGCAGCTCCGCGTGTTTCCCGTGTTGACTCTTTCTTTCTCGCTCAAAGGATTTCTAATTAGTGGCTCAGAAAGATGAAGGAGCCCATTAACTGCCGCTGTCTGCAAACTACTGTGGGAGCTGTGCGCCTGTGCATTCCCACCCCCCATAAAATACCCCGACTTAAGAGCATCTCATTTTCATGTGGGCTTTTTTTTTGTGGAATATTACTTCCCACTTGACTTTAAACACCCTCCCCACCCACACACCTCTTGAAATGCCACAAACAGGAGTGTGAGCTGAGGGGGGGTATGGACACAGCTGGGACAAACACACACCTAATGCTGTTTTAGGAGAGAGTTTAATAATTGCCATCAGTTGTTGTTCACATCATCCCACTCTGATGAAAACAGGTTTGTTTGTGTTTTAAACATGTTCTTGTGCCATTTTTCTGATGACGGAGGACATATATTAAGATTAAAATTGCATTTCTGAGTAGTTCTTTATTCAATTATTTGTGAATCAGGAGCAGATGCAAGCATTTCATTTGAAAAAGAGCTTATTTGTGACGTAGAAATACAATTGGTGGGCTCCGTTCGCTCCATTCTAATGCATCCACTTGCAGACAAGCAGATCCAAGGACATCTTTATTTTGAGTTGGAATACGGCTCAGAACTGTACAGCTGGATGGCCTTGATATTGCTCGCCATTTTTGTTGCTTTGGTGATGTCAGGTTGGGGTTGTGAGGGGCTGTAAGCTAGCAGGAGAGCGTGTACACAGATGGATGTCAGGAAGTAAAGGTGGGCTTACACTGCACTGACAGTCATGCCTACAACTCAGAGAGAAACTTCTAACGAACTCCTGCAGCTCTGCTGAGACGATGTCCTAGAAAATGACACAAGGATTTTTGATTGTTGGTGATTGTATGGTGATAAAAGGATTTTGGCTCATTTTATAATATTTTCCTTATTTCTTGATCCTAGCTCTTAATTAGTCCAAAAATGATCACCAGATTTAGAGAAAAGCTTGGAAAGGTGTAAAAAACCTGGTCATATATCTGGATCTTTACGAGTGAAATGGTTTGCAGTGTGCTTGCATGAGTATTTCTCAACCAGGCGGAGTGACCCCGGTCACTGACAGACAGGCGGGATCGGTTAGAAAACGGAGTTGTTCAGGTAGAAAATCCTGTTTAACTGTCATTGCATCATCACCAGCAGACCGAGTTAAACTGACAGTACACATACTTTTGTTCATGGGAGCGGGATGTGCAAACACAAACCAACCCAACATTTTCTGGAAAATACTCCTGAAGTGTTGGATGTGTTTAGTTGTTTTAGAGGCGGTGCAGCTCTTCTGCTCCGGCCAGGCCGGTGATTTTGCATCCTCCCCTCTCCTGTTGACTGCGTCGGACAGCCACAGCCGTCAGGATTAAAGGCTTGTCAGCATTTGCAGCGGCCGTAAAGCTCCACTTTTCAAGCAGGTTGCAGCTGTCAGCTGTTTAAAGCGGCATTATTGTTCGGCCCTGCTGGGGTTTTAGCGCAGGAGCCGGGCTCCCCGACGGCCATTCGCATTCCTGTGTGCTGCTTTACCTCTGGATGGACTTCTGTGAATCTGTGCCCATCAACCCCTTCTCTGCTCAACTTTCACATGTTATCATGTACCAGAAAAGCCTCTTAGCATCTGGAAATCCTTGTTGCTGGAATTAAATAATAGAAACTGATCATCATTATTGCATTTAGGTTCAAATAAAGCTACATTTCACTTCAATAACTAAAATGTAATCAGATTAAACAGATAATCTGGGGATGCTGCGCTCGCTTCCTTGCCTTTTCAGTTATGCAATGTAATTACACACTTCTTAATAGAAATGTGGGGGACAAATATCCGCAGGGAGATCTCGCTGTTGTATCATCACCACTAAACAAACACACACACAGCAGGAAGCTGCTCTGCATATTCATCACTCCAATCAATGTTTGCTGATTTGAATAAACTCTTCCTTTAAGAAAACCCTCAAAAATCTAAGGCTAGATTGTTTTTTTTAAGCTGCTCTCTTACTTTTAATGCCTTTAAAAATCAAACAAAATTTTGAAATCTGCCTTCAGAGAAGTAAACTTTTGATTATTTGATCCTCTAATTTTGAATAGTTTAAGAATATTTCAATATTTTCTGTAGAATTTTGGTTTAAAAATCCTTTGAGGAAAAATAAAATATCTTTTCTGAGGAAAACAGAGTTTGACTGAACTCCATCTGTTTAGGAAATCAAGATTAGCCTGAAAACCACAGAAAATGTTTCCGAGCGCCGTCTTTATGCTTCTCTGTCCTGAACATGCAAGACAAAACAGGTTTTTTGACAGCAGTGGACAAACAAGAAGGTGAAAGGTCATGATAGGTGCCCATCTGGCCCAAAAAGAGCAGAAAAGGTTGTAGATTTGACATCAGAAAGACCTACAGAGTCCCAAAAATGAGATTGTTCTTGCTGGTGTATGTTTTGGGTAATGACAGGGTTTGGTGTTCCAAGCGCCGGGAGGAGCCATGTGGTCGAAACCAGCGTGCTGGAGCCTGTCGCTCGTTGGGGCCTGATTCTTTTCCTTATCCTTCTCCTCTCATTCACTCTCCCAGCGTTCCCTCCCCTCCCGGGTCTATGTGTGTTTCAACTTGTCCAAACCGAGAGGCTGGCTCCTCCTTTTCCTTCTTTCACCCTCTTTTTCCTTTCCTCTTTTTCCACCGTTTTCTTATCTACACTTTTCATTTGACTCTCTAAAACTCGTGCACGTCGTCGTGATTCTTTAATGCGGCATAATGACCCTTTGCTGCATGCCCCAGGAAGAAAATAGCAGAGGTGTCCTTCCATTGTTTAGACTGTCAGAAGAAAGATCTTACTTTGATCCATGAACGTCTGTCTGCAAAACACACACTTCATGCCCTCACTGTTGTCTGTCACTCAAACAAGCTCCTTTAAGACAAAAGGGCTGAAAATGTGCGGTGAGCGCTGACACAGCTGGAATTCATGAAGTCGTGTGGGGAGAGAGGAAGAGGAGGTGGAAGGGAGAGGAGAGGAGTGAAGGAGAATGGAAGGAAGGAGAGAAAAGAGGATAAAAATGGGAAATAATGAAAAGTTTTTTATAGGAGCTACTGGTTATCACCCTGCTCTGTATTTTGACCAGCTTCCTGCTCCGAGCCTGCCACTTCCTGTTGTTGTGAAGCTGCATACTGAAATGCAAACCTGTGCACTCTTGTTTCCATTCAGTTTAACTTCTGACCTTCATCTTTCATTGATTAAAGTCTAAAATGTGGGCCACTCAGACACCAGACCACACCCTGAAGGAGGTGGTCAAGCTGAGGGGTTTCCGCCTTTTTAATCCCTCAGAATTAAAACAGAGTCCCGTTTTCCTCAAAAGTTACTTTTGTTCATATTATGATTCACAACAATTTGAAAAGAGAAATACTCTGAAACGTAGTTTTAATCTTTATATTATTAATATATATCCTCCATCATCAGAAACATGCCAG
Organism: Oryzias celebensis; assembly: GCA_014656515.1. Lineage (NCBI taxonomy): Eukaryota > Metazoa > Chordata > Actinopteri > Beloniformes > Adrianichthyidae > Oryzias > Oryzias celebensis. The sequence continues at coordinate 5,099,004 of BNCR01000008.1, read as the reverse complement.
AAGAACATGTTAAAAACACCAAATAACAGGATTTTCATCAGAGTAGGTATGTCCCAGCTTCTTCCTAAAATGCAGGAAGGGCCTCAATTTTGGAGGTGATGGTGAACATTCAGCTCTGGCCTTTGACCTCTGACGTTCACATCTTCAACCCTCTTCTTGCTCCTGCCTGTTTGGTCAGGTGACTGACAGATGTGGCCGGTCAGGTCAGCACAGGGGTGAGACTTCTCACGTGTGTTTGTCAGCTGAGCTCACTGAACCTATTTGCTGGACTGCAGGAATGAGATATTTAGAGAGCGGGTGGAAATGTGGCCTTACTCTCCACTTTGAGCCTGGAGGAGTTTGTACCGTCTCTTCCTTTCATCCGACCACGGTCGCAGCGCTCTGACACCGATGAAACCGCGCATTCCCACCTCGGTCCTGTCGAGACACGGACCCCCCCACGTATTGTTCTGCATGTAGGACTGACCTGACTCTGAGCAGCATTCAGGATGGGATGAGGAAGCTGCTAATGCTCGATCCAGCTGGCCCGGCTAAGACCACTAAGCGCAGACTCGCTTTCTTTTTGCTTTTCTGGAAAATCTTTGCTTGGATAACAAGATTTTTCCATGTTGAAGCTAAAAACAGTGAAAATTGTTCAATTTTATAGTTTCCTCCTCCTTTACAGATGTCAAAGTGAGGATTTTCTCTCTCTCTTTTTCCTTAAAGTCCCATTCCGATCATCTTTTGATCTACTTTAAAAGCTTTCCCGGTGGTTTTTTTTAATTCTGATTATGTTGTTTTATCCAAAGACGTGACTGGATCTGCAAATGGATGTATCAGAATCGAGTGGAGCAGGGAGCTTGTGGCCCACCTACGTCACTGCTACAAGCTTTTTTCTTCTGCATTGTGTCGAATGCTCCGGACTCATAACAATTTGAATAAAGAAATGCTCAAAAAATGCTATTTTAAGCTTTTTCCTAATAGATTTTGCTAATATATGTCACCCTCATCAGAAAAGTGCCACAAGAACATGTTAAAAACACCAAAAATGCAAGAAAAAATGTTCAAACTATAATATCTCTTTTCACTTTTATGTATTTTAATTTCTAAGATCTGACATGTTTGTGTGTTTTCAGGCCAAAGGGTGGCAGGATGGTCTCTCCTCAGCTGGTGACAACCCCAGGCCACCAATGGCAACCCGGCCTGGGAGGGAGGGGCTCGGCACAGGCTGGAAGGGCCCCCGGACGCTGGTCCTCCACAAGAACTCCCAGGGCTTCGGTTTCACCCTGCGCCACTTCATCGTTTACCCTCCAGAATCCGCCCTGCACACCAACCTCAAGGTGAGCCCCCACCTACGTCTGCAGAGTTGGGGTCTGATCGGGACAAATCTGAAATTTGTGCTCAGACATGACCCCTGCTGAGGGTCAGAGAGGCTGCAAGCGATGAAACAAGCACAGCTCCAAAGATGTTTGACTTGATTAAAGGGTGCAGACGGAGAAAGCTGATGTTTTTGAGGGATTATTGAAGGCAGAGGGATGTTTCTAAAAGGAGACAGGAGCGCAGACTTCCACCGCTCCAGGACGCTGACAGATCCGACTTTAATCCTGGTTTTGTCTGCGACAACAGAATCAAACTTTTCTCCTCTTGTTTACTAGAATGAGCCCGTATGTGAGCAAGTGCTTATTTGGCTCCATTTGAGGTGCGGGGGCAAACATCTCCAGATGTGAAATTGAGTGATGGAGGGAGGGGTGGAGCAATCCAGCTGAAACAAGACCTCCTTTATGCTTCTGCCACCCTGTTGTCCCACAGCTGCAGATCTTGGAGCACAGATTCAATGAGTTCTGTTGTCCTGGCTTGGTACCACTTTCTGGCGGTACCAGGCTCGTTCAGACAATCGGCCCACTGCTGGCCTTTGTCCCCACTCCTGTTCTTGTCACATCCTCTCCCTCAAAGAGAATCAGCTCACATGGTGTTTTTGGACGCTCACAGAGCTCCTTGTTCTTGTCTGAGGAGCCAACGGAGAAGTCGCCACAATTACTCACATTTCCAAAAGAGCACAAACTGGCTTAGAATAGGTTTTGTGCTGTAAATTCATCATTAAAGGAAATCTCTTTTCCTTTGCACCTCTTCAGCTGAAAACTGGATTTTCTGTTGTGTACTTGCGCTTGTGTTTTTGCTTTCAAAGTTTTGTTTTGTCCCGGTTGGCTGTGATTTCTCCTGGATGCCCCATGTCCTCCTGGAGGTGGTCATAGGGATGAATTCATTAAGATTTCTATTTAAGGAGGAGTCTGCTGTTCGCTCTCTATCGATACGTGCTTTTATAATTTCTGGTTATCCTTCTAGTTTTATCCACAGTTTTGTGTGATTTATCTTTTTCTCCCACTTGTAGAGATTTTTTAATTAAATCTTTTGACCTTCTGGAGTTGTTGAGTCCTTCCTGCTCCTGGATTTTCCGATACCGGCCAGCTGGATCATTTTCCACTTAAATTGATCAAACAGATTGCAGAAAAAAATGTTAAAGTTGCCTTTTTAAAACCTCAAAAAGTGCCTAAAGGCATCAAACTGCATTTGAGCTGATTGATGGTGACCATAGCAACGTCACTGTTTGGAGGATTGATTCGGAAATAAGAAAATAAGCAGCTTGCAGATGCATGTTCTCTCTCCCATTTCTCCCCGATTGTGACTGTGGCGAGACTCGGTCCGGCCCGTGTCGGTGCTCCAAGTTCTATTCTGGGGTGGGTTGGCCCTGCTTTCTCTTTTTCTAAACCCTACGCCATTGTCTGCAGAGCCTGGAATGAGCTCACTCAGCGCGGCACAAAGCCGGGCAGCGGTCAGCCCACCGTGCTCCGAAACCCCAAACTGCCCACTCAGCGTAGTTTGCTTGTTTGCAGGTGACCGGAGAAGCTGCAGCTTCAGGGCTCACCTTCGTGAGTTTGCTGTAGCCGATGGTGTCAAGTGATACTTCGGCTTTGAGAAGTTAAAAAAAACATGTTTGATGATGTGGAGGATTTTATTTCTGTTAGTGACGATGCCAAAATCCACCCAGTTTTGATGGCAGGAAATGGCTAACCCTGATAACCAAGTGCTTCTTACCATAGCATCCATATTCTTCTCATAGTTTTGACTATAATTAGTCTCTCATGGGTTGGTCTCACGATCTGACATAAACTGACTCGTCTTTTCTCTGCAGGACGAGGAGAATGGGAACGGAAAGGGTAAGTCAAATTATTATTTTGTTAATTAAATACAAACCAATTAAACGCACAAGACAATGATGATGTAATGAGCTGGTCCTCATCTGCTCCCTGCCAGTCACCTCAAGCCTGTAGCTTAAATGCACCACCTACAGGACGTCATGTGTAACTGCAGCTGAACAGAAACTGAATCTGCACATTGACATCTGGCTACAGCAGGGCCCTGCAACCTTTTCATCCTTGAGGAGTCATTTAGTACGGTGGCCATGAAGGGCAAATCACATCAACAAATTGCTCAGCGTGAAAACATTTCAATGATCACAACAACAACTAAAAAAGCAAAAAAAAAAAAAAAAGTAATAAAAATGTTAAATATTTGAAAACAAAACAAAGTTCAAAAAAAGGAAAGATTCTGGAATTTAATTAAAATGAAATGTTAAAAATGAAACAAACGAAGAAACAGGAAAACTAGGTATCATTGGACGTCACTCATTGGATGATTATGTTTGTTCCCCTGGAAGTTATTTTTACATGGCTGCATGAGCTGCATGTGGCGCCAGTGCCTCAGGTTGTAGACCTCTGGACCAAAGCATGACCTCTGCAAGATCCAATCACAAATGGACAGGTTTTAAGACAATTGTAAATAAACACAAATCACATTCCGGTTTGTTTGGAACCGAACTTTACATTTCCAGCCTGAACATAAAACTAAATATGTTATGTAAATGGCCACACTTCATGGTCTGACCTGCATCTTCAGGTGTCAGATTATGGATTTCTACCAAAAAACAAAAACATATTTATCTTTATAAGATATGGTTCAAAAATATTAAAATTAGGCAAAATATTTATTCAGGACAAATAAATACAAAAGTCTACACCCTCTATTGAAGGTATTCAGCCTTTTTTACATCTTTTAGTGGGGTTATTACATAATATTTAAGAGCAAATTATAGGCAAAACGTCATAATAGTGTTGGCCAAAACGATTACTGCGTGATTTTGATTTGTGCAGCAACATTAGTTGACTAACTAGTTTGTGGCCCGAATGGGGACACATCAAATTAGGTGCAAAGTTTCACAAAATGCCTGATGTAAATAGTTTACTAGCGTTGTTTTTATGGCAGAAAGAGTCCAAATCCTAATCTAAAAGTATTGTGACAAACCTTGAATTTGCTTCTTTTTTTTTCCCGCACATGCAGGATATCAGAAAGGTCACCTGGAGCCAATGGACACCATATTTGTGAAGAATGTGAGAGAAAAAGGTCCCGCCCACCTGGCAGGCTTGTGCACAGGTAACAAGGAACAAATTACAAAGGCGGATCAGGATTTGCATTGGAAATTTGTTGGCAAGGGAAACGGCAGTGACAGACTCTCACATCCAGTCGACTTTCCCAAAGTTTAGGGAGATAGAACCTGTGTAAAACACCTGCATTCAGAAAGTCACGTGCTTCCATGCAAATATGCAAACGCATATGTTTCAGCTTGCAAGCTGTTGCCACAAACAAGCTCTGAACACAGAGTCATCCTGATCTTTGCTGCCTTATCTTCCACTGGAGTTTGTTTATTTCTGCAGACATTCCCTTCAGATGAATTAAAGGATTATGCATTTTGATTACTTTTGAGCATTTTCTTATTGAAAAAGAAGAAAAGGTCGTTTGAGATCGCTTGTCCTGTTCCTCTGGATTTTTTCCGACATAAATAGACGCCAGGAGCTCGATGTTTTGCCCGCATCAGTTTGGATTTGTTGAATTTTGACACAAGAGACAGAACAGCTTTTTCATTTTTAATTTTCCCATAAAACTTACATCGATAGAGGAGCTTTATTGATTTATGTGGGAATTATGATCATGGGTGTCTCTGCATCCTGCAGGGGATCGGCTGGTGAAGGTGAATGGAGAGAGTATTCTTGGAAAGACGTACTCGCAGGTGATCACCCTCATCCAGAACAGGTGAGACCTCCAGCAAGTCACTGACTTATTAACTCACCTGGCACACTGCTATCAGCTGCTTTTAAACAGATTTCCCTGCAGCACTGTGTGCTCCAAACTTGAATGTTGCAATTGTTCTCCAATAATAAATCAGGATGAAGTTTTTCGCAATTTCCAAGTTTCCAAACTTTTAAAGACACAATGAGTTTAACTTGAGAGCTGAAAATAATGTTCCCTTTAGGATTTAAATGTGAGATTTAGTTGACAGTTTGATTACACACTTCTGCTGAATGTTGTTCTTTACTTAAGACCCACTCCAATGAAAAGTGAATTTTTGGGGATTAAAACTCGTCCTTGCAGCTTTTTTCTCATGTTGTATATGTATGTCATCATTTTCCTCGTCCGAGCTGGCTTCAAAACTGGATAACTCCGATATTGCTCACCATTTCTGTTGCACCGGTGATGTTGCTGTAAGCTAGTGGGTGATTATAAACAAAGGGATGATGGGATATGAAAGCCGGCTCCCTCTGCGCCAACAGTCCCCCCACAACACAGTGCAAATTTCGGATAAACTCCTGCTGCTCTGCAGAAAATATGTCCTGGAAAACGATAGGTTTTTGGATTTTGCCTAAAAACGGCATAATCAGGATTAAAAGACCACTGAGAAGGCTTTTGAAATAAATCGAAAGATGCTTGGAATGGGTTCAACGAGGTTAACTTGAGAGCAGAAAATAAGTTGAGTTGACGGTTTGATTCCCCACATCTGCTGATTGTTGTTTGTACTAAAAGTAAGCAAAAGTACAAATTTAGTGCATGAAGTCAACATCTTTCACAAGAATAAACGATCTCCCCCTCATAAGTGAACCTATTTTTAATTCTTATCTGATGTTTTTCTGTCCTCCCCTCCAGTGAGAGCGTGTTGGAGCTCTCCATAATGCCAAAAGATGAGGACGTGCTTCAGCTGGTGAGTGGAAGTAATAACCTAGACACAACCGATACAGATTCATGGGACATTTCAAGCCTTTGTTTGTTGTTGTTGTTTTTTTTTTTGTTTAGATTTTTTTGTAATTTTGAGATTCACCCCATCATCATGGAAGAGAAGAATGCAAAGATTTTTTCAGAATGACTGCACAGTGACCCATGAGCTGGCTGTTCTGTGTTTAAGCCATAAATTCATCAAAACTTGGTTCAATCCTGACTGTCGAGATTTAAAAAAAAAAAAAAAGCAATTTATCATTTACACACACCCCTCACACACACACACACACACACACACATCTCCACTGTAGAAAACATTTTTGTCGCTCCACAGGTTTCTAGTTAACATGATCCAACATGCATCGGCTGTTGCCCCTCCCATTTATCCCGGAGCAACATTTCGACACTCAGAAAAAGGTTGAAGTGACTCATCTCGCACGTGCTGAATGTTCCCCACCAGAGGGGCCCACACCGCTTTCCATTGAAGTATCCTGCCTTTTCGCTATTAATGCTCCACCCCCTCGCTGCTGCGCCTGTCTGCTGCATTCCTGACATGACATCAGCAGCACTGCGCCTCCTTCCGCACTCCCACTTTTTGAGGGAGGAGATCTTAAGAGGATCTCCGGCAGGAAAGAAGAAGAAGTCAAAATAAATGAAAATAGGAGACTCTGAGCTGTTTCTGGAGGAGAAAGGTGGGACTTTAGTTGGGGGACGCCAGAAGCGCTGGTGAGGATAAATTCATTTGCATCTTCGTCTCCATTCGTTTGCCGTGGAGAAGTTTACTTTGACAGTCCGAAGAACTAGGTAACCTCTTAGAAATGTGTCACAGATTTCTTTTGTAATGACATTGAAGAGTTTGTTTTTGTTCTGTGTTCCACGTGAGGCTTGAAATGCAGCCGAACGATTGGCCTGTTGTTCTCTGAACGCAGAGAATCGACGCAACCTTTGCTGCATTCTGTTAGTCTGCAGGAGTTTGTGTTGAGAGCTGAGGCCCTCAGGAAAAAACTGACCAGAAGAACTGAACTGGAAGATCCATGACTTCAAACTTCAGGGCAGGGAGCTGGTTTGAATGTCGAAGGAATGCAGAGCGAACACATTTGGGTGCACTGGAAAAACGTCCTTCTCAAAAGAAGATGATGATTGAGGATTTTCCTGTGTTATAAGTGAAAAAAAGTCTACAAATGGAACAAGTAGATTTTGTCTTTTTTTATGCTAAATTCAATCTTTAAATCAGAAACAAACATTTGTATGTAGATATTTTTTATTTAGAACAGTTTTTTACTTATGGTGTTCTTTCAATTTGATGCTAAATTAAGATAACTTTGGTGGCGAAGGGGTTTGAATCAATAAGCATCAAGGCATCTTACAATAAGTGTGTGTTGTTAAAAAAAAGTTGTATTTCTTTAAAGTAGTTTTTTTTTAATCTCATATTTTAAGCACTACAACACTATGCTTCTTTCTAGACCAATTAAAATTAGACTAAAAATACACGATTTACGACAAAGTTGTCAAAATTATATGTAAAGTAACAGCCAAAAAACTGGTTTCATAAGAGATATCACTTAAAATAAGTTGTTTTCTTGATTAAATGACTCAGCAAGTTGTAAGTCTTTCTAAAAAGTTATTAGTATGTACGTTATATCCTATATTAAGTATAAAAATATATTTAGACTAGAAACTAGACTAAAATACTTTGTGTTTTTCCTTTTTCTTTAGGCGTACTCCCAGGATGCCTACCTGACCGGTAACGAGCCGTACGCCGGGGGAGCGGAGCACCTTCCACCGCCACCTCCCGTTTCTTACCCTCGCACCAAGACCACGTCCCTCGCAGGAGCCCCTCTGTCTGCCCCTATGGGGCAGAACCAGCTAGATAACTGGAGTCGCTGGCCGGGCTCTTCTGGTCCCTCATCACCCTTGGATAACCTTTCCGCTGTGGGCAGCCCTGCTAGCTGGCAGGAGGGGCGTGAGCCAGGCGGCGTGGGTCACTGCAGTCCAGCACACCGTACAGAGGAGATCCAGTATGGTATGACCAGCCAGCAGCCACAGGGTCAGATCAGAGGACGCTCCTACTCGTCTTCCTCCTCATCAGGTCCTCTGTCCAGCCCACTGCAAGTCCACTACCCAAACCACCAGAGCGCCATGTCTGCACATCAGCACGCGTCCAGCTCTGCCTGGACCAGTCCACCCCTCTCCCAGGTGAGCCAGAGCCGCAACGATCGCTGCCATCAGGCCCTTTCTGACTGGTACTACAACCAGCTACCCGAGCGCCCCGGACGCAGCGTTCAGACCCGCCAGCGCAGCTACTCTCAGGACCGGCTGAGTGAGTCCCGGAGGCAGCAGCAGCGGGCCGGCGGCTGGCCTCACAGCGCCTCACAGGACACTTTGTTCTTACTGCAGCAGTCAGGACCAGGACTCTCGTCAGAAACATACTGGTCCTATGGAGACGGGGAGGTGGGCCCGGGCAGGGGCCACCCTCCATCTAACTACACTCGAACTCGCTCGGAGAATTTGCTCGCTCAGTACAACCACCATGGTCGCTCCCTGGAAATGTTGGACCGAGCATCAGCAGGACTGATCTCGGCCCGCTCGGATATTCCTCCGTGGTCGCAGCCGCCCCACAGGACTGACGCCTATGTGAGGCAAGGCGCCCACTTCAGTGGATCCCCTTCAGCTCCTCGACGCTCACAGTCCAAACACCTCCCCCCGGCCCACGGTCAAGCCCAAATGAAGGCCCAGCAGGTCGCTTCTCAGACCAGGAGGCTTCAGTCTGCCCAAAGCATGGATGAGCAGGTGGGCTACCGCAGCTACAGCCCCTCTTTTTACCGAAAGACCGGCCGCATCCTGCAGCAAGCTCACTCTTTTAGGGATCCATCTTATTCTGGTCCCCACTTGAACTGGAACCCAGCACCGAAAACTAGCCCCCCCGAGGGATCACCTGCCCCCATCAGTGCCTCCACAGCATCACCCCTTGCCTTCACCGCTCATGTACCCCAGGACAAGGCATACCGGCCAACTAACCACGAAAGGGAACGAGGGGCAGCAGAGGGGCAAAGTGAGAGTCAAACGCAGGAAGTGGTGCTGAGGCAGAAACCCCCAAACGGGCGAAGGCCCACGCGGCATCCCCACTACGCCCTACCTGTGGAAGGTCTGGAACCCTCCTTGTTTTCTCCCGACTCCAAAGACTCAACCCACGGTTCGTTTGGAGACCCGGCACCACGGAAGCCAAATGGCAACCTCGCACCCCTCACCGTGGAGGAAGACTCTCTGGCCTCCATTCCCTTCATAGGTAAGCTCCTCGCCGCCCTTCCTCCCAGGTGATGTTCACTCTAAGGTGCTCTTTTTATTCAGGCACACCCAAAACGAATCCTAAATAAATCACTGAGAAGGTCATTCTGGATGCTTTTGATCGTGTTTGTGAATGTTTGGGTTGTGTAATACGTGAACTTCCCAGAAGTCAGCTCCTGTTTGAGACCAAAATGCAGAAATCTGACATGGTTTTACTCGCAGTTTCCTTAAATCCTTGCTTTCACAACATTTTAATCAGCTAACCCATTGCTAAAACACATTCTCTTACTTGTGTTGTGAACGCTTTTGAGTGAGGATGGCAAACATACTGTCTGCTGCAGTGAGTAGGAGGTGACTGATCATGTCTTAGCTTGCGTTCTGCTCTGTAAAGACTTGAGATGAAAGAGCCCTGCAGGCTTCAGGTTGGTTTCTGGTTGTGTACAGCAGGCGCTGGGTGAAACTAGACCCAAATCGTGTGGGTGAGGAGAGGAGAGCTGTCACATTGAAAAGATTCAAATCACCTGACGTCAAGAAAAAAAGTTTAAAAGAGTAGATTTTTACTTCGTATCTTAACTTAACTAAACGAAACCAAACAGTGGTAACGGCGTGCTGGGACTTGTTTTATAGCCTTAAATTCAGACTAGGCTGGTTCCTCCAAATAGAGAAACTATGTCTTCCTAAATATCAGACATGCCTCTTCTCTTCAATTCTTCATCTCTTTATCTCTCAAACCCTGATACGATCTGGTGTTGTTGGGGAACTCGCTGTGGTTTAGGCTGAAGTTTAACTTGTCTTCAAAAGCAAAGATTTCTGGGGGATAGGAATTAGAAAGGCATGCTGAACCTCACACCAAATGTGGGCTTTTTTTGGCAAGTTTTTCTGTTTTAAAAAGAGAAAACACAGATCGAGTCAACATTTTTGTACTTTTAAAATCAATTTTTCGTCATCTTTGGCTGCAGTTTGGATCAAATGCAAACGAGCTTCTATTCCCTCAACAGTGTCATCAGTTCTACTTTCACTTTCTCTTGTTGTTTCGTCAAAATATTTTTTAAACATTTTGCAATGTTTCATTTCAGTTGGTCTAAAGTAGATGATTGCGTCCTATAAAAAGAGTTAATACCCGTAAGAACACCCGGAAGACATCCTGAAATAATAACGCTGAAGAACTCACGGGGTCACGGGGGTGAAATTGTTTTATGTTTTTATTTTCTTGCACATAAAATGATCTTATTAAAAAAGGTTTTCAATTAAAAAAAAATCTTTAGTTTCAGAAAACAAGTCATAGGAACCTGAAATGTTTTTTTATTCCAAAATATTAGTTTTAAATAAAAGACTGAATTGTTTTCTATTGAGCCGTCAGCATTCTGACTCATCTAAATGCTTAAACTGTTTTCTATTCTCCACTCCAAAAATGATCCATCAAGCTTTATTTGTGAGGGAATTGAAATTAAGTTACCCGAGGACAGCATCCATCAAATTTAGCTTAGCCGGTGAGTCTTTTGCATCAGATTGGTGGTGAGATAGAGTGTTCTGCTCCCCTCTGCTGGTCCGTCTTCCTCCCTCGTTGCTGTGTATAAATGACAGCCTTTGTTAAACCCACACAATCCATATATTTCTGGACTGCGTCGTAAACGTACAGATTCCTTAGATGCCGCGTTCATATATGATCAGGACTGGAAGCCGTAAAGGAGGAGAAGCCTGGGATTCGAGCGTGGTTTTGTGGCGGCAGCTGCAGCAGCTGGAAGGACTTTTGGAAAAGAGACTTTGCTGGGTGTTTTTTCTCAGGTCGTGCTGCCCTCTGCTGTTCCTCAGTGGAAATCCTCACAGCTGCTTAATCCTGTCTGTTTAAAGTCCCACTTCGATCATTTTTTATCTATTTTAAAAGCTTTTAATTATGTTGTTTTTGGCCAAAAATCAATTTCAAGGACATAGTTTCTACAGAGCAGCAGGAGTTCGTAAGAATTTTCCCTTTGAATAAAGAAACTCTCAGAAATGAAATGTAAGCTTAATTTATGTCCTCCATCATCAGAAAATGCCCCAAGAACGTCTTAAAAACACCAAAAACATCATTTTCATCTGAGCGGGTGTTTATAAAAGAGTGAAATCATTTCTATCATTCAGGAAGTGTAGGTTTGTGTACGAGTCCGTTATTGTTTCACATCCCCCTGCATATGAAACTGTCCAACACTCTCAGCCTTTATCAACTTTTAGGTGTTTTTGATGGTTTTGTCCTATGGAGCACAGACGTTTGATTCACAGCAGGAGCGTCAATCTGAACAAACGTTTACCTTCAAGGTTCTTGAGCTGTGACATTTTCTCCAGCACGAATCGGATCATTCGCATGAGGTGATCTAATAATGAACTGAAACCTGGAGCCAGTTAGTGTCTCACACACACGGACGCTTGTCCGCTTGCTTACAAGTAGCTTCTCTTATGGCAACAGACGAGACAGGTACTGCTGTTTTCATGATTTTCCACAAATACATTTGACTTCTTATCTCTTTATTTGAGTTTCTTTAGTCTTTTCCGGCTCACTGAAGATGTTTGTGTTCGTTTTGTGTTTTAGTTTGACAGCTTAGTTGCGATTCTCCTGTTCAATGTCTGACAATAACTCTGCTGACGTTCCTGAAACCTCTCCTTTCCTGGCCCTCTCTCCATCTAACCCCCTTTTTTCTTCTTCCTTTCTGTTCCTCTAACATCTAACCTTTCCCCCCCTCTATCCTCCTTCCTCCTTCCCACCCTTCCATCCTTGCCTCCACCCTCCCACAGACGAGCCGACCAGCCCCGGCGCCGATTTGCGCGCCCGACACGTACCGGCGTCCTCCGTGGTGTCCAGCGGCATCAGTTCAGCGCCCGCCGTGGGCACCAGCCCCGCCTCCCCCACCTTCACCTTCCCCCTCACTAGGCTCTTCTCACACGACTGCAGTGAGTTGCCCCCTCCTGCCCCGTTTACCCCTCCACTCCTCACCACTGCATGCAGCAGAAAATGACATTTAGGTTTTTTTAAATCCTTCTTTTATTTTTTAAAATTAGTTTAAAAAAGAAGAAGTCTGGGTAAGACGTTTTTCCCACCCCAACGCCAGATTTTTTTGCTTATTTAAAGAAAGTCAGAGTAAGAATTTATGATTTATTTGTCCTTGCTTTTGCAGTGATTTTGACTTCTAGAATAGGAATCTTATTGGGAAAATGTTGTCATAATTTATCCTTAAATCCTTAAATTACCCCAAAAAAAGAGAAGACTGAAGGATTTTCTATAGTGTCATGCAGGCATGTTTGCATGCTGGATTTTTTAAGTGCATGTTTATCATGAATTATAAAAATATTTGTCAATCTGGACCTGTTTTATGTTGCATGCTGATTTTATTTAAAAAATGCACTGGCGCGTGTCTGTCTGGATGCATGCTGGCGAGCAAACTTACATCAGCACCCCCACAATGCAGCGCAAGCCCCCACCTCTCTACTATCCCGCCACACCACCCTTTCCCCCGCCGATTTAAACCTCCTCCAGCTTCCTCCCTCCCCGTCCCCGTCTCCTAACCCACCACGGCTCACCGGGCGTTCGGCATCACATCACCACTCTGTCTTTCTGTCTCTTTTCTTTCTTAACCTTTGTTTCACCCGAACCTTTCAACAAGCAGGCAGTACTAAATCCAGTCGCCGTTCCTCCTATCTTCTAGCCATCAACACCGAGCGCTCCAAGTCATGTGACGAAGGCCTCAACAAATTCAAGGATGAAGGACGAGGCCTGTGAGTTCACCTGAGTGAAGACGACATTTTTTTATTTCCACTCAGATGTGCTGTAAACTAATCCTCCTGTGTTGCTTTCTGTGCAGACGGCTGCCAAAAAGAGTGAAGAGTTTCTTTGCAGATGGGGTGAGTTTCTCTGAAAACATAAAAAAACATCTCTTTCTTAGATTTTTTTTTACAAAGTTGATTTAAAAAAAGAAAATCAAATTCAATGACAAAAAGCGTAAACTCTACTTGTTTCCCTTCACTGTTAAGTGTACTATGTAGGGTGTTCCATCAGGGTGTCCAAATCCATGGCTACGTCAGAAATCCCTCCCTACTCTCTAACTACTAAAAAACGATATAGTGTAGGACTATCTAATGCTCTGAATTTTAAAGTAATTCAAACACTGTACTAATTCCTTTTTTTTAATCCCAAACATGATGTCAGGAATTTTCCGAAAAGCAAACCTCTGTGTTCTGAAAATTAAAACTTGGATAGTTCAAAAAAATACATTTAAAGATATTTTTTACAAGAAAAAAAAAATTGTTTGAACAGTAGAGAAAAGTAGTGATCATGTGTCCGAAGTTCATTGAAATTCAGGACATTAGATGGTCTCATAGAGGTTGTTTGGGGGGAGTTTGGACATAGCCTCCAGCTTCTGTCATTTAACTTGATGTTTCTTTGTGCTTTTGTTTCAAAAAGAAATGGTCAGATTTCCTTATTTACAGCTCAAGAATGATGTGCTTGTGAATTTAGTTTTAAATTCTGTTAAACCAAAACTGTTGGACCCTCAGTCTTCAGACAACGTCAGAACAGCAGAGGAGATTCGCTCCAAGCGTCACTCCACCTCAGAGCTGGGAAACATCACCTACAGCGATGTGTGGCGGCAAGGATGGCTGCACTTTAAGCAGATCGTCACGGAGAAGGGGAAGGTGAGCTGCTGCAGCCTGATGCCGATAAGTCACAGGGCAGGAAATCTGCTGCAGGATTTGCTCACATCCTGTCTCTGTCCTCTGCAGAAGGTGGGCAGCGGCATTCGACCGTGGAAGAGGGTCTTTTTGGTGCTCCGCTCCCATTCGCTGTTCCTTTACAAGGACAAGCGGGAGGCTGTGCTCCGCGGAGCCATCCTGGGCAGCACGGCTGACGACGAGCAGCCCATCAACATCCGGGGCTGCCTGGTGGACATCGCGTACTGCGAGACCAAACGGAAGCACGCCCTGCGGCTCACCACCCAGGACTTCTGCGAGTACTTGCTACAGGCGGAGGACCGGGACGACATGCTGGAGTGGATCAACGTCATCAGGGAGAGCAGCAAGATGGACAACGAGGTCAGAGAGCTCACCTCTACCTGTCCGGTTCATACTTATGTCAAATATGCTTGTTTTTTGAAGAATCCTGCACCAAAAAAACATATGTTTGTGTTTATTTGGCTTCAGGAGCTCGGCATTTCCAGACAGGCCCTCATTAACAAGAAGCTCAATGACTACAGAAAGCAAAGGTAACTTACCTGAAGGGTTTGGGGTAAAGAAGCTCCAGTTCAAATTCTGTTTACATTCTCAAGATAAATGACAAAATATAAAACACTACATGTTGTTTATGACAAATCTGTCAATAGAACCAGTAGAATTTGTCTTGGTAAGATTTCTTAAAATAAGCTAGAATGTTAAGACAAACCCTAGATTAACTATAAATTCTGATATATTGCTCTGAAGATTGGAAAGATGTCCTAAAAATGGCATGGTTTGCTCAGTATTATCTCACATCTTTCCATAAGTTTCTCTTCAAATATGTTTTTCTGAAAACGTACTTAAATGTATGTTAACCTTCAAACTTCTTGCTGTTGTTTAAAGCATTTATACTGTCTTTTGGTCAAATTATGAAATAAAATGTAATTTCATTTGAGATATTACTTAATATAAGATGTTTTCAAAGTCAAATGACTTTCAAGACTTTAGATCATCCTGAAAAGTTAATAGGAAGTTTGTTTTGTCTTATGTCAAAAGCAAAAAGATATTTAAACTGAGAAGCAGATGAAAATACTTTGTGTTTTTGCATATTGACTGTTGTTCTGTGAGCGATCGTCTGTGGAGGAAACTCCACTTTCATAACATGATATTGGTTGATTGATTGATTTATTGACTGGCACCAGAGGTCTGCTGCCCCCGTAGACAAACAAAACTGAGCGACAATTACCTCATTCGATTGGCTACGCTGTTTTCTAAACTAACTAAAGCATGAATTACATTCCAGGAATTTTGAAATGATCCCAAAACTAAACAAAAATCAGAATTGGAGGCAAACTTTGCTAATTGAAGGCTAACTTATCATTCATCATTTGGTCTCCTTCCTTAAGTCCAACATCGAGCAAGCCGGATTCGTCTCCGCGGATGTCTCGCATAAAGCCTCCCTTCATGCTGAATAAGATGGAGAATGCATCTGGGGCACCGCGCTCCCCGAAGCCAGAGGGCAAAGGTTGGTGTCACAGAAAAAGAGCAGTTATTCTGGGAGCTGCTACTGAAGTTCTGTCAGGCTCGCCTTTCAGGGTCACAACGAAGGCATTCAGCTACTATCCAGAAAAGTTTGACTGCTGGACCCAAAAACTGACGGAGGTTCAGTTTAGAGCTAAACAGCTATTGAATTGATGGGAAGATTTGAACTTTTCTCTGTTTCAACTCAAATCCAACTTAGGGTTTTCATTTGTATCTTCATTTAAAAAATAAAGTCCTGGAATGCAAAGACCAGATTGTTTTAGCAATTCTTCTTACTTACTGCCCCTTCAAGCAAGAATTTCGCCACTGTGTCAGGAAAAATACATGTGTCAAGGATATCAACAGAAAGTTTTTTCTACAGTTTGGCGGCCATTTTGAGGCAAAGTCACTGAATCCCTGGCTGAACAAAACAATATAACATATGATATGACTATTTTCTGAATATGGTTAACAAAAATACATCTGTTGCCAAGGAAATCCGAAAATATACTTTTGTCGATTCTTCTAAAAATGACATAAATTTGTTCGTCACTCCCAGGTGACAAAAACATAAAATGGTTGCTATGGAGATGAAGACGACTGAAAAGTCATGATCAGTTTGTCATGAGCGGCTCTCACCAGGGCAGCAGGCGCAGAGGTGGGGAGTGAAGGGCCTGAAGCAGTGTTCAGCCAGTGAGGCTGTTTCAAAGGGTGGCGGCGAGGGCGCCTGTGGGCCA
Organism: Oryzias celebensis; assembly: GCA_014656515.1. Lineage (NCBI taxonomy): Eukaryota > Metazoa > Chordata > Actinopteri > Beloniformes > Adrianichthyidae > Oryzias > Oryzias celebensis. The sequence goes on along the minus strand of BNCR01000008.1, from coordinate 5,082,703 downwards.
TACAGCGCCGCTTGCTGTTTTACTTGCTTTTGTCTTTGCTGTTGATCTCAATGACCTCGAAAGAATCTGAAGAAGGAAGTGAGGTGAAGCCAAAGATTATATCAAGTTTGAACTTGACTAAACATTACTAGAAACACTAAAACTACTTCAATCTATTTTTTTTCACAATGTCACAAACGAACACTGCCTTTTTATTCCTCCAGTTTACTGCGAGGTTCTGGGTTTTTCTTGCTGAACCCAAACATAAATTTTATTTGTTCATGCTTGATTTTCTTACCAGATGAGAGCAATCCTCCCAAATCTCCCTGGGGCATCAGCATCATGAAGAAAACGAAGAAGGCGGGGCCTAAAGCTTTTGGCGTGAGGCTGGAGGAGTGTCAGCCTGGTGCAAACAACAAGGTTAGCCACAGTCACCTTTGCCCCGTCCTAAATGCTGGAATATTGTCTTGAGTTATTCATCTGTGATCACTTTCTCTCAGTTCATCCCCATGATTGTTGAGATATGCTGCGGTCTGGTGGAGGAGATGGGCCTGGAATACACCGGAATCTACCGAGTGCCGGGGAACAACGCCATGGTGCTGCTGCTGCAGGAGCAGCTCAACAAAGGGGTGGACATCAACCCTGCAGAGGAGGTGGGACAGACTACAGCATCCCGTCAAGTGGAGAAAATAAAAAAGTAACCATTCCTTTTCTCTTGTGCAGAAGTGGCAGGACCTCAACGTTGTCAGCAGCTTACTCAAATCTTTCTTCAGGAAACTTCCAGAACCGCTGTTTACCAACGGTAAGTCCAGACGTGCTGCAGCATGTCAGCAAGCAACTGTCATTAACTCAAGCCAAGCCATTCGGCTTCACGTCATTCCTGTTATCTTAACAGACAAATACAACGATTTCATTGATGCCAATCGGATGGAAAATGCCTCGGACCGACTGAGGACCATGAAGAAACTGGTTTGTCTCTCCATGCATGAATTCTTTTGACAGCTCAGCTGCAAATGCTCGGCTGAGGTTTGCCATCAGGTCAAACGGGTTCCTCTGTTTTTTTCCTCGCACAGATCCGAGACCTTCCAGATCACTACTTTCACACTCTGAAATTTCTGGTTGGACACCTGAAAACTGTGGCCGATCACTCAGACAAAAACAAGGTGTGTGAAACAGCTCAGGTCTGGACTTTCAGGACTGTGAACCTGTCATTAAGCACCTGTCCTCTGCTGGTTTCCAGATGGAACCACGCAACTTGGCTCTGGTGTTTGGGCCGACGCTGGTCCGGACCTCCGAGGACAACATGAAAGACATGGTCACACACATGCCCGACCGCTACAAGATAGTGGAGACGCTCATCCAACATGTGAGAGAAAGGAAGCATACACATGCTTTCTAAAAATCTGCAACTGAACATTTCCATATCTCTTTCCCCTCTAGTGCACGTGGTTTTTCACTGAGGAACTGGACAAGGACGAGAAGGTTTGTTGCAAACTCATGAAAAGCCTTTTTCAAAGTAAAAGCATAAAGTGTTTGGTAAAGCCAAAGCCAAGTTTAAAAAGAAACTTTCTGGTTGCAAGCTGCAAAAACTTGGCCAAATGAGAAGATAATGCCACAAATCAAGAAAAAAATAACAACTAAATAAATACGTTTGACTTTTTCTCATTTAATTTGGTTGTTTTCTGGGCAGCAGACATGCCTTATACTCCAAAATGATGAACAAAACGATAAAAAAGAAGAAAATGCGACCAGAATGTATTAATTAATGACCGTGAAATAAGGTATCTAGATTAAACATGTGTTTTTAAACACTATACTTATCAAAAGTTGAAAGTTTTTCCTGAATTTAGCAGCAAAAAAAAAAACATCCGGAGCATTATATATTAAAAAAAAACTCACTAAACCAACAGAAAAGGAGGAATTTCAAAAGCTAGCTTTTGAAAAAAAAAAAAGGTTTTTCCAATCTTTGAAAAGATTGAAGAAATTTTTTCACTTTTTAAAATGTTCTTGTTGTTTTTTTGATCCGCTAAGAACGTTTCAAAGCCACCATAAAAATAAAAAAATATTAATAAATAAATGAATTAAAAATAATAATAATAAATTATGAAGGAAAAAAAGTCAAAATTAAGAATTAACAAAAAGAATAAACTCATAGAATTATGAGTAAACGAGGCAATATTTTACAGTAAGAAATGTATATTTTCATACATGTTAAGTTAAGAGTTTATGAGATTGAAGTAAAACATTTATGAGGCAAAAGTCTTTTGACAATGAAGAATATGAACAAAACCAAAAAAGAACGAATATGCAGATGGAGCGCATTATCTTTCTATCATTCAGCTTTGGTTTAAAAAATAAGGAAATACATTGAAATTGAAAAGAGTTTTCTGAAACTGGGCCTCTTGAGAAGATGATTGTGGATGGAGGCTTACACAACTGACTAGATATTCAACAAAGCACGGCTTTTTCCTTATAAAATCACAACTTTTTTCTAATTAATTTACAGGTTTATTCTTGTGAAAATTACACCTTTCCTCTGATAATCTCATGACTTTCTTCTGTAAATGTATTCGTTTTTATTTTATGATAGCTTAACAGTCGTAATCTGCTGCCCTGATTTTACGTAGAATGAATTTAAACAAACTTAAGTTCAATAAAAACACAATGATTGTGCAGCATTTGGACTGAAACAGCAAAACCAAACCATGATTCTAACACCACTGTGCTTTGCAACTAGAATTAAGTTTTTAAGTCCCATATTGGCTTGTTTTTGTTTAGTTTTTTACTTCTTTTTTTTGATCATTTATCATCATTTTTACTTTTTATTAGCTGACATGTTTATACTTGAACACAATGAACAAAACAACAGAAGGAAAAGAAAATTTCACCAGAAGGAAATAGGTCGTCTGTATTGATCATATATTCTTAAACATGACCAAAAGTTGACCGTTTTTATCCTGTATTTAGTTGCACAAACTGTCGCGGATTAGACTCAGTTGGATTAGACTTTGGGAGTTTTCTGAAGAGTCTCTGACACCTTTAAAAACTTTAGCTGCCATATCTAATCACATGACTGAGCTGAAAGGTTCACATTTTACCACCTGAGGTGTTAATGATTTCTCAGGGATGTTCAATAAAAAAATAAAGAGTACAACTGCTGGTGCTTGGTTACTTTCGTCAGTTTCTATTTGCATGTTTGGCTTGGTAACCTAAAAACACATCGGAGCTCATTAATGCAGCACCTTGGAAAGGACATCGCATAATGCAGGAAATATTTCACTGACTGTCAGGGACTGCGGGCTGTGGTGTCGTTGTCAAGTAAACAAAAAAGCGAAACAAAAACTTAACACAAAAAACGAAGTGAAATGATCTGGTTTGCCACTAACCAGCAGACAAGCATCACTGCTGGCATTGATGACGGTGTGGTGTCTGTCCTATTAGACTCCAGTGGACACGGAGGACGTGCAGCCAGCCCCCAACATTGACCACCTGCTGTTCAACATCGGCAGGACCGCTCCACTCGGGGAGGCTTCAGGTGAGCTCGCCTGCCACCGCCATCGTCCATGCACTTCTCGAAGCTGCCAGCAGGATTTAAAACTGAAACTTTGTAATGCTGCTTTTAGTTTGCAGATGGAACTTGGAAATTCCCCGCCTGCATTTTAGTTTTGCCTTTTCTTTTCTAAAGCTAGAAGGTTTCTAGAAGGAAATTTGGTTTATTAACCTCACAGGATATCTGAAAATCTACATGTAGGTTACTATTAGATGTTAAAAGTAATCTCATGTGTTAAGTTGACGAGAAGTCCTTTGACTCTGTTCAAAGTCCTTGAAAGTTTGTCCCAGTTTACGCCAAGAATTCCCTACTTTCCTACAGAACTGGAACGCAGCATGAGAGCGAACATCCGTTAGTCCTCAGAGTGTTTCTGTGTTCAAAAGCGTGCATGCACTTCTCTCTTTTCTGCTGACCTCTTTTTTCCCCCCCGTTTTATTGCTCAACTTTGACTTTCTCTTTGCATTTCTGCGTTTCCTTCTCTTAGCTGAGCCTGTGGAGCAGCCACTGCGGTAGGATGGGGACTCCCATGGCAATATGTGTGCGGGCGAGTGTGTGCATCCCACTGTGACAGCAGAATCATGCGCGAGTGTGTCAGTGGTGTCCATGGCTTGTGTCTCTCCATTACCCTCAAAGCTTCCCCTCTGATTGGGGCTTCTTTAAAATCTGGTCACCTCAGTCTTGTCCTGGTCTGACTAATACCTTAATGGATCACACGATGGGTCTTGAAGCTGCTGCCTCTGCCTCTGAGGGAGGAACGAGAGACAGCTCAGCCTCTGAACTCCTCCTGGGGTCGTTCCACTCACAGCAGTGTCTCTATTTAACTCTGGGTGGTGCTGGATTGGATGCCAATTCAGAACTTCAATGGTTTCAGAAGGCAAAAGAAATTAGTTTGTCAAATGCACAAACCAGTAACTCTCCAGCCGCAATTTTTACTTGTTTTAATGTACACATTTTCAGTCAAAACTCATACTTTTAATTGAATAAGAAAACAAAATTTAGAAAACTGCTAACCAGATTTAAAGACCCCCCCCTCGATCACTTTTGAGCTGTTTCAAAAGCCCTCCCAGAGGAGGACAAAGACGTCCATACGTCTCCTTTAAACAGCTTTTTTTTTATCTTCTTCTGATTCACAGTGATTTGAATAAAGAAATACGTAGAAAATACTATTTTGAGCTTAATTGTCTTAATATATACCCTCTACCTTTAGAGAAAGGCTACAAGAATGTGTTAAAAGCACCATTTGTATCAGAGTGGGTCTTTAAGGTTGTAACAAGTTATTTCATACCACTAAAGTGTTGTTGCTACTCCATCAAAAAGATGGATGATTTAAAGTCAAAATATTAGTAAGAAAATCAATTAAATTTACTATTACATTACCGTTTGTTTAGCAAATGATGCAGTCATCCCATTTTTGTGAAGTTTTCTCGCTACATGTGTTATTTATGGAACAAAAAATGAACAGAATTTTAAAAAGCTGTAGTAGAGTTCAGTGTAAGTACAAAATAATTACACACGATGAACGAGACAAACTTTCCATGCCTAAAATCAGATGAAACCGCTGTAAATGCACCAAATGGATTAGCGATGCCAGGAATGACCGTTTAAGTTTTTATTCTATTTCAATTTTAAAATTAGACTTGGAACAAAATTGACATTGTTTTAGTGATTAAAAAATTTAACTCTACTACTACATATTGGCCTTAAAAATATAACTTTATAGACCCCGCCTACTGATATTAGCTTTCTAATAGCTCTTAATAACTTTCTCTGTGTTTTTGTTTTACTGTTAAACATTGAGTCAGGATAGAGATGACGATCTGCTGTGACAGACGGGTTGAACGCTGTAAAAACCTCTAAAAAGTGGTTTATTAAAAGCAACTTTTAGTGCACAACTCTCAGCAGCAGCTAAAGCTGAACAGGACACAGCACCACTTGGAATGCCCGGCTGTCCCACACATCCCTCTGGAGTTTTTGAGTGTTTTGATCCATGACGGATGAGACAAAAGCGGCTCTGCTTTTCCATGTTTGTGCCTTTTTCTTTCCTGGATTATTTCTGTCACTGGCTGGTGTCATTGGTGTGTGCTGTGGTTTCCTAATGCAGTTTCTCAAATGTCAACCTGCTGCTTCCCCTATCACCAAAGTTCCTCCCCCGTGCTCTGGGGTGAGAATCTGCACTGGGGTCTGACATGGTGACAGGGCACAAAGGAAGATCCGGCACTAAAGGATGAAAATCCACTCTGTGCATGAAAGTGTGCACTGCAAACGTGGACCTTTTTCCTCTGTGTCCTCCACCATGACTGCTCTGCTTTTGGCGTCGTCCTTTTCAGAACCGCTGATGTTTTTGTTTTCTCCTTCACAGACTCAACCAACAGTGATTCGGCTAAATCGAAGGTATTGTCCGTCAAAGGGTCGAGAAGCGTTTCCTCGTTTTTCCGCATTGAGGTGACATTGCCTTATCTTTCAGGGATCTTGGGGATCAAAGAAAGACCTGACGGCAAAGGACTTCCTGGCTCTGTCCATCATGTCTGCTGTGACGGGCCGCAAACGCAGGAGGGGCCGCAAAAACCGCCGTGTGGGCAGCAGCACCGACGACGACTCTGAGCATGAGCCAATCAAAGCTGGCCATCTCGGGCCAGAGGAGGAGCAGGAGGAAGAGGAAGAGGCAGTGTCTCCAGAGGTGGGGTCTGCTCCTCGAGCAGAGGGAGAGGAGGATGACAATGATGAGGAGGAAGGAGAAGAGGAGGATGAGGAAGTTCCAGAAAGCAGCGCAACGGAGGTTGTGGGGGAGGCGGCAGAGGTTGTGCTCAGCTCCAAAGAGGAAGAGGAGGTGGGAGCTAGGCAGGTGGTTGTATTGTTGAGAGATGAGGAGGTGCAGGTCAAGGCGAATGGTCCGCAGTGGCGAGCGCCAGAGGATGCTCGCTCGATTGTCTCTGGTTACTCCACCCTCTCCACGTTGGGGCGGAGCTTAGGGTCAGAGGGGAGGGGCGAGGATGCTGATGACGAGCACAGTGAGCTGGTGAGTGAGACGGACAACGAGAGCGGCTTCGCCTCACGCTCTCTGACTCAGGAGAGACCGGAAAAACACCCAGCAGCCCCGGCGACCGCAGCCCCACGCAGCTTCCTGTACTCACAACCCAAATCCCCCCTGTTCTTACCCAACCCCCTCGCCCCCGCCACTCCCCTCCCACCTACCCCTGACTCTGCGGAGAGGGGCGAAGGACGGGCACGCTCCAACACCGCCTCATCCTCCTCCTTCTCCTCCTCTTCCACCGCTCACCGGCTGCACTCGCGGCCCTCCTTCAACTCCCACAAACTGATCCAGTGCGACACTCTGGCCCGGAAGAAGGCCAAAGCTCGCTCCGTGGACCTGCTGGAGGCTCCGAGTGAGGGGACGGGCTCCGAACCAGACACTACCCCCAAGTCAAGGCGGGACACCATCAGATCCAAACCTTCCTCTGGGAGCAGCCAGGAAAGCCTGCGCCAGGCTCGGCCCAGGGCGGCCGTACCGCCCAGCGAAGCCGCCTCCTTCGCCCCCATCGGTCCGGGTGGGAGGACCCTGGCTGAGCAGGTCTGCGCTCGGCTGCTGGGCTCGGCTGATGACCTGCGCAGCGTGGAGCGCCGCAAACCGCTGTCCCCCGAGACGCGCAGGAAGAGGCGGGTGTGGCGCCGGCACACCGTGGTGGCCTCGCCGACTGAGACGTCCAACAAGAAACCCCCCCTGACTGCCAACGACTTCCCCTCCCCTCCCAACAACCAGGTGAAAACACAAGGGCTGCCTCTGAGAGTAGACGGCCTCGAACGAGGGCCCCTCGCACGTCAAAACCCCCCGTCAAGATTCCACCAGTACCTGTGAGCGCAGAGCGGGTCAAAGTTTTCCTGTCCAAGCTCCGCCTGCATGGTGGCGGGTGCTCCATGTTGCCAAAGCTTCTGTTTTCTATCTCTTACAAAAGAAAGGTTTTGTTAGAAATGCTGAAAACACAAACGAGCATCCTTCCTGCCGAACCAATTCAAGGGTTCGTCCCTTCCAACCAAAGTAAGCTGCGGAACGGCGGCTTTTCTCTGGTTCTCCAGGAGAACAAACACAATGAAACTACTGACGTTAGGACCATTTCAACGCATCAGTCTTCCCAGTGTCTCCCTCCTCCGACCACAGACACTGTACCCCCCCCTCAAAGACGGCCTTCAACTAGAAAACACATTTCTCTCTAACTGTTAATATTGTTTGTGTTTACGCAACAATACTCATGTCTGAGCGTGCAAGTGTTTGTGTTTTACCTGTTTTGTAACATTTGTATAAAACCTTGTTAAGTTAACCTTGTAAATATTTTTTTTTGTTTTTTTATGGTTTACAAAATGTGCGTCCAGGCACACAGACATTTTTTACAGAATGTTACTTGAAATGTTTTCCTTAATATATTATTTGTTTATACTCGATATATATATATTTTATATTAAAGTAAAAAAAAAAAGTACTTTTATTGGGGTTTAACCTGTTGGGCGTACCTATTAAAAGGAGTTGAGGTCCTTATTTCCTCATGGAAGGCCTTTCTGGGATTCACAGCACTGTGCAGGAAACCTTTATCTCACCAGGTTTTGAATGAAAACACGCATGTAGCATGTAATCCCAGGTCATCTGGATTACTTTGAGTCTTTTTTGGACTTCTGCGATTTGAAAAATGGTTCTCCTCATGCAAACGATCAGACCAAGTCAGTGTGGTGAGTAAAAACGACAAGCCCCCTCTTAGAGCACATTTATTACTTCTGGGAAACGAGACAGAGAAACTTCCATGAGGTCAGGTCATAAACCAAACCTCTCTGACTGGAAAAATGGTACAACAGAAGCCGACTTCTATTGTTTCCTTCTTGATGCAACAACAGGAGGTGCAATTAGCAACAGCAGTGAGGAGTTCGAGAAAATTGAATCCTTTCTTACCTCAAGATTCTTCTACAAGTGCCTGATTTCTGGAATGTGTTTTGGTTCTGCTGTGCCATGCGCGTTTCTTGTCTTTTTTTCCTTCTGTTTTCTTCTTTGTTGCAGCTAATGCTGCAGCATACAGCCCATAGATGTGTACATTAAAGACCCACTCCATCTTTTGTGTTGTTTTAGGACATAGTTTCTGCAGAGCGGCAGAAGTTCCTTGGAAATGCCCCCCTTCCCCTTTACTGAGAGCCCTCTGTTTACACACTCTCTCGCAAGCTGACAGGCCCTCACACCCCCAACCTATCATTGCCGGTGCAACAAAAGGTGGCGAGCAATACTGGAACTATCCGGTAGAGAGCTTGTGGCCCGCCCAGCATATTTACTACATAATAAATGGTATCTTTTTCAAATTTCAGCTCCAGATTCACAACAAATGGATCCACCATGAGAAAAATGCCACGTAAACATGTTCACAGGATCATTATCATGGGAGTGGGTCTTTGTGGGTCTTTGTGGGTCTAGAGGGCTGTTGAAAAGCACACTTTAGGCCAGGAGCAGCTCTACCAACTCCCTCCGCCTTCAGCAGAGGCGCCAACAGCTGTTTCCTTTGTTGCTGAGAGGGGAATAAAAGATAGCATAGTCTTCTTAGATGCTTTTCATGATAAACTGAGTTTATCTCGCGTTTCCTAATGACCCAGTGAGTGAATATGGTACACCTTAAAACCTCTTTAGGTCTTACCGATAACATCCAAGTTCCTGAAGATGAGCAAACCGCCCACCACTTCCTTGAAAGGAAACCTCATCTGTCAGTGTGTGTCGTCTTAATGTTTATTGTTTAAAAAATCTGTTTGTACATACATCTCAACATGTAACATACTGTATATGTACATTTGGAATTGCTTTAACTAATATGAGAATGACTGGACTGAAAGGATGTCCGCCTGAAATCATTTCCCTATAGCTGTTTGCTTCAAAGCAATGTTATATGATGTAAATAAACAGAACTATGTTTAAGTGAGTGTGCTTCATTTTACACCTCTGTCCTTTTAAGATGCAAATTGAATCGAGAAAAATGTAAAGAAAAAAGGTGAAATGTCTCCCTCTTGTGGCGGTTCAGGGTACTGTCTGCTCAATTGCTTTCATGGGAAACCATAAACTTTTGTGAGTTTAATAACTAAAATTAAATCGTTTTGTGCAGATGTCTTACTTGGAAAACGTTATCACAAGAGTATTAAATATCTTGTATCACTTCCTAATCATATTCAAAGTAACTTTCCTTACAGAACTACCTCCGGTGACTTCATTCTTTTTTCTTTCCACGGTTGCTCGTCTGCCTTGAGCTGCTGTTTCCTTTCTGCAGCTCTTCAGACTTCCTGTTTTGTTTTTTTTTCTGAGCGTGCTCAATAACACATGACACTTCCAATCAGAACGTTTCTTTAATTGAGGTTAACACACAACTGTTAAAATGTTCACTGCATTTTTTCTTTCTTTTTTTTTTTTTTTTTTTGGGGGGGGGGGGGGGGGGGGGGGTAACTAAAATTAACTAGTTTATTATCTGGAAAAAACAATACACTGGAACAGTGTACGCCAATGATGTGACTACATAGTAACCTGGAAATTATTTTGGGACAGTCCTGTTATTTTTAAAAAATGAAATTTTTGAAATATTTACACTTCCACTTGAAGAAAACTGAGACATGAACGAGTATAGATATTAAAAAAAAAAAAAAAAGTCCAATGACTTTCCTGACAAACTGATGACAGAAACCAGGTTGAAAAAGAAGTAGTCCATGTTTGTGTCCTCGTTGGATCGGTTCCCCCTCCCTGGGAGCAGTCCTTCACTGCGCTGCGCCCTGGTCCTGCTCTCTGCTGAGCTTACACTGCAGATGCAGCTCGGAGTTCTCGGCTCTCAGTCTCTCCAGCTCCACCTCCAGCTCCTGCATCCGAACCTGGACGTTCTCCGCGGCCGCTCCGGGCTCCACGGCGCGCCTCAGCCGGTTGTTCTCCTCCTCCAGGCGGGACATGCACTTCTCTAGCTCCAGGTACTCCTGCACCAGCTCCTGCTTGCTCATGTTCTGCAGGGTCTCCACGTGGTACATCTCGTAGGTTTCGGAGAAGTCCCTCTGGAGAAACTCTCCACCTGCGTTCCCCGGCCTGCCGATGCCGTCGCTGCCTCCGCCGCTGCCGTCGTCGTCCTCCTCTTCCTCGTTGTCACAAAGCTCCTCCTCGCTGCCGGTCTCCTCTGGGCGACCGCCGATCCCCAGGGAGCGCCGGGCCCCGGTGTTGAGGTCGGGCTCCTCTCGGTCGTGTTCGTCCATCAGGAACTGGGTGGTGTTGTAGGGAGCAACCGGGAGCCCTTTGGCGAACATCTCCTCTCTCATCCGTGAGGCTCTCAGAGTCTCCCTCTCCTCCAAAGCTTTCTTCTCCTCCCAGGAAAGTTTGTTGTAGGGCTTCCAGTTGCGCTTCTTCTTGGTGGTCCTGCGCCGGTGCCTCTTCTTGCCCAGGCGCGCGTCTAAGCCCGTGTCGGAGTCGATGAGCAAACTCGCCACTTGCACTTGGTTCAAAGTCTCCTGCAGCGTTCTGTCTTGGCCGTTTTTCCTCAGCGGGCTGTGGTTGTTGTTGGCGCTTATTGGTAGGCCGTCGGGCGCGCGCTGAAAGGGCACCGCGTTTGGGTACTTCGACAGCTCGTTTCCGTCTCCTGAAGCGGGACACACCTCTCTCTGTCCGCCTTTCATTTGCCACAAGTTGCCTGTGTTGATATTCCTGTGGTTCTCCGCCCGTTGTCGCTGCTCTCTCTGGCGCCCCCTGTCGGCGCTCAGTGGTCCGTCATGGTAGCTGACTGGGAGATGCTCCAAGGCGTCCCTGCGGCTCCCACCTGATGGGCAACCTAAAGATTCCAGTTGATGGGTCTCCTCCATTGGCTCTGTCATGCTGGTAATCTTCCGAAGGCTCCTTTTCAAAACATTCTAGATGATGTGCATTGTATCAAGACTTATCTCAAAAGTTCGTTAAAAAAATAATAAAAAAATAATAATTTCTAAAAGAAGTGAAATCCCCAAAACTTTTTGCGTTTGCAAAAAAAACCTCGTAAACTAAAAGTAAACTTCCGAACAACAAACACTTGTTACTCCTTCAAGGGTTTGTCAGAGCAACTATCGCTAACAACTATTAACTGTTTCGATGTCAGAACTACCGTTACACCAACGACTACGTCCAGCCGCCACAACAGTATCCACTATGCTACCCAAAAAAGAGGGAGCTCGCTCTTATATATGGGCTCCGCCTCTGCCCATGCGCATGTTGTTTCTTTTCAGGTGAGATGGGTTATGGGATATGTGGTTCTCATTACAATAGAGCTTAGACGTAAACACAAATAATTGACTACATAGCCCACAAGTCTAGTATGACTGATTAGCCTTTCAACCAATACAATTACATGTTGTTCGGAACACTAAACCCCACCCATCCCCTTCTTGATTGGACGGGAAGACAATTTTGCTGTTGCCAAGCTTGACTTTTTTTTTGATTGGTTACTTTTACTGTCAGTCAGAGCTGCTTAATCCGCGGTAAAAAGGAGGCCCGGACATTTTCAACGGGCGCTACTTTTTACGTGGGAAGGGAGTTACAGTCGACCAGGAAATGAGAACAAGTTGGAATACATGTGTTTTCAGATAAACGATGTAAAAACAATAACAAATATAAAGCTTAAAATTACAAGTATGATTTTTTTTTACATTAAATAGCCATTAAAATCAAAGCGAAACAAATAACAAAAAATGTGAACCCCCTACTTTTGGAGAGGAATTGGGAAATCCTCTAGTGAAATCTAGTCCCTTTTAAATATTCACCTTTTAAAAAAGAGATTATAAAATTCTACATGTTTATAGTTATAAAATATGCGTCGGTGTATACAAATGTAACATATTTGTACAATTTGGTTGATGAAATGTACCGGGTTTGGTTATTTTTTGTGTTGTGCGGAGTGATACAAATTGTGACAGGAGCTTGCGCTAACTCTGGAATCAGCGTAAACAAACGACATTTATAGTGAAGCTGCTGCTGCGATCATATCCTCGATCCCTCGTTGTCCAAGGGAGGGTCAGGCGAGCTCACACTTGCTCAGTAATCCTGTTTCAAGTGGACGGAGTGGTGTAGATCAGTTTTGGGTTCTTCAGCGTAACCCCAGTATGCAGCGTTTACACGGTTGTTTTCGTGTTATTAGCTAAGAATAAGACAGCTAGCTAACGTTGGCTAAGCGTTAACGTTGGTTAGCGGATGGTCGATGCGCGCTGACGCTTGCAAACTAATCACTAAATCATTTCCACATAACGTGAAGCCATACGCACTATCTCCAAAAATGAACCTAATGCTTGGGCACAATCATCTTTCATTGGAAATCGTTCCTGGCTGGGGCCTATTTGACGGAAAACGTCATTCTTCATAAAGCTATGCTAGCTGTTGCTAACTAGCTCGAGTTACAACGGACTTATTAAAAATATAGTTAACTGTGTGTTTACTTGTTTACAAATAGCTAACTTATTGTTTCTTGTCAGGTAGAGCAATAAATAAAATGAAAATATATGATCTTTTAACGGAAGTGAAAGCCATCTGCTAACAAGGCCAACGTGTGCTTACTGGATCCGCATAATTCCTGGACAAATGTAATGCTATTGCGAATTTCCACAGTAAAGTTTTTGGTAAAATTAATACATTCGATCGGCATTGTATAAAAGTCGACCCATTCTATAACGAAACACATTTTTACAACGCATTTTATGATTTTTTTTTTTGTTTACATTTCCTATCGCAACAGCTATCCGGCAAACTGTCAAAGTCCCAGGTAATAGACAGTGCCCAATCACCCCCAAAGCAACGACGCTTTTCAAGTCTTGAATATTTTTTGTTTGGATTTCTATGAAGTCTTGCTCAGTGTAGATATTGTGTTTGCTACTTTTACTTGTACACAAATTGAAATAAACATTGATAAAGAAAAAAACATTGCAGAGTGTTGTATTTGCACATTCTTTTCACACATAAGATTGTTTTACAGCTATTTTTTGCTTTTCTGAAGTTATGCGTCTGCACTTTGGAATATAGTAGCTCTATACCCGTTTTTTGTAACAGTTTGCATCACTTAATGCAGGAAAAGGGTTCTTCAGTTAGTGACCTCATCCAGCTGCTTACTGGTCTCCCCTAACTGCGTGTAAACACCAGGGATCCCATGGATACAAAAACACAGAGCCACTGTTTCTACTAATAGAAACAGTTTCATAGCTGGCAATAAAAAGAAGCTCGAAGAGGTGATTCTAAGAGAAGGAGATGATGGTTCCAGATGAAAAGTCACCCAATAACTGGTGAGGTTGGATGGGGAATTCATGCAGCTTTTCATATTCTCAAATAAGGTATCAGCCTGAGAGCTGGTCCTGCACAGATCACAGCCTGTGAGGATTAGCAGGCATGACTTAATCTCTTCCCCTTTCTAGCATGCTTGCTGCTGCTATTGAAAGGAGATGAAAGATAAGAAATGCAGCTTTCTGTAAGACACATACGGGTGTTTTAAAGGTGGGAAATGTAGCAGCTGCAAGTAGCGAAACACCTTCACCTATCCCCACCCTGCCTTCCAAGACTCTTTTGTGTTTGTGGCATGGTTGGTTTGTGGGCGTGTGTGCTCTCGGTTTGAATCCGGAAAGATCACGTTTGCTGTCTCCTCAGACAGATCAGCCCCCGCACTAATAACTACCATTAGCAGGACTTATCAGAGGTTTTATCTAAGCTTCTGCACAAACATGTGTGCAGTTTTCTGTCGTGAAGCTCTCCGCCTTTCAAAATCTTCGCAAACAGGATGCAGGAGAAGAATTTGGCACTGCAGAAGTGATTGTTTTAAAAAGTGGCGATTACATGGAGTCACTGGCAGGGGGCGCTGCCGCCTCATTTACAGGGTTTTACACCTTGTTTTTACAAAACCAATGAACAAATAATGATAATTCGCAGCACTGCGTTGGTATTCCGTTTAGAATTTCACTTAAACATATTACATTTAGATTTTAATTGGAAAATGCTTTATTTACAACTATTCTAGCATAAATTTTATTCAAAATGTGTGTTTTGTTGCTTTTTTCCCCCCTAAATAATCGTGTGCTATGAATCATGAGAACAGATAAACTGATAGTGTTGTCAGGAAGGTGTCTGCAGAGGGAGATGACTATCCCTCGTTTCGAGGCGGTGCACCAGCAGGAGGAGGAGAGGAGGGACTCGGTCACGCGCCGCGCGCTCACTATCTGACAGACATGGAGCGCGGGGCCGGCGAGAGACTTTTGTCTCGCGCTCACAAGAAGTAACAGAACGAGTCTTAAATCTACGGGATCCGCGTGGGATCCGGGGGCCTCCAGGAGCCGCGATGTTCCGCAGCAGCAAGACTCCGTGCGTCAGCCCCGCAGAGAACTCCAGGAGAACCGCGGACTGCTGCACGGACTCCATCAGGAGACTCGGTAAGGAAATCTGAGCGATCAAGAACTTTTCAAAGTTTGTCCCTGCATATCGTAAGTTCAAATAGAAAAACGCTTCATATATTTATTAATCTAAGCTCTTCTGGATAATAATAATAAAGTTCTGTTTGCTGTCCTTGACTGAGTCAGAGGAGGTGAACCTGCAGGACTCCAGCTCTTCTGATTCATTTCTGTTTATGGAAAACAAGAGGAGTTTATGTGAATAGAGGCAGTTCACAGGTGAAGCTGAAACAGTTTGGAGCTGACCTCAAACTAAACCTTCATCAATGCAGAGTAACTCCATTTTTTTTTTTAAATAAAGGCTTACAGGAACATATATTTATTTTACTTTATTGAGGTTAAAATTCAAATTACTAAGCTAAATTTCTGATCAGTTTTGTTTATGTTTCCTGTTTTTCCACAGAATGAACTTGATTTTCCAATATCGATTATAATTGATTTATTTATTTTGAAAACAATTTATAGTTTGATTCAATTAACAACTTGGCTTACATACGGTAGATCGATCTGGTTGGATTGTAGGGATATCAATCAGTTCATCGATCAGTTGTTACACCCCAACATTATGGCATGATTCTGTTTTAGGTTTTTTGGAAGCTCCTAAAGGCCTCCGCTTCCCTGTTTGGCCTCCATTTTTTTAAATGTTTCCCTTATAGTTTTTAAATTGTAACATGCTGAGAATAGTTTAATTTTGTTGTCTTATTTTACGTGTTGTGTTGAGAGGTTCAAGTGTCACAAATATGTTTGATATGATTGTTTGTTATTCTAAAAATATCCATATAAAACAGGATAATTCAAAAAAGGATTTTTACATATTTGACAATCATTGGGAATCATTAAATTAATTCACATTAATTCATATCATAAAACAGAGTGGAGAGATTACTAATTTACTACCTTACTAGGGTATGGTAAAGATGAGAATAAAAAGTTGCTGAATAAGTTGAGGTCAAGTTGTCTGCAGGTCAGAACTTCCTGCTGAAAATCAGGATCACAGCTGACTTTTAGAGATGGTGGTAGATTCCGGGGTCCATAATTTGCTTGAAATTACATTTGGCTCTTTTACTTCTTACTGCACTTGTTTGCTCAGACGTCTGTGACCAAACATTTCCGAACCAGAACCTTGGACCGGTCTGGTGGACCGAGGAGTCTAATGAATATAAAAGATGTAGCTCTCCACCCAAGTTGTTCTGATTGTATTTTGACGCTTGATAATCCTTGATAATCAGTTTCAGCATTTATTCTGGTCAGATGGTCACTCAGATAAACAGCAGATCCTTTCAGATTGTTGTTTTGCATTATTAGAGCTAGCTTTGGTTTTTGACTCGCAAACTCACAAACCTTTTTCCTGGGAAGCTGGTGGCACATCTCAATGGGATTTAGATCCAGGGAAATTCCTTTAGACCTGAAAAATGATTCCACTAAATGTTCAACAGTCTCACCATCGCTCTCATCAGGATCCGAATCATTGCTAGCTCCGTGAGCTCCAGCTGTGCTAGCCTTTGCCTGGGCTTGATCTGTAATCCAGTAATGATCACGTTGACCATGTTGGAGTGTTGTTCCAAGTTGTCCATTCGTTTCCCCAGAATGTCGTCCCTTTTGTCTCATTGTTCTTCAAGCACTTTTTTGATGTCTTCGTTGTCACTTGTTACTTGGTTTTTCTTCAAGGCCATTGTCAGCTCTTTTTCTTTTTATCCATAAAGTCTGCAATGAATCGAGATTTAAGACGCTTTAAGACAGTTCTCGACAGGAGGAGATCTGGGTTTACGGTTCTACTTTAAGGCAAACATGTTTTTCTTTTTGTCGGGGTAAAAGTTTTGAAATTCCATCAAAAAGTTCTGAAAAGTGGTTCAAATAAACTTTTATTAAAAAAAGTATTTGTAAAGAAGAAACTGAAAGAACGTGCTATGGTGGCAGGTGGTAAATCTTTTTTTTTTTATATTGTTGGAGAAATTGTTTCTCCAACAATTTCTATTTAAAACTATTTTTCTAGCAATGCTTGATTTCCATCTTTTTAGTACAACCCCAGCTTCTCCTTTTTTTTTTTTACAGATATTTTTCATAATTTTACACAGTAATTCCACCGTGAACCTGAAACTGTAAAAAAAAAACTTGTAAATTTGATCATTTTTAGTGCAGAAACCCCAGAAATTGAGATCAAACAGTTTTTTGTTATATAACAAATATCAAATGTGTAGAGACAAAATTAAAAATGTATAAATCCAGTAAACAAAAGCAAAGGCAAAGTCAAAATGATGTGAAAAATGTCTAAAAAAAACATGTATGTTATGTTTGCTTTAAACCAAAAAGTCAAATCCAAAAACCTTTTGAAACCTGTAAGATAAATGCTGAGTAAAAAACATACTTATAGGGAGGTCATTTTTTGTAAACAGCCGATGTGATTGACCAACTGAGAATATTGTTAGATAGACTTTTGGACAATAATAATACAGAATCTGGTACACTTCAGTTTGGAAGTAGCTTTCTCTACAGTGATCATAACCCAACGAGTAGCAGCTCCTCTGAGGTCGTCAGCTGTAAATAGTCTCCTGCCGATCAGCTCCTGACGGGCTCTCTGACCGGACACTAGACGTCTGGAAGTGTGACCCACAGCTGATGCAGACTCTGCCATTTGATCCGGTTATTTTATCCAGGAGTGAAATCTTTCTGCGTAAATGCCAAATGCATGCAGAATGTGGCACATTTAGATATGGCGTGTGGAAATCCGCCCTAAATATGTGAGACTGCAAGTTTGAATGTGTCTCAGTAGAGACTTTTAACACAATGTTTGGATCTTCTGCTCATTTGAAACAGTGAAGCGCTTCATGAGGCAACATAAATGAGTCAACTTTTTCTGAGCTCAGCTCAAAACTGTACAGCTGGATAGCGCCCATATTGCTCGAACGGCTTGACAAAAAGATGTTTAGAGTGGGACTTTTGTCTCAGGAAGCATTTCCCCCCCTGATATGAAATGCTTTTTCATTGTTTGCAGTGTGGTTTCAGTGTGGTTGAGTCATTTTGTTGTTGGGACTTGCTGCATTGTTGTGAAACGTTGCAGGGAGGAGACGGCGATGCTTTTCTCTAACTGTTGGTAACCATTGTTGCTCTAATTCTAAAGGTGCTTACACACCGAATGCGAATCACACGGCGGAAGCAGTTTCAATGTAAACCCAGATGTTTGGACGCAAACTGAGGTTCTGAGGCATGAAATGAGCGTCCGGCGCGGTGCCAAAGTCTGGAAACAGCTTGAATTGAGAGTAAATTGAGAGTTTAAGTAAAAAAAAATCTCAACTCCGGGGAGGTCGCCACGTCTTTGTAAACCAATCAGGGATTTAACTTTGGGCACTTGACGATTTCAGTGACAGGAGGTAGAATACACATCCAAAATGGTGAATCGTATCTCCTGAACTTCCATTCTTTTTCTTAACCTGATGTATCCCTTTCGGGACGTCAGAGTTTCCTGAACCCTTCCCGCTCTTGTTCTCTTTCAGTTTTTCTTCTCCACAGTTCTGTTCACTCTAATGCTCCTCTGAATAAACTCAGCACAACAACTGCTCCCTGTTTTAATCTTTTGTAGTTGATAACATTTTTAAATACTTCTTGAAGTATTAAACATGCACCCGTTTGCCAAGAAAACCACACAAGTTTGATCGAAACTATTTTTGAAATGAGAACACCATATAAAAATAACACAACGCATCCTGACCGAAACTTAAGCAGGGTACAGCTAGGACTGTGTGGAGCAATGACGGTTTCGTTACTCATCTTTTTAGAAACGTTTTGGCTGTACAGTCTGTAAAAAGTCAAAAATCTGGGAAGAACTCTGCTTCTCATGACAGAGTGCAGTCAGATAATCCGCAAAGTAAAGAGTTTCTACTGCAAAAGTCAAAATAATACTCTGTGCCAGTTCAACCTCTACAGGGTTGCCAGTGATCTATGTGAAAATGGACATTTCTGTATCTGTTTCTCAAACAAACCAATAGGATGTTTTGATCTAAAGCTTTTTACCTAGTTATTAATTGACAAGTAAAGCCTTCGTCACAACTCCCCTTACTGGTGGATTCATTTTTCCCAGTTAGTGTTGGTCAAGTGATAGGTACGCAATCGTTGCATGAAACCTGAGGAAATTTGATAATCAGAGTGTAGTTTGAGTGGATATCCTACAGGCACTGATCAGTACAGGATCAGTACGCACACTAAACCAGCGACTAGAGTGTGGCGTAAGGACACCGTACTACAGCATCTCTTAGGCTTTTAGTTGATTTTTTTGTCCTTATTTTACTACGATTTTAATATTGGATATTATTACCTCTCTGTGTTTGGTTTTCATTTAGCACTTTGTGTTTCTTTCTGTGAAAAGTGCTATAGAAATAATTCTATTCTATTCTATTCTATTCTATTCTATTCTACAAGGGGGAGAATGTTTTAATTTTTTTAGTTTTTACTTACAAACTCTACTTTTTAAGTTAAAAAGGGATATTACAGATTTGAACATTTAACCTTATGAATTTGAAACAAATCAATAACAAAATTATAGTTATAATGCACACAATATATAGAAGTACAATATGTAGTATTTAAGTTACCACAGTTGTCACAAAACCAGAGGAAGTGCTATTGCTGATTCCCATTAAGCATCTGATTCCTTTTCTTTTGAGAAGTTAGTCCCCCATAGTTACTTTTAATTAGTCAAATGTCTGATACCCTAATCTGAAATTCCAACCCTTTTGCATCCTCTCCCCCAACAGTTCTACCGTTTCTGCAGCCTGATTGGGATGTAAACCATTCTCTCCACCATAATGTGCTTGTATGACAGAGTTTGAGATGAAATAACACTTAAAATATGTTTGAAATTGAATCAGATTAGGATCTTCCACATCTCTGTGAAGTTTATGGATTAAATTGGAAGAAAGACTCAAAATTGGTGATTTGATTGTAGTTATATTTGTCATAATATATCTTTTTAGTTTTAAAGCTTAAGGTAATAAATAGCTGACAGGTGAATCGGATCTTTAGTCTGAAAAAAATCCTGCTACTCCAACCTGTTTATTGCTTTTTTTAGTGAATGACTCAAAGCAAAGCTTTGACGCAGAGAAGTTATGACACTAACCCAGCCTGAACTAGTTTCTAAATCTGTAACTATCCGACTGAACTGTTTGTGTTCAATGTCTGTTTTTCCAGTTTAGCGTGGGTGGTTGCTGCGTTTGAAGCTAACGCATCACGTGACTAAAGTTCAGGAGCAAATTGATCTAGGAGCCAAAAGGAAGACCCAGGATTTCTAGGGAATTCTTCAAAAATTCCCAAAGGGAGTTGTCCCGATAACTTATTAAAGACACCTCAGAGACTGACGTCGTCGTGGTGTCCGTTCAACAATCCAAAACTATGTGGGAGACCAATAAGTAAAGCAGTACCCATTTAAATGTATCCAAAGCTTTAATTCTGAAATATTACAGACCATTTAAATGTCTTGTTTTTAAGCAGGCATGAACCTTTAGCTTTAAGCTCTTTACCTGTGTCTGTTTTTTCCTTTGTTATTTCCATGAAAACTCAAATATAGCTCAAAATCATTCTTAACATTTTTAATATTTGGATCCTGCATTCATCTTTTGGATTTGAGCCCGTTTGGGCTTGATAATGTGGTGAGACTGTCAAAATGACATTTCTGCATCTAAACTTTTAGATTTTAGTTGCTAAGTACCACCAACAGAACAGTGCTTCTGTTATGGACATTCTTTCTCTATTACGTCAGAAATGGTTTTGAGAAGAGAATGTCTTAATAGTCGAAAGCAGCTGGAGGAAGTGGGGACCTGTAGAATATTGGATTATTTGTTTCATTGTGTGTCATAAATTCAGATGAAAGCGTCGCAGGTATGGGCTAATTAATTAAAAACATTTTTTTGTTCAATAAAATCAAAGTGCAGTGGAGGGAAGGGCTAAGCTGCACAAAGAGCTGTAAACTATTTTAAGGTAATCAACCACAAACAAGCATTTAGATGCAACCCAAAAACCAAAGGGACTAAAAGCTTAATGACTCATGGAGATCTTGGGCTTTAGTCACATGCAACGGTGTGGGAAGTTTGACCCATACAGGGGGTGAAGGTTTTTCAATCGTCCCACTCATGGGGGGTCATAGAGAAAAGCAGCTACATCTTAACCCAGTGATACCTATTGATGCAAATATGCATCAAAGCAATTGTTCTCCAAAAGTATGGAGAGAAAGTTGAACCAGAAAGACAAAGGGAGGCTGCTGAGGCTAAGGCTAGATTTTACTGATTAATTACTAATTAAACGTTACCAAAGTGTTAACTGGACTCCTAACAAAAATTGTTGATAAAACATTCTGGATTCACATCATTTTTGGTTTCTAATCTTTTTTTTTCTTTTTTTTGCAGCAGACCTTTGACAAATGCAATAATGCAGACGAGGTTTGTTTGCATGCCATTTTTTAACTGTGTGGACAGCTGCAAAGCAAAAAGAGAAACTTCAACTGGCCCTGCAGGAGTGTCATATGCACAACTCCCTTTAAGTGTGTCTAAATGCTAGTGTGGAGTCTGTGCTTGCTTTCGCTGGGAGAAATGTGAACCTTCTCCCGGGAGGAGCTGGTATGCTTCCATTGGAGTGAGGGGGATTCATGCATGAATGTTGCGACCAGCTCATATCTTTTATTGTCCCTTTAGCTGGAAGACCGTGTGTTTCTCTCTGTCTATGCCCTTTTAGGAACTTATCTGCAGGATTTTTATTTTGCAAATCAGATTTGCTAGAAGTCGATTTTTATTCTAACTTTTGTTTCAATCTATTGCTTTTTATTCACCTCTGTTTTTCTTTCCACTACTCTGAGAATAGCTTCAGGTGACCGAACCTGTTATTCAGGTTTCCATTGAGTTTCATTGATTACAGAAGCCTGGCTGGGCGACAGTTTATTGTAAAAAGGGCGAGCCTGTGCAGACATTGTTGATTCGTATTTAACCAAACAGGAATACCTTGAACTGCTCCCTGAAAGACCCTTCATCCATGCTGAGATTCTTTCGGCCACACAGCTGAACTGCATGGTTACTAACCAGGGGGGTGGAGGAGTTCGTATTTGACCAACCAAAGAGGCAAATGTCAACTAGATTTTCTGCTGCAGGCAATAAAACGATTGAGCAGTGTTGAAGCTGGGTGGAAGTGGATCCAGTTTAGGCTGTTTGGGCGCCTCAGTGTGTCAGGACCCTGCGCTGCTACAGGGAATGCTGTCCATGTGGGAGCAGCTTGGAAAAACAGCCTTGTTGTTGATGTGAGTCTCAAGGGGGAGAGGATTTCTTTGTGTTCAACAGGGAGGGTGGGGGGCGGCGACAGAGCTCAGAACGGTTTCTGTGTGCTGCAGTTGTTGGGGGCCCCTGTTTGAGGAGCATCCAGTTGACACTTGCAGCTTTAGGACAAAGATATAAGAGGATAGAGGGATAGATGTTTAGACTTAAGGTAGTTAAACTTGTATTAAAGTAGTAAAACTTGTTTTTGCCTGAAATTACTGTAAATGTTTTTAAAAACTCCACTTTTTGTAAAGCAATCCACTAGATGCCAGATCTTTATTGAATTTTTATTTGAACTGTTAAATGAATATGTTTAGACATTTTATGAAAGTTTTCTGTCTACAAATTATAGAATCTTAATGAGCGTTTCTAACAAATTTGTTGTATTTTTTTCTGTTTAATTCAAATCAGTCCATATTAATTCATCTTGTTTAGTCAAACCTTCAACCTGTTGTAGCATCCACAATCTGTGGCTGATACAATTTACTGCAAGGAAAATAGTTTAAAGGGATGTGAGATTTTCTCATAGTTATGATGCATTTCAATTCAAGGAGTCAAGATATGCAACAATCTCAAGCAATCAATTTAACAAACCAAATCACTAGTCAATTGTTACAAAAATAAAATTAAAGAAGAGCCACGTAGCTTAAAAAGACGGAAGCTTAATAATAGGCAAATCCACACACAAAAATCACAAAATCTTGATATAAACATAACTAATAAATATAATCAAACTGAGAAGTGCTTTATTTTAAATTTTCACAAACTTTAGATATATGCTTTGAAACAAACCACAAGCTAAAATGCTGCATAGCAGATGTGTGTGTGTGTATATATATATATATGTTTTTTTATTTCCCAGGTATAAGAACTTGTGTAAGATCTTTTGTTTTTGTTGTTTTGTGGCAAAAACATGAAAACATCTGAAATGACTGGTAAATGGCCATGACTTAAAAGATCCAAACAAGCCAATGCAAATTTGCCCTACAACTGCTGTGTCTCTTTGAAATAACTTTCTCGTCTTTTGCTTGCCTGTCTTCATGCTCCAGGGATTCAAGACAATGAGGATATTCACATGATGATGCAGGGCTCCAGCATGGTGAAGGTTCGCTCCTCCAGCTGGCAGAAAAGCCGCAGCCTGCGGCTGCTGGAGGACGGGCTGACGGTGTGGTGTGAGTCCACCAAGAGTTCCCGCAAAGGCAAATCCCAGCAGACCTGTGAGTTTGACTGGAAAGAAGTTCTGCTCTGCCATTGTGTGCTTTTTTGTGTTGACTCCTGCAGACAGGAATGTCAGAGACTTTTATAGACTCTGAGATTGAGACTGAGATTCAACTGCAAGTTTTGACTCATGCTGCACTGTGCTGGGAGTTTTCTCTCTGTGTTTTACTTTGAAGGGTTTGTTTGTTCCTCTCTCAGATGAAGAGACTCATCCTCTCCTCGGTTTAATGCAGAAAAGTGCATTCTCATGTGTTTCAGAAACTCGACAGAAACCAAATGAAACTACCTTTACCTTTTTTAAAATGCATGATTGGAAATGTCTTCTCATGTTTTCTTAGCTTACAAAAAACTCAGATTTTCCAAAAACAGTATCCTCTTTTTGTTCCCGTCCGCACTGAGAAGAGAGTCAATGGCAAGTGAGGAAAGTGCTTGAAGATCAGCAGGAAACCTGAAACTGATGTTACTCCAACACTCGACTCTCAAATTTCAGCTTTCTCTGCGTATGACAGTCTATTTTCAGATGTTAGATTTCACTCACAGGCTGTTTATTTATTTAAACAAATCCAGGTTTGAACTAGATTTTTATTAATTTGTTGTTTCATTTTTTTTAAACCATCATTTTTGGAATATTATGAAAATCTTTTGCGGTTTAATTCTAAAGAGAAGCTGCTGTTGCAGCAGACACAGAAAACATTAATGGACAAAAGGCTGAGGTTATATATACTCGCTTCTTCCTACTTCTTGTCAAGCAATTATGCCTTTTTCTCTTTGTTTTTTTTTTTGTTTGTTTTTTTTCTGAAAATGTCTTGAAATAAATCAATAAATTGTTAAGAGCTACCTCAGTGTTCCACCCCAACACTTACAGTCACACTCCAATTATCTTTTGATCTATTATGAAAGAGTTCTCAGTGGTTTTTAAATTAGAATTATGTTGTTTTTAGTCAAAATAAAAAAAAAATGGATCAATTTTTAGGACATAATTTTGGCAGATAATTTGTACGTCACAAAGAAGCTGTTTTACAAATTACAATTTTAATGAAAAATACTCAGAAATTGAGTTTTGAGCTTAACCTTCTCTATATGTGTTTTCCATTGTGAGAAAAAGGCCAAAAGATCATGTTAAAACCGCCATTTTTTTATCATCACACTCTACAAATTCTTCTCATTTTTCCTAAAATAAAGCTTCCTTCTGAGGAGCTCCAGGTTTTAGCTAACCAGTATGAGAACAATTTTTCTTAGGGCCTCTGCTTTGTTTGTCTTTCACTCGGTTGCTAACCTTTGAGCTCCAGAGTGTGAAAGTGTGGAAGTTTGTGCTGCAGCTGGAAAGGAGGCATAACGCTTTTCTGGTCACAACCAGGAAGTTTGAGCCAGACCTTCAAAATATTAGTCTTCTTAAAGAGCCACTCTGATGAAAATCCTGTTTTTGGTGCTTTTAACATGTTCTTGTGGCATTATTGTCATGATGGCGGACATATACAAAGAAAATTACAAAATTGCAAACGCATCGACAGTATCGGCCACAGCTCAGAGGTGAATTTCTGGTGACTTAGTGCCGCTCTGCAGAAAATATGGTCTAGAAAATGGCCCAGGTTTTTTTTGGTTATGGCTAAAAACAACAAAATCATAAATAAAAGACCACTGGAAATGCTTTGAAAATCGATGAAAAGGCTCTGGGTCCCAGTGCCTCAACAGTTTGAGTGTAGGCCAGTCACTTCAGCATAAAATGCAACACGTCAGCTCCAGCTTGATTTAACACCTTCAGATTTCTGGCTCTACACACAGATTTAAAGCTCTCGTGTGCCCCACACAAACACGCACACAAGTCACACCCCTTTTGCCTAACTAAGAGAAGAGCAAAACAAGAATGTGGCATAATATTGAGGAAGTGGAGACCAGAGACTTTTACAGCCACCACCATCAAAATGGGGCGTTTGTTTGAGAAGTCTGTCTTTACTGCCCAACTCAAAGATCTCCATGCTACAGGCTTCATGGCACTGACACAAAAGATCTCCTGTGACAATGAATCTTTAGTGGGAGAATCAGAGTATAACAGCTGTCCTCTATTCACAAAACTGAAAACTTAATGCTTTAAAAGGTTATGGAATTTACAGTACATTTGTCTATTTTTCCTACTTAAAAAATAAAGAAAAGGAAATAATTTTACATTGAAGTTTTAATTATTTTCAGATACTTTAGTATTGTTGATAATAATGTAAGTTTTCCAGGAATACAGCAGAATAAAGGATTGTAAAACATACAATCAGGGAGAGATTTGCAGGCTGCAGTGTCTAAACTAAACCAAGAAAGACATTCACTACTTGTCACAACAAAAAGTGGATTTAATGATTTTAGAGTAATTCTATTTCACAGTTTGGTATATTTTGCAAACATTTTGCAGGACTATCAGATCATCAGTTAGGGCTGTAATTTAGTGATTTAGAGATCATATGACCAAAACAGAACTTTTTTTCAACTCTTCAAAGTATTTTGTGCAAGTTTTGAGGTAATTTTCAAAATTCTTGATAAGACATAAAATAATAGCTTCATTGGTTTCTGGTGTGTCACCATTTCCCCTGTTTACACTGTATTCTTATGAGATCCTAAAGGGTTAAATGTCTGCATAGCCCCTCAACTTACTCTTTATTTCAAAATAAAACTCCTTGGATGTGATAATGCAAAGTGGAAATGGAACAGATAAGGTCTAAGCACGGGGAGGAGGAGTTATGGTATGGGCTTTTGGCATTAAAAAGCAGGAACTAAAGGGTTTAATCCTACTGAGAGTTTTCAGAAATGAAAACCAAAAAATGATGGCTCTTTAAGCTCCGTTGCTCAACTCTCCAGAGAAGGCCTTGACCAGGACTGGGTGCAGAGCCGGTCGACTTCAATCTCATTAAGAGCTTGTCAAATATAAGATTTACGATGACGGAAGACAATGCACCTCCTAGAGAAGCACTTGAGATTGTTGTTGCTGCTTGGGGGCAAACATGTCATAAAATTCACTCTAGTGAGCAAACAAAAGTATAAATGTACTGTTTAATAAATGTTTTTGAGATTTCAAGAAATCAGTTTTAAAATTTCTGATCCCTTTTCTTTGCATGTGCGTTTGTTTGTATGCTAAAAATGGAAGCATATCACGGTTTCCCAGTATTCTTACAATTTCTTTGTTGAGTCACATTTATTTTTCTGTCACACCTTGACCTTGAACTGCTCAGCACGTTGCTCTCCAGCTGAACTCTCCCTTTCTCGTCTTAGTCGCTGTGACGGAGGTGGATTGTGTGCGCGAAGGCTGCCAATCGGACGCCCTCAGACGGTTGTCCGGGTCAATGCCGGAGAACCAGTGCTTCTCCGTGGTCTTCAGAGGTGATCGGAAGAGCCTGGACCTGATGTGCCCCACGGCAGAGGAGGCCCAGCGCTGGGTGCGAGGTCTTTGCTTCCTAAAGGATCGCGTGGCCAGCATGACACAAAAGGAGAAACTGGACCAATATCCTTGAGTAATGCATTTCCAGCATGCTTGAATAAATATAGTGCAGCTGGACAACATTGCTATGGTGACAGACTGTTGTCACATGTGCCTTCACTCATCTTCAGAATAGGTTATGTGAGAAGCAATGACTAAAAGAAAAGATCTTGTCTAAATATAGTTGGGCTATGACTGTGATACACAATCCATCTAAACCAGAGTAGTGTCACTGTGGGTGTCAAGTCAGAATATTCTGTTTGTATCTTTTTTATGGTACCGCAGTGCTTGTAATAGCATGTAATGTCATCAATCAAGCCTCTCAAAAAATATGGATAGAGAATAGTCCTAAAGGGATTGCAAAACACCCGCAACAATTCAGTGAGAAGTGATTTAACAGCCAATAAAAACTGCCATATAACCAGATCCATTTGTGCCATAACCCAGTTATCGCCATATGACATCATTTATCAGTCACTGAGATTTTGTCCCCCTTAACTCTCTACAATTGGATTCGTAGCTACTTGAAGCAAGCGGACCAGAACCAGGACGGCAACATGAGCTACGACGAGGTCAAACGACTGCTCCAGATGATCAACATTGACCTCAGTGAGCATTACGCCCGCTCTTTGTTCAAGGTCAGGATCAAAATCTGTTTCTTCATTTAACCAAAAATCCCTGCTTATCTCTGAGAAAATAGAGAGCAGAGAGTCTAGTTATTCAATAACCTGGGCATTGGTTTGCCACATCTTTATCTCACTTTCTTTATCTTTCCCACAACACACTAAAACGTGTTTACTTCTTTATTGAAAGGAATTACTACCTCTTAAATCTTTGAAACTTTTAATGCCCCTAATTGCCCCTCACAAAGTGTTTCCTTAAGTGTTTGTAGGTAGATGGAGTTAATATTCTTAAAATATTTTTGTGTTTGGTTACTTGTTTTCACGAACCCTTCCTTGAATCCCAGCGCTGTGACAAGTCAGAAAAAGGCCGTCTGGACCACAAAGAGATTGAGTTATTCTGCAAGGAGCTGATGCGTCGCCCAGAGCTGGATGCCATATTCAGGCGCTATTCAAGCAATGGCTCTGTGCTTTCCATGGCAGAGCTGCGGGATTTCCTGGGAGATCAAAGAGAAGACGCCTCTCCGAGACACGCTCAGACTCTCATACACACCTATGAGTTCAACGACAGGGGTAAGCCCCTGAAAGCAGGTACTAGAGTGATTAAAGTCGTGAGCGGCGTTGTATGGTCCACATGCCGTCTCCCTTTAACCCCCGTCTGAGGTGCTGCTACACACCCCTCACTCTACCCCTCTGCCCCTGCAACCCTGGTCAGAACTGCGTTCATAAAAAAAGCTTTTTTTTCCCCAAATGGCGGCTTTTCTGTTAGTTTTATCTTCATAGCAACTATTTTGTATTTTGGTCACCAGGGGTTGGTGAAAATATCTATGTAATTTTGAGAAGAATCAGAAAAAGTAAAATTTTGGATTTCCTTGGCAACCTGGGTTTTTGTTCACCATGCCCACATTGCTAATATGTTCATATCGTGTCATTTTGTTTTGTTCAGCTTGAGCTAATGATTCATGTATTAAATAGTCACAGTGTTCTGGTAAAAAAATGTGCGACTGTGAACGCCATTCAAAATTAACTTGTAATTCCAATATTTCTTCACAACTAGCTTCCCAATAATAGTGGAGGAGTTACAAGAGGATAGATCAAAATCCCTAGAAGGAGTTTAGATTTCTAGGAGGTACTAAAGCTGATTTTCTTTTTGTTTTTGATTTGTTTTGCCGGTCTCTCCCTGAGGTCAAAGGTCAACAAAACTTTGATTGTGGTTGTAGGCCCAAGCTGGTTGCTTGTGTGTGAAATTATGTGAAAATCAAAAGTTTACTTTTCCCATGTTTTGCGTGAAGGTGAAAATCACTTAATTCCACATTGTGCCACAACATGTTAGCTGTAGGTCCTGTGGCTACCCCAAAATAACTTTAAAACTTCTTTTGGATATCCCAGACACATATTATGGTGTTGTTTCACGGTTTTGGCAACTGTGACATTAGGTTTTTTTTTCCTCACTATATTAAAAATCATTTTCACTGGGTACTAGGTGTGTGGCGTTTTGGGTGTGCGTCGGGGGAGATTTTTTTGTTCAAACACGCAATAAGAAAGACGAAAACAATCTGTTCCTTGCAGTCCAACACTACTGTGGGCCATAATTATAAAAGGCAACATGAGATGGTATCTCTTGATGACAAAACAATGGTTCACGTTCCTACCATTAAACACACCGTTGTTTTTGAAAAATCCTTGAAATGGAGGTCAAGAAAAAAGATTTACCCCGATGTTAATGATTAACAGCTTGATGCCATTTATTGCAGCGAAGAAGAATCTGCTGATGACTCAAAACGGCTTCACCATGTACATGCTGTCTCAGGAGAACGATATCCTCAACCCTGAACATGCAAAAGTCTATCAGGACATGACCCGCCCCCTGGCTCATTACTTCATCTCCTCGTCGCACAACACATACCTGACCAAGGACCAGGTCACCAGCACCAGCAGCACTGAGCCGTACATCAAGTATGAAACGGAGCAGAAAAGCCCCTGGCCTTCCTCTCTTGCAGAAGGATGATTTTCTTGTGCATTTGTCACCATCAGGGCCCTGAATCAGGGCTGCCGCTGTGTGGAACTGGACTGCTGGGATGGAGATAAAGGAGAGCCCGTCATCTACCACGGTCACACCCTCACCTCCAAAGTTCCCTTCAAATTGGTCATAGAAACCATCAACCAGTATGCCTTTAGGGTATGACCGCTGGCCTCATTGTGGTCACACGCATGATTCGTGTAGGATTTAACAAGCTGCGCTAACTCTGCATCTCTGCTTTGCATTTGAGTGCCTCATAGTGTTGTCCCTGCAGGCGTCTCCGTACCCTCTAGTCCTGTCCCTGGAGAACCACTGTTCTGTGGAGCAGCAAGCGGTCATGGCCAAACACCTTCGCACCATCCTGGGAAAGAAACTCCTCTCAAAGCCTCTGAGCGACCTGCCTTTGACTGAGCTGCCTTCTCCTGAGGTACACACACACAAAAAGCCCACGTGCACACAGGTACCCCCTCTGGGATTCAGTTGCATTAATTTCCTTCCTCACAGGACCTTAAATTTTGTATTCTGGTGAAAGGAAAGACACACTCGCCTCGCCTGAATCAGATGGGCAAAAGCGTAAGTTCTGCCAGTTTTGCATCGAGCTTTGAAGACGATGAGGCTGGCAGCAACAAAAGCACATCCAAAAAGGATCCTACATATGTGAGTTTAAAACCACTTAAGAGTCACAGCGAGGCATTTATTGAAAACGTTTGAGCCAGCCAAACATTATTTTGTGTTCCCAGGTGTCGTCAAAATTGAGCCCGGAGCTTTCAGAACTGGTGGTGTACTGCAAGAGTGTCAACTTCAAGGGGTTTGACAACATATCCAACATGCCTCCGAATGAAATGTCTTCATTCTCTGAATTTGAAGCTCTGAAGCTCATCAAAGACTCAGGTACCACAGGGGAATTATCTACCTCCTGTTGATCTCAGATGTCTTTTTGAGCAGATAAATCCACAATGGTTTATAATTAGCCCTGCGGTGTGTCATTGCATGCTGTTTTATTTCGATTTGCAGGGAAGCTTTTTGTAAAACACAACACGAGGCAGCTGAGCCGGATCTATCCCTCTGGCCAGCGTCTGCAGTCATCCAACTTTGATCCTCAGGATATGTGGAACAGTGGCTGCCAGATGGGTCGGTACTCCCTCACTAACAATCCAGACTCAATTAGAAAAATAAAAAAAATGTTCGTCTGAAGCTACGTTTACATCACCCTCAGCAAAGTACCACTTTCAATAAACAGTCTATTAATGTGCATGTT
The DNA here is from genome assembly GCA_014656515.1 of Oryzias celebensis. Lineage (NCBI taxonomy): Eukaryota > Metazoa > Chordata > Actinopteri > Beloniformes > Adrianichthyidae > Oryzias > Oryzias celebensis. The sequence goes on along the minus strand of BNCR01000008.1, from coordinate 5,051,885 downwards.
TGCACATTTCAGGCTTCCGTGTTCACGAGTAGCTACGCACAATTTTAAGACAGTTTTCACACTGGTGTATCTTGCAGTTGGTTGGTTCTGGTTCTTGGCTGTTGGTTCTGTTGCTGACTCCAGTGTTCTCTCTGTGCCGCTCAGTGGCTCTCAACTTCCAGACACCTGGGGAGCAGATGGACCTTAATCAGGGTCGCTTCCTTACCAACGGCCGCTGTGGATACGTGCTCAAACCCAGCTTCTTGTGCAGCCCTACATCCAACTTTGACCCAGAGAACACAGGCGGAGGCCCCGGCCACACACCCACACAGCTGACTATACGAGTGAGCTGTTACATTAATCTGTAGATTATCGAATAAATGTCGTTTTTTTTTGGTAGTGATACTGAATTTATATTGTTTCTTCTGTTTACACGTGTGGCTCTTTGAATGCAACAAAAACTGAGCTCTACTCTGTTAATCCTCTGGTTTGAGGGTTGACAGTCAGTCAAGTCTAGACTTTTTAAATGTTTTGAAGCAGCAAAAACGGAAACTATAAACTGACTTTCCTTTCTTTTAGGTATTAACTGCACAGCAGTTGCCAAAAGTCAACACAGATAAGGCGAGCTCTATTGTGGATCCACAAGTTTCTGTAGAAATTCATGGAGTCACTATTGACAATGCCAAAAAGAAAACCCATCGCATTGACAATAACGGTAATTTAAAAAGATATTTGTATGAAACAGCAGAAATACAAGAACCATTCTATTTATATTGCAGTTAGTTCTGATCAAATATGCTGGATTTTTAAAACATTAAGATAGAAAAATCTAGGATAAAATGTTCCTTTGAACTGTTTTTTTTTATTTGTCCAGCATGAACATCTTTTTCTTCAGTCCTTGGCTGTGATTGGTTTCTTTAGAAGTGTTTTGACAGCTCTCGTGCGCCCCTGCAGGCTTCAACCCACGGTGGGACTGCACTCTGAGCTTCCAGCTTCAGGTCCCTGAACTTGCCCTGGTGCGCTTCGTTGTGGAGGACCACGATCACACAGTCAAAAATGACTTTGTGGGGCAGTTTACTTTGCCTTTCACCAGCCTACGCACAGGTAGATCATATACATTTGTTCTGTGTGGCAACTGAGCAAGTTTCCTCTTTGGTGAATCTGTAACAACTCGTTTTTGTCTCAGGTTATCGACACATCCATCTTCTGAAGGCAGATGGTTCCAGTCTGTCTCCAGCTACGCTTTTCGTCCATGTAAAAGTGAGCTACAGAGGGCCTCCTGTGAAAACGTTGTTGGAGCGAATGGCCATTGCTAAGAGGAAAGAGTGAATATGCCTGAAAGAGGAAATTCTGCTTCTTTTGCTCACAAAGGCCTTTGGAAGCAGAAACTCTGAATGTGAAGACTCCCTCAAACTTAACCCATCCAACTTCTGTTCAGCCGCTTAGCTTTCAGATGCACTTTGAGACTTTTTTTTGGTCTTTTCAGGGCCAAACATGCAGAAGAAAAGGAGCCTTAAATACCCTTAAGTGTTTCAACTTACAAAACCTCCCTCACAGAATTAATATTTTTGTTTGTTTTGACAAAATTTTCAACCATTTTATTAATGTAAAGATGGAGAATACCTCAACAGATGTCATACATAATTTTTGCCACAAAGAGCCATAATCTCTGTTTTTTTTAAACATTTTATTATAATTGTTTTAGAGACTTCTTATTTTTTTTTGTGCAACCCAAGTTTATCAAAAGATTGAACAGAATTTACTTAGTCAGTCAGTCTCACTCGATGCTTTAAATACTTTAGCACTTTAAACTTATCTTTGAAGGACAGTAACCTACAAATGGCCTTAATATACAGAAAGCATCGGTATGAAAGTAGTATGAAAGAAATTCTGTTGACAACACTTTTTAGTTCATCACAAAATTGTGGATTAATAAGCAACAGCTCCCTTTCGACCATGAAATATTGCCAGCACTGATGAGACAATTTATAGACAGATAGGAAGAAGCACTGAGTTTGCCATGAAGACGATGTTTATGCTTAAACTGTTTTTGACTGAAAATGTGATGAGTTTGCAGTGTTATGCCTTAGTGCCTGTGTTGAATCTGAGTTTGTACCATGTATCCAAGACAGTGTTTTGTAAAGCAATAACACCACAAAAAGGAGACTTGACTTTTCTTTTCATCGTTTTCATTTATTCATTACATGACAAGTTACCAGTCTGCCGCAGGGCCACAATCACACACCCTCACATTCACACCTAGGGACAATTTAGAGTCACCAATTGACCTATAAAGCCTTTGAGGACTGTGGGAGGAAGCCAGAGTCCCCATAGAGAACCCACGCATGCATGGGGAGAACGTGCACAGAAAGGACCCGGCCAAGGCCGTCTTTCAGTGAGGCAAAAAGTGCTAACCACTGTGCCACTGGGCAGCATTTTTACAAGAATGACTAATTTGGAAAAACATTTTCAACATTAAAATAGGTCATAAAGACCATTGATTCCAAAGGTTTGTACTTCAATAAATAAGGGGTACACAGTGGTAGAGTGTTGGCTCTGTCACTTGACAATAAGAAAGCCCTCATTTGAGTCGCCTCTGGCTGCTATTTGTGTGAGCTTGTTTTCATTGTGCTTTGAATTTTATTATAACCACAAGAAAAAACAAAACGTCTAAGTGGTTGTTATTCTATGTACACGTCCATGCAACAAACTGTTGAAGACAAATGTTGGCATAAAGTAAATATCAAATGACAGGAAATTTTATTTTAGTTACCAAAATAAAATGTTTTTACTTCCTGTGACCTATTATTAATTTGATTTAGATAGATTTATTTGATAGATAGATAGAAACTGAAAACTATTATTGTAGGAACCCAATCTCTAAAAAATGGTCTCTTCCAAGTTGGTTCTGCTTCCTGCTGATATTACACCCACCAATAGTTATGAATAGTATTTTTCAAAGGAAGTAAGAAAACATATAAGTTACAATACTGGTGTAAATAAAGCTCTTTTTAAATGTGTTATTGAATCTTCTAAAACATTTTTTTTTTTACTTTTGAAGTTTTCATTGTGTGGACATGTTTTTCACACTTCCTGTGAAAAAATTCTTCATTTTGATCACTTAAGAGACTCAAAATCCTCTATTTGTCATCTTTTAATTAACATTGAAAAAATATTGTATCGGTTAAATGAAAAAGACACGTTTTTCTCTGCCTGTTTCAGGAAGTTTCACTAACATCAATTTGTTATAATCATATTTCCTCCCAATGTCATTCCACACAGAATGAATGGGTTGAAGGTACAGCTCTGATCACATGACTCAAATGGTTTTGGATGTGCAAATAAATGGGGAATTAACCCACCACTAAGTTTACAAAACAGTCAAAAATGATATGAGTGTTGTGGCAACTTATTTTTGAAAGCTGTTTTACATGTCAGTAGTGAAAGGACAGAGGGAGAACCACCATTTCTTTTGAGCCAATAGCAGCGAAGCAGGTTTAAAGGCGTTGAGGACACGCGGTGGCCCATCGCTTCCTGGTTAAAGATGGCGGATGAGAATGAGACAGCACCGCTGCAGGAAAAAGAAGATGTAGAAGACCACGCACACTGTAGCGACTGCGAAAATGACGAGCATCCTTTTGACGATGGGTAAGAGTACCATCATTCTCATCTGTTTCCGCGAGTTAAGCCGTATTATTTTACCGTTTCTCAAAGCTTATGCTAAGCAAAGACCTGGCTAGCGGCCGACGACAGAGTTGTCGCCACTCCCACTTGCGATATTTTTATTGGCTAATAAAAGTGCCAGTTTATCAGTACTTGAATCTCATTGGGCGAAGCTTTATTTAGATTGGCATGTGGGCGGGATTTCGTGACGAATCTCCTTAGCCATGCTAGCAAGGCGTAGTAGACAGAGTTGAAGGAAAAAATGTAATGAGTCAAAAATCAAGTCATGTTTCTAAATAAATATAAAATGTTTATCGTTTGCATAATTTACCCAGTAAGTTATCATATAATTAATTCCAAACCTTGTTAGTTCAGATGCATGACACAGATGAAAGCGATCAAACTCCAAGTGACATTTAATGCGCTAGCGTCGCTAGCATGCTAATGTAGCTGTCAAACCCATTGTCTAAGGCTGAAAATTGTGGCTAAATCAAAAGTAAAAGACGCAGAACCTGCACGTTTTCGTACTCTTTAGTTAAAAAAAGGACGTTGGATGTTTTTTATTTTAATCTTTTGATCACTAAAATATGCAAGACGCAGAACACCCTCAACGAATAGGGAAAAAAAGGCATGGATATAAACACCACTTAATGTTAATTAGGAGTGGGGAACTCAAAAGAAAAAACTTTACCTCCCATTTAAATCAATTGTTTATTTAGATAGAAAGAGGACAAAGATAAACCAGATTTCTTTTATATGAGATCCTGCGTGGGCACAGACAGAGAACACCCATTCAGATTCAATCTCAGATCACTAAAGCTGAATGAATGGCTTCATGTCATTCACTTCCAGGTACCTCTGTTTGTAGAGTATTGTCATGACTTGTTAAATGCAGTAAAGCAAATCCCTTTCTGTCCTGGCAGTACATGCATTCCACCTTAACCTAGCCCAGAAACAATGAATGATTCTGGCTGTTAGCTGCTCTGCTCAGATGAAATAGAAGCCCGGAGAACAAACTATTGAATGTTTTGTTATCCATTGTTCTAGTTGTTCAGTGACCTCTTGCACATGCGTGTGTGCCCATGCGTAGATGCCACATACTCTTCTTTTATAAGTCATGTGGTTCACCATCTGCACCGGGGTTACAAGTACTTGCCCTGCCTCCTCTCTTGAACACTAATGAGATAATCCTCTGTAAGTATGTGGACGTCGCCTTGGTAGATATGTGAGGCTCTGTGGGGTCGGACCCTTAAATGAGGTTCATTAAGCACATGTTGTTCGCAAATAGTGTTTGAATCTATTTAATGTTCTCTGTTGGTTCTCTTTGTTTTATTTTAACAGCGAAAAAGTAACTTTATTTCCTTTAGCTAAGGGATGTTTATTTTTTTCAGTTTCCAGCGCATCCACTTGCATTATCAGTTTGTATCTATTGGTGTAAAGGAAAACAAAAATGGGAACAGAGATGTGTTTTTGTTGTATGTAAAGTGTTGAATCTGCAAAATAAAAGTAGAACATCCTCAATTGGAGCGTTGCACTGGTGGAAGGAGTCTTTTTGATTGAACAAATTCATTTAGAACTGAGTGGTTCTATGTTGTTCCAGCGACCGAGGTTTGGGTGATGACACTGGCACCAAGAAGAAGAAAAAGAAACAGAAAAAGAAGAAGAAATCTGGTACCACCGAAGCAACTCAGGACCCACTTGCAAAGGCATGAGTGAAATCACTTTTTGTTTTAGTGTAATGTGAAAGTAATGGTCCAAAAGAAAGTAAAGTTTCTTTATATGCAAGTTAAAGACCCACTCTGATGAAAATGGTGTTTTTAACATGTTGTTGTTGTTGCTTATTTCTCACGATGGAGGACACATATAAAGAAAATTAAGTTAAAATAGCATTTCTGAGTATTTCTTTGTTCAAATTGTTGTGACTTGAGAGCATATGAAAAAATCAAATATGTAAAAGAGCGTATTTTTGACGTAGAAAATCCACTGGGCGGGGCACAAGCTCCCTACTTCACTGCATCCATTTGTTGTAAAAAAGTGTATGGCTGGATATCTCCAATATTGCTTACCATTTTTTGTTGCATTAGTAATGTTAGCTTGGGGGTGTGAGAGGCTGTAAGTTGAGAGCGTTTTAACAGGTATCTCAGGTATGGGTGATGGTCTGGTGGGATAGGGTTGCGCCACCCTAACAGAGGCAAATTTCTAAAACTACCGTAGAAACTGTGGCCGACGAAAGAAGACGAAATAGATTTTTACATTTTGATTAGAATCGGCACAATCATGGTTAAAAGACTAAGAACGTTTTAAAACGGATCAAAAAATGATCAGAGTGGGTCTTTAAGATAAAGTTATGTGTTAAGTTTAATTTATTCTTGGATAAAAAGTTGAACCTTGTAAGGTGCTCTGTGCCACCTTTTTTGTTTTGTTTTGTTTTATTAAGATTGATTTTCTTGATCTTCAAAAACAGGTGAATTCATTGCCAGCTGATAAGCTACAGGAGATCCAAAAGGCCATTGAACTCTTTTCTGTTGGCCAAGGTCCAGCCAAAACCATGGAGGAAGCCACTCGAAGAAGTTACCAGTTCTGGGACACACAGCCCGTTCCCAAGCTAGGTGTGAGAAACATCAAGAGTTTCAGAACTTTTTCAACAGTGAAATCCAGACATTTGTCATAATGCGGTGTTGTTTTGTCCTGACAGGGGAGACGGTGACGTCTCATGGCTCCATTGAACCTGACAAAGACTCCATTCGAGAGGAGCCCTACAGCCTTCCACAAGGCTTTAGCTGGGACACCCTCGACCTGGGGAACTCCGCTGTGGTATGAGGGGATGAATGATACTGGACATTGAATGCTCTTTTTAGTACTTGAACCCTTTTAAATTAAATTGATAATCTCTGAGTAGTATGAATACTGTTAATAGTATTAATCCTTTTTGGATTAATATTCATACTTTCAGTTTTTAAGTTGCTAGCATATTCTTGCTGTTGAACTGCAGAAACATTGAACTTAATTTTTTTATGCTAAAGCCTAAATATCATAGGCAGAATATCTTAAACTCATAGAGCTTTTAATATCTACGCTTGTGAAAAATTTGACTTGGAGATTCACTTGTGTTCTTTCAAAAAAGATTTTATGAATCTGAAAAGGTTAAACGCTCTGTGTTCCTCTAAAACAGCTTAAGGAGCTTTACACTCTTCTCAATGAGAACTACGTGGAAGACGATGACAACATGTTCAGATTTGACTACTCTCCGGAGTTTCTTCTCTGGTAACTTTTCCTAATTTTGTCTTTAAGCTTTGTAAAAATCCTTTATTGTTTGAAAAACGTGACCAATCAAACACTGTTTTTCAGTAAAGGCTAAATGTGTGCTATGAAAAGGTGACAGGCTGCTGTGTTTCTCAGGGCGCTGCGACCTCCTGGCTGGTTGCCACAGTGGCATTGTGGTGTGAGGGTGAACTCCAACCAGAAGCTTGTTGGATTTATCAGCGCAATTCCAGCCAACATTCGCATCTATGATATGTAAGGAGATGATGACACCTTGACCTGATTGAATGTCATTCTTTTAATCACTTCTCTCATTTTTGTGTGAATGAGTTGTGACCGTTCAAATGACCAAACATGAGGAATTCTTCACTTGTCAAATGTTGATTTATTTATTTTTGCTCTTTTTTTCTTATTTTTTATTTTTTTTTTTTTTTAGAGAAAAGAAAATGGTTGAGATCAATTTCCTCTGTGTCCACAAGAAGCTTCGCTCCAAACGGGTCGCTCCGGTTCTGATCAGAGAGATCACTAGACGGGTCAACTTGCAGGGCATCTTCCAGGCTGTGTACACAGCTGGAGTCGTGCTGCCCAAACCTGTGGGCACCTGCAGGTTCGTGTCACGGAAAAGCGACCTTATCTTTCTTATGATGTTCCTGAATTTACTTTTTACTATTTTTAATTTGCAAAGGTACTGGCATCGCTCTTTGAACCCACGGAAACTAATTGAGGTCAAGTTCTCCCATCTGAGCAGGAACATGACTATGCAGCGAACAATGAAGCTTTACCGCTTGCCTGAGGTTGGTTGTGGCAGAAATTTAGGCAGGAAATCTAAGAAATTGTTACTTTTTTTTACCTGCTGCTTGGGTGTTTATCCTGTTTTATTCACAACCAAATGATAAATTGAAATATACAAACTATGAAACTACAATTTTAACTCTTAGTCGTCGTGTGCATTTTGGAATTTTTTTTTTTTCCTATTTTACAATTTTCTCTAAAAATATACTTTTAAAACACTCAAGAGAATGCTTCATAGTAAAACCTTAGTTTCTTTTTTTCCTACAGATGTTATTTAATTATACTATAATTCCACAATAAACAAACAAAAAAAAAAAAAAAACTAAACTCAAGTAGTAAATAAAAAAAAATTACTCCAAAAACAAAAAAAAAGTTAAGCAACAGTTTTTATGTTTCATAGCTAAAAAAAAAAAAAGGTACAGACAAAAAAATAAAAAAACAAAGTAAAGTCAATTAAGAATCAAGAATGGACAATGTATTTAGAAAATCAGGTGAACCTCCACTAAACTATTTATAAAGTTCCAAGGATTTATGCTAAAAGTCTATCACAAATAAAAAGTTCGAGTTCCATTAGCTGTCAGGTACCCAGGTTCTCCGCGCTTGACCCATCATCTGGGAGAGGGGTGAACTGCAGACACAGCTGCGCTCAGGAGCCATTTGGCAGTTTAATCCCCCAATCTAACCCCTAATCCTGAGTGTCGAGGAGGGAGGTCCAATTTTTAGAGTCTATGGTACGACTCAGCCTTGGCTTTGAAGTCGCAACCTTCCAATCTAAGACCTGATACTTCCACAAAGTTACAACTCTTAATATGTTTGTTTTAAACTGAAACTGAAGTGAGGTGCTGAACCTCAGAAAGCAGGATTGGAGAGGAATGCTCAGACATGTGTGAAGGGAGAAAAATACATGTTTGGAGATGTTTTTCATGAGGAATTAACAGTACACTTAAAAGATGGTTTTGAATGATATAAGCCCTTTAACTGTTTACTGGATTTAGAAGCAAATGTTTACAAATACAAGCTTTAACAATTGAACAAATAATGACGGAACTTTAATTAAGATTCAGTCAAATTAGTAGTTTTTAGTAGAAAAATATTTTCGCTCTTGATATTTACACTTTTTATACGGGGGAAAAAATAAATAACTAAGAAAACATTGGCGCTCTTGCACATTTTTGTTCAAAAATACTGGCTGCAGATCACTAACCTGCACCAGCTTAGAATTAGACAGTGAGTCTTCAATCAGGTCTGATGCTGATGGTTCATGGACTGAACTGCAATAAATCTCGGAACCACTAAAACGTGGTAACGCAGCCTGCAGGTGGCGCCAGTTTGTGTGTGTTTTTAAAAAAAAATGTTTTAGTGTTTTCCAAAAGCTCACACCTGAAGTTTTCCAGACAAATTCACACGTCTTTCTCCTCGACTGGCACTTTAGCTCTGATGAAACAACTGCTAGTGGGTCTATTTTTTACCAGACTCTGTTTTTTCGTAGTTTTAGACTTTCAGAAATCAAATCGATCTTTATTAGGGAAAATAGTATTTAATCTGAAGCTCTTTTACGTTCACTCAAACCACTTTTTTTTGCAATACATGTTTGTTGAAATTTTTTCCCAGAAAATGTGCAAATCAATCAAAACTAAAGAGGTACATCTAACCCTTCTCGTTTATTAAAGACTCATTAGTGATTCTGTGTATAAATGGTCATATCGTTCTGTGTATTCTGATCTCACTAAACATTTTTAGATGATTTAGAAAATGACCTGATCTCCTAACCACTACATACTATTGAATTCACTTTTTCCTTATGTCTACCAAGGACATTTGGGAATTTTCATTGATATTAATGTGAAGGGGGGTGGGGTGTTGCGAAATGTTTTTTGTTGATTTAAAGAAAATATTAGAAGAATGTGTTTTTTGTTTGTTTGTTTGTTTTGATAGAAGGTAAAAGGACAGATGAAACTCATTTGTTCTGGTATTAAACCCTCTTCTCCTTTAGGGCCCAAAGACTTCCGGGCTACGACCAATGACCAAGAAGGATGTGCCAGTGGTGCATCGCCTTTTCCGTGAATACCTGAGCCAGTTCAACCTTGTGCCTGTCATGAACCAGGAGGAGGTGGAACACTGGTTTCTGCCCCAGGAGAACATTGTTGACACTTACTTGGTGGAAGTAAGCTGTTGCTCTTGAGACAGTTTCAGCACAGATAAAAAAATGTTGTCATCTTTGCCCCGATTTTATTGACCTGTGGGATTTGTCTTTTGACAGTCGAATGGGAAAGTGACGGACTTCCTGAGTTTCTACACCCTGCCCTCCACCATCATGAATCATCCTGTGCACCGGAGTCTCAAAGCAGCATACTCCTTTTACAACGTGCACACCACCACCCCACTGCTTGATTTGATGTCTGATGCTCTCATTCTGGCCAAATCGGTGTGTTTTTTATCATTTATATATAAAAACAGCTGATTAAAGGCTATGTGCATAAAAATTTTTTATTTTTGTGTTTACAGAAAGGCTTTGATGTCTTTAATGCACTGGATTTAATGGAAAACAAGACTTTCTTGGAGAAACTGAAATTTGGTATCGGTGATGGGAATCTACAGTATTATCTGTACAATTGGAAGTGTCCCAGCATGGGGCCAGAGAAGGTACGTTTTAGTTCCACACCACGAACTAGAAATATCTGTTTCTGTAGATAATCTTGTTCTTAAGAAATTTGTTTGCAGAAAGCAAGAAGGGATCATTGGTGTTTTTTAAATAAAAAGATATGTATATTTTAAACTCACTCCAGTAATCTTTTGATCCATTTAAAATATGCTCCCAGTGGTCTTTTAATTATAAATATGACCTTTAATTTAAAAAAAGGACATGGTTTCTTAAGAGCAGTGGTAGTTCATTAGAAAATCTCCTCTGAGTTTCGGGCAGGGCTGATGATGAGGAGCAACCCCAATATCCTTTCCCTGCACCCATGACTGAGCTACATCTGGCTACATGCTTTCCTACTAACTTACAGCCCCTCACACCCCCAACCTAACATTATCAATGCAACAAAATTGATGAGCAATATCACAGCTACCTGGACAATGAGTTTTGAGTCAGATGCCAGCTCAGACGAAGAAACTAAAATTAAAATTAAAAAATAATTTCATTAAAAAATCTTCATTCAATTTTTTTTTGTAACTTATTTTTTGGTCCAAACAAATTGTCCCTTGGCTCCAAAAAGGTTAAAGTTTGGTCTAATTTTTGCAGGCTTTTGTTTAGGAAAAAAGCGCTATTTGTTGGGTCAAATTTGTGCTTTCAAATCAAAGAAAATAAAGGTTGAAAAAACAGAGCGGAAAAAGAAATAAAATCAGAAAAAACTGAGTTGATAAAAATATTTAAATAAAATGAGCGATAAATGAATACAGGAAAAATAACGTCTGGAACCAATTAAGATTCAAACGGTGAGGACAGAACTTCAGGAAAAGCATGACATTTTGTCTTTATTTTCACAGCAAAGTGACAAATCTGTCATAAGCTTTTGCAGTTTAAGACTTGTTCCTGTTGGGTTTTTTTTGTCTCTCAGGTTGGGTTGGTTCTGCAGTGACAGCTGAGTGCTGTGAGCACGAGTAACCAATGGGGCAAAAGAACGCACTGTGGACTGATGACTTCCTGCTGAGGAGAGGAAACTACCGCCCATTTTTACTTTCTGACCTTCTGAACTCTGAGCTGCACTACCGCTGCCAGGCCTGGAGGCTGGGAAAGCCCGCATCTTTCCACCCTCCCTGATCACACGGACCTTAAGCCATTCTAGTTACCATCGCAGACAACTGTATTTCATCAGAAAGCTGTCTTGATTGTACACAAATGCATCTGTTTGCACAGATGACTGGCCACCAAAACACTCGCAGTTGGCAGAAAACCTTCAGAACCTGTAAATAATGTCAGACATAACTACGTTTGTGCCCTGAACACATGCAAACTAGAATCTTCTGTTTAATTTTATTCCTAAACGTTGGAAATGCTTTTTGCTAATAAAATAAATCACTCATTCTTAAGTTTTAGAGCTAAAAAAAACCCTGCAAAATAAGAAAAAAATATTTTAACACATTGAGAGGCCCTGAAAAAGATGCGGCAATAAATACCAAAACTTGACATTTTGGGCTTCTGTTGAATTTTTATTTTTCATTTTTTGTTTTTTTTTTTGTTTATGCTGCCTGCTCCTCATTGTTCCAGCAGCGCTTTAGGTTTATCTTGTGTTGTGTTGTGTGACATTTCTTCTGCTGCTGTCTGTACTTGCAAAACAAGCCACAAATCCCAGCCAGGTCACTAAATACATTTGAATTTTAAGTGGTTACACAGAGAGTTTGTAAAGATTTTCCTACATTAACTCATTTCTACATTTTACTTCCAGTTGGAAAATTGACTCAGCCAACAGACGTTAGTCTTTAGAAAACGCTGCAACTGTTCAGCACTAACTCAGGAAAAGTGAAACTTCTGTTGAGTTGGAGAATATAAAAAAAAATGTTTTTTCACTGTTTGCTTTAGGTAGCAAAACATTTCATCTAGTTCTACATGCTGATTATCAGGTCAGTGCCGGTTAATTTCAGCTGATTTCTGGAGAAATATATTTAAATTTAATGAAGTGGTTTGTTTGTTCTGACAGACATTTAAAAATGTATTCAAGTAAAACTTAGTGGTTTAAGCTGAAAAACACAGGCTTGTTCGTTTTTTCACAGAGCATGCTACTGTCAATTTAAGATTTTATATATTTTAAATACCTGCTGAAAAGTAATTGCTTAATTGACTAATCAAAAACATTTTTAACCAAAAACGTTTTTTCTCCCAAACATTAATTAGTTAAAAGCCAGTGGATTAATATATAAATATATATATATATATATATATATATATATATATATATATATATATATATATGAATAAATAAATGTCCATTATTAATTTAGAATATCACTTTTAATTAGGATTTTGCTTTGAAATTGATTGTGATTTGACTGTAAAGTTAAAGTAAAATAAGATGAATATCTTGTTATACAAACGCGTGTACACGATACTATTATGAGTACTGTTGGTCATAAATAGACACATTTGTACTTATACATACAATACAAGAAACATTGAGTTCAATAAATGCAAAATCTATCTAAAATAGTTGCTTAAAAAGAAGTGGAGGAAATTAAATTGCAGCTTTAGTCATCTTAAAATAATGCTGTGTGTCTGCTAAACAAAAATGTGTCTAAAGTTGAGCGTGACGCTGATTGGCCAATCAAAAAACGGCATCTTGCACAGAACGGTCTCTGATTGGCTACGTTTTCTGCGTGGGCGGTATCTATCTGTACCAGCTGAGGAAGTGAATCGTTCGTGTACTTTGCTGCATGTGTTCCGTGGTCCGGCTGTCACCATGATTGTTCCGTTGCTGTTTTGTGCCGTTTTGGTCTTTTTTATCTTCAAATATGTCTACGGAAGCTCCGGGCCAAATCCCTTTGAGAAGGACACGCGCGAGCCACTGAGGAAGATGGTTCACGACAAGAAGGAAAAAAACAAAGTGTTGAAGCAAGGTGAGTAAAGTCCACCGCGTCAGGTGTTGCAGACGTGCAGCGGTGGTTCCAAATGATATAAAAATACGGTCAAATAACATAATGAAAGTTAAATGGTTTTATGTTGGCAGCATGAGCTCGAAACCAAAACTGACGCAGCAGAACGGAAGTCAAACTGCGCGCGCGTGCTCAAGAAAACGGGTTTTCTATCTAAAAGTAATTATTGGAAGAAAGAAAATAACATTAAATTGCTATATTTTCGAAACACAGTAATGCTTTCGTTTTTATGCATTAATTTAATTATTCTAGTTAATTTAGTTAAAAAAATTATAATAGAAATAAGAAATTTTCAAACTTTATATATGGTTGTTTTTTTTTAGTACCTTTTTATTTCAAATAATTTAATGTCATTATTTTGATGTCTCCTGTAGGTTTTGTGGCCAGTAAGGTTCCAGAGAACCTTGATGCGATCATTATTGGCAGTGGCATCGGTGGACTCGGACTCGCTGTCCTGCTGGCTAAAGTTGGAAAGAGAGTTTTGGTTCTGGAACAGCATGACCGGGCTGGAGGGTGCTGCCACACATTCACTGAGAAGGGCTTTGAATTTGACGTTGGTTCGTAAAACGACTTTCTTCTCTGAGATGTGTCAGAAGTTGGTGTTTTGTCTGTGCAAAGGAAAACAAATCTAAACTGAGGTGTAATTGTTGCTGTTGAAACACAGGAATCCATTACCTGGGCGAGCTTTCTGAGAACACGCCGTTCTACTGCACGCTGGAGCAGATGACTAACGGACAGATTCAGTGGGAGCCGCTGGATAACCCGTTTGACGTGGTGCTGCTGGGACCACCAGAAAACCGCCGCAAATACCCCATCTACAGCGGAAAGGCTCGCTTCACAGAGGAGCTGAAGAAACGCTTCCCTGGAGAGGAGAAGGCCATTGATGCCTTCACCCGCCTGTCCCTGGTGTGTAACAACTCAGTCAAATACTTCAGTGGCTGGTTCTTCGGGTTAAACTTAGTATGAAAAATGGGTTTTCTTCGTCTGAACTTTGTGCTCAGAGATGAACGTTGGCACACTACAACTCTTATCCAGATTTCTGCTGATGTTGTCAGATTAAAGTCAAAGGTCAGTGTATCTAAGAGGAGTGTCTGATTCATACTGCAATCCACGGGATGCTTTCGAAACATAGATAGAAACATGGATGGAAACCAGTTACTTTAGTTACCAGAGCTGTGATTTATTTCAAAATCAAAAACTAGACAGATGCTCAGGAGCAACCACGCTCACGAGTACTCGATCCCCACTATGGGGACGGAGTGGGAGGCCACGCCCCTGCAGCCAGCCCCACCATAGACGGACAGGGGGAGGTGGCAAACACTGACCACCCAGTGCCTATAGGGACAGGATTCCTGTTGCCCTGAGCAACGATAGAACAGTTTTTTTGGGTAGCCCGATGCCCAGATGTAATGAACCCCTCCCACATCCTGGGGGGACACGGTCCACCCAGCTCAGATGTTATGGACACCCCACCCCATGGAAAAGCAGCCGCCAGATCAGGGGTTCAGGATCCCCGCCGGCCTCCACCCAGATCAAAGCTGGAGCCGGGGCCGTTTATCTTTGTATACTAAAGGGGTGCAGTTAAAAGTTGGAGTGGGGCAAAACGGACGCCTCCATCCACCGACGGCAGCATCCAGACCACCCAAAAAGATCCATGTATTTTGAAAGCAAAGAAAAAGATCTTAAAAACAAACATCATATTGTTTTATTTGCAACTTTGAACGTTTTGTTTTTAAAACATATTTGCAATTTCGGACATTTTGATCTCAAGATGGGACTTTTATTCACAATGTGGTGGCACAAATATCACTTCATAGAGGTGCACAACAAATAAAGTGATGGATTTTTGTCATTTTCTTCCATAAACAGAAACGTGATCTGTGCGACACCTGTTTTTTCTTCAGAAAACTGGCAATGGTATTTGGATGGTTGCCATGCTCAAGCTCATGCCCCTCACGGTGGCAAAGTTCTTGATCAGCAGTGGTCTCCTCAAATACGTGTCCTTCTTCTACAAAATGGCCCCCCGCAGCCTGACAGACGTGGTCAACGAGTTGACCGACAACAAGGACCTGAGAGCCGTTTTCACCTACATCTTTGGCACCTACGGTACGGGCGGCCGCACATCTCCACGCTGCGTTGATTCCTCGTCTGGTTGCTGCTCACAGTTCCTGTCGTCTTTTGCAGGAAACTTACCCAAAGATGCCAGCTTTTCCATGCACAGCCTGATCACCTCTCACTACATGCATGGTGCCTGGTACCCTAAAGGGGGGTCAAGTCAGATTGCCTACAACATGATCCCCATCGTTGAGAAGGCTGGGGGAGCCGTTCTGGTTAGAGCCCCTGTCAACCGCATCTTATTCAACAGTGCAAAGGAAGCTTGCGGTGAGACAGAATTTCCTCATGACAGATCACTCCATCTATATTTAGGGCAAGTTTTGGTGAAGTCCAGCCATTCAGCCTGACATTCTTTAAACTATTTTAATAACATAAAATGCAAAAGAACAATTTAAAAACTCATAAGAACATTTGAAAACGTGTTTTTAACATGCTCTTGTAGCATTTTTCTCATGATGGTGGAAGAAAATTAAGCTTAAAATAGCATCTCTAAGTATTTCTTTATTCTAATCTTGATTCAGGGGCAAAAAAGCTAAAGAGAAACAAGATCAAAAAATGATCGACTTCAATGAACATTTTATTGCAGCTGTATACTTTTCATTTCTTCACGTAGAACATAAAAATGTCTACATCCATTTTTACCCAAATTACTGTGAACTTTTCCATTTTTCGCATTTGCAGTTGGCTTGTAGTAAGTAGCTCGTCTGCCTCTTGAAATTGAACTGCATGAAAACAGCTACAGTCTCTTGGCATGTCAGTCAGACTCGGTCGTTTTGTATTTAATTGAAAAAAACAACCAATTTCCTCTTTGTTCTGGAAGCTTTGGCCTTCGCTGTCCACTTTCTGCTATTTATTTTTAGTCCATCTTTTAGAAATGAGCTAGAAAGTGTCACAGAACTGTGACGCAGTTGTGTTGTGGCATGTTTACAATGGCTATCACAATTAAAAAAAACGTACACACACTTCTTTAAAAATGCTGGGGGCTGTGTGCCAGGAGCCTGCACGCTGGTGGAAATTTGAATGAATTTCGGACATTCCTGACCCATAACTTCTGGTTCTTTTGGCTTCAGGTGTGAGTGTGTTGAAAGGTCAGGAGGAAGTTCACATCCACGCCCCTATGGTCATCTCGGACGCAGGCATCTTCAACACTTATGAGAAGCTGCTGCCCAAGGAGCTCCAGGCCATTCCAGGTTGGGATAAAGATGCAACAGTGTTCCTCTTCTGTTCAATGGCATGAACTGACACCTCAGCTTCCTGTGTGCGTGCAGCGATCCAGAAGCAGCTCAGCATGGTGAAGCACGGGGGCGGCGGCCTGAGCATCTTCCTGGGTCTGAATGGAACCAAGGAGGAGCTGGGCCTGAAAGCGGACAACTACTGGATTTTTTCTGAGAACAACTATGATGAAATGTTTGTGACTTCTGAGTTATGAACAAACGCAGATTCTCGGTTACATTTTGTTGTCTTTAATTTTATACTGTTACAGATTCTCAATATTTTTAAGCGCAAATAAGAATGAGTTGACAAATCACGTTTTCTTTTAAAGGTTGGAAAATTATTTTAAAGGAGATATGGAGGAGTCTTGTAAGAAAATGCCGGTTCTGTTTGCGTCCTCGCCGTCTGCTAAAGATTCCACCTGGAATGAGAGGTCTCCAGGTAGAGTCTCGAGACCAGAACCTGTTCATGAGTCCACCCTGCACTGGAGAACTTTGTTTTTTTTCTGTTCACAATAGGAAAATCCACCCTAACGCTGGTCACTTTTGCTCCTTATGAGTGGTTCGAGCAGTGGAAGGACGAGAAGGTGACCAACAGGAGTGCCGACTATAAAGCGCTGAAGCAGAAGTTCATTGACGCCGCTCTGGAGGTGATTCTGGAGGTGTTCCCCAAGATCACCAGAGAGAAGGTGAAAGATGCCTGTCGGTGTCTGCTCTCTACGCTCGCAGTTGAAAGGTTTTCCTTTGATTATTTTGACCGTCCCAGGATCAATGACTCGTCATTTGCAGGGGAGATCTGTTTTATAATCCACTTTTTCATACGTCTTTTTCAAGTTTTTCACTATTTTAGTCCTAAGATTTCAGGACTGCCGGCATATATTGTATTTTTAAACTGGAATCTCTGCAGCATAAATCTCCCTGCTGTCATGTAACCTTGTTGATTTGAAGCAGAACTTTACATTGTTTTCATTGTTCGTTTGAAAACAAAGCCCAGAATTCTGACGGCTTTTCAAAAAGCAAACTTTATTTGCAAACATTTGCTGCAGAGTACTTTGAAAAACAAACCTCACCTAAACGGTTTGAGGTTTTTGGGTTCTTCTTTTGCAGCTTTTTTGTGTGATGCAAGAACTGTATCGATGCAACTTTTAGGATTTTATGTAGCTGTACCAGGTTTTAGTGATGCAGGTTCTTGTCTCTTTCTATGGATGCAGATCGAGTATGTCGATGCTGGAACCCCACTAACAAACATGCATTATATTGGAGCCCCCAAAGGTGAGGTCTATGGCATAGATCACGGCATGGCCCGCTTTGACCCCGAGTTTAACACTTTGATGAGACCTCAGACTCCACTGAAGAACCTCTACCTGACAGGTGAATCCATCTCCTCCTTCAAACAGTCCAGAGCGTTAAACGTGCGTGTGCTGCGTTCATCTCAGTGCTGGTTTTTTCTTTTTGCAGGCCAGGATTTATTTACATGTGGATTCGGTGGGGCCTTAGCCGGAGCCATGTCCTGTTGCTCGGTCATACTCAACCGAAACGTCCACCTGGACGCCATCGGTCTGGCAAAGAGAATGAAGAATCTCGGCAAGAAGCTAAAAGGAGAATAGAAGCCTGATTTTGCACCGGCCCATTTGGGTTGCATCTCCGTTGCGTTCAGACAAAAAAAAGAACAATCATTAACCAATCGGAATGTTTTCATCACTTCCATTATGTCTGCGTCTGGCGTTCGCCCCTCCGGAACGCAACACAAGGAGTTCTACTTCCAGTCTGTTGACCCGTTGATTTTGTCCATTTTGCCATGCTAGACGAAAGTTGAATTTTGGAAGAACAAAAACACAACATCACTTATGACATTACATAGACATGTATTTTACAAGGATGCAGTGAAGAAGGAGAGGGCTTGGGCCCAGATTGCCAAAGTTTAGACTACTGGACACAGGGGCGGCAGGACAAACCCCTCCTTTGGAAGCCAGGAGAGGGGAGTCTAAGCATACTGGAGACGCAACAAAGACGATGCAAACTGACAGTCGTGAGATGGGCTTCCCACACTACACAACCACAGACGGGCCGGTGTCAATACGAGCTGATGCACATTATGTGATAATTACTGTAGGGCAACACATTGAATGTTTGTTTCTTTTTCAAATAACACAGTAACCGAAACTTGATGTTTATTTCCATAGAAACTCAGTCGTTCAAGCATTTCAAACTTGCATGTTAGAGTTACTACATACCTTTGAGTGATTTGCACAGTTTAAAGACCCACTCCCATCTCCCCGCTCTTTTGATCAATTTTCAAAGCGCTCCCTGTGGTCTTTTAATTATGATGATGCTGCTTTTTTAGTTAAAATAATTTTTCAAAAAAAGTCATTGTCAAGGACATAATTTCTGCAGAGTGGCAGTTGTAGGTGGGACTGTTGGTATAAGCCTGTCCGCACTTCCCATCATCCATTTGTTTGCTCTCTTTTGCGCTGGCTTACAGCCCCTCACACCCCCAACCCAACATCAGAGGCGAAACAAAATTGACGAGCAATATTGAAGCTATCCACCCCGCTCAAACGAGGAAAACGAAGACGCAGATTAAAGTGGGTGCATCGGAATGTTTTATTTTTTTTCAAACATCTGCTCCTGATTCATTGTTTAAGAAACAATTTAAATGAAAAAATACTCAAAAATAAAAGTTTGAATTTTCTTCCATCTAAAAAAAGCAAAGGAGATTTTTTTAATTGGAGTGGGTCTTTGATGTTTTTAACTTTGTGCCTAATTTTGTCAATATTTACACCCTTTTAAAGTAAACCAGAACATAATCAATAAATTGTTGTGGTGTGTCATTTTTGTGTTGCTTTTCTCAATGAATTTTCTTTACAAATCATGTTTACCTGGAGCCAAGCTTTGAAAACCTTTTACGCTCCTGAACAAACTGTTTTTTTTTCACGTAGAATCTAAGCTTTCTGATTAGTGGATTTTTTTCCTAACATTTTAAAGCTAATATGCGCACATTTCTGCAGGAGGATTGTGGGGGCTGCGCGCGCCGAGCACTCTGGGGGTAAAAAAATACAAATAAAATCAGCGTGTGCATTTCTTAACCTTCAGTGATTGCAACTTAATGTGATCGTTACTGACCCGCTTTGCTGTTTTCTTTTGTAAATCTCATCGAAAACTTGGTTTATTTGAGGGGAGTTTATTCAGCCTCGAAAGCTAGCTAACTGTGCACGCAGCTACAGGAAGGTGAAACCTCAAATCTGACGGCCGTCATCGGGGGAAAACCTCCACATTTTATCCGGAGTTTGTCTTGGACGGTCGAGTTTGGTGGACGGTGGTCATGAGCACCGAGCGGATGAGGTACGAGCTCCTGGCGGAGGTCGGAGAAGGCTCCTTCGGGAGGGTGTATAAAGCCAGAGAGATCGGGGAGAAACAGCGCCTTCTGGCGGTGAAGAAGCTGAACTGTCGCTTGGACTCTGCGGAAGCTGGAATCCCTCCTTTTATGATCCGGGAGGTGGCGCTGTTGAAAAAAATGAGCTACTTCAACCATCCCAACATAGTCAAGTAGGTTACCTGCCCACGGTGTTTCCCTTTTTCATTTTTGCGGACAATAAAAGTATTTCACAAAAAAATAAAAGTAAATGAAAACAAGTGCCAAACAAATGCACTTTAGCAGCAGATTCACAGATATAAAGGTTAAGTAAGAATCTACAACCTGATGTTCTAAAGGAGTAAATCATTTAACACCAGGTAACACTTGACCCCATCTGGGTCCTTTTTCAGCTTTTTTTCTACTTTACATTTTGTTCTATTCATGTATTTTTAAAACTGCTTTTATTGCAGTAATGTTTAAGCCCAATCCCATAATTTTTGAAACATTTCTTTATTATATTACGCAATAAATCCAAAGTGAATCTGAAATTGTCCATAAACCTAAATTCTGAGTAAAGAAAAAGTTGGGTTTTTTTTGCTGCAAAAGTCCCCAATATTCAGATCAAATCGTTTTTTTTTTTAATCTACATATAGAGTACTTTTTAAAACAAATATTTACTATTTAAAAATCAAATTCTGCAATTTTACATCCATCTTCAGAACCCACTGAATCCCTTTTTGGGTCTCAGGTTTGCTTGTGGCAATCCAGCTAGTGTTGAGGGTGGAATACACCATAATCGGGTCGTCCGGTGGTGTGCATCTTAATTTGTTTTAATTGCTCATCACAGTATTTTTGCGCTGCAGACTTTTGGATGCATCTGCTGTCCCGGCGGGCTCGACCCTGGACCTCACTCTTGTGCTGGAGTACATAGATCAGGATCTGGCCACCTATCTGTCAAAGGTTCCCGCTCCTGGTTTGAGCCGTAACTGCATAAAGGTGTGACCCCGCAGTGAGTCTGCAGTCGTGTCCCTGCTCCAGATGCATGGGAGTAACAGTTGCATTGCTGCTTACAGGATGTGATGCAGCAGCTGCTGCGAGGGCTGGACTTCCTGCATACAAACCTCGTCTTGCACCGGGATTTGAAACCAGAGAACATCCTGGTCAGCAGCCGTGGAGAAGTCAAGATTGCTGACTTTGGTCTGGCCAGAATCCACACCTTCAATATTGCTCTCACTCCGGGGGTAAGTGAGGGTTTTTCTGAAATGCCCCCCTTTTTTGTTTGTGTTTTAATATGATGTTCACTTGTTGCCTCTCAGGTGGTGACTCTGTGGTACCGAGCTCCTGAGGTGCTGCTCAACTCTGTTTACATGTCCTCTGTGGACATGTGGAGCGCCGGCTGCATCTTTGCCGAGCTCTTCCTGCTGAGGTCGGACATATGTGACTCAGCGGTTTAACATCAGATTTTTTGAACAATTGCCCACAGAAGCAGATTTTCTCCATTTTTTTTTCCTGTGCAGACCGTTGTTTAAGGGCTTCACGGAGGTGCAGCAGCTGCAGAAAATATTTGAGTGAGCATTTTTCCTCTTTCTGCAAAAGTCAGTGATTCTGTTTTTGCTCTAAGATACATTTCTCAAACACCAAAGGTGATTTATTATCTTCTGCATGAAATGAGATTTGTGTTTGCACATTTCTCTTTTTCCTCTGGGTTATTACATCTGCTGATTCTCTTTTGCAGGGTGATCGGGTTGCCCAGCGAGGAGGAGTGGCCTCAGGACAGCCCAATCTCATATTTGGAGAGCTGGGGGTCTCCAGGCTCCTGCGCTCAGCTGCTGCCCAACCTGGACCAAGACGAGAACGACCTGCTTTCTGTGAGCACATCTGTCGTTTCATGTATTTCTAAATCCTGAGCTGTTCCCAGATCCCTTCATCTGTTCCTCATCTTTTGATTTCTAATCAGGCAATAATTCCAAACTGCTGATTTAAGTGGGGCGTCTCTTTACCTGCAGAAATGTTTAGTATTCAGCCCGAGTCGTCGTGTCTCCGCCGCCAAAGCCCTGGCTCATCATTTCTTTGTGAAGCACTGAGGCAACAGAAGGAGGAGGAGGAGGAGGAAGACGCCAGCTGCTGCCCTGAGATCCTGCGGTCAAAAATGTCGGCCAAACCTGCGCCGTCAAACCCAGCATCCATTTCCTTCTCACAGGCTGGTGTGTTAATCAGCTGTGAGAACTTCAATTCTTCAGCATCATGAGAGGCTTTAGCGTCAGGTTTAACATGGGGGATGCATTTGACTTGTAGAAGAATTCAGGATTTCTTTTGAAAACTTGCAGTTTCCTTTCTCAGTTTTAGTTCTTAAACGCGCAGAAGAACTGGAAGTTGTTGCTTCAGTTGGAGATTTGTGTGACGGTTGTGTTCCTGCAGAATGTAGAGCCATTTTGTTGTAAATTTTAGTTTTAGGAAGTATATGAGCATGTTTAGGTTGATTGGAATATTTGTTTGTTTGTGAACACTCTAGAAAGCTCAGGTCTTTATGTTTTGTGTATTTTATTTCTGAGAGGGTATTTATGGGGTGAAAAGGCACAGAATATCCCAGTATTTAATTTTTGTATTGATAGATTGTGAAAATATTTTTCTACAAGTTCAGCTGTTCCAAAAAAAAAAGAACAAAAAATCCTGTTTTTATGAATTCTTTTTTATTCATTGCAGTAACTTTAGTAAAACAAAGGGGGCGCTGCTGGAGCAGTTTTGACATCTAAATTGTTCATTGTCCATATTTGAGGATAACTCAGTAAAATCCGGATAAATAACTTCTGTTTCTTTAAAAAAAAATTGGAATTTGATATCACTATTTAATATAAAGTCAGAAAATTGTCGTTTCTTGCATTTTTGGGAATATTTTTAAACTCTTACCCGCCTCATCTCCGCAGTGGTTGAAGGTTCAAGTCTATCCAATACCTGAATGTGTCAATTTGGCTCTAATTTGACATTTTATTTTGAAAACTGCCCTTTGTAATCCAAATTTCCCTAATATTTCGAGTCCAAAGAATGATTTTTTTGTTCAAACTGTAAGATCATTTTCTTCTTTTTTTATGTTCTAATGTTTCTCTTTTCACTACTTTTATTCTTGTTCTACCTTTGTGTGTTTTCTTTTAAAAACCGTCAAATCATGAAATTCCCCAACGGTCGACCTGATTTCAGAGATTCAAATGTGAACACGGCTCTGGTTTTTATTCGCTTTGTGCATGGCGAAAAAAGGATTTTACTTTATTTATTGTTTTTAATTTTATTTAACCAAAAAGTGTGGATTTCTGAAACTTTAACTAATTTCGGGGATTCCAAACATCAAGAAGATCTTTTCAGAAACAAACTCAAAAAGTTTCTTTTTGCTTCTCTGGTATAAGTCATGCAGGTAATGACACAAGTTGACCCACTTCAGCTAAAACAAAGCCTTCGATCTTCTTTTGGTCCATTGTAAAAGCATCTTTTAATTATGATGCTGTTTTTAGACAAAATCAAGGACACAGTTTCTGCAGAGCAGCAGCAGTTCATTAGAAATTTGTTTCAGTGCTGTCTGCGGGACTGTTGGTGCCAAGTAAGCCTCGCCCCACTTCCCATCATCCCTTTACGCAATCTCACCCCCAAACTAACATTATAGGTGTACAGGTTTGAGCCAGATACCAGCTCAGAGAGGAAAACAAAGACGTACGTGGATCTAGTCTACATGTGCATCGGAATGGAGCGGAAAAAGGAGCATATTTCAAAGGTCACATATCTTTTTTATCTGCATTTACATGCATTTTTCCATCTACTCCTGATTCACAACGATTTGAGCAAAGAAATACTCAGAAATACCATTTTAGAATTAATTTTCCTAATATATGTCCTCCAAAATGCAACAAGAACTTGTTAAGAACGCCATTTTCATCAGTGTGTCTTTAAACCTGGATGAGATTCTTCCTGTATATTTGGTTTGGTGCCCCACGGTTTGCCTATCAATGCTATTTATACTCTCCCCCTTAATACGGAACGCAATCCGCAGCTGCGAGTGACTACAACTGGAGCGCGGCGCAGGGAGGCTGTCCGGCTGAGAGAGCCGCGCTGCGCGCACTGCCTGTAAGTTTCCTCGCGTTTCTTCTTTGTTCGAGATGGTTCTTCTAAAACGCCGTTCAGGGCGCAAACTTTGAGTTTAGTGTCAGGTTGAACAATCGCTCTTTTATTAGTCATCTGCCGCTGTTTACACTACGCTTGTTGTGTTTGTCCTTTGAAATTGAACCTCATGTGAGCACGTTGTGCGTTATTTTTTACGCAACATAAAATTCCACTCCTTGTTTTACGCCCGGTTTACGCACACATTACGCACACATTTCCGTCAGTGCCGGGTGTGTAATTTGTGTTTGCGTGTATAATACACTTCTCTCACAGGTTTTTGAAATACCCTGCAGTACTTGTACCATGTAATGCATGTTTGGACCTCTGGGTGGATGTTTGATCCTTTAAATCTGCTTCAGCTCTTCTCCTTCCTGCTGCGACTTATTCATATCTGAGTTTAAAGCCTCACTTTTAATCTCACCGCCGGATGTTGTGTAAACCGTGGCATTAATGATTCATTGTGACAGACTTCTTTTGGGGCGTGCTGGACAGTACTATGAAACTGTGTCCTTGAGTTACACAGATCCACGCAGGACTTAAGTGCAGGTTCCTTAGCAAGGTAGGTGTAATTGGTTGGAGGCTTATTCTTAGCCAGTCCTTTAATCCGGTTTACTTTGCTGCTGGAGATTATTTTTTACAGAGTTTGTGAACATTTATTCTAAATGAGTGTTAGAAAGTAAATAATAATAATAATCACCCAGTGTTTAGGTAATGTATAAGGAGGCAAAACAGAATATTTTTTTCCATTTTGGTAAATAGAATTTGCTGATGGGTTGACTTTAATATGACTGAACTGCCACACGAGCATCAGACTCCTGCTGGTCTGGTCCACTGGATGTGGTTCAGGCTTGTGTCAACTCATGCTGCAGGATTAGGAGTCTATGGTCCCTGCTGAGTCTCAATTGCACGCTCCCCCTCCAACTTATCCGGATGACTTTTGCTCTTTGCAAAAGTGCAGCCACATTCAGTCAATGTTTTGACTGCAAGAACTTAAATGACAGTGGCATTGATGAAACTCTGTGATATTTGGAAACCCTATTTGTGCTTAAACGTTGGTCCTCTATGGTGGATGAACTCAAACATCCAAAACATGAAACTTGGATCTTTGTGAACTCTGCAGCCAACACTTCCATTCAGGTTCATCTGCTGAACAGAGTCTGTCGGTTTTGCCTCTTTGTTCCGGCTCCATTGTGCTTTCTGCTGCAGGAATGCTGACGTCCACAGTTTTAGAAAATGCACAGACACATATGCAAACACAGTTATGCCTGAACATTTGTGTACAAAACTCATTGCAGGGATTGATCATTTCTAAATAGTTGTTTGCATTAATTATATTTTACACTTTCAGATCTCTCTGAGCTCGCCTGCTTGTCATGTTTGACCAATATATCTCTTCAAGTAGGCAAATTTAATCAGAAGTAAGACCACCTCATTACCATCTATTAGAACTCAAACAAGAGAACAGCAACCTGTTCGGCTTAAGTTAGCAGTTCTGTGGAAAACGGGGAGGTGCTGGGGCACAGGCTGTATGCCACCGCCTGGAGCCGGGCAGGGGCATCGGGTTTCACTGCAAGAGGAGCTCACCGCCTGGAGCTGCAGGCGGCTGCAGTTCATCTTACAGAAGGCGAGAGCGAGCACAGAGGTGTATGAAGCACACCACTTATAGAAATAAGTTGATGCCAGCATCTCCAATCAGCCATAAAATATGGTTTAAGGAAAAAGATGGCAAACTTTCTATTTCCTGATAAAGATTTTGATAAAAGCACACACCTCTGTCTAAAAATAGAAAATAAATGTCCAGACTTATGGCATTCAGCAGAAGAGGTGCAAAAGTTCTTGAAGAAATGTTTAAAGGTTTGTACAGCATCTGCACTTGTTTGAAACTTTATTGTTCGTCTCACCAAGTACAGTTTAAAGCTCTACAAGTCCTTCAAGTGAAAAAAAAGGCAACAAATGCTGAGCTGCTAACCTGAGAAAAGGGATGTTTGCAAACTCAGCAGAAGTTTCTGTCTGTGCAGCAGCTGTCTGATAACATTGGTGATGAACAGATTTTTCTTATTTGTCTGTGGTCTCCACACATTCTTGGGTTTTAGCTTGAAGCTGAGAGCTACAAAGATGAGGACTGGACAGCTTCAAAAAGGAAACCGTTTGTTCAGGAGCTGTTTTGCATTGTTCAACTCAGTTTTCTCTCCTTTCAGGGAAACATGCTGCTCGCGAGTTGCCTGATTTCAAACTTCTGATTATCAGAATCTATAAGCAAAGAGAAGCTAAAACATCTCTGGGTCTGATGGAATCAGAATTCCTCTCTGAAAAGGTGTGGTGTCGGTGCTTAGTTGAGAAGAGGACAAGCACCTCCTCTGGCGTTTTCTCCTTCATGTTCTGCGGCAGTTCAAACGGCAAATAAACATCTCAGTTCCTCTGATGAATCCCACGGAGGACGCCGTCTTGGAGCCCAGAGCAGAGCGGATCGCCCGCTACAAGGCCGAGAGGAGACGAGAACTGGCAGAGCGTTTTAACAGCCTGGACGACCTTCCCTCCAAGTGGGTGAGGAGAAACGGGCAGGAAGCGCCTGAACCGGTGACCCATAGTCATATGCGGACGATGAACTCGGATGGCCTCGGAGAAAGAGTGGACTGGAGAGCTCAGGAGGTCACCAACGGAGTGGAGACAGATGCTCCTGCAGAGTCCAACAACCTGAGAGGGTAAGTCAACTTTACTGCTTTTAGCAGCAAAAAGTGATGTTCAAAAAGAATTTTTGCTCTTCTTCACCATTTTTGTCTGCACAGCAGCTGTGGCTTTAGTGTTTAGTTTAGTAGCACAATAACGCAAATATGACTCCTCCAGGGTTGAGTTTAATACAAAGAACATATTTTGAACTCTCAAATATGACAACTCAGCTCAGAGGCCTTGTGGTAGAGTGTTGTCTTTGGAACAGGAAGGTGGTGAGTTCAAATCCAGGCTGATTCAAACTAAAGACCCTAAAAATGGTTCCCAGTGCCTCCCTGCTTAACACTCTGCATTAAGGGGTTGGATTAGAAGGTGAAACCACTAAATGGTTCTTGAGAGCGGCTGTGTCTGCAGCTTACCCCTCCCCCAGGGGTTGGGTCAAATGTGGAGGACAAATTTCACACACCTAGGTGCTTGATAGCTAAACGGACTTTAATTTTAACTCAACTTGGGGTTCTATAGCTCTAAATAAAATCTATAAGGAACTCTTTAGTTGATGGAGACATAAGTTGATAAGTTTTAAGTTTAGAATAAAAAGAAAAAAAACACATTTGAGCTTCTGCAGCATTGAAATA
Source organism: Oryzias celebensis (assembly GCA_014656515.1). Classification (NCBI taxonomy): domain Eukaryota; kingdom Metazoa; phylum Chordata; class Actinopteri; order Beloniformes; family Adrianichthyidae; genus Oryzias; species Oryzias celebensis. The sequence goes on along the minus strand of BNCR01000008.1, from coordinate 5,024,472 downwards.
AAAAATGTAACAATTTGTCAAGAACAAAATCTAAATAGCTAAACTTAAATGACTGTATCTATATTCCAGAGCATATCCCTGATTTGGAGCAGAGAAGGTGATTCTGTCCTTATTTTTCAAATTTGGTTGCATTTTTTTTCTTAGACATCTGTAAATCTACAGGCTGTCTGCCTTTTTCTTTAAAAATAAAAACCTCAAAGGTCATCTAGGATTTAAACAAAATATTTTTCTGGCTCATCTTCTTTTGATCTATTATAAAAGTGTCATCTGGCTGAGAACTGTACGGCTCTCATGGACAGCTCTAATATTTCTTGCCATTTTTGGGGCGTGAGGGAATGAAAGCTGGAGGGCGAGCATGCAAACAGAAAGCTCTCAGCAACTGGGAGAGGTAGGGGGTGCGATTGCTCCGCCCAAACAGTCCCGCCCACAAATCAAAGGTGAATTTCTAACCAACTCCTGCCGCTCTGCAGAAACTGTCCTAAAAAACGACACAGATTCTTTTGTTTTTGGCTAAAAAACGACATAATTCTTCTTAAAAGACCACTGGAAACGCTTTAAAAGCGATTGAAAAGATGAAGTAATGCACACTTTCGCATACATGTTGCAGCAGAACTCAACAGATGAAAGCTGAACTCGCTTAAACTACGAATCCAGAGTCCATGCTGGTTTTTCTGTCACTTTTTGAAGGGGCTTTTCTTCTCGTCTATGTTTCCTCTGAATCCAGACCCTCCTCTATATCTGCTAATTCAATTCTAAGAGGTTCAAATCAGTGTGGAGTGTGTCAATCCTTCTCTAGGCACCAAGAATGTCCCTCTCACTTCTGAACAGCACCAACTGTTTCATGATTCATTGCTTGAACTTCAAGGAATCTCTTTGAATCTGAGCTTTTTCCTGGCCCCACGCACCTGCGTTCTCACCTCTTACCCCTGCCCCCTCCAGGCAGGGTAACCAGGACCCTGCCACCCTGCTGAGTGGGCACAGCGCCCCTCAGCTCCACACTAGGGTGTCAGTGGGCCAGCTGAGGAGCGCCCTCCTGCAGCAGACGGACAGTGGAGCTCAGCCTGAGAGAGCGTAGGGTTGCCAGCATGGGTGTGAATTAGTTACAAGGGGGGGGGGATGTTTACCTTCACCTGACAATCCGCCCCTTTCTCTTTTTTTGTGCGTCTGGGCAGTGTTGACGGTGGGCGAGCCATGTCATCTTTGGATCTGGCTATGACCCCGGGTACAGAGGGGGGCCGGCGGCGCACCCAGCGTTACCTCCCCAGCGGGACGAGCGGCAGCCGCAAAACCAATGAACGCTTCAGGACGCAGCCGATCACATCCAACGAGGTGGAGCAGAGCAGTGGGTAGGGGCACTTCTCCGGGACGGGGTTGGAAATAGTTTGCAGAAAACTGTACCTTCTGGTGGCAGCTATGTAGGAGACTGGTTTTGCATGAGTTTATCATCATCATGACCTCTGCTCTGCAGTTTTACCCAGAATGCAAATGTGAAACTGCATAATAGATCTCTGAGGTGCAGAATAAAGGAAATGTTTTGCAAATGCAAAACATGGTCAGTGAGAAAGCTTGGAGGAGCAGAAGTCCAGATCCTGAACCTGTTCACATTTCACTCAATGTTTTCCTCTTTTGCAATGTCAAAAACGTCTTCCAGGGTTCTGGATGTTGAGACAAAGGAGAACAGAAAAGGTAAAGCTACCCTCTTCATAATTATTATAATGTTACACAGCAACAAAAACAGAAGTGTTAGACTTTAGATCCAAAAATACATTTTTATATCTTTTATTTTCAAATGTTATCTTTGTGCATCCAGCCTGTCTCCATAAACTCATTTACAGTCTGACTAAATAAATTGGGCTTTATTTTTGTTCTCTTAAAGTTTATTCTATGCAGTGATGACAGGTTTACGTCTGGCAAACCTTGAGCGTTACTAAGTCCGGCCACCTAAGTTTGACCCCCACCATAAAAAGATTACAAGTCTGTACAGAGAAAGGCTTTGAGTTTTCACATAACTGCCAGACAAACTGCAAAAACAAGCAGCTTTTAATGCAGTTAGAGAATGGGAAAGTTTTCATTTCTAGCAGGAAGTCTTGCAGAAATGAATTTAGGAGGACAGTTTTTGTGATGTTTTAAAGTTATGTTTGTAAAGTTCTGCAGGAAAATCAGATCAGATTTGTACAGATGAGGAAATAAGAAAACAGTTGTAATCCAATTTTTTCCTTATGTGGTGGTGCAAAACGCCTCCAGATGTTGAGTAGTGAGCTAGACATTTTATTTCTGTATCGAACTCTTGGTAATTTCCATCTTTCATCTCCCAGCTGAAGAGAAGACCGATGACAGAGCCAAAATGAGCGTGGCCGCCAAGATGTCTTTGTTTAAAGTAAGTCTTAGTGTCTGCACTGAAATGCGATCCGCCTTGACCTGCTTTTCCCTCACCGTATTTAATGCAGATTTTCCAAACCTCTGATAAAAAAGTTTATTGAACAGCTGAGGAGGAAAGTGGCCTCAGCTGCTCACCTTACAGCGTGTGGATGCTGATCTCACAGAACACAACCTGATCATATGGAGGGAACATGAGACTCCTAACAGCTGCTGCTGGTTCCTCTGGGGCTGCTCTGAGTTTATCAGAAAAATAAGCTCTGATGTTTTTGTTTCCAATTCAAGGTGGGTTTTTTAGTTCTGAAACTTGAGGTGAAAATGTAGCGGAGTCTTAAGAACAGCAGCTGCGTTATAATTAGCATGCTGCTCCATGGAAGCAGGCGTGGTGGTAACTGAAGCCGGCGGCTCTCTGGTTTCACTGTGACCTGTTGGACGTGCATACTGGAAATACCCCAGAGGGTCCCACCTTGCAGCTTTCTGCTTTATTCACAAGCCCTGTTAGAATCCATTCACTATTACATTTGTCAATGTGCCATCATGTACTGTATGGATAAGAGTGAATATTGCATTTGCATGTGTTTGTTTATGATTCAGAATAGCTATAATGCCATAATTTGCATGTGGATGTATATATATGAACGTGTGCATATGAATGTATGTTTGTATACGATAATGTTTATTTGGTGCCTTTCTGGGTACTCGAGGTTGCTTTTAAAAGTAAAGAACAAGTAATAAAACACAACCACAGGAACAAGACGATAGTTACATTTGTACAATTATAAGATAGTAAAGTTATAAATTAATTTGGCTTGATATCCAAGTCTGAAGATGTTTAGGGTTTTAGAGAACTGAGGGAGTGAGTCCATGTTCAGCTGAACGCTCTGCCCCCTCCATGGAGATGAGACGGGCGGTGGGCACAGCCAGCTGGAGGCAGGAAGAGGACCAGAGTGGCAACAGTCAGAGAGATGTGGAGGAGCGAGGTGCTGGAGGGCTTTGAAGATCAGTGTGAGGACGGTGTAGGTGATCCGATGAGGCACTGGTAGCCAGAGGAGCTGCTGCTGGACGAGTGTGATGTGAAGAGTGGAGGGGCTTGTGTTATGATCCAGGCAGCAGACAGGAGGTGATGAGACGGTTGCACTAGAACGGCTGTGGAGTGAGGGATGATGGAGGGATGGAGACCGCAGCGGCGGAAATAAGCGGTCAGGGGGATGTTATTGATGTGGGTGGTGACCCATGTTCAACTGCTGGAACCTTCGGCCTTCGTTTGCTGTATATGTGGTGTGTGGATCTGGTCTGGTCTTTTGATTGTTTGAAATAAAAAATATTCCAAACAACCGACGGCTTTCCTGCCTCCCCCACAGGAGATGGAAAGGTCAGCTGCACCGGAGACATCAGTCCTCCTGAAGCCTCGCTCAGCCAGCTCCAGTCATGAACGGCGGGCACGCCGCAGCAGCGACCATCGCTTCCTCACTCAGCCAATCACCTGTGAAGAAATGGTGGCAGTAAGGTGAGGACAGACGTGAAACAAAAACTCCACAATGTTTGAGTAGCACCTTTTTTTTTTTGTTATTCAACCCAGTAACTGTTTTCTGGTTTGATCATGCGATTACTGAATGTAGTTTAACTGAGTCAGCTGTTCTTCTGTTTGATATGAACTAAACTGTTGCCAACTGAAACTAATTCCAAACAATGTATACTTTTTGTGGTTAAACCTCAAACTCAAACGGGATTTTATTGTCCGACTTAAAAATGAGAGAAACCAGCTGTTCCATATCATATCCTTTAACTTTAACAAAAGTGATTAAACAAAGAATTTGTTGTTTGAAAGTGTAAGTTTGCATTAGAGGAAGTCTAATCTCCTTAAGTTTCCCTTACTCTTTTGTTACATTTCCAAAGATTTTGCCAAAATCTAGACATGAAATGACAATATGGCTAAAAACTAACATTAAATGTGCTGTTATTTTTCAACTGTCATGACGGGAAGGAAGTGAGGTCACAGAGCGTTTGAAAAACATATCAGACACCGATGGGGAATGTAACAATTGACTTAAAAAAAGTATATGTGACAATTTGATCACATTTAGACATTTCTGTCCATGTGTGTTGCATTTACCTCACATTTCGTCACTATTTATCAGAAAAAAAATGTGTTATTAGACAGTGGTTCAGAGAAACTTCAAAAACATTTTTTCACTTTTATTTTCCATTCATTAAAGGGCAGTTTTAGGTCCAATTTAAAGCTGTGTTTCTGTTTGCTGTTCTGTGTTGAACCACAAACTGCAGATGAGGTTTGATCCTGCTGAGCTTTTTTAGTACGCTGCTTTGAAAAAAATCAACCAGTTCATTTTCTGGTGACTATTTTCAGATAAATATTTCTGTCATTCCACCAGCAGCAGGACGGGAGTGAAAATTGACTATAAATAAACTGCTCTGTGTTTGTGTTTATGGCAACAAAAGGGGTTTGAGAGCAGCGGTTGAGCATGCCGATGCACGGACATGGATGAGCAGGAAGTCCCTGCTTCATGTGATTTTATTTTACTTTTTCTGGGCAGCGCGTCTCCACCGGCTGAAGCCCAGACTGACTCCGTGGACGATGGAGACGAGAGCTGCAAGATGAGCATGAGTGAGAAACTAGCCCTCTTTAACAAGCTGGCCCTGCCTGGAAAGCTGGGGGCCGGTCCAACTGACGGACCCCCGGAGAGACGGAGGCAGAAGGGAGCTCGATACAGAACGCAGCCCATCACGGTGGAGGAGGTCAGCATGGTGAGTGGCAGGAACAGAAGTTAGTTCATACAAAACTGTGTTGCCCCTTTTTGTCATGTCTGGTTTCAGCTCCTGAAAGGCCCCGTTCAACTTCCCGCCTTCAGTCTGTCCGCTCATCTGTCCGACAGACAGCAGGTCTCGTCTGTCAACCTGAAACCCAGCGAGGTGCGCCTCTCTCAGCCGAGACCCAGCCTGACCGAGTCGCAGTGCTCCACCCCTGAGCCCGGTCTGAAAGGAATCCTGAAGAAGAGCCGCTCTGCAGGCTTAGAGTGGAGCAGGATGGATCAGAACGGGGGAGGCGGTGGAGGTACTGACATACTGGGGAGGATGGCAGGAACTGAGAGACAGGGCACCTCTGTACCTTCACAGAGATGCAAAAGGGAATCTTCAGGTGTGGAATTAGGCTCTGCTGCCCCCTGGAGGCAAAGAGTTCGAACAAGGAGGGAAACTATTGCCTGTACACCCATGAAAGCCTTTTCAGAGCAAAGTCCTCCTCAAGAGGGGAGTCCCTGTGAGAGCCCATTGCAGGAGGAGAGCAGCTCTGCTGTGGGACACAGCTCAGACCAGACCGGAGGAGCCCAGTGAGTGATCTAACAATAGAAACACTTTTTCTTTTGACCCAAAATGATAAGAATATAAACATTTTTGTAAGTAAATCAGAAACTGATTCTTGGTTTTGTTTTTATAATGGATTTATTTTGAAAGGGAAATGGAGGAGGAGAGCAGGGACAAAGTAGATGAAGATAAAACCGGAAATAGAAGTGTTCAGGTCATCCTGGCAGATGCCACACCTAATGAAGCAACTCATACAAGCCAAAGTCAGGTAAGAAAGCAAAAATGTTTGTTTTGTCTACTTTTAAAATGTGCAGCTGCTTTAAAGGAAAAACTAAAACAAGATTCTTATTCCTCACAAACGATACATAACTACTGATGTGGCTGCAAATTTTATTATTAATATTTTACACCAAACTCCTGCTCAGATTTGACCTGCATCATGTGTTTCTATGGTTGAATATTTCAATAACAAACTAGAGTCATCCATTGATGCTGTAGCTCCACTTTAAAACAAACACGGTGAAAACTAAAGCTACAGCACCCTGGAGAAAAGAAGCAATCAGAACCATAAAACGGGAATGCAGGAGAACATTGATGTAAAGAGCAAATGATGTACAGTCAAGCAATAAAAAAGCCAGAACCCTCCACTTCTCAAGCTTAGTTATACAAAACAAAAATGACCCTACATTTCTCTTCAGAACAATAGATACCCTAACAAGAGATTTTCAGAGGTCCTCCATGGCAGCATCAGATGCTACATGTGAGAGTTTTGCAGACCACTTCAGGAGTAAAATTAATTATATTAGATCTAGTTTTGTAACTGAAAAAAATGTTGATTTTAATGAATCTATAGCATTGTATTTATCAGTGGAAACACTGGAAAGTTTTGTCTTAGTTGATGCTGTTTCATTTGGTTGATTGTTCTCTCAGTTGAAGCCAACCACCTGCCCGCTAGACCCAATCCTCACATCACTGTCAAAAACATTGACTTCTTTGAGTTTAAGCCTTTAAATATAGTAAATTACTCTCTTCAGACAGGTGTCTTTAAAAGAGCAGTGATGACGGAGAGTCATTTAGAGCCTAATAACTAATAATTCTGTTCTAAACCAATTGAATGAGTTCTTAAATAGAAAAGTGTTAATCTGGTTTTAGGACAAACCACAACACGGCTCTTATTAAAATAGTAAATGATTTTAGATGTAACTTGGAGTGTCAGAAACTCTCAGTCCTGATACTACTGGATCTGACCACAGCATTTGATACAGTAGATCACAACATTTTACTAAACCAGGCTGAGAGGTTTGGGCATCTCTGGTTCTGTTCTGAAGTTTTGTTTTGTTTCTATCTCACAGATCAAAGATTTTATGTAAGTTTGGATCCATGCTCCTTTAAAATCAGTTGTGGCGTCCCCCAAGGCTCAATTTTAGGCCCACTGCTTTTTAACCTATATATGCTGCCACTTGGGGATGTTATCAGCAGGCATGGCGTTTGTTTACACAGCTCTGCTGATGACACACAACTCTACATAGAAGAGTCAGTCAACGTTCTTAGAAATTGTATTTTAGACATTAAGTCATGGATGGCAGAGAACTTCTTACAGCTCAACAAGGACAAAACAGTTTGTAGATAGTTGTAATGCCCTCCTCTCCGGTTCTTCCATAAGAATATCCAGACTTCAACTATGACAGAACTCAGAACCTCAACGTTTGCTGTCGAAGACCAGAGGATAGGAACACATTACACCCATTTTAAAATTGCTCCATTGGCTCCCTTTGCAATTCAGAATTGATTTTAAAGTTCCTTAGATTTGTTTATTTTTGTTTCTTTAAACAAAATACTTGTGTCTCCTTTTCCCTCTTATTTCATCCTTTCAGGAAGTTCCTGCTGTTGAGAGTTGGGTAAGAATTCCAGTCTCTCTCAGTTGCCCCTTCTTGATCCCTCATGAAATAACTGTTTTTAACAGCTTCAGCCCCCCGTCTTTGTTCTCCCCCAGGAGCCTGTTTTTGCCTCTGTCTATTCTGTCGTTAGTCCTCGATATATCATGTGTTTCAATCAGGTAAAGGGCGGGTTAAGTGCTTTGGATTTGAAGTGCTGTGCATGGATTGAAAAGTGTCACACAGGATCCTGTCTTCTTTTTTTTTTTTTTTGCAGCTGATGTGTTCATGCATCAAAATTGTAATTTTTCAAAGGATAAGCTGTAGTCTCGGGTTTAGTTTGTGTTGATTTTTCTTAGATTTCTCCTGCATGACTTGAATCCGGAGTTTTCTTTGTGCAAGCCGAGTTTTTGGAGCGTTAAAATAACGTCTCATGCACAGGATTTTAAAGTCCTACTCTGATTACTTATTTGATCTATTTTCAAAGCGTTTCCACTACATGGTTTCTGCAGAACTGTAGTAGTTCATTAGAAACTTGCCTCTGACCCTTTCCATTGCTCACAACTAAGAGCTATTTGTTACAGTCTCGCTAGCTTACAGCCCCCCACACCTAACATTAGCTGAAAGTAAACGCTATGGGGAGGAGCGCTGAGCTTGTGGCTCACTCTGCGCGTTTTCTACGTCGTGAATAAGATATTTTTCAAACAACACTTTTTTGCTTGCTCCTCATTCACAACAATATGAATAAAGAAATACTGAAAAATGTAAGTTTGAGCTTTTTTTTCTCTATGTCCTCCATTATCAGAAAAATGCTACAAGAACATGTTAAATAACACTCAAAAGGCCATTTCATCAGAGTGGGTCTTTAAAAAAAAATAACGCATTTTGCTTAGCAATAACTTAAGACCACTGATAATTTGATTCGTTCTGATTTCTCCTTCAGTCACTCTTCTGTAATATTGAGTTTGCATTTCTACCACAGACCAACCTTTCCTTTGAGGCTCAGGAGGTCAGCCCTCCTCTTCCTGCTCAGCCACAGTGGAGACAGAAGGTGAGTGACGATTTTTCCAAATTGGGTTATCCATATCCTGACTGGTCTGCTCTTTTTATCGTCCAGGCTAAAGATTTGGATCCCGAGCTTCACACAGTTGAAGCTGTAGAAACAGAAACACAGCAGAAAGCTGAAGACTGTGAGTTTCTCACTCCGACTTTCCATCTGACGATTTTGATGCTGTAATGCAGTTGTGTTTGCAACGTTTAGGTCTGGGAGTTGCAGCTTCAGAGACGCGTGATGAGACATTTCCAACAGAGGCTGGAAAGTGCACAAGTGAAGGTCAGGTTATAAAGCAAATGCAGAAGAGTCTTGTCAAGTCTCGCTGGTATAACTCTTGTCCATTCGCCTCTGCTGCAGCTTCACGAAGCAACTCGCTCACAGAAACTCCCTGGAATGAAGAAACGCCTGGAGCTGAACCCAGCGCCTCGGATGTTCTTCTCTGTGTCGAACAGTCACTTCCTCCCACTTGCGGGCCCACGCCGTGTGGCATCACCACCGCAGAGAGTGAACAGGACCTGGGCATCTTCTGTCAGAGCAGCACACCCATGTGAGCTCATGAGAAAAAAACTGACGGGTGTTTTGGGAAAATTCTACTCGAATAACTTGAATATTTGTCATCTTAATGCTTTTGTGCAGACTTTCTTCAGCAGTGGCAGAGCACAGGCGGGCTGTGCGGCCATCCCGCCGGACTCAAGGCTCCAGAAACCCACTGAGGGCTCTGGCAGCCCGACAGGACATCAGGCAGGACTTCATGGGGGACAGAGGCAGCGCAGCAGCGGAAGAGCAGGATCAGGCAGAAAAGAGTGAGTCCTCTTTTCAGTATCATTTTTTTTGTTGCCATCAGCTCAAAAACTGTGAAATCTTTTTGCCACAGAGAGTAAGAATCACTCCTCAGAAGATCCTGTGGACATCATCTCCTTGTCTGAGGCTCCAAAGTCTTTTCCTCCCTTCAGCAGCCGAATGCTGATCCACATTAAAGGTCAGGAAACGGTCACTTTCATGTTTGCGTCAGGTTCCAGAGTCTTTCTAAACCAGCGCCTGTGACTACAGGTAGGCGGCATGTGCAGGTACGCCTGGTGGAGCCCTCATCAAGATCGCTGAACAGCGGAGACTGCTTCCTGCTGGTCACTCCGCAGCATTGCATCCTGTGGAGCGGAGAGTTTGCCAACAAGCAAGAGAGAGCCAAGGTGACGGCTGCCTGTGGTTTAAAAAAAAAAACCCTCAGTGAAAAAGATTTTTTGTGAAGACCGACTCTGATTAAAAGAGTCTATACTGTTTTGGACAATTTTTGTTTGAATGTATATTTTTATATTGTCAAATTCTGCGTCTGCATTCAGGTTTTTCTTTTTTTTCTGTTCTTGCAAGGATGAGCACAATCTCAACACCCTATCATTTTGTTGTGTTCATTGCCTGTAATTTTGCATCTTGAGGCAATAAGTAAAAAAAAAAAGTTTGTAGCCAAAAATTGTCTTTTCCTTCAGTTGTAAAATACAAAAAAAGATCACACAATTTAGCGATTTATTAACAAATTGTCTTCTTCAGGCTTCTGAGCTGGCATCGTTAGTTCAAAGTCAGAGAGATCTTGGCTGTGAGGCGCCACATGTTGTCCACCTAGAAGAGGGGCTGAACTCTGACAGCAGTGAGGCTGAGGACTTCTGGAGTCTTCTGGGCGGAAGAACAAATTACAGAGGTCAAACTCAACAAACATCCTCCTATTATTGCAAAAAAAAAAAAAAGACGCCACGATTGAATTTCACTTACATTTACGTTGACGTTCAGGAGTCGGTGTGTCTGAAGAGGATGAGCTCTTTGAGCTTGGAGTTGTGGAGTCAAATTGTGTCTACAGCCTGGTGGAGGACCGACTGGTTCCTCAAGAGCAGGCTTGGGCTTCCATCCCCAATGTCTCCCTACTGTGCTCCACTGAGGTCTTAATCATCCTTTCTCATTTAAAAACCTCAAGAAGTATCGCTCTGGGCCCTGATGGGGATGTTGTCTTGTTTCCAGGTTCTAGTGTTTGATTTTGGAAGTGAGGTTTATCTGTGGCATGGTCGGGACGTTTCACCAACAAGGAGGGACGTCGCTCTGCAGCTGACTCGGCAAGTGTGGGCCGGAGAGTACGACTACAGCAATTGTCGAGTCAACCCGCTGGACCCCACTCAGTGCAACCCCAGCATTCACCTGTAAGTCCACTCTGCAGGTGCGACATGCACCAAATAAATTTGCACAAACAATGTCAATGAAGCTTGATGAATCAGGAGGAGATGGATCAGAAGCTTTAGGAGGATTTTAAATTTGTAGAAGGTGCTATTACGTTTTTTTTCGGTAAAATTCAAGATGGCGGCCTTTTACTGAGGTGAAAGGTCAACAATACTTTTTGTTGTGGTTGTAGACTAAATCTAGCAGCATGTGGGTAAAAATCTCGTATTTCACAGCTAGCCACAGAATGACCTCCAAGTTGTCAGTCGTTTAGCTATCCCAAAATGATTTTAAAACTTCTTTTGGATATCCCTGACATGTGTTCTTTGGTTTCATCAGTGGATTTTGAGATGTATTTTTTGAGCCCCGTAAGTGATTGTGGCCCAGTTCATGTTTTTTACATTTTCTTCTGCTGTGATGTCAATATTTTTTTAGGGGAGGGGAGGCCGTTTTTTATTTAAAAATGGAGGAAAAAGGCTCACTAATCTCTAAATAACAAAGCTCAAACTTGCCAGTGTTGCTTCTGCAAAGATTAGCAGAACAGAATTATCTTCATTCTCTTAAACAACGACGAAGTGTTTTTGCAAGAACCTCGTTTGATATCTCAGTAACGATCTGCTGTCAGGCTGAAATGGTGTGCATGCAGCCAGGATGTTCGTCCTCACTGTAGCGTTGTCTGACATCATCCACAGTAGTGGAACCAGCCGTCCCAGCTGGACTCTGCTGGCCGTGGTCACTGAGGGCGAGGAGACTGCTCTGTTTAAAGAGAAGTTCGAGGACTGGACATTCAACAGAGGAAGCGCACGGGAGGACGCTTCAACCGGGGCGGAGACTCCAGTTAATCTCACAGTTCAGTGGCTCAGTCTCCTAATGCATATTTACACGACTAAACCAACATTTGAACGTTTTTATAGTTTGTGTGGAAATGTGAGCTTTAATAACAAATGCAGCTCACTGTCCGACAGTCTTAGAAAAGTTAGGAATGTTGCAGCTGCAAATAATGTATTCTTTTTCTTGGAAAATGAAATGAAAGTAATTGATTACTACAGGCAAATGAGAGTCAATCTGATTTTTGTTGTTCAAACATCTATTCTCCCTCACCAAAAGCAGTCCACCCACCTTGAGTCACCACAGCTGGCGTCTTCAGACGTTCTACGTTCCTGCGATGCCAAAGCTCTGGTCTCTGGAGAGTCACTTGAAGGTGGAGGTTCTGTCTCCACGGTGCTGGATGGCTTGGATGTCCAGAGAGGTTGTGGCGTCATTACTCTGGAAGAAGGTCATCAGATGGAGCTGAAAACTGTTGCTGTGGACACATGGCACGTCCAGGAGTTTGATGACAGCGAGATCCCGGTGGAGAGCAGCGGTCAGCTCCATGAAGGAGATTCCTACGTGGTCCGCTGGACCTACAGCGTCACCGCTGTGGGTCAGTCTCTGTGTCATCTGTTCTGAGCGACAGATTTTATTGATGGCAACTTTTCTTGATGCGTCGCTTTTTCGCTGATATAGATAAGGGCTCAGATGAGAGCGACACGGCTTCAGGATCCAAGGAGAAAACCGCCTTCTTCCTGTGGCGAGGACAGCATTCCAGTGTGAGCGGACGGGACACTGCTGCGTTTCTGTCCATCGGGCTCAAGAACCATACGGAGTCTCAGGTGAGTTTCTAAGCTCCAAGAAGAGAACTTTGTTGTTCAAGACTTAAAATATAACTTTCAGAAGACCCACTCCAATGAAAGTGGTGCTTTTGGTATTTTTAACATGTTTTTGTGGAGTTTTTCTGATGATGGAAGAGAGATGTTAAGAACATTAAGCAAAGCAATTATGTCTGAGTATTTCTTTGTTCCAATCGTTGTGAATCAGGAGCTTTTTTGTAATGAAATCAGCATATCCTTAGATTATGACAATGATCACAACAAATAGATTTTAAAATATGTTAATAACCAAACATGAATGTAAAAATCTAAATTGGTTAAAAAGGATCAGATCCGAAAACTTTTAATTCACTGACATGGAGAAAAATCTCCAGCAACCCAAAGGAAACAAACTCATCACCCTGCTGAAGGCAGCTTGGAGGACTGGAAGCAAAATCCTCTTCATGTCTTCTAGTTATGCCCACAAATAATTCCTTTCTGGATGGAAGTTCACAAAGTTCGAAAGACAGTGTTTCAGATGGGCATCCCAGTCAGAATTGAGATCCCATACCTGGGAGTTTTGGGAAAACACAATGTCACACGAACGGTGAAATCCCTGTTTCAGACACTGAATGCGTCAGCATGGAAAGCAATTACAAGAAAGAGGTTAAAACCCCAGAGGCCAGCGGTAAAAGATTGGAAAGGTATTGTTTATAAGACGGAGAAGATGATTTTGTGTCTGCGAATGTAAAATCATATTCCAGGAAAGGAGTTGGTTTGAATTTGTACCTGATGAAAGCATTTGACACTAAATATGATATTACTATTGAACTAAATGAGTGTTTTTTAAGGCCTTTAGCCTACAGCTTAACTTAAATATAAGGGGACAGTTATGCATGCAAAGTTTTTGCAGATCTCTGAAAATTTGTGAAAATATCACAGTATTACAGTTTTTTTGCCGTTGCTGAAACACTAAGTGTGATTCTCTTAACCAGCCAATCGACTGCTTTAACTCTTCTCTCAAAAACATCACTCTTTGCCCAAAACACTTGATGCAAATCAACTGCACTGAATATAAGTGCAGTTCTGGAACAACTGAGCTATTCTTCAAGATGGATAACAGAGCCAGACCTGCAGCAGGACCCACGGTTTGAGTCTTTGTTGTGACGTCAAAGTGGGCTTTTGACACAGAAGTCAAGCATTTTTTTAAAAATTCACCAGCAGGTAAAATATATTGTTAACACAGCAATGATTGAATTCTCTTAAAAAATAAGTTTTTGTTGAATAAATGTATGTTTTAAATGTTAATCTTTTAGCTGTGGTGTTTCTGTAGGTGGTTGTACCTCAGGGTGAGGAGCCCCCCTGTTTCCTGCAACTTTTCCAGGGTGGTCTGGTTATTCACAAGGGAAAGCGCGAGGAAACGTCCACAAGCACAGGTGCAGGACAGATTTCTCAGCTTCCAACTTTTCCTCTGTCAGGTTTTCTGACAGAATGTTTGTGTTGGTTTTCTTGCGGCAGAGTGGCGTCTGTTCTGTGTGCGAGGGGAGCTCCCAAAGGAAGGTTCGCTCCTAGAGGTGGACTGCTGCTGTGCCAGTCTGAGGTCAAGGGGCTCTGTTGTGCTACTGAGCAGCCAACAGGGGGAGCTGTATCTCTGGATTGGTTGCAAGGCTCACAGTAACACCAGAGAAGTCGGCAAGAGAACCGTGGAGCAGCTCACTCAAATGTACAAAATGTATAAATACTTGTTGTAAACTGCAGCGTCTTTCTGTAGCTCATGAGTTGTTGCGTGAAACAGGTGTCCTCCAGAACTTGGTCTTCACAAAAGCATCCACATCAACGTGCATTTAGTGGAAGAAGGTGCAGAGCCTCCAGACTTCTGGGCCGCTCTGGGACTGATGGACAGGAAGGCCTATGACTGCATGCTGCAAGGTGCAACATCAGACACAGTTTTTTACCTGCTAAAACCCTGCAAGAACAAACATTTCTCTCTTTTTAAAGATCCAGGAAAGTATAACTTCACACCTCGTCTCTTCCATCTGACGACCTCATCTGGCAGGTTTCAAGCCAAGGAGCTCCTGAGTCGCTCGCGACTGCCGGGGCTCGTGATGGCAATGCCCTTCAACCAGAAGAGCCTTTACTCTGTACCACAGCCAGGTTTGGTTCCTCAAAAGTTTACAAAGAAAAAACACTTTTTTGTCTTTGGTTATAAAACACATTTTTAATGTCAGCGTGTCTTTATTACCCAAAACAATGATGGCTATATTTAGCCTTAAAGAATATAATAAAAAATAAACTACACAATATTTTTTTGATTCCTATTTGCTTTTATTAAAAATAAAATGAAAACAAACTATCCAAATACTGAACAGCTGAAAATGAGCAGTGAAAAGCTAAATTGTTCTAACAAATCTTTTTATTTTTACTTTCCTAAATCATCAGCCTTGTTCCTGCTTGATAACCGACTAGAGGTGTACTTGTGGCAGAGAGGTCAGCCGGAGAGTTCATCTTCGTCCTGGAGCCTCTGGCATCATGAGAGAAAATGTGCCATGGAGATGGCGCTGCAGTACTGCAAAGGTCAGCCAAATACGTTCATAACTGCGATGATCTCAAACAGAGGCCACTGCAGCAATCTGATGAACTTGGAACCTGCTTTCTTGTTTTTATTCTCAGAGATGAACCCAAGAAGGCCCCCACATGCTTACCTTATACTGGAGGGGTTGGAACCTCTCACCTTTACGAACGTGTTCCCCTGCTGGGAGAGGTGCCTTGGACCTCAAACACAGGTATGAACACCTGAAGTAATCCTTTTTTTGGAGATCCGATATGCAGAAAATATTCATGAATGTTTCCTCTCAGTCACTGAGGGGTTTGTGTTGCTTAGTCATTATTAAAACATCAAATTATAGACCCAGTCCGATAATCTTTTCATTTATTTTAAGTGTCCTTTTAATTATGATTCACAATGATTTGAATGAAGAAATACTCAGGAGAGGACTTTGAAGGTTATTTTTCTTAATATCTGTCCTCCATCATTAGAAAAATGCCATAAAAACATGTTTAAAAACACAATTTGTATCGGAGCGAGTCTTGTTCAGGGCTTCTGTAACATCTGCACGCCATCCGACTCTGTCACTGTGTTTTGTGTCAGGGTGATGTGGCCCAAGTGAAGCTGACCTTGGTGCAGGACGCCCTGGCCCAGCTCATGAAGACGCAGTACCCCTTGGAGGAGCTGATGAAGAATCCTTTACCCGAGGGAGTGGATCCTCAGCAGCTAGAGGTCTACCTGTCAGATCAGGACTTTCAGGTGAAAAGAAGCAGCAATGCAGTGATATCATCCAACCAGCAGAGTGCAGTGTTCACCACTGTTTTAAAAACTGAAAGAGAACCACACGTTTGATGGTGTCTCAAGTTAAATCCTCAGAGGAAGTTTGACCGCAACTCCAATATTGATATTTTGCTCGTAAACAGATTTCTATATCATGAATAAATGATTGATTTTCTGTTTTTAGACGATACTGGAAATGAAAAGAGATGAATATGCCTCCCTCCCGAGCTGGAAGCAAACAGATCTGAAGAAGAGCAAAGGGCTGTTCTGTTAAGACTTCCAGGAACAATGGAGGCTGACTGATGCTCCTGTGCCGGAGCGTCCTCCTTCCACAAGCAGGGAAGGTGTCGCACGCACGTTGGCGGCACGTCGTTGCACAAAGTAATGCTCTCCATGTGGCAAGAGGAGGAAAAAAAAGCTTTATTTATGTTAAATTAGTATGAATGTGTGAACTTTTTATTGGATATGGATTTTTTTTTCTCTGTAGCAACCATATGGTTCAAAGCAAAAATAAAAAATGCAATAAAAAGGCTTTTTCCTATGAGGCATAATTATCTTTACAAGTCAGTTACATAAACATAGAAGCAAAAGAAGGACATCAGTCACGAATTGTTACATATGATCGATTAAAAAAAAGGTTTTCCGATAGAGATTAACCAAAAAAAACCACACAGAGCAAAAAGCTTTCATTACAATTGACTGATGTCATTAATTCTGAATGTATTCAGTTTCTACGCTTCGCAAAACATGTTTCACATTTGCGTGTCAGTCAAAGGCACACGTGTTAATTTGTCTGCGAGGCTTGGTGCCATGTGTACTGTAGCAGAGGCCAGAATGTTGAGTGTCTGTTGGTAACGCTTTATTAGGGCTCCTAGGGGATTCACTATTAGCTATGCATGAAAGGACAGGTAGACATGCTCCAATAATATCCCTCTGGTCCAAAACGGCTAATTCTGCTTCACCTCAACCAACATGCAGCTCCAAAACATCCTCACCATGCAGCCTTTCAGATGGAACAACGCATTAAAGGTTATTTCAAAGACAAATTACTCGTAATGTAACGTATGTAAATGTGTTCCTTATTTTATATGTATAGAGAAACTAGAGCTGCAACACCTTAATTTAAATATGTAAATGCTTTTGTTTTGAGGTCGGTTGCCCATAAAAAAACTGGGATTTTGGAATATTTTTCATTTGAAAAGTCTGATGGAAAGTTCAGAGGTTAGTCTTGTTTTGCGCCATGTCAGAAATGTATATTAATTTAATGCACCTAAACAGTAGAAATGTTTCCATTTGTTTATGATCAAAGCAGTAATACTGAATCCTTTAAATTGCAATGGTTGATTTCCTGTTTGAACTCTGACTGCAGAGAAACACAACATTATACTACATTTTTTTTCTGCATTGCGTTTGTCGAGAAGCTTTACAGTAATTCAGAGGTTAATGCTTTGACTTAAAAAAAAAAGTTACTAAAAAATCTTTATTGAAGTTATTAAAAACGAAAACTAGACTTCCAACAGATAGTGGAATCAAAAGGTTTTCAATGTGTTTTTTTTTTTTTTTTTTTATTCATACAGTGGATGAAATAAGTTTTTTAACCCTTGTGGTCAACCTGTCACCTAAACTGAAGACAGTCTGACTGATTCTGGGGACGGGTGTCTCTTATAGAAGCAAAACCTGTCTCTTAAACCACATAATCATAATTAGAAGACCGCTGGGAACGTTTTTGAAAATGGCTCAAAAGATGATCGGAGTGGGACTTTAAAGCTTTTACCAGCATGGATGGGAATTTTCCTAACATTCTGGAGTCATACTAATCGCGCTTACTGGAAACAAAGTCAGACAAGTGCTGGTTTGGTTCGCTGGGTTGGGCCAAACCTTGTGAGTCCACTGGTTCACACACATTATTTTTGCCAGAATGTGACTAAGCCTTCATGTGACTGTGTGCTGCAGGTTCATGTGGGTTTGAGTCCGGTGTTGGGTGATGGCTCATTGATGGTACCTTTTGGCTCAAATAATGACGTTTCATAAGCATGTGACTTTCATTTGACACGTATTAACCAACATGCCAATGAAGTACAAGATAATTGTCTGCACTCTGAAATAAATGATGCCTTTAGTGGGAATAAGGAGCAGTGCCAACTCGCTGACTGCATCAGAACAACCTCTTCAGTTCTAAGAGGATCTCTTCTTACTCTTGACTGAATCTGTGAGTTTATATAATTCTTGGACCAGAAAATGAAATGGACTTCCCGGTTTTCTTCAGATGGACTGTTCTCTCTGAGCGTCCGCTCCAAGTATGCATCGTTCTGGCTCGGAGGCCATCGCCGCCTCACGGATGACCTCCATGTGATCTTCTGCAGCGTTCAGCGACTGGTCGATCCAGTCCATGCTGCCGGACATGTGACAGGCGTTGCGGGTGACCAGCACCAGGTGGCTGACTGAGAGGAGCAAAGCAGTGGCCCTGAGATAAGAAGGGACAATTTTAATTTCAAAATGCCCGTTTTTGATTCACCGTTTGGCTGAATGTCTCCCTAAAAGCATATAACCTTTTTAGAAACTTTCTATTCTTTCTTTTCGTCTCATTCATGTTTATAACTGAAGCTTAGATGAAGTCATCTTCTTTCATCTTCATTCATTTTCTAATCACTGTGCGACTTAATCTCTGAAAATAAGTTTGATTTTACTGTGTTTCATAATGTTTTATTGTTTTATTTTATTACTTTTAATGCTTGAAATAATCTTTAGCAGAAAGTAGCTTATTTAGGTGTACTAGTATACTTAGTCTTAGTAGAAGTGAGATAGTATGCTTCAAGTTGACTTTTTATATACTAGCTAAACATTGTAAACTTAAAGTTTAGTCTGTGGAAGTATTCAGTTAGCATACCTTCTCCACAACACGTACATGTTCTATAGTATACTTGCTATATTTATACTCAAGTATACTTAATAAAATAAACTTCGAGTGTACTACTTTTTACTAAGGGAACCCAATAAATCAAATCAATAAATCAAAGATAACGGATGGTAGTTATATTTGGTTCAACGTCAAAGCTTCAGCCCCCTCTTAATTCCTTGTGGTGTGTAGGTACACGGACAAAAGCATTTTTGACTGTATTTCTGTGCAATATTCTGAGAAGAGAAGACATTCTAGGGAGGGAATTATTCTGAGAAACAATTAGGGCTATGACATCTCCAAAAGATCTTTTTGAGCATTCTGAATAACACATCTTCAACGACTGCTGACTGTAAATGAGAACTGGACTGAGTCAGTGTGAGGTCACCTTTAGAAAATGGCTTACTTCAAACTCTGATGAAATGAGGTCAATGTAGTCATCATTTTTTCTGAATAAGGATGCCTCCATGTTGGAGCCAGAGGATGTCGGAATTGCTCAGTCATCGTTTCTATGGCAACCACTCTTGCCAATCAGGAGTGGGCTTGTTGGAAGGCCACACCCCTACAACTTGAAAACATGAAAAAAGCCAAACGTTTTGAGTACTGGGTGTGGGGGGTGTTTTTACTGAGGCATCTGATTGGCCAGTTTATCAGTTACACAAAAGAAAAAAGAAGTATCGTAAAAAAAAAGAGGATTAGCAAGAACCTGCTAATAAAAACGTAGCAGAGCAAGAATGCTTAATCTGACAAATATAATTACTGAATTGCTGTTTATTTCTCAATAGAAGTCTATTGGATTTTGGCTTGTTGAAGCCAGTAGGTACTTCCTGTTCGGAACACCATGGGAGAGGGTTCACTCAGTCCAGTTCTTATATACAGTCAATGTCTACAACCTAGAACAACACCTCCCAAAGAAATGATTTAAACTTTTATCCTCACATTGTTGTTTTAGAGTAAAAAAAAAATCAAGGTTTTTAGTTGTATTTTGAGCCTGCGATTCATAAAATTGATCTTTCTTTACACACGTAAGTTTATCATGGATGAAAAAGTACATTTAGATAAAGCAGTCTTTTATTAGCCTATTTTGCTGTGCATGTTTGTATATTTTGGAAAACTTTTTGCCAACAAACAGTTCAATCCAGGTAGATGAAGCCCCTACAGTCAGAGGGTGTCAGATTACCTGGCGTCCAGGAGGATTGGATCCAGCGGAGGGTACATGGATCTGACCACGTCATCCACTCTGTAAAATAGGTCTGTATCAGATGAAGTGAGGTATGTTGAAAATACATGTCTGCATCTTTTTTTCTTTTACCTTGGGCTGATGCGCTTGGCCACAGAGATAATGTCATTCAAGCTGGCCGGTGCTTTGACTTTTGCCCCTGAGCCCATCGTCATGGCGACCAATTTTTCTGTCAAAGTGTGGCAAATCTGTTTAAAGAACATTTAACAAAATTACTCCCAATGGACGTGCATGAAAGTGTGACTAGATGGTCAAGAAACAGTTGGAGGACATTATCTTCCCTGTCTTCCCTGCCGTTACCTTTAGGATGGAGATGCAGTGAGACACCAACCCTCTTTTGGAGACAAATTGATAATACACATTAACAATCGAAAACAGAAGAAGCCACGACAGTTTTCAGTCTAACATGTCAGCAGGACAGACGTACGAAGCGTCCTCTATCCAGTCCTCGTTCTCCAGGATGGCTTCAATGTGAGGATTGGTGATGACCACGTCATCCAGCTCCAGCTCTGATGGCTCGCTCTGTGTCTCCATGGCTCCAATCAAATCCAGGGTGGGTCTGCACGAAGACGAAGGAAGAAAGGAAAAGGTACCGGGTTTAAAACAGCAGGGAGGGGTTAGAGGTGACAGAAATATTTCCACAGAATTACGTGACAATTAAGTTTAATACCTTTTGCCTTAAAAGAAACCTGTGTGGCAAATAAAAAACTTAAAGCTGAGTTAGAGAACAGTTTTATCAAATAAAACAAGATTATGATCAGAATCGTGCTCTGTTTAACATCAGTTATCAGCAGAAATGTATTTTAGAGAAGAAGGAAGCCACAAAAAGGGACGCAAAAGTCTGTAATTTGGAATTTTATCAAATATTTTTGTCACTTCTGTCACTGCCGTTTTGCTCCAACACAAAGGTGATGCTTAAGTTGGTAAGTCATAAAGAGTAGTTTGAGAATATTCTCATTCTCCAACATATTTTCTACAGCTTAAGTGTATAAATTGGATTACTTGAAATGATGCTTAATCATAATGAATTGATAAGAAATCTATTTTTGACAAAAATAAAAAAATATATAAGTCTTTGGGTGAAAATAGAGTATCAGGTCCAAAAGGAAATGAATGAATAAACGTATTTACAAAGAGGGATTGCAGGTTAAACTGACTTATTTTATTTCCCACTTTACATCTACTTTATTCTTCGTGAAAAACAAATAAAAATTAGACAAAAATGAAGCACTTTTTTAAATTAAGCACTCTTTTTTGTCAATTTTAATTAACATCTCAGAAATTGAAAGGGAGAAAGAAAAAACATTTTTCCCACCGCTTACACATTCCTAAATTAAAGTATTTGTAGCTGGTGGCTTTTCTTATGAATACAAATCCATTTATTATCACCATAATCTTTTAATGTTCATTATTCAACATTATAATAATCACCATCAAAACGATCTAATTTCAGAAATTAATTGCCGGTAGTCTTTATTCTTGCAACACTTATTTGCTGTTTAAAGCAGCTGAATCCTCTGAAAATAAAAACCCTCCTTTGGATGTTACTTGGTGATGTGTTTTTACTGGCTTTTAGTTGTGCTGTGTAAAAATATATAAAAAATTTTACAGGCATTTTAATGTTAATGCCTCTTTTTCCAGCTTTAGAACCTGATTCTGTTCATCCGCGCTTCACTGAGTTCTATAGAATCCTGAAGATAAAACGTTTGTGGCAAAAAAAGTGAAACCACACTTATGTCACGTGACACTGTCGACAGTATATGAGAACTGGACCGAGTGACTCTCCCCCCTGGTGATCCAAACAGGAAGCAGCATGAAAGCCCAAAACTATAGACTTCTATTGAGAAATAAACAGCTATTCTATTTGTCAGAATTACCATTCTTGCTCTAATATATTTTTAAACATTTATAACGAAGTATTAGGTCCACCATAAAAACTAAAAATAAAATTTAGCGAGGATAAAGTCATAAAACTATGAGAAAAAAGTCATAATTTTACGAGATTAAGTGCTTATGAGGAAAAACGTAAAACATTTCTGAAAATAAAGTTGTAACCATGAAAAAAAAATTGAAATTGTACAAAAACAGTCATAACATTATAAGAAAAAGATTGTGATTTTACAAGAATAAACTAGTAAAATTATATAGTGACATTTTACAAGAACAAATTGTAGACTTATGAGTTAAAGAGTCAATGTTTTACAGTAATAAAGATTAAAGTCATGAATTCATGAGGTAAAAGTCTCTAAGTACTAAGAAAATATAAGCGGTTACTTCAGCACTGGTTTCACAATTAAGGAAATACTATTAAGTCTTCTAGTGAGTCAACATTGCATTTTTATAAGGACACTGAAAAGAAAAAGATTGTGGATGAAGGCTGGATAATTGGATGGAGGCTGATACAACCAGCTATATTTTTTTAAAAAGCATAGCTTTTCCTTAAAAACGGACAACTTTTTTCTGATAAATATATTATTTTATTCTCGTAAAATTACGACTTTTTACTCGTAAACTTACAACTTAGATCTCATAAAACTGTAACTTTTTGTTTTGCATTTTATATATTTTTATTCTTGTAAATGTTTTCATTTTTACAGTGGCCTTGATATTCTGTCAAAAGATTCAAGTTACAAACTGGCCAACTCCATGCTTCAATAAAAGCATGTGGTCTCACATCCAACGTCCAAAACGTTTGATGCTTTCATGTTGTAGGGGTGTAGACTTCCAACAAGCTCACTCCTGATTGCACTGAGTGGTTGCCATAGAAACGATGACTCGGACCAGCTGCTTTCTGGCAATTTGTGGTTCCAACATGACGGCATCCTTATAACAAAAAAAAATGGCAACCAAAATAACTTCATCTTGTTGAAGCCAGAAATAAGCCATTTTCCATGGGTGACGTCACACTCGCTTGGTCCAGTTCTCATATACTGTCTTGGCTTGAACCAATGGGCAAACATTTGCTAACAAAAAATGAACAGCTGTAACTTTTATAACCATGAGGGTTGATTTTGAGCGTTGTCAGAGGCTTTCATTCACTGACTTGGAATCAAAGTGATGCAGCAGGTCGTGCGGACGGCAGTATCGGTGACGGCACACCGCCACCAGGGCAACAAAGGAAGCCAGGAAGATGGTCGCCAGCACCCCAATAGCCACAATCACCACCGTCTCCATGGTGACTCAGACGGCAGCAACTCCTTAAGAGGAAATTAGTCCAATCAAGATGGGCCAATTATCAGAGCTCAAATTAAAGTTGTGCGATCATCTGTCGAGGAGACAGTAATTATTAGCTTCAATCACAGCAAGTGAAGTGATCTCCACATTTTGAGACATTTTTGAAGCAAAATACAGTTTTGTACCAAACCCTGGACATGTCATTTAGGAGAAAAAAACTGTTCCCTCAAATTAATAATTTGTAGCCACAAATTAGCATCTTGTACTCACAAATTAGAACTTTATGATCACAAATTAGAACTCCTGGCCACTGATCAGTAGAAGGAGTTGAAGATGGTAAAATATTAATTTGTGGCAAAAAAATACTAATCTGTGCACACAAAAAATAATTTGAGGGTACAAATGAGCATTTTGTCCACACAAATTAGATTTTAGTAGCAACAAATCAATATTTTGTGGGAACAAATACGTGTTTCGTGGCCACAATCTAGTGGTTTAGTTGAGGATGCTAAAATAGTAATTTGAGCGCACAAAATGCTAATTTGTCCCTACAAAAAGCAAATACTTATTTGTGTGCACAAAATGCTTATCTGTGTGCATGACATGCTCATTTGAGCAAACAAATCACTAAATCGTGAGCAAAAATCACTAAATCGTGAGCACAAAATACTAAATTGTGAGCACAAAATACTAAATTGTGAGCACAAAATATTAAATCGTGAGCACAAAATACTAAATTGTGTGCACAAAATACTAAATCGTGAGCACAAAATGTTTTATTGTGCCCATAAAATGTTAATTTGTGGACAGAAATCATTAATTCATTCATCTTTTTAACATCATTTCCATGGGTTTCTTACTTTGAACCCGTAAAAATAACCACAATATGCAGCATTTAGCGCCATTTGCATTAAACACATGTGGAGTCTTATACCTTTGTTAACTCTAACAGTCAGTTTACTGATATAACACCAAGTTACAATATTAGGAATACATTCTGTACGCATCCTTGATCTGAGGAGAGACAGAAGCCATCCTGGACTGCTGTGAAATCTGCTGAAGACTGTTTAATTTCTGCCTCTGTCTCAAACTGATCTATTTATCTGCCCTCTGCCCACGCTGGTCACTTATTAACTCATCCTGCCACACCTGCTCACAGGTGAGTGTGTCTAAAACTTGTTTAGAGTAGAAACATTCTACAAATAGGCAAAGCCCTTACAAAACAAACACAGTTTAAGTCCAAATTGACCAAAGCCAAACTTTCAGCATTACGGCATAATAAACCTTCATTTTTGCCTGGATGATCATGCATAATTCAGCCATGGAATGTCGTAATTCTTTAATCTGATTAAATCTGGGTTACACTTGCTGTGTCACACGCGGCTTTCTCCTGCCTGAGAGCCTTTCTGTCTCATTTTTTTCTTTCACAGGCTTCCTTAAATCTGTGAAGCCTGTTGCTCAAAGGCAAACATAAACATGGTGTCAAAAGCAGATCAATGTGCAGAAACCTCTGCAGATATTTTACAGAGGGCCTTTACCGATTGTGAGCCAAACTCTGCAGTTCATGGCTTCATCTAGTATCTCTGTGTTGATTTTTATTCAACTTAATGTCCAAAACATAAACACGTTTATTCCATGATAATAACTATACTTGGATTGAGGTTTTCCAGACGATGACGTGTATAATTAGAGCTGAGCTAGAAAAATCTGTCAAAAAAAAGATTTATTATAAAAACACAACATTGGTGGATCAATCTTTCTTCATCTTTTTCAGCAAACTCAACAATCGCCATTGAAACTGGACGGTAAACTATTCATTTCTACATATAACCTTTATTTCCTGCATTCAGAATTTTTGTAAGATATAAAACTTGGATGAAACTGTTAAAACAGAGCCTGTTTTTTCAGCCAAAGAAACCCCCGTGATGTGTTGCTTTGCCATCCTATTAATAACACATAGAAAAAGTAGAACATGTTGCAAATGCACAACTATAAGCTGGAAAAATGCACTGCATCATAACATTAATTACAGAAATGATTTCTTTAACTTTCGGATTAAAGACATTTTCAACCAGAACTGCTGTCAAGTATTTTTACTTTTTCCCTTCCAGGGCAGGAGAACAAAGAAAGCATCTTTTCCAGGCTGTGGGTTTCATAATAAACATTTAAAGTGCAACTTTTAGAAACTACTTTGACAAAGATAAAAAAGTGGGTAAAGTTTACTTTCCGCAGACTTACCTGAACATTTTACCCTCATCGTCGGCTCTCGTCAGGAGACAGAATAGTTTTGGATCCCTGTCTTGGAGCGCGGAGACGACGCCGACATCTCCAGACCTGACCTGCGGCGTGAACGCGCTCCAAGCAGCAGGCCTGACCTGTTGCGCGCTCTCGTTTTTTTTTTTTTCCAGTCTCGCGCCACCCTCGCACGTGGTTTAATTATTCACACTTCTCCGAACTGTGCGCGCGGCCAGATGGCGTCCTCTACCTGTTAGAGAGTCTACTGGTAGGAAAGTTTAATCTGTTTAAGTAGGTTTTCTTAATGAGGTGAATGTTGTTAAACGCTCAGATATCCGCACATTTATCTCTACAGAAAAGCGACAGAAACTAGAACCGTTCTTTATTTTTTACAGTTATCCATAAATAACTTAACCTAGATACAAGTTGGAGCCATTTAAAGCCATATTTATTTACTTTAATGTAAGTCTTTTATTTGTCTTGCCTAAACATTTTATTGATTTCATTTGCATCCTTTGTGTCGCCTGCCTAATATACACTGGAATTGTTTTTTGGATTGGTTTATTTCAGTTAATCAAAGGATCCACCTATAAATATATCAAACCTATTGGATATTTAGTCATGACGTTATTGGAAAATATTAAAATGAGTAAAAGCAGATAAAGAAATGGAATCATATGCATAATCTCATATACATTAACGTGTTTAAACATCCATTTACCATGTAAACCATGCCATTAGTACATTAGTATGATGCATTGAATCCATTAAATTTTACGTTTTTCAAATAGTTTAATTGCTTGATAGGGAGCAGGAGGAACTAATAAATATATATATCTATATATAGATATATAGATATATATATCTCATTCCAGTCCTCCAGGCACGCTTCATGCTTGTTTGTCAGACACCCTTGTATCACCTGTGATGGTTACCTGAATCAGATGTGCTCCACCAATGAGAAACCACAGATTGAACCAGACTGGACCTTCCCAGCTGAGTTCCAGGTGGATTTGTCTGCTTTTTCTGCAGTGTCACTTGTTGCTTTCAATGGGTGAAGCTGCAAGCTTTAAGTAGCGATGGCCGCATTCCAGGAAACTGTGTGGCTGATGTAACACAGCGTCACTAAAACAGGTGGCAGCAAATTAAAATGCAGGAACATTTCATGTATCAGTGTCACGCGTATTTATTAGTTGTTTGGTAGAATGTGTGAAAATAGCGTGAAGCAGATTAATTTTTAATGCTCATACTGCACTGTTCAGGTCTTTACACTTCCTGCCAGCATGAAAGTGATGCAGACAGGGCATTTGAAGTATAAGGAATTTAATTAAAATTAGAATGAATATGTTGCCTACATATCTGAATTTCTTCAGCTATCATCAAATACAGACCTGTTGGTATTGATCTGTGTGAGTTTTCAAGTGCCTCTAAGAACTCCCGAAAGTATTTTTAAATCAAACACTGTCTGGCATCTGTTGTTTCCATAAAAAAAGTGGATCGTCCTCTTTGTGGTTAGATTGCCTCAGATAGAACGGCGAGAGGAGAAATGATGGAGGTAGATTGGGGCTGTGCTGGTGTCTTTGTAGTAAAACAAAAGCCGAACCAAAAGGCAGAAATGGAAGGTTAGCCATTGAACTGCCTTCGAACCCTCAGGGCGGAGAGTTTTTAAGTACAGAGCAAACAATGCAGCTGAACTGAGTCATAGAGTCAAATCAGCTAAAAGTGAAAGGAAAACTAGACAGTAAATTTGAAAAATAAATACAAATTTGAAAACTGCTTTAAACTCAAAAATATATATTGTAAACTTAAACTAAAATGAAAATGTAAATTGAAAAAAAAACCACACTATAAACTTAAAGACCTACTCCAATAAAAATGTAGTTTTTTGAGGTTTTAACTTGCAGCATTTTTCTGATGATGGAAATGTATGAAGAAAATTAAGCTTTTTTTTTTAAGTTTAAGTTCAAGTTTCAAATTTACAACTATTTTCCTTTAGATTTTAAATATTTCTTTCAAGTTAAAATGTAATATTTTTTTTTCTAATTTGAAATTGTATTTTTTTTAAATGTCTATTTCCTTCAAATTTAAAACATGTATTTTGAAGGTTAAAACTATTTTCAAATTTTCTTCTTCAAATTTAAAGTGTTTATTTCTCTGTAGTTTTTGATTCACTTGAAGCTGATCCTGATTTGACCCCATTTGTAGTCCTCGTGAAGATCTTGATTGAGACTTATTGCTTCAAACGTTAAAACGGGCCTTTCAATTGAGTTGCTTGTATTTGTTGCGACAGGGAGAGAATTTGTGTCGCCCCAGGACTCCATGGAGGGATTTCTTTTAAAGAAAATTCTCAAGTGAGCTGAAGTAAAAGGCTAAAGAAAGGACTGTTTGGTCACTGTCCCGACCTCATGACCCTGTCAGCGATATGTGGAAAATAATGGATGGATGGAAGTAGGTGTCCAAAGATTAAAGCTCGCTCGAAACCAAAAGAAGCCACTGGTTTGTTTACTTTCAAATCAGTCTGGTGATAAAGTTTCTATCAACATTTAAAGGTTTTCAGAGTCTCCTCTTATCACAAACAAATAGCTGACAAAATCCAGCTAGTTTTATTTCTTCCATCTTGTATACTTGTAAACGGAGTTAATGTGAAGCTCTGTCCTTGAATGACAACTTCTGGCTTTGTTAGATCCGCCGTGCGTGCACAGGGGCTTGGTTTTCTATCGACACCGTCCATCTGCTCTTCCTCTCTAACTGAAGCCAGCATGAAAGCCGTGTGCCTCAGAGAAAGCTGGAGCGGGCTGGAGCAAACTGTCAATCACAGTGATGCTTCATTAGGTGTGTCTGTCTTTCTGGCTCAGGTGGGCTTCTTTAAAGTTTCTCTCTGCAAGAAAAAAAAAAAAAACTTGATCCACGACTGACAAGAACCGACTGACTACTTTTCTTAAAAAGTCAAATTTGGGCTGTCGGTTTTTTGTCTAAAATCCTTTTTCATGGCGCGACACCCCAGTTTTTAATTTTTAAAAAACGTGCAGCATTAAAGGTCACAGAGAGAAAAATTAATCAATAAACCACTTCATTTAAAGGCGTCTTAAAACTGTACGGCTGGGTAGCTCCAATATTGCTCACCGTTTTTATTGCACCAGGGATGTGAGGTTGGTGGCGTCAGGAGCTGTAAGCTGGTAGGAAAGGTTGTGTAAACAGAGAGCTCTCAGCAATGAAGATTCATAGAGATATTTGTTTATTCATTCAGATATTCATGGAGATGTGAAGGGGAGGTGAGGTTTCTCCATGCCAATTGTCCTGTCCACAACTCAGAGGCAAATTTCTAAAGAACTACTGCTCTGCAGAAACTATGTCCCAGAAAACGCCATACATTTATTTAAATTTTTTGCTAAAAATGGCATAATCATAATTAAGACCTCTGAGAAGAAATACTGCTTTTAGCTAAAAAAAATATCTGTAAATGAGAAAAAGGTGCTATTTTTTCGGTTGCATGCACTTTTAGGGTGTTTTCAGATTGGATACATTTGGTTTGTTTAAAGTGACACCCAAGTGGATTCTGGTCTAGGAACTGTTTTCAGACCCATCTTTCAAGGTGGTCTTGGTTTGTTTCCAAGCGGACTGAGCTCTGGTTTTCTCTGAGTTTCCTAAGTCTGAATAGGCTCTTAGCTCAGAGCGGAACAACTGGACCAAACTTGCCACTGTGTCCTGGCATTACGGGATGTAAACGGAGTCGGAAGGAAGCAACTTCTGAGCCGGCGAGAA
This sequence comes from Oryzias celebensis, assembly GCA_014656515.1. Taxonomy (NCBI): domain Eukaryota; kingdom Metazoa; phylum Chordata; class Actinopteri; order Beloniformes; family Adrianichthyidae; genus Oryzias; species Oryzias celebensis. The sequence continues at coordinate 4,995,394 of BNCR01000008.1, read as the reverse complement.
ATGTTAAGTGTGGCATTATGGTTCCCCCTTTTTGCCAAGCGAGTCACCAGAAAACAAAAAAAACATATCAGTGAAGAACTCTCCGACTAGGAAGACAAGCGGAGACAAGGAGACAAGTCATTTAATGAAAAAACACATTTTTATTAATAGAAAATAGTATTTTAAAAGGCCAATGTTAAAAACAAAAACGTACAAAAACCCCAAACATCACATTCGTGGGTCACACCAGAGCCTGCCTCAAGTCCTCGTGTGGACATCATTCCACCCCGGCGCACAAGTCCCGATGCCACGCCCCCTGAGTGCTGCAACTGACACCAATCTGTGTGGGGAAGAATGCTCCGCGTCCCGGTGATGTTCGGTGTGCCAAGGAGATGAGACCTGAGCAGACTGCTCTCAATCCGCTTACGTCACGGCGATCCAGCGCATGGATGGGTACCAAGGTACCACCTGCTTCCGATGCCTGGGAGGACAGAATAAGTGAACTATCCTGATGAGGATTGCAAAGAGCAGGATTTCCATTATTCTTTCTGTCGTTCCTTTACCCTGACCTCATTATTCCCGGCCAATGACTGAAGAGATCTTTAATCACGTGGTTTTTGTTTATAAACTTTGGTTCGAAACAGAAATTTCCTATAGACGGCAGTCTGACTACAGACCAAATGCAAAGTTCAGGACTTAAACCGGGCCAAATTAAGTGGACTCAGTCCGAACCGACAGACTTTTCCGGTCTGACACCCCCCTCCCCCCATAAATTACATGGACTTTAAGGTCCTCAGTAGGGCAGTTATTAAAAATGTTATCCTTCCTTCCTTACATTTTAGCAGAAAGATTCCCATGCCTCAAAGAGAACTGCTGTATAGAAGTGCCATAGTATGTGCTTGTTTATCACTGGTCAGCAGAGTTTTGCTTTGATTAGTCAGTCCTGAAAGAACCTACAGGTTTGCTTATGATCTTTGTGGCCCTTCATTGACACTAACTTGCTGTTGTGAAGAATAAAATCAAATGTGCATGTGCTGGAAGGCCTGTTCTCAGTCTTTTATTAAATGGCTGAAGGAAGAGGCTGGAGTCAAGAGTCCACCTCCGCTGATGGACACTAAGAGGCAGTTTCATCTGCTTCTTTATTCTTCAGTTCTATTTTTCACATACAGTTTTCAGCGTGCCACAATGAAAAGAGAAAAAAACAAGTCATTTCTGCCTCCATGGAAGTCAATTTAAATTAAAGTTTTGGTAGATCAAAACCCCGCATTGTGGAGTCACATACAACCGATTTTATCTTCAGTCATAAAAGTTAAAGCTTTGAACCAGCTTGAACCAGATCAAAACAGTGGATCACTCCACCTCTCCACCACGGCCACCCAATCGGAGTAGGACTTTCAATGTCCTCACAGAGTGAGAATGTAGTTCAATGTCATCCACAGAGTTTTAGACTTTAGCTAAACTTCATACATTTGTTTAGTACATAGAAAAAAAAAGGATTTCCACAATATTTACCTTTTTTGTTGTGATAAACCGATCACAAAACACTAAAGCTCTGCTGTAGTGCACTGAACGTACTTTGTACATTTCTTTGTAGGCAGATTTCTTTTTTGTTCTTGATTGACTATTAATTTTTACTTAATGTTTGATCCTAAAAAAAGTCTAATGGAGAAGATGAAGAGAAGACACAAGGAGGAACAGGCGTTTAATAAATGGAGACATCTTTGCTTTGAGCCACAGTTCTGACATCAATTTAATATGACAAGTGTCACAGCTGCATCAACTGTCCATTATCTTTGGCTGCCATTATGTGTCGTGGTCTCTGTCTGATGAGAATCAACAAGCAGAACGAAGATCCAAAGGAGAATCTTTGAAGTTCATTCTCCTCATTGACATTTTTTCTGCCTGTGTTCTTTAGTTTTCCTTTTGAGATTGTCTGGATTTTCCTCCATCATTCCCTCTAAATACACTTGTTATCCAAGGAAAGAAGCTGCTCTTAGGTCCAATTCTCATCAGGTAAATCACATTCCCCGCTGTCAATTTCGATGTAAATACCCACTCTGATCAACTTTTAATCTTTTTTAAAAAATGTTAAAAATGTTTCTTCTGCCCTCTACGTCGCAAGTAAGCTTTTTTTTCCAAATGACATTTTTTCGTCTGTCCCTGATTCACTATGATTTGAATAAAGAAACACACAGAAATGCAATTTTAAGCTTAATTTTCTTAATATATCTCCTCCATCATCTGAAAAAATGCCACAAAAACACGTTAAAAACCCCCAAAAACAGTTTTTTTGGAGTTTTCACTTTTGAATAGAGCATTTTTGTCATTGTTCATCATCTCTATCTTACCTCCAATCTTTTTAGTTGCTTTAAACTTTGTGTGGATTAATTTAAGATTTCATCACTGTTAAAAAAATAACGTTTCCCTTAGCTTGATCACTATTCATTTTTAGCTTAGTTTTGGCTTCTTTTTCATATTCAGATTTTTCTTCTGCTACTTTAATCAACATTGTTTATTTTTGCTTTTTTTTTTTCGTAAGGTAAAAATACACTTTCTGTACTTTCGACCTGAATTAATGGATTTAGTGTAAATTAAATAAGAGAAATTATGATAAAATGTTTATTTGAACCAGTCTCACATTGATTTAAGGTTGTTTTGTGGTATTGGATACTATCTGACATTATATTTGATTTTAACATGTTTTAGGTTTACTAGATTCCTTTTTTTTGGTTCCACTTAGCTCTGTTCTTCAAGATGTGACTTAACACAATTATGGTCAATTTTATTTTTAACAAATGTGATCATATAAATACAAATTCCACACATTTTTTAAAAAGGCAGAAACTGTTCTGACATGTCTTTGTGAGACCCAGCTGTATCCTATGGTAATACTCTCACGCTGGACTCATGGCCTTTCAGAAAAATCGCTTCACTCAACTTTGACCGGTATCACTTATCCTTTCAAGCACAAATGCTTTGTTCTTGTGCAGAACACTAAAAGTTTAAATTTTGAACCAGAAAAGGTGAGCCTGGAGTTATTCCTGAATCCTCCTGGCTTTTCTCCAGGAGTATCTGCTTCCTGCAGCTCCACAGGCTTACAGGGCTTTCTCTTTTCTAAGCGGATGGAACGGAGTGAAGCTCTCTGTTCCTAAAAGCGACACAATGGGGGTCGACACTGATAAAGAGGAGTGGACTCGGTGGGGGTAAATGACAAAGAAACGTCCTTGAGAATCAATGAATGCAGAAGACTTTTATTCAAAACACTCTGCTGCTGCTTTATGTTGCTGCTCTCTGGTGAAGCTGAAATCCTTCTCTTGGCAGGAAAACAGATGTTAAATTTGTTACATTTTTGGAGTAGACTGTGGGATTGCTGTGTTTCTACAACATTCTTGCATGTGAGGATAATGCCTATTTGTTTAACTAGAAAAATGTGTGTCTTGAGATAATGCAGTTTTCCGCTGTAACAACAGAGCATGTACCAGGTTGGACAGTGACTCTGAAGGACAAAAGAAAACTGCTCTGATGCTGCAGTGAGACAGCGTACATATCTGTAACTGAAGTTTCGTTGACTTTTAACCTCAGAAAGAGGCTGCCATCTTGAGTTTAAAAATACGTTATACCAGAATATTGCAAAAATTGACCACATGCATCAGTGGCTCAGGCTGAACAAAACGAGATGACTATAACAAAAACCTCTGTTGTCAAGGAAATCCAGAAATTTACTTTTGCAGTTTTTTCTAAAACAACACAGATCTGTTGGTCATCCCCAGACAACCCAAAAATAAAATGGTTGCTATGGAGATAAGGCAACAGAAAAGTCGCTGTTTTGAATACGTGGTGTTTAATGAACTTGTGACACGCAGCTCTAACTAGAGAAGCAGGGCAGAAGGGCAACGTTAGGGCCGTGTAACAGCCGCTCACCTAGTCAGGGAGGGTCAAAGAGCACGGCGAGGACCATGCAACTATGCTTACTTTTTAAATTGTTTTGAAATGTTATTTTTAGGTTTACATTTTAATGTTTTTTTTTACTTCATATAGTTTTTTAAAAATCTTTTAGCCTTCTTCTTATATAAAAAAAACCCAGAAGAAACCAATTTTTGTATCTTTGTTTTATTAAAAATGTTGATAATTTGGATCAGTTTCAATGCAGTAACATACTAATCCTTATGTCCAGTTCAGGTTGAAGCGGTCAGTCTTTTATTTGTTGAAGGCAGAAAAAATTAGCGTCAAGTCACCCTGGAAGTGACCCTTTGTTCCGGATCATAAAAAGCTGTAGGCTCTTGAACCCTCCATGTGCTTCATCCTCTCCTTTGTTCCTTCTGACTTCACATGAAAAAGGAAACATAAAGGATGAAGTGATTTTGTTACAATAAAACCACATAAGACATCTGGCTACGGTTTCTTTCTAATTGGTAAATTTTTATGGTGCGCTTTGCTTCCTTTCTACTATCATGTGTCGTAGCTGTAGACATGAACAAGCTAATTCTCTTCATTTCTTCCTCATTTCCTTTTTTGAAACATTCATTACGGTTTCTGATCATTTAAATCTGTTTAACACCCAACATTTGCATCCCATCCTAATTTAATCAAATTTGATTGCAGGAATCACTTCCATCTTGATTTCTTATCAGTGTACAATGAAGCCTGAAAATAGCCTCTTCCTCAGATTCTGCTTCTTAGTCTTTAAGTAATTTCTGTTCCCAAAAGCCAGGAGAAGCAAAGATGTAAGAGAGCTGACCCTCTTATCAGGCAGGTAAACGAATCGATCTGCTGTCTCTGTGAGGCTAAACCTTGGACATTCTCCAGAGACAGGTAAATTAGACAGAACACAACCTCCTGTTGCAGGAGATTCTCAGACCAGAGTATGTGTGAAAAAAAAAAACAACAAAAAAAGAAGTTTTATGTTGGAATTGGAGACAAAGATTTCTTTTATTGACAAAAGAAACAAGGATTCTGCTAAAAATTTTACCAAGTGTTGCATTGACATGAAATTAATATTGAGTATTTTCTTCGTGAGGTGAGGCTGTTTCAGCCTTAGTCACAACTGCCCTGATGGGTGGATATGGGCTGTCTGTGGGTAAATGGGCAAACCTGTACGGGGCACACAGGTGGTCCACGCTGTAGGTGCTGCTTTAAATTATACTTAATGTTGTGACATTTGTAAAACTGGTGGTTTGGTTTTTATTTCTAGAGAATGTAATGTGCATTTTGTCTGAAGTATGTTAAGACAGATATGATGTGAGCTTTTTGTTTTAGTCACAGGTGAGCACGTCTCTTGCTCACAATGTTGCAAAAATTAAACTGAGTTCAAGTTTGAAGAACGAACTGCAAGTTTTGATACCTTGGACTAAAACACGCAAAAACGAGGTACTTTTTCAAGCTTGTTTTTGTGTTTCTTGTGTCATTTTATCCAAGTTTGTCTATTAGAACTGGACACATCATTTCCTCCCTCCTTGTGATTGTAGTTGAATTTCTGCAGTATCATCTATACATATATATATATATATATATATATATATATATATATATATATATATATATATCACATCTAAATTTATAATAAGTACTATTATATAGAAACAACTTTGGAGTTAATTTTCATTTCACCAAGCTGTGGAAAAAATTGGTGTATCTTAATGGTGTTAGACTTAAATGTGTGCAGAAAAAAATCAAGTCTCAGAAATCTTGAGGTATCACCCAATATCTTAATCTCTTTGAGTGGAATTCTGATCTTAACTTCAAAGGTAATTCTGTCAATGTTGAGCAAAAAAAAAAAAAAACTAGGCCTGTCATGAGGGAAAGGGCTGTGCTGACAGCATGTCAGAGGGATGACACATGTCACATCACAGGATAACTGATGCTTTGCTGCTGTGAAGTGTCACTGATTGACAGGTCCTGTCATCTGGTGGTGCTTAGTGTCCGGAATGATAGTACTAATTGGATAAAAAGGCTTCAGATTGATTCTGACTGATGTTACAGGCCACATTAGGCAGTGAAGGGATCAGAAAAAATAGGTAAAAATGGTAGACAACCTGTCTAATATCCCCGTTTAATGTTAAACCTGACAGAACGCCTGTGAGGATGCAGCATTTGTTCTACAACCTCCCACCACAGTGCCATGAAATTCCCTCCACAGTCTATTGATCTGACCTGCACTTTGATTGATGCCGTCTTTAAAAATTCATTAGTTTGACATGTGGGGATGCTGCAGGGCTGTAGTTGCTCTCGTACAGAACATTTGTCTACATTTACAGGAACGGGACTTTTAGCAAACGTGGGTGAAAAAAGTCCTGACCAGACCATCCAAAGTGCAGTCTGTCTCCCTCTGCCCAGTCCAGTCAAGTAAAGAAGATGATGCTGTTTTAAGGAAGACTCTGGTTCCTACAGTGAGGCAAAACAGTATTTGACCACCTTGTGATTTTGTAAGGTCTCCCATTTAGAAATCACGGAGAGGGTTGAAATTTTCTTCTGAAGTGCATGCCCACTGTGAGAGACTAAAAAAAATCTAGAAATCAAGTTGTATGACTTTTTTTAAATAATGCATGTGTATGCTACTTCTTCAAATAAGTATTTGAACACCTATCAGATAGAATTCTGATCCTCAAAGACCTGTTAGTCCTTCTTTAAATAGTCCGCTTATAATTCTAAATTAGAAGCACCTGTTTGAAGCGGTTAGCTGCATAAAGACATCTGTCCACCCCATTCAATCTGTAGGACTACGACTACTAAAATGGCCAAGACCAAAGAGCTGTCCAAAGGCACCAGAGACACATTTGTAGACCTCCACAAGGCCGGAAAGGGCTACAGGGCAATTGCCAAGCGCCTTGATGACAAAAGATCCACTGTTTGAACAGTAATTAGAAAATGCAAGAAGCTAAACATGACCAAATAGTCTCCCTCGCATTGGGAATCCTTGCAAGATCTCACCTCTTGGGGTCTGAATGATCCTCAGAAAGGTGAGAAATCAGCCCAGAACAACATGGAAGGAGCTGGTCAATGACCGGAAAAGAGCTGGGACCACCGTTTTCACTCAAACTGGTGGTAATACACCAAGACGTCATGGTTTGGAACCATGGATGGCAGGGAAGGTTCTCCTGCATAAACCAGCAAATGTCTTAAGTTTGCCAAAGACCATTTGGAGGATCCAGAGAGTCATGGGAGAAAGTCGTGTGGTCAGATGAGACCAAAACAGAACTTTTTGGTCTTAATTCCTCTCTCTGTGTTTTGGAGCCTTTGTATTGCTTTTTATTAAAATATTTAATGAATTTTTGTAAACTAAAGTAAACAAGAATTTAATTTATGCCATATCTATGACTCACTCCAGTTATTTTTTTAATCTATTTTAAAAGCAACCCCAGTGGTCTTTTAATTATGATTATGTCGTTTTGAGGAGAAAATGATAAAACCTGTGTTTTATAGAGCAGGTTTCATTAGAAATTCGCCTCTGAATTCTGGACAATACTGTTGAAGTGAAGTAAGCCCGCCCCTACTTCCTGTAATCCATTTGTATACATGCTCTCCTGCTAGCTTTCAGCCGCTCTTAGCCCTAAACTAACATTAGCAGTGCAACAAAAATGGTGATCATAATTTGGAGCTATCCTGCTGTACAGCTTTGAGCCAGATGCTAGCCCAGATGTAGCAAACGATGGATCTGTTTGTCTACAAGTGGATGCTTTAGGAGTGGAGCAGGCAGCTTGTGGCTGCCTTTGTAGATTCCTTGTCACACCTACAACCTTTTTCCAACAGCTATTTTTTCATCTACTCCTGCGGCAGAGCTGCCACACAAATGGCTTAACCGCTTGCCATTTTGAATTTCTTAGTAAATGAAATTGCACATGTTGTTCTATGATTTATATCGGCAGAGAAGCATTTTGTCTGTAAAGAGTTTTCCTGACTTGATAAACAGGAACATTAGGTGTGCCAGGAAAGAATAGTTTTCACTTAATTACTGCTCATGGAAATGGAGTTCAGCGTTGACTTGATGGTGAACAGTGGGTCAGCAGGACAGATGAGGAGAGGAGAGTGAATGACTGGAGCATTTATGACTCAGAAAACACATTTTTATCATCTTACAGCCTGATTTTTGTTACTGACCCGCATCAATCTGAAACTGTGCATCCAGTCAGCTTCTGCTGCAGTGAAAATCTGATTCCCACATGTGAGTAGAGGCTAAACCGAAGGTGATCCCTGCAGTCTGTGCTTGCAGTTTCCTGCAGCGAATTCTGGGTCAGGTTGTTTTCACTACTGGAACAGAAGGAAAGCTTTGGCTGCCGGGACGTGAAGCGCTACAGCGCTGCGGGCTTTTTGAAGCTTGCATCACCGCTGCTCCTCGCCCACTCCCACGCTAAAGTGGTGAAGAGTTGTAACCCAGCTTAGGCCCAAAGCCCACGCTTCGCTCTGCAGTTTGGTAAATTTGCAAGCTATTGTCACTTTTTATTGTTCATCTGTGCCATGAAGGATGTTCCCTTTGTTGACATCTTATATTGATGCACGTGTGTTCGTTTAGGTCACCAACGTGTCAGTGTTATCTCTGAAGAGCTGCTGCTGCCTCCATCACTGGCTAGTGTTTTCATCTGTGACTCAGTTGAATAAAATAGCCCCTCTTGACTTCAACTTATTACACAAGAGGCTTATGTCAGAACAGAAGACAGTAATGACTTCTCTCATCTGGAAATAGGACTGTGCATATTGTTCTCTCAAAGCTAACGCAGACATCCTCCGGGGAAATAAACCAGAAAGGTGCACATGGATTTACAGAGGGAAGTTGCGTTTGGTAGTACCAAGACACAATCTCCCTTTTTGTGACGTTTCTGTCAATAAATATTAATGGCATACTTTGAATTTGCAGCTTTGAGGTTTGTTTTCATTTCATTTGTGACATTTCATGCACATTTTTCTGTAAAGTTAAAATTGACCTTTTGATTCAAAAGAAATGTGTATGTCTGAGCGTAAGTGAACGCAGCACAAAAGAACCAACAGAGCATGAGTTAAATAGAAGAGGCAACCAATGTTTCTGCTGCAAGCCGCTGATCTTTTAAGCTTAGAGCTCTTACATGTATGGTAAGGTTTTATTTGACATTAAATGTCCCATGTCATCCAAAAGTCATTTGGGGATTTAGTGCAACAATCAAAAACGTAACATTATGGTAGGCAGCATTCAATCTGAGAAAAAGGTGCGTACCTAAGACAGAGTAGTAGGGCCACCATAAAAACAAATTAATACTTGTGAGAATAAAGTCGTAAAGTTATGAGGAAAAAGTTTTACATTTTACAAGAATACAATTATAAGCAAAAGAGTCAATATTTTATAATAATACAGTTATTTAGTTTTTTTTAGAGTTTCATGAGTTATGAGTTATAAAGTGAACATTTACAAGATTAAAGTCGTACATTTATGAAAGAAAAGTCTTTTTACCATTAAAAAAATAGACATAAAAAAGGATGAAAGATGTAGAGCGCGTTGTAAGCGGTTACCTCAGTATTAGTGGAACAAAAAAAGGAAAGACTAAGTCTTTTACATAGATATTGACATTGAAAACAATTCAAGAAGATACTTCACCTACAAGAAGTAGATTTTCAGCTGACTCACAGTTGGCAAAAGAGGTCCAGATGCAATATGGCACATGCATTCCTATGATAAACATAAGTCTTATGGCACCGCCATAAATGACCGCATTAATGACCGCATTAATGACTTTAGTTGACTCAACATATAATGTGGATAGAGGCTTATGCAACCAACTTTATTTTCAAAAAAGCATTCCTTTCTCATTGTAAAATTACAACTTTTTTTCTTTAAAATGTGCAACTTTATTCTCATGAAATTACGAAACAATAATAATTATAATTTTATTTCATAAAAAAATATTTTATGACTTTATCCTTGTAAATATATTTTAATTTTTTTTACATTTATTGTGGCCCAAACACTGTCCTACATACCTAATTGTTAAATTAGAAATGACACCCTTCAAGATGTCTATTTTCAGAAATTAATGCACAACAAGGACAGTCACGATCGGGGCTTTTTATAGTGCACCCTTAAACACATTGCTTTTGCATTTCCTTTTCAATTATTTTTTCTTCACTTCTAGTGTATTTTATTCTAGCTAATTGCAACAAATTTTCTGAGGTTAAAGCTGGAGTTCTGTTGTCTTTATGACATTCAGAAGTTTGAGCATCTCCATGACGGGTTTGGATCTTTGCAGAGAATATTTTGATTCAGATTGTCTGACATGACTGTTGTTGATTCACAGTCGTTAATGAATGTTGGTTTACCAGCATAACTAGCTCATACTATCACAACTTTGTAAGCCAGTTTTTTTTTCCTGAAGAATAGACTACGACAGCTTGCGTCACCCTGCAAATCGTCTCACCGCTTTCATAATTATTTTTTTAATGCCCAAACTCTAAATCATTAACAACACCTTTGCTTAATTTTCCTTCGAAAGCTGATTTTGTTTTGGCGGCTCAGAAAATAGCTTTAATCAAATACCCTTTTCACTTTCCTACAAAATATTTCTGAAATCGTGAAAGTGTGCTATGACCTCTCTCTGAAATAGTTTCTGTTATTATTTGAGAAAACTACTACAAATAAGAAGAATACAGATGAGCTATCGTTGTAATGGTCTTTCTGGGCTGTTATTGTGTATATCAGGGATAGGCAACTCGAGGGCCGCATTCCTGCATGTTTCCAACATACCATGCTATGGCATGTTCTAATTAGCTGGACGCACCTGAACCAGGTAATCAGTCATGAGTAGGGCTTGGATATGTGGAAATCATGCAGACCCTCGAGGCCTGGAGTTCCGTGGTCTAAATCCAACGCCGACATTCTGCTTCTGAATTGAGAACCAGAAAATAATGTTGCAGTTCCAACAAGTGACCGCTTGAGGTTGATTTCAATAAATAACAATTACTCCTTAACCCCTGTCATAAAAAGCCAAATTTGACACCAAAAAGAAATCATTGTGTAGTGCTTGCTGCTGTATTATCTTCTCATGAAGGCAGTATGTTGCAGAGGCAGAGCAGCAGACCTCTGACTGGAAGATAGCAGGTTTGGTTTCCACCTTCTCCCCATGAATTGAAATGCTTAGAGTTTGGCGCCAGAGGAAGCAGTGGAACCAACATCAATGTGTGGATGTGTGGGTGAATAGGACTGAGTCTCTAAAGTGCCTTAGGTTTTTCAGGGATGTAGTAAGTGCTATATAAGTACAGTGGACCCAAGCTACAAACATCTTTCGCGGTCTCAGAGGCTTGTGTAATGCTGCATTGCATTTTTTACACACTGCACTGTGCTCTGTTCCTGATTGGCTGAGCATTGTCAATCAATCTTCATGCATGACTCCTGTTAATGAATGTGTTAGGTTTGCCAAATCTGCCTAAATCTCTGTGAGCGAGTCTTCGTTTTTATCTATAATACTGGAATTAAATGAATAAAAAAAGGTTTGAACTTTGAGCGTCAAAACGAAAAGAAAAGTGTGAAAATGTTTATGACTGTCTGAGAAAAGTGATTAAATATGTAGTGAGAGTTTTACAGCCTTCAAACATCTATAATTCTACTTTGCAGATTGCACCTATCACGGGGGATTTTTTTACCGTGACTCCTGCGATGAACGAGGGCATCATTTTTACCGTTTCAAAGTAAATTTGATTTTTAAAGCAGCTGTGAGATTTACCACAGCTCCAACTTGAGCATAATTAGAGATTTATGTATTGGTTTTTTTTTGAGTTGGTTCTGTCAAATCGAATTCTTTGGGTGACCTCAGAGATGACCTGTTCAGTGTTTAGGTCTACTGGCAAAATAGAGCAGTGTTGAAAGGCAATAAGCAAATGTGTTCCTGTTCATCCTGTTTTCAGTTTTTAAGGAAATGTAATAACAGTTTGCTGATTTAAAAAAAATAAACATTTCTAGCTCATTTTCTTTGTTCATTATTGTCAACCAATTGAAACGTTTTTTGACGACACTCAATACATAGCATGAAATATCTCTGTTTTGTCTTAGTTATTTGATTCATGTTCGAATAATGGCAAGGAGTGAGTGTATCAGAGTGAAGATCAAGACAGCTTGCTGGGAGAGACAGAGGTGGTGGGCTGCTGGGTAGACGGGTTCTGATAAGTCACATCTGTTCTGGAGGCTGGGCTTGAACTGAAGCGTGACCAAGTGATGAGAGAAAAAGCTGATCAAAAGCTGGAGCAGCAGAGGTGGAAAAATAAAACTTAAATTCTTTGATATTCATTCTTTGTTTTTTTTTTTTTACTGACATGGAGCTCCTTTACCTTCCTTTAAGGTGTATGCATGAATAAATACATATTTTCATACAGCTGAGGTGAGCAGATGGCGCATCAGAAAGGCTTATATAACGAGCCACCATTCCTAATGTCAGTGTGGGAAAGAAAAAAAAAACAGTAGTGATTCAGAGACTCTGAGATTGTATACTGGAGTGTGGAGACTTTTAATATTTTTAAATACATAAAACATCACTCAGACCTCTGTAAGTTGCAAACCAGAATTGTTTTGTTACATTACAAAAAATCTTTGTTCTGTCACCGTTGACTTTATTGTTGTCTCTAGGCTTCTGTTTAAAACGTTAAAAGCATCTTTGATATTTTTTACTTGAAACATAGTAGAAAATGATGATTATTCATGATCTACAAAAGGAATAATGCTTTTAATAAAACATCTTAAAAGTTAACACTAATTTACAGTGGAGATCAAAAGTTTGCTAAAATGTTATATTATTTTGCATAAAGAACAAAGATTGAAAAATCTCCTAAAGGAATCATTTTACAAATGACATTACAAAGACATTCTTTTAATCTGAAGAAAAAAAAAGGTTTTATTTCCATCATTACCCTTTCAGAATAACAGAAAACAAAATAATGGTGTGTGCAAAAGTTTGGGCACATAAACAAACATACACACACATATGTATATATATATATATATATATGTACACATATGTATGCACAACTTTAACACACCAGCACAAAATGTAATGTGAGGCTGAATACAAATTCCTCCCCTCTACACCTCTACATATAGCCCTCCAAGCAGAGCGACATGGAACAATAGTGTCTTCAAATTCTGACATTACTACAAGTCCATGACATCATGATTAGCTGGCGTCATTTAAGTTAGCGCGTAGCTACCAGCGCTTGGAAAATACATAACATTGGTTTTATAACTTTAAAAAGTCATCCTTAAACAAAAGTTAATACTTAGATTTAAATATAAACTTCTGCGCTTCAGAGCACACTGGTGTGAAAAAATGCATTTCTCTTCCGCGGCACAGCGGTAAGCTCTGATAATACATAATGATCAAAACAATAAATCTGAGAAGATTGTAATGTAAAAATCGTCAGGTGGTGATTATCTGTTCACTCCCATGATCAAAAGTCTGACCTCCCAGCAGGAGGATGACCTCCTTTGGAGTCACACAATTTAAAAATCAAGATTACTGCACTTAAAGTCAATTTAAAGATCATTTTCAAAGTATGAAAAGGTAAGGTATGATGCAACGACAACAAGTCTTGGATCTGAAGCTTTTACGACGTAAAAGCTGAGATCTAATGGCGCTGCCTTCCTGAAATTCTGAAGGAGCCTGACAAGAAATTTGAGGCTATTGTGCTGAAAAAGCAAGTGTGAGTTCCAAATGGATTTAACATTATGACATGTATTATAGAAGCTAACGTAAACAGGCAGGTTCAGTCTCTGCCATAAGAGACAAGTGTAAAGTAGGCTAACAAAAGAACGACATTTGGTCGGGATCAGAAATTGGACAAACTGAAACCAAGAAGGATTTTCTACTCCACAACTAATTTGTTATGCTGCTTGTTAAACAGGAACTAAAAGCACAAAATTCAAATACTGAGACAAAACACAAACACTGTTTAGAAAAAAGCTCCTGCTTCAGTTTACAATTTGTTGTCAGTATTTATGCATTAAGTAAATGTTACGTTACCAAACTCACAGAAGCAGCCACAGTTAATCCTCGATTTAGTTGTCTTCCTCATGATGAGTCTTTGAGCTGTGCCTTTAGCCATGATAATTGACTTCCTTTCACTCATTATTCTCCCTTTTTTAACTACTTTTAGAAAAAGATGGTTCACTGCATTCACATTCAGAGAAAACCTTTTGTCAGTTCACTCAGATGTGCTGAATTAGACTTTAACATCTGCTGCAGGGGAGAGGAAACATTTCTCAGGGAGGCAGAGTTAGTGTCTTCTATTTTAATGGACTTCTTGTTTTTACAAATGTATGGTACATATTTGTAAAAAATGTTCTCTAACTGCTTTTTTTTAGGGAAGTTGGATTGTTCTGAATAGTTCATTTTAATTATATTAAACAGAAGTTAAGAAATGCCCAAACCCTCATGTAATATTAGCTTAAAGACCCACTCTGATGTAAATGTGTGTTTTTAACATGTTCTTGTGGCATTTTTCTGATGATGGAAGACATATTTTAAGAGAAGTACTTCTTTATTCAAATCGTTGTGAATTTTAGAAATAAAAGTTGTTTGAAAGAAGATTATTTTACACGAAAGAAGAAAAGTAAGAGCAGAGCCTGATGTTTTCTTGTCCTCAGCTTGACACTGACTAATCCCCTTCCCTAGTTGGGGCCTTGGATGTTTCCAAATATGAAATGATATATTCATCCTTCCCAGAAAAGATGATAATAGACTAAATCTGACCTTGTTGGGCAGCAGTGTGGCTCTGCTCGTTGTACATCAGATGTGTCCAGTCCTGTGAGCTTTCCTATAAAATGTGCTAAATTGGGAACCATATTGCTTCTGGTTAGTGAATTTGTTTGTTAGGAACTTGCTGGCTGCTCGTTTCACTGTAAACTCCGTGGGGAAATCAGTGGAGGCACAATTTATATTTATGGAAATCGGAAAACAATCTGGATGATTGAGTGACTTTTTGGTAGAGACAGTGAATGCAACTTCAAGTGACAGACTGGCAGGAAGCAGTGTTTTACTGACTCCACGCTTACCTACATGACGCTTAAACCCCCGTGATTCCATTTGCATTCACAAACGTATTAATGTCAATTATCAGAGCTCTTACCGCGCCGTGCACGTGCCAGCTGTAATTCATCTCTCTGTGTGTGGTGAGATGCTGCAGAGACAGTTCTATACACACACGTTTATAAGATCAAACCATATGTCTAATAGCAATTGGATGATTTATCCTTTTTTATGCCTTTTTAAGCAGTGCACTGTGTTCTGTGTCCTGATTGACTGTTGAGCTTGTCAGTCTGTCCTGTACAGAACGCGTTAAGATTTGGTTTCATTTGGAGAGCATGAAGGCTCACTCAATTGTCTCATTTCACTTTCAAATAACTACAAAAATAATAATTGTTTTTTTCAGCACTTGCATAGTTTGAAAGTTTGTTTTTTACCTTTGTAATCCCAGAGCTTTAGGTCCAGGGTTGACGTTCTTTGAATAACTGTAACTCTTCTAACATTTATGCAAAGAAAGTAAAAGCATCAGATCCTGAAGCGTCTATGCGCTGATGTGCAACAATAACTGAAATTGTGTGAACAGAGTTGCAGTATAGTGTGCTTTATTTTGTATTAAAGGGTTACCCTTTTAGCTAATGACAGATTTGTAAGGACTATGCATTTGTGTGATGAGGTGCAGATCTGGACATGTGGATTGTGTCTATAGTATGTGGCCGTTTGGCGGCATCACCAAACAACTTGTGCTGCTGTTGCTGTGGTAATACTACCTGAAAAGATAAATGTTACTTATTCCACCTTCTACTTTGGCTCTAGTTAAATAATTTTCATTGATAACTTTGTTAAGGTTGGTTTAACATAATAAAACAGCAAATGGGATCCATATGTACTGTAGGTTTCATTCTTTCCATTGGAAAGCATTAGGTAGAGATTGTGATTTTGGTGATTAACAACATGCAAGACAATGCACTATATCAACCCTTCTACTTTGATTTTGTTTCATATTTGTAAGAACAAAACACATTCACTCAAACGTAACTGACAAATCTGTAAAGCTCTGACTTCAAAGGGATCCTAGGGAGCCACATAAAGACATCACAGGAACAGAAAAGCCTCAGCCATCCTCAGTATTTCTGCTGCTTTTGTTGGTGACAGCAAACTCTTATGCTGAGTATACACCGGGCTACTGAGTTCAACCAGGCTCTTAAACACGTTTTCAGTATATGGTGTTCACCCAATGCTAGCACATGTTCTCATTGTTGAAAGAGCCTTGGTGCGAAATGTCAAAGCGGTGCAAATCTCAGGAATCTTTCTCCAGGCTTTTTCTTTCGCAGCTCTATTCTTATCTATAAAAACTCGGTGTCATACAATTCCGTCCGAACACAAACCTTAATTATTCATTTCTCCTTCATGATCACTTTTGAATGGTCGCCACTACCTTGATTTAAAAAGGATGCTACCCATATGTCACTACCAAATCTGAGTCACTGATTGGTCAAAGTCTTAACTGGTTTAACTTTCAACACACATTTAGTGTGTAGAAAACACCTGAAGAAACCATTAAGAAGAAGAGGTATTAAGCCTTGTGGAGCCGTTTCCCCCTGTCCAAGCTCAAATGATGGCCTTAGTTTGTATTGTCCAACAGTGGGCAGTGTTATAGAGAATAAAAGGCAGATGAGGCCTGTGTTGACCCCTGGAGGGACCGCTGAATGCTGCTGGACTTCTTTTCCCTGGAAGTTCCTCTGCTGCACTGGAGCATGCAGGAGAGAGACTCAGGTGTGCAGTGAAGCAGAGAGGAGCTCAACCTGTATGTCAGTTTGACTGGAATCCACTGCCTGTGACTGTGGGCCAGTAGAAGTAGTAAAACTAGTTTCTAATGCAAGATTGTAAATGGTAATGCAGGCACCTCACGCTTTTAGGTGTGCGTGCCATTCTTTGTTTTGTTTGCATGCAAGGACTTTGCTCCCAGGAGGGGGGACGACTCCGCTGAGGAAGCTGGTTCTCTGGGGACTGCCTGCCTGACAGCTGCTTGTTCTTGCAAGCTGAGCCCCGAAGCTCAAGGGATGTGGAGAGAAAAAGTTTGGACAGCTCCTGAAAGAAACCAACTAAGATGAAAGATTGCAACAAAATCTGCAGCATATTTCCAGTTTAGTGTGACTAAGATGTGAGTTCTGCTGCTTTCAGATGCAACGTGGAGCTGAGTACGGTGGCCCTGAAGTGCAAATCACATCAAATAATCATTCAACAGAAGTTAGAAAAATGAAACAAATGAGATACTGGAAAAGATGGGAATTATGAGACTTCACTGACTGGATGAAGTTTTGAAGAAGCGAAAAACAAAAGGATGTTTCGCTCAAACTCTGGTAAAGAGTTGATTGAGCAATCATCAAAGTTTTGCAGTGGCTGTGGGTTTGGGTTAGCTGTTCTTCTATCCTTAAATCACCAGGAACAAATTAACGTTTGTAGTTTAAAAACCCACTATGATCTCCAGTGGTCTTTTATTTACTATTATGCTGTTTTTAGTCTCAATCTAAATATAAATATAGTTTCTGCAGAGCAGCAGGAGTTCATTAAAAATTTGAGTTGTGGGTGGCGCTGAGCAACCCTGCCCCCTTCCCGTTGATGAGAGCTCTCCGTTTACGTGCTCTCCTGCTAGCTTATAGCCCCAACCTAACATTACCGGTGCAACAAATATGGCGAGCAATGTAGGAGCTGTCCAGCTGGACAGTTTGAGCCAAATGCCAGAACGGATTAAAAAAAATCAAGACATACATGGATTTAGTCATCTACAAGTGGATGCATCAGAATGGAGCGGAGCAGGGAGCTTGTGACCGATCCATTGTTTATTCTACTGCACAAATGCGATCTGTTTTAAAAAGCACCAGTAGCAACAATTTGAATAAAGAAATACTCAGAAGTTTAAGCCTAATTTTCTTTATATTTGTCCTCCAGCATCAGAAAAATGCCACAAGACGATGTTGAAAACACAAACAACATTTAATTTTCATTCTTGTGGGTCTTTAATGGTCTTTAAATAACTTGTGGTTCAAAAAGTGAAAGGACGTCATCATCCATTCAGTGATGTGCCATAATATCTACTTATTCTTATAATACTTTTAAAATTTCATTCTAAATTCTTGAAATTACTTATGTTTTCCTTAAATACTTTTTTAATTTTTTTTTTATTTTATTTTTTTTATTTTCTGACTTGGGTTTTAGTTTCTGGAATATTTTCTGATTTCTAAAATGCAATGTTTGTTTTTTTATTCATTTTGCTTTTTCAATTGTCATGATTTTCAATATAGTTTTGTGTTTAGAGATTTGGTGTGATTTGCACTTCAGGGCCACCGTAGCTCAGAGAGCGAAGTAAAAATCAATTTTTATCTTTTTTTAAAAATCTTTTTAAGAAATATTTCTTTGAGAAACCCATCTTTGCACAGGTCATTTGTAAAAAAAAAAAAAACAAGGGCATTCATGGTGATTAAAAACAGCTCAGCGTTTAAATTGTTGCAAAAATAACAGAAGGTGATGTAAACGTGAAAAAGGGGCAAACTCTTTAAAAGTAAACCTGAAGTTACAAATAAAATCTTCTTCTGCAAGTGTAAAAACATACCGAAGCTACACTGTGCTTATAGCACAGAATATAAAAGCATTTATTATGAAAATGTTAAATCTATTATCTTTGTTTCTTTTTCTGTTATCATGTCTGTCTTAAAACTCCACCTCCACTCCTAGAGTCTGATTTCAAAGTAACCGTCAGGTTATGTTCAGATGCTCTGAAACACTTCTTTAGATTAAAAAAGCTGTTTATGAGATAACACACCATGTAAATAAATAAACCTAAATGCTTTTGAACAGCGTTGTTAACCAAACTCTTCGTTTGTGCTGCGGCTTCAGTCGTCCCCAAAAGCTTTTGCAGATTCTTGCTGCCGTGACTCCTGACGGGAGAAAAGATTATAAACTCATTCTGTCCTGCTGAAGCAAAAATGACACTCTGTGGGATGCTGCTGCTACTTTTTTGGATTTGGATGAGGTCTTGGAAAGAAATGGAATTCTTTAGAGAAATGATCTGGTTTTATTTCGGGAGAGTGAGCCAGGTTTATGGGAAAGTGAAGCTCTGCAGGCTGAAAATGTATGCCTGCATTCTCGTGTCACACAGACTGTGGTTTTAACAAACGTAACGCTCACACTGTGTACGTGACAGCACAATGTTAGGAAGTCTAGCAGCTTTACTTCAAATAATTTCTAAATATCTACATCTGTGAGCTGTTTTGATTTGGACTTTTCAGCATTGATCTCCATATGTCTGCTGTCTCTTTCATGTCATTTATCCAAGCAAAAGCAGAATGTTGCAGAGAAATACAAAAACAGACTTTATGTTGCTGCTCTGCAAACAATCAATCTGTATTTTTGCACTTTTATAGCTTCACTCTGTTCAAATCTTGTGCTGACAAGTCATTGATGGACTGAGATGCACAAAAAAACAGAAAAAACATGCAAAAAAGTTGAAGTGAATTTGCTTTTAAAATGTTATGTGAATACAAACTTTCAAACAAATCCCGTAAGTAGCAGTTTAAATGGCAAACGCACCTTTTATGGAAGTTAACAACCAGATTAGACTGTAATGACAAAAATCCACTGAAGGAATTTAACAATCTCGTAATTTTAAACGTTAAATCTGTTGGGTGATCTAGACCCAAATAGCAAGCTGTTAAAAAAATGTGGCCTTTAAATTCATAAACAAGTTTTTATTGGAGCTAGAATTAGCTCTTTAGTAGACACAGTTTGGAGGCATTTCCTGCCTAAAATGAAATCTTATTGGCAAAAATAATAACTTCAATAGACACCAAGAATTGTAAAATAAAAGCATCTTGTTGGAGGGTGTTTTACTGAAGTATTCTAATGTAATGCAAGTTTTTGTTTTTCTCCACAATACTTTTTCAGGGTTTAAAAAAATGTAATGTTATAAAATGGTAAAATGTTGAGTTTCTGTACTGTAGTATTCTGGTTAATCTACTATTGTGTGTTCTTACATGTTATTGCCCTGTGCTTCTCTTCAGGCAGCTTGCAGCTGCAATAAAGGCATTGAAATGAATTGAAATTGCATTGAATTAAAGCTAACTTGTGTGGCGTTTAGTACTGTTGTTTACATTAATCCTTACTGAGCAGCTAAGGAGAAAGAAATGTTTGTCTGGCAGCTTCCAATATTCAGTTTTTAGGTTTACTCAGGCTTATTTCATAAAGTTTGTGGTTTCTTTTATTATTTATGGTTTCTACTGACCTAGAAATGATTAGTTACTGTTGTTCAGTTTTAAAAAAGATTTGGAGATATTTTTTTCCTGTATTTTTTCAGCACTAATGATTTCCTTCAGCTTAAAGATTCTAACTTGATTTCCTTCATAACTTGTTTTTTTTATTTGTTTTTTTCAGTGTGCAGATCCCCGCCCCAATTATCGAGTCTGCTCTTATAGACTGCACGTGTCTGCTCTGAGTGGTAATTTGTTGCCTTGTTATTGAGAAATAATGAAGAAATGTAGTCGTGATCTAACTCTGAAATGATTTTTACGTTTTCTTTTGCAGTTATAAAAATGAAAACGGACGCCCTCAGCACTGCTTTATTTGGCGGTCTCCCCGAGGACGCCGCTCTCAGAGATGAACTGCTGTTTCTCGACAAACAATAAATGGACGAGGTAAGTTTCTGTGGCAGATGCTGGACTGTGTCATCGGGGACTCAATACAATCAGGTTCCCACAGGACTTGACAAGCTCCTCTGAAAACAAACAGGCACATTCTTCAGCTGCTTGATGGGTAGTTTTTTTTTTTTTTTTTTTTTTGGGGGGGGGGTATTTTGGGATGAATCCCTGTCATGCCCTTGTGATGGCCCCTGAGGCTGACTGTGCATTCCAGATTCCTCCCTGCTGCCTCTCTGGTAGTGTTGGACCGCACTCCACCGAGAAGCTGCCCTCACCAGCTGGTGGGGCAGTGCCGCTTCAGGCTGTGTTGGACCTCCATCAGGTACTTGAGTCTGGGTTGGCTCTAGATGGAGAAGTTCAGACGGTGACATACGGGAGATCCAGAGATAATGGCAGTTTCAAGGAATTAAAAATGTAAAAGCTGGTGTTTGAAATCTCAAGACTGCTGTCTGTTAAAGAGAAACAGTCGCTTAATTAGACCTTCCTATCCGGACTCGCATGTCTGTGCTTTTTCAGTGGCAGGTGTTCCGCCAAAGAAATGTGAGAATCTAATCAGATATGTTGACCTTTTCTGCTTCCATCATGCCGTGCATGGATAATCTCTACACAGGCTGTCAGTACACATGAGACTGCCAGCGGGCGCACAGCTCTCTGTTATACATTTATGTCAGAGACCTGCTGGTGATTTATCGTCTGACATGTTTGGTGATTAGGTACAAAGCTGACAATCATTCTCTGTCATGATCTCAGTGTGATCTGGATCAATGTCAAGCAAACGGAACAGAAAGGTTTTGACAAAATGCTGCAACAACATCCAATATTTTGAAAAACAAGATGATTTTTTAAAAGAAAAGACATTTTTGAAATGGCTGATGTTATTCACATGTAATATGTGAGACCAGGCGCAACAACTGATGAAAAATCCATGTTTGCCACACGTAATACGTATGGCCAAGACGAACATTGTTGCATTGCCCGCGTGTATTTTAAGGGCATCCAAGTCTAAATGTTGTTATTGGTGTCACGTATAACCAGGACTCTTCCAAGAATAAAGTTCAGCACTGGTCACACCTATTTAGAAAATTACGTGAGAATAGTCACTTTCTTTTTCTACTTGATGTTTGAGTAATTTGATACTGGACTTGAATGTTTTTGTTTACAGTTGCTGTGAGTCAAAAGATGGTAAAATGATAAGCTGAGAGTACTTGCATAGCTCTTTTCTACGTTCCTTAAAGGCCCAAAGTGCCTTACAGTCACAGTCCCATTCACTCACACATTCATGCACTGATGGCACCAACCTTCTACCAAAAGCAATGTGGGGTTCAGTGTCTTGCCCAAAGACACTTTGACAGATGAGCGGGCAAGGCAGGAATCAAACCGGAAATCTTCTGATAAGAGGTCGACCACTGAACCACGGCTGTTTTTTTAGAAAACAAATACATGATTAGATGTGAAACACCTGTGGCTTGAGAGTCTGATTCTTCTGGTGAGTTTCTGATGTATAAACACGATCAAAGCGGCTCTATTCCATCAGGGTTGCGGCATTTTAGCAGTAAACAAAACCTCTATTTTAGCATCCACCAGCACCTTGGTTTTTCAAGCGTCAGCTTTGAGGTAAAAGTTTCTTTTCTTTTAGCGACATCAAGCAAAAGGTTTTTGCTTTTTAGTTTTTTGCTGGATTGTAGGAGCTGTCAAACCAATAGGGATGTGCATTGTTGTATGGAAAATAAAATAAAGACAAAAAACCTATTTTTACTTCTAAAAGTGTTTAGAAGCCTGATTTGGTCCTTAGTATGTAGATGCTTCAATAGCTAGACAAGGTTTAAAAAACGGAAAAATATCAAAAAATGTTATCAGGTTTACTAAACTTTCAAAAACATTGTTTTTTTTTTTCTCGTCCACCACATTATTCCTGTTTATCTTCAGTTTCTTCGTTACCAGAATGATTGCAGGTTGACCCAAATGCTTTTAATTGTATCCAGTTCAACCCACAGCCTGTTTTAATGGATGATGATGTTTACTGTTGTAGAATGTTAATCCCAAACAGATTTACAACTTTTTATTCTTCCCTCAAAGGACTCGTTCTCATTGAACTGTGGTCACATTAAAACTGAGCCATGTTTGGGTCTTCCACATACATTAAAACATAACAAAGGGATTTACTCGAACTGTTATGCCTTATTGGTTTTGCCTACGTTTACAAATGAGGAAAAAGAATCTTTAGTTTCCTGCTGTTAGCATGCACAACAGATACTTCATAAACTAGAAACACTTACTGGTAGGTAACGTGTAATTCTGCTATTGGCTCGTGTTTGAGGAATCTCTAGAATTTTATGTCTGGAAAGTCTTGAGGAAAAAACAAATGTAGGATCTTAATCAGGCCTTAAAAAAGTTGGAAATATAGAGAAAACCTCTAGTACACCGAAAAATAACTATTAATGTTAACAGTAAAGAGGAATTATTAGCCTTTGGTTAAATAAAACCCATGAGTCATGATCCTGTGAAACCTTTCTTGGAAAAGAAAACGTGAGTTTTTACTGAGGTTAAAAGGATCTTACACAAATGAACTCAGTGTAGACCAGAACAACAGAAGCTGGTTTTAAACTTTAGATCTGTTGAACGTCTTTTTCTACTTCCAAGTACACATTTTTATATTTTATTTGGAAGAATTTCTAAGACTTAAATGAAAATATTGTTATTTTGAGGTAAAACAAATACTATGGAAATGTATTGACTCAATGTTGAGTCTGTAAAAAGTTGCATGAAATACACTTTCCTTTTTTTAGCACACACTTCTATAAATGTTCTTCTCTTGAAGCTATGTCAGACATTATAAACATTATAGGTTGCATAGATTTTATGATGCAACTTGTAGTATTTCACAACATCTCTTCTATACAGTATGGTATATCAAAGATGGTATCATCATTTTAAAGCTACTTTTACTTTTTGCCTTTTAACTCTGTTTGAAAGTTGCTTTTGTTTTTCTAGCTGTTAGGTTTGTGTTGCTTTAAGTTGTGTATTGTTTCTGTTTATTGGTTTATATCACACAATAAGATAATTTATTCATAAATCAAGTTAAAGATAAAGAAATGTACGCAAGTCGTCACACGTATACATGTACATATAGAAAATACCATCATAATTACTCTTAATTATAAACAACTGCATTTATACATGCAGTTCCTGATGTTTTTTTTCATGATTACTGGTTACTGTACAACCTAAATTTGTGAATTAGGTTCAGGAATTTTAAAGCTGATGCTAAACTTATTTGCTACATTTAGTTCTGTTTTTTCCTTTATATTTAAAAAGTCTGAAATCTCTCACCTTCCCACAAGTATTTTCCTAAATATATGAGTCTGTTCGGGAGTCAGTAATTTTCTAGAGCTTTCATTTATTCAAGACAGTTAACTTGATCTAGAGGAGATCAGGTTGACTTCGAGACTTTCTGCGGCGGTTTCTTGTTGCAGGTACCTTATTAAATAAAATCTTGTCTCTTCTCGCCATTTGTGGGGATTTTTAAACATTCCCATAAATGTGGTAATCTCTTTTCTCAGACAAGCAGAGTATTGTTTCTTTTAAACCTGCTGATGAAATACATTTACCTTCCCTGTTTCTTGTGGATAAGTCCCGGCTACACACAGCCGAGTGACTAAATCTGGAAGTGAAGATTAAAAACGTTTTCATGTGGCTTTGTAGGAAAAGATGAACATGATTTTTTTTAGGGATTTAAGATGAGTTTTCTCTTGCTCCCAGGATTTGAAATTTCTGAAACCAGGTTAATTCTCTGCATGATGGGAGCTTTGTGTAATGTCTAAAAAGTAACATTTTGGGACATAAATCATGTGCTGTATTCTTAATGAATAGAGTCAATGTGAAAAAATATAATAAAATTGCAAGCAAGACACAGAAGAAGAGAATGCAGCTTATTGCACCAACCACTGACGGACACTTTAACCTGTCTGTGTGGCAACAGAAGGACCCCTCCCCTCACTCAGTTTACGACAGAAAAGATGTAACATTTTTACTCTCAGCTGTAGATCCTGAAATAAAACATTTCAAGGCTTCAAAACGTTTTCCCCTCCAGAATTGGTCTGTTAGCAGTTCAGTTCAGACTAAAAGCTTATCATGTGGAGCTGCAGGAGGACGCGACTGTTTTTATGAAGAGTATGGATTAGGTGGGCCACAATTTTCCGTATTCAGCACCGTTGAACCGAATCGTGAGGATAGTGAATCATTTCATCTTTACTAAACGTGTTTGCATATGTTAATGTTGAAAGTGCTGCATTTAAGGATGTATTATTTATTGTTTTATGACATTACACTGGACTTAGTGCAAATCAAAGGACTTTTTTTGTTAATTGCTTATTATCTGCAGTTTTTGGCTTTGTTTTGTATACACAAATCCCTTATTGAACCATCATTGCACTTGAGGTTGGCTCCTCTTATCTTCTGTCTGCCTTCACAGGAAGCAGAAATGTTTTCTTTTTTAGTCCAGAGATCCATAACAAAACAATGAAATCTGTTGATTATTCTCTTTTGTTTCACCTAAATCATTCAACCAACCTATGACACTCGATGAGCATCATTGCATCTTTGGTGGAATAGTTTGCGTACGGGTTAGTTACTCCACCTGTGGATTGTAAAGACATTTAGTGAGTGAACGGGGTCGTTGCAGTGGGACCTCCCAGGTCTGGCTTCTTGTTTTGATGAGGGGGTGTCTCATGGTGACATCCTCTGTGATCCTGACTGCGTCGGTTGCTGTCGTGGAAAGATCCCGAAAATTTCCTTAAGTCAGCGTCAAGCCAGGTTTCCGCTTTGGTTTCTATTACGAGTTTTACCCATGCCATTTTAACTTTCATGGTTTGGGGACATTTCTGTGTGTTTTATAATTTCATTTGTAATAGTTTAAAGCCTGAAAAGCAGTTTGTGTTACTGTTGTATGAAAGTAAAAAAGTCAAATGTTTTTTTAATAGTTGTGATAAAACATGAACGTCTGATTTCGTTATACATTTGTGTCTCAATAGATGTTCCTCAGGGTACATTTTTGGGCCATTTTAGGTCGTTTCAAATGAATTAACTCTGGTGCAGGACATGATTAAAAGCCTTTTTTTCAGAAGCACAGAGCAGTCTGGTTGTAAATAAATGACCTTTTTGGAATATCGCCTGTATATTAGTCTATATCTTCTGGGGGAATACTTTGACTCACCCAGAGGTGATTGGATGTTGGTTGTAGTAAACAAACATGCTGTAGCCTATAGACAACTGTTTTAATGATGATGAATGAGTCTTTGAATTACAAACTCTGAGATTTGTCAAAGTCAAACATCCGTCGGGAAGGTCACTGGTCACTCCTCTACATTCAGGCTTCTGTTAATCCACTTGCACATGACTTCCTGTCATCCCTTTTGCTGAATCCTGACGAGTTCTCTAACCCCGGGGTCAATGGGAAGCCCAGGCAGCGCTCTGGATGAGTAAGGTTCAGCCCAGCACGTAACCTGCCATCCCGCTTGTCTTTCCCCGCCTTCCTCTCAGCGGAGCTCCTCAGGTTTTTCATCCAGTTGTTGAATCACAGATGAGCAGCAACTGATGGGAGATGACATCCACCTAAATGCCTGTGGACACGCTAAATGTAGTGACTTACTAATGCTGAGGTCAGGGTTCAAATAAAATCACGCAGCATGTGACTTCCGAAAGAAGCAGGCAAGATGTGAAGGAGAAAACAAGCGAGTTCTCTGCCTTCGTTCATCACAGACTGACTAACTCTGAACATATTATTCAGCAAAAATGTCAAAATGGCATTCTTTATTTTACTTTATTTGAGTACAAGTTGCATTTTTGTTGTTTTTTTCCCAAACCTTGGCCAGGGCTGCGACTTTTACTCTAAAGCGTCTAATTTGTGATTCTTTAAAAAAAAAACGTAAAACATAAAAAGGCTCATATTTTCATTATTTTCCCACTAACAACCACTAGAGGACACTATAGGTGTGTGTATCAGTATTTGCTACTGACAATAACGCAGAAGGAGAAACTCCATCTAAAACAAACATGGAGAAGAGTTTAAAAGTTCTCCTTCTGAACTTTATATTTTTATTAATTGAATTGAGATGTTATTATTCTTGTTTTTGAATTTTGTCCTTGGATCAATTCGGGACAGCAAGTCATTGAACTGGGTAACAGAAACACAGAAGTACCGCTAAAAGGGCCGTCATTCAGACACAGCTCCTGCAGCATATCTCACAAAAAAAAAAAAAGACTGAAGAAGGACGACGGCCTCCGCCCGATCTTGGACTTGTGGGTTTTGAACGTACCTTCGCTCGTTCAAATTGAAAATACTGACACTGAAACAGCTTTTGAACACGATCAGAACAGGAGATTGGTTCGCCCTGATGCTAAGTTTCATGTTGCGATTTTCTGAGGTTTGCATTTGAGGCCACTGCTTACGAGTACCTCGTGTTGCCTTTCTGTCACTTGCCCCGCACACCTTCACGAAATGTGTTGAGGTGGCACTCTATAGTGGGTGCTCCTTCTTATACTTACAGCAACTTTTCATGAAACTTAGCTTGTTTGCTTGTGTTGCTTACAAATACTTAGCAACTTTAAAAAAGAAACTGCTGTGTAGTTTTAGGGAAGGAAAATGCTGTTTTTCGCAAAAGAAACATAACTGTAATTTTCTGGGAGATTATTAAAAATTCACCTTTAAGTTTTGGGTGATACTGTTGGTGTGGAAGAATCTCCTACCCCCCCCCCCCCCCCACACACACACACACACATTTTCAACGTAACAAAAATGACGAAAAATATTAGAGCTATACAGCCGTACAGTTTTGAGCCAGATACCAAATCAGATGTGGAAAACAAAAATGCACATGATCTATACATCTACCAGTGGATGCATCAGAATTAAGCGGAGCAGGGAGCTTGTGGCCCGACCAGTGTATTTTCTACGTCACAATCAAGCTCTTTTTAAACGGCATTTTCTCATCTGCTCCCACAATGACTTGAATAAAGAAATATTCAGGAATGCAATTTTATCCTTAATTTTCTTAAAATTAAGGATAAAAAAAGACACAAGAACATATTTTGCAATTTACATTGCAGTAAGTCTTTCAGATAAATAAATGATTACCTAAGTGTTCACATCTGGTGAATTTATCTCAGCAGAATTTTTTGTATTTTTCCCAAGTGTGTTTTGCTTTGAGAGTCCTGCATCCTCCAGATGAGGACCTGTCCGTCTGCTGGATGAGGACCTGTCCATCTGCCGCAGAGCTCTTCTGAAACTTGTTTTGAAGTGAGCTTTTGGTGTGATGATACTCTACATCCACTCTACACTTTGTGTTTAAGTGCTGCAAGTTCTTAAGCAGAAATCTAAAATTGTATTAACATATTCCAATTATGTAATGTAGATACGTTCCTGACCTTATCTATTAACACAGGTTTCATGGCTTTGGTTACGTGTTATCTAGCTGTTTTATGTTAAAGTCATGTAGTTATGCTGAGTATAATTTTGGACAGAAACAAATGCACTAAAGCCAGTCGCAAAGGGTTTCACATTGCTTTCTGTTTTAGCTCAATCTCCAACTTCCATCAATTTCTGGACCCAGTTTCTAACAAGTGCACTGACTGTGCAGAAAATTGGTTAAAGCCTGGATGTTCGGGCTCTGAAGGAATGGTGGAATGAGGGATAAACATCGAGTGTAGGCTGGGAAAAGAGGCTTCCCGTGGAGAAGGAGATGTAATACGTGATGTGAAGTGACAAGTGGGTTTTAATGTGACGGTGTTGTGGTGGCAGCGCCCAGCGGTGAGCCCGACGCCCTGCCAAACATGAGGTGTTTGGTTCAAGGAAGTGAAATTGGGCTGGCAGATGATGAGGAGGGCCTGCTGGGGTTTAGCATCATCTTAAAACAAAAAATCTCATTGGAGCAACCAGGTCATGTGTTTTTGCTGAACAAGAGTCTTAAAAGTCCAATTTACGTTACTTGCATTCCCTTTTTTTTACAGTGAACGACCCTGCTCACATAAATGCAAAAGACACAAGACAACAACAAAAGCCACAACACAACGAAACTGAAACACAAACGAAATGAATACAGTGTTACCCCACTTATTCACGTTTTATTATTCGCGGTTTTACGTATTTGCAGGTTTGTTTTTTCCAGTCATGTGACTCCTCCGATTCTTCACAAAAACTCAGACGACTGAAGACGCTAGTATGAAATGTTTGCTTCCGAAGGTGCCGCGGGAATTTCCGAGGAGGGGGGAGGAGATGTTGAGCAACCAGCCCCCCCCCCCCCCCCCCCCCCCCCCACGCACACACACACACACACACACACACACACACACACAGATACAGACACTGTGATCCTGCATGGAGAAATGGCATTAGCTGGCATAGAAGCAGTTTAAAAATATCCTGATAATCCCGAAGGATAATTATCATACAGAGCAGGTGTTTTCTATGGATAAAACAGGGTAAAATCTGGAAGAAGACGCCGTCTCGCGCTTAACTGATGAAGGAGGAAGCATTCGCTCCTGGTTTTACGACAGACAGGCTGACACTCATGTAAAGAACGCAGTCTGTAATGAATTTAAAAAACTATGTTGAGCAATACTTCCATGTACTTTAATAATTATGTTTTACAAAGGATGATCAGCATCAGTAGATCGGTAACATTCTTTGACTGTGGGCGGTCGGAGTGGGGGAGGGATGAGATGGAGCTGGGGGGCCTTTCTGGATTTGGCGTATCCGTGTGAACTGGGCGTCTCCAGTCCCTAACCCCCACATGGCTGACATGGCTCAAATAAGAGCACATAAGCAGAAAGAATTAACAATTTTAGACAAACGTAGATTACAAACAAATCTTTGTACCTCTCAGGAGGCGCCAATAGCTTGAAACTGAATGAAACTTTAAAAACGTCTTGTTTATCATTTACGTTGTATTTCACTTCTGTTGTGTTGTAGCTTTTGGAGTCGTGTTTCTGCTTTTGTTGTTGTGTTTCGGCTTTTGTCATTGTGCTTCTGCTTTTGTTGGTGTGTCTTTTGCATTTATGTTAGCCGTGTCAGCCATTATGCTTTTTCAGTCAAATTTAGCATAAATTCCAAGTTTTTTTTGTCAGTATTGTGAGGGTTTCTGCAGCTGCAACTCTTTAACAAACACTGAGAAGAAAGATAATTAACTGCATGTCTGATGCTTCACAGTCTCTGTCCACTTACTTTTAATTAAAACTTTTTGTTCTTTGAGAAAAATAAAGGCAATTGCCAGCATTTCTCATAAACACTGTGAGGTTAGTTGGAAGTAGCAGGTGCATTTGGACCTTCCTGTAAAATAAAAAATAAAAATTGGTTTCAAAATCTTACTTCCTTTAAGTATGAGCTGAAAAAAAATCCAGTAGTCAGAAGGTGAGAGCTTTTGTTTCAGATCACTTTCCGTCCTTCTTACTAAGGGCATTTTGGATGCCAGCCTGTGCTGCTATAAGAGCATCTCCTGCAGTGGCTTCAGCACTGATCAATTCAGTTGTCAAAAACATTTTAAAGTGCTCCACAAAAAGGTCAGGACACAACAACGTGCGCTCTAATGATGATGGAGCCTTTTCTGTTGGCCTAATGGAGGCAATAAAGAGAAGCTGTGGCATTGCAACACTTGTAAATAAATGTACACTGTGATTTACTCCCATTGGCCTGAAGATGTAAACATTTCTTTTATTTCCACGTAGATGTAGGAACAGATTCTCACCCTCTCTTCAGCTCTGCTGACAAAAACAACCCAGTCAGTTTGGCTAAATTAGACATTTTTCCAGTTTTTTAAGCTGATTTGAAGTTTAGCCAATATTTTAGCATTATGTTAAGTTAATTTGCCATTTAGCTAACATTTTAGCAAGCGATCAGCTTCAGCGTTTTCATTTCTCTAATCTAGCATCTTCAGCAGCCAGATTTATCTTACAGCATTCACACTAGCATGATCATAGGTAATGCTATATATCTAGTTTACATTGTCCTCGAGGTTGCTTTTAGAGTCCAGAAGCTGCATGAGTGAAAATGCCAACAGGCGTTAACTCAATACCAGAAGCAAAGCACATCGTGTCTTATGTTTCCAAAACTCATTGAACTAAGTGCTTCCTCTATTAGGACGAGTCAAAGATTGAACAATTAGAGAATTACCAGTGTTTTTGATAGCATATATTTTTGTTATAATCCTTATATATCCTGACATCAATCAGGACACACCCCCTTTTTTCTCTTATATTAATAATTGGGCCTTTTAACACACAAGTTAAGTAAAACATAATAGAAGAAGGATGCTTCTTTCCACTCTCTTACAGACAATTAAGCTAGTGGTGGTGCTGGTGTGTGAGGATTGGGTTTCCCACCACCAGCAGTTCTGCCCACAACTCAGAGGCACATTTCTAATGAACTACTACCGCTGTACAGAAACCACAGTTTTTTTTGGTTTTTAGCTAAAAACAGCGTAGTCATATTTATAAAACCACTGGGAACACTCTCAATAGAGATTAAATGATGATCAAAGTTGGACTTTAATTAAATTGATATGTATATTTTTGCCTATTTTCTTATCCATTTATAAATTAACTTCTTAAATGGATTTTTATAAGTCAGTGAATTTGCCATTTTATTGTTGTTTTGCTTTGCTTTTATTGCTGAAATTTCCTGAAATGAACCAAATTATTTAAAAATTAATCTGCTGTGTACAGCAGATGATCTGAATGATCTGATCAGTAAATGTAAGTCATTCTATTCTGACAGTTGTTACTTCACTTACATTTTTGAAGATCCTCTTGTCACATCATGAAAGGATGCTAATGCCTGTCTGCGCAGACGCATGTTCAAAGACTGCTTGCATTACAGGTGAAGTGACCTAGTAGAAGTTGACAGTGGAGACCAATTTCCTGCATGAGCAAAGTAACAATGCACGGCATGTATTTCATACCTTTTCAAGTTTTCCTCTTGTTTTTTCATTTAGCTTTTTTGTTTTTTTGGTTATGATCTATTAATGCATTAAGAGGAAGTGTTTTATGGGATATCATAAAGAGCCGCATATACAAGAAAACAACATCATTTAACAACTGGCAGTTGTGGGGCCTGGTGAATACCTGATTTATATTGACTGCAGGGTATGGATTAACATGTGTATTGAAACGTGATAATCCAAAGTGATAAAAAAAAGTTGGTTACAATAGCAACTGAACTGAATTGATGCTTTGTTTGACTTATCATGATGTTTAGCCAACGACTTTCCTCTGCCGTGACAGTGCAAGCCCAGTGTGGGCTATGTTGCTGCTATCATGACAGCGCTTCACATCATGTATTAGTGAAAAAGCCATTTAATTCTTAAAAAGAAGATAAAGTACCAAACATTAATTGAAAATGTATTTATTAGATGAGATAAAATAAGCTAAAACAAGTAAAACAAGTACATTGGAATTTTTCTTTTTCTTTTACAAGTGACCATAGCATAAGCGGGATAATGCCCTTCAAAGTGTGCATTATCAGAAGTTAATGGACTTTACAGAAGCAAACGTCCAATGCGAAGTGATTGGCGGTTCAGACTTCTGCCTTGTCTGTTAATTTTCGATAATGCAAACCTTCTTGGGCATCATCTGTTACATATTCTCCTCCTGTTTTGACGACTATTTACATTTATTTCTAAAATAAGTAAAGCCTTTAATATGATTTTAATGTAAAGGGTAAAAAAATAGTGGACCACGATAAAAATATGTATATATGCTTTAGAAAAGTCTATATTGTTTGTATAACACATATACAGAAATCTACGTTATTACAACAAAGGATGATGGTCTAAAGCAGTGGTCCCCAAACGTTACCGGTCACTGGGACATTTTGTACCAAGGAACTTCTGGATTCTTTCCACCATAGATGACGTGTTTTTAGTGTCAAGTCACTCAGGCGATATTAAAAATCCATCTGCTACTTTCTCAATGCAGCTGAACACAAAATTAAAAGCCTCAAACTAGCAAAGTTGACTAAAAAACCCACATATTTGGAAAGTTGCTTTTCACAGATCCAGGGAGGAAACAGAAGAAAAGCCTTTGACTTAAAAAATAAAATTACAAAAAATGAGTCCTTACTCTAGAGATCATAATAAGAATGCAGAATATTCAGGAACCGGCTATCTAAGGTTTTGAGGATGCTGCTGATAAAGTTGATCAAACAATGGTTTTATGTCTAATATTATATTAAGAAAATACCAGTTTTAGTCTTTATTTTTTTGGTTTCTCCCTTTTTGATACTTTTGGGATAAGAGAGAATCTACATACCATTTTACCCTTTGCAGCCTCATAATGTTTAACTATTGTCTGACCAGCCTACTTTGCTAAAAGATTGTGCAGATTCAGTGATTCTAAATACTGAGCAGTCTTAGCAGCTTCAATAAAAAACTAAAGATCTAAAGTGTCATGAGTTCAGTTTCTGCTTCTGACTTGTCACCTCTGTTTTTTTAAGGTTTCAGAAAAGTCAGGAACATCATATTAGAGGAGCTGCTCTCAGCTCCAACAGTTAAAGTGGCACCAAACCACAGATGCTCCTAAAATTAAATTCAAAAGAAAAATGTTAAACAGAAAGCCTCTGCAGAAGTAGACAAGCTTTGACCTTAGCAAATTGTTTGAAAATGGAAAAGCAAGAATACCTCAAAGGTTCTCCACAGTTGGGTTGCAGAAGAAGTAAAAGTAGTGGTTATAAAAGGTCATGCTGACCAAAATATAGTAATTTCTGCTTAATTCTTATTCAGGTTGAGGAACCTTTTCTCCATCCATAACTTTAAATCTCTCTGAGAGCTCAAAAAGCCTCAACACAAGCCTGTGGGTTGAATGTATTATGGAAAAATGGCAAATCATCTGCAAGAGTGACAGACATCTGTGGGTCCTCTTACACTTGATTAGTCCTGTGGGGTCAATTTAAATGACAAAAGAAAATTCATATCTGAATTTGCTTCACAATGAACTACCTGAAAGCATCCCACATAGAGATACTTGTTTAAAGAGACTATTGTCTGTAACTTTATCTGCAGTAAAAGAAGCTACGGCACTGGCTAAAGAAGGGAATCACACATTTAGATACGTTTTCATACCTGAAAAACAAAGTTGAGTTTCCTAGGAAGCAAACTATAGTCTGACCACACAGCCCAACGTGAAAAACAACTGTCCAGAAAGAATTAAAAAAAAAGTTTTCTGATTTCAAATTTGTCTTTTTTTCCAGGTAAACTAAAGCCTGAACATTACAAGAATTGATGCAAGGAAAAGTGCATTTCTTCTCGTGGGTGTTCTCTACAGGCTGTTTGTTACATTTACATTTAAATGAAACGATTTGTTAATTCAGCATGACTTTTTAAAGTTAGAAAGCCGACGTTATGTATTTTTAGAGCACTGGCAGCTACTGGCTAACCGGTGAATATTGATGACATTGAGAGGCAGTGCCGGTTAGTGCAATTCCAGTTTAAAGACACTATTTTTCCATAACTCTCCATTTGAAAGGCTACATGTACGGGTAGGGAGAAGCCATAGAGGTGTGGAAAGAATTAGGATTCGACCAAAGTTTTGCAAATCAGCGCAAAGCTGCTTTCCTCTATGACAGAATCAGCTGATTTTTGTTGATTATGCAAGGGCTTCCCTACTGCAATGCTACCTACATTTCAGGCATTTGACATGTTCAAGAACTTGCTTAGTTTGCTGGTCTTGCTCATGGCAAATAGTGTTCACACTGGACTGTTGCTACTCAGTACTCTCGCATGTTCTTACCGTTGGAAGAGGCTTGGTGCGAAATGTCGAAGTAGTGCAAAATTTGCATATCTTGCCCCAGGCCTTTTCTTTTACAGCTCTATTCCGATTTATGAAATACTTTGTCATATAATTCAGAATGGAGTCAAACCACCATTATTAATCTCTCCTTCATGATTAATTTTCAAACGGTCGGAGTCCATGACTGGTTCAGAGTTGAACTGGTTTAATTTTTCAACACACAGGCTCTAAATTTTTTGCGTAGATCCCAGAAATTGACTTTAAATAAGTTAGGGAGTGATGTGTAAACACTAAAGTTTTGAACACTGAAGCAAGAAACGAGTATGCACCCACATTTACTAGACTTTTCATGGAAGTGGTCGCATAAACGTTACATAATGTTGCATATCACTGCTTTTCTCCGCTTCAGAATCTGCTACAATTGCATTAATTGTGTAAATTAGCCGTAGCTAAACTGTAGCCAAAGCTCTGGTGTTAAAGGGTTAGGAAACTGGAGTGCCAGGAGAAAATAATATCCATAAAAATGCACATTTTCTTTTCATACTTATGTTGATGTGCAGTTGTGTTTTAGCTGTGAGCAATTCTTTGGCTGCATGAGCACAGCCTGGTGTTTGGATTTTCTTATTTTTCTTATGGTTATCTTTTTATATGATGAAATTTTTGCTCAACTGCTGTCTCAGAAGCAGATTTTTTTCCGGGATGAAAAGTCATAAAAATCCAAATTTGCTCAGTGTGAGTCGCACAGGAACAATTCTCATCGAAAACGGAGATACTTGATGAGAAAATTTAATCATTTTTGGATAATTTACACTTCAAAAGATTTCATTTTCAGAGATGACTTAAAAAATGCAAATTCATATTTAGATCTTACAAAAATCTCTTGTTGACATCCAACTGTTTGAAAGAAAAATATGTTAAAGAAAAAGTGAAATTATACTTGCTGGAAAGCCATTTTTTAAGTGGAGAAAAAAAATCCATAATGAACTGTTAATGACATGAAAATATGATTGACACAAGAAGCCTAAATTAAACATAAAAACCTGTTTTAGTTATTTATACAGTGAAAGTTATTTTCAGTTCTCCCAGGTTTTGCACCTTTTTGCTTCTCTCTTCCCAGTTCCCTTCAGTGTTTTCTCCCTTGAGGATTTTTAGCTCTCTTTTGCTGCGTTTTGTCCGTTCTGTTCTCTTCCCTGTTTTGCCTGTCATTTCATATTGTTTGTACTGTTCTCTCTCTGCCTCTGCAGCGCCTTTGGTTTTATTCAACAAGCTATTAAAATGGATTTATTCTTTCGCTCTGCCTCTCCCTTATTCGCCTGAATCTGAGTGTCCTCTGTGTTTTTCCACACAATAACAATACACTTGTGACATTATTTATTGTAACATTATTAGATTTCTGCCACACATAGCACTTTGCTTTTAGACCAAAAAGTTCCATTTTGGTCTCATCTGACCAGAACACCTTCTTCCACATGTTTGCTGGGTCACTCACATGGCTTCAAGTAAACTGCAAACAGGACTTCTTGTGGTTTTCTTTTAACAATGGCTTTCTTCTTGCCACTCTTCCATAAAGTCCAGATTTGTGCACGACTGATGGTTGTCCTATGGACAGATTCCTCCACCTGAGCTGTAGATCTCTGCAGTTCATCCAGAGTCACCATGGGCCTTCTGGCTGCATCTCTGATCAGTGCTCTCCTTGATTGGTCTGTTAGTTTTGGTGGACGACCATGTTTAGGTAGGTTTGCAGTTGTGTCAAACTCTTTCCATTTGTGGATGATGGACTGAACAGTGGTTCATGGGATGTTCAAAGATAGGAAAATCTTTTTCTATCCTAACCCTGCTTTCAATTTCTCCACAACTTTCCCCCTGACCTGTCTGGTGAGTTCCTTACACTTCATGATGCTGTTTTCTCCCCAATATTCTCTTGACAAACCACAGAGACTGTCACTAAACAGCTGGATTTGTATACTGAGATTAAATGACTCACAGGTGGACTTTAAGTCATTAAATGAAAATTTGATCAGTCACCAGTTAAGCAACTTCTGAAGGGGATTGGATGCACTCAGAGAAAAGGGGCTGAATACTTTTGCACACTGCATTTTTCAGTTTTTTTATTTGTAAGAAAAAAATTGAACTCTTGTATAATTTTCTTCCCACTTCACAAGTGTGTGTCACTTTGTGTTGGTCTTTCACAAAAAATTCCAATAAAAACACAAGGATGAAAACACATATTACTTAAGCTACCCTTAAAGTGCTCTTTGTATAGATGAGTATATTTGGGTTGCTGCTCTCTTGGAAAATGTCAGATAATATAAAACCACAAATCTACAACCTTCTTTTCCCTTTAATTTTACTTTTTTTTTTCAAACAGCTTTCAATAAAACAATGTTCTGTTTTTTGCAACAACTATATTGTTGCAAAAGGTTAATTGAATCTTCATAAACTGGCGTGGAATGACTAGATTATTCCAATTATGTGAAATTAAGTAAAGTATAAAGACTGTGATTGTAAATAAAAAGGTTCCTTTTACTCATCACAAAAAAATACTGTGCTGAACTAAAACTCAATCCTCCTGCAGGCAGAAATTAAGTTCAACCGTAACTTCAGTGGCAGCGCTTTGACTTGATTCATTCCAGCCTCCTTCATTTTCTCGTGTCTGACATCTTGATTAACTTTGATGAGGTTGGAACTGAGGAGGTTTTGTGTATCCAGGGAAGTTTTTATGAGATTTGTTGAGACTTTTGGCTGGGACAGCCACTATAATAACACTTTATCAGCACACAGGGATGCAGAAGCCTATAAACCACATTCATGCGATATGCCTACAGTCACGGATCTTCCCGGCTGTTTTGCTGGATGCTGGTGAAATATCGACCCTTCAGCCGGCGAGAAGAAAGCTCGACTGATAAGTTTTACTGACGAGTCAAGTGGAAGTGGCTCTGCGTGGAACTGTAGGTTTGCAGTGAGTGACAAAATGCAATCACATAAATATGCACCTTTTTAATATACATCCTCTGTTGGGTTTTTTTGGTACTCGGCTGTTTTGGTTGCCAGGGAACAGTATCAGATGAACACAGAGGCTTATCTTGTCACATTCCTAATTTCCTGTGGACCGACTCTCCCCTGTGGCTGCTGTTACCGTGATGATGGAGATGAGCCTGTTAAAAGAGCCGTGTACTCACACAGTGTGGAGAGGCCTGTAATGACTGGGTAAACAACCGTTGACCATATGGAGCTCTCTATTGCCAGGAACAGCGCCGGACTCCCTCTGTGCATAAATTTCATGTCTCCTATGGAAACCCAGCTTAGTAAAAGACTTATGCATGCCGAAACTATCGTTTGACAAAACAAAACAAAAAAAAACCAGGTGATGGGTTTTGGTCAGAGCGTCTGCACCAAAATAGTTTTTGGATCCAGAGCCGACGGCCCATAAATGTAGCCTCAGATAAAAAGACAATGGAGGCTTTCTCAAGAGGAAGTGAGTGAGAGTTTTATAAAAGTGGTTGTAAATGCACTGAAATGGTTTTCTAGCAGCAGGGAGTGAAACCCGTAGAGCTGAATGGCCGTCCTTCACAATGCAGAGAAAACTGTACATATTTAGGAAAATTGCACCATTTTCTTAACAGAATTACCAGGAGCAATTCCCATCTCACTAGTTACAGGCCAAGAAAAATGTTGCAACTTTTTGAAATAAAGATTTCTAAAGTTGATGATTTTCGTTTCAAAAAAGCAGAAAGCCTATGAATTATTCAAAATGATCTAATTCTTTTAGATTTGGCTAGTTCACATTCTTTTTTTAAATCCTAAATTGCATTTTAGTTTTTATTTATTTTTGTAAAACTTTTTCTGTTTGAGTTAAGCAGATCCATCAAAGTTGGCCTTGTAGCTTCCTTTTTTATGTTATTTATGGAAATTTTCATTTTGATGAGCGCATTTGACTGCAATAAATTACTAAACCAGATTCAGTATTTTTACAAACCTCAGATATTTCTTTAAAAGTACACTTTTCATCTGAACAATTATGCTAATGTATGGGGTAAGATAACTGTCAAAATGACAGGTATGCATGAAGTTGTGCTCAAAGTTGCCTAATACTTTGCCTTTGTTTTGAGTGTGACTTTTCCTTTGTCCTGAATACAAAATTTCCTCTGTAAACTTCTTAGCAAAAGTACATATTGAGTCTTAAAACATTGAGCAAATTAAGCATGCATTTTGAGACTCATTTATTAAACTGAAAGAGAATTAGAATATTATTGATCCCACAGTGAGGTAATTATGCTGTTACCATAGCTCTGTTAAAAAAAATAAAAGTATCAGAAGGCGTTTTGTTGTTGTCATGCGACAAAAGCTGATCCTGTAAACAATGCGCTAGCGGATCATTTCTAACCCAGAAGTGGAAAATAGTCCAAAAACAAGCAGCAGACATTCCACATATTGAGTGTAAAAAAATAATAAAGTACATGTTCGTCAAAAAAGAGAAGAATGATAAAACAAAATAACACCAGCAAGCAAGCTAATTCGCTGTTAAAGTAGGATAACTAGCAGCCGACTGCAGCAGCAATTAAAGAAAAGTTGAGAAAATATGTCGGTTGGATCAGAAAACCCAGCTTTCTTTTTTAATGATTGTTTTTGCTGTCGTAAGGCAGGACTTGCTCTGTTTTAGCTTTATTCACACACTTTTAAAGTGGTGATAAATGTGGTGTAATTCTTTTGTTTTATTGTTCATTAAGTACACGGTCTCTTGCTCAACTGCACATGAATGTTGGTGACGATATTATTTGATCAATGATCTACGTTTACGTTAATAAAGTAAAGCTCATCTCTGGGGGTAGTCGGTTAGCATGTGCACTTTGTTAAATTGATGTTTTGTGGTTCAATATAAATGCTTGTGCTAAATAAATAAATGCTAATAACAATATAAAATATCGCTTTTTTGGGTATTTTTTTTCTTTGTAGCTTCTCAACAAAGGTTTCTTAGTTGATGAGC
Source organism: Oryzias celebensis (assembly GCA_014656515.1). Taxonomy (NCBI): domain Eukaryota; kingdom Metazoa; phylum Chordata; class Actinopteri; order Beloniformes; family Adrianichthyidae; genus Oryzias; species Oryzias celebensis. Next base: position 4,956,002 of record BNCR01000008.1, on the reverse strand, counting down.
AGCAGTTAACGTGTTTTGTGTTGAATGTGTTTCCATAGCAGAGTGTTTAACCAGAGTATCTCATAAGCACTTGACTGCTTCGTAATTGTTCATGTTCCAGTCAGGCTGGCTGTGTTTGTGCGACACTTTCCCCTCATAAATATCCATTACAACACACTACGCACAGATTTAATTACTCAAGTGGTATTCACATGTCAACCAGTGAAGCCTACATGGAAGCAGGCCAGCCCGTGCACTGCAGAAGGCATGTTACCGTTGAACAAAAACAATCAATCTTGCTTTCAGAAATACTAATTACCATTCTTTCCTCTCCCCTCATGTCAGTAAATGAAAGATTTCATTCCTGCAGTGGAAAATTTGCAAAGGCAAGACTTGACCTGGTATGTAAAGTGTGGGCACGTCAGCTGTGTTGCAAGTGTGTTTGCAGAAGCATGTTAATGGCCTCCTCAGTCAGAATGTAAATGACTGCCTCAGCCCCTCATATTTGCTCCTCTCACTGCTCCAGTGCTGGTATAATAATTACTGTGTGCTCCCTGCACGAGGAAGCAGCTTTCATCCATAAAGGCTTATTAAATCATAGCGCAGACTATGGGAAATAATCAAAAGCATCTTGGTGTTTGTGCTGCCAAAATGCTTTCTGCTTCAGTTTTGGTTCATTTTGGTTGACTTTGAGTTGCCTCCATGGTAACCTGCGCTGGGTTTTCCTGTCATAATGTCTAGAGGGAGTCATTGTATTTCCCTTGATTGTGTTGTGTGAAGCAGGTGTGATACATAAGATCGACCACAAAGGCTCTCTAAAATCACCTCTTAATGATATACTGTCACATTTTAGGCATAAAGACGAAATTATCTTTGCTTTGGCCCAAAGAAATATTTTCAATATTCATAAGACTCTGAAATAGACGTCTGCATCAGGACTTCATCTAACCTCAATTTGTTTATTTTTGTCAGTCATGCAACTTTAATGGTTCCGTCATTCTGTTAAAGTGATTGCATTTTGTTCCACAAACATTAATCTCTTTTCCATTAATGCTGCACACAGCTTCATTCATAAATGTAATGAAAAAGTTTGAGCTGTTTGCAGTTTTGGAAATGAGCGATACTAGTTAGACAATCCAACACTTTTTTTCAGTTTACACATCATTTTTAACACTTCTAGTTTACTTCAGAGTAAGAGCCTGGTCACACCGCCCGAACTTTGCTGGAACGTACCTGGAGCGGCGCAGAATTTTGACAACGCTCGTCAGTTTTTTCACAGCTCTTCATACAATACTCAAATAAACTGACAATGTTTAGCACAATGAACAAAACGGTGTAATAGACCCAAGATGCCAATTTTTAATGTATGAAGCTATTTTCTCAAAGACATTTTGTGCCGGTAAGAAAGACAAAAAGTTTTTATTTATAATTTATATTAATTTATAAAGATTTTTATTTATAATTTTGAAAAGTAAATATCTAGATTGTATCCATTTAGGTAAAATAATTGGGCGGTATTGCATCACCACAAAGATAGTTGAATCATTTATGCATTGAGATGCTTATAGAATCACGTGAGAGAAAAAGATCAACAACCCGAGTAATTTATGCTGAGCTAAAACTGGAAGTGGAATTACAAATCCATCCATTTTCCAAATACACTGAATCCCTTTTGGGGTCACAAGGATGCTGGAGCCTATCCCAGCTACTGTTGAGTGAAGGCTGGGTACACCCTGGACAGGTCGCCAGTCCATCGCAGGGCCAGAACTACAAATTATTTGTTAAAATAAGACCCAGAGTTAATCTTATTTTCTAATGATCAATGAGAAAACTAAAAAAATCTTAACTAAGCCTCCTGTCCTGCATTACAAACCATGTTTCCCAAGTTTACGGCAACATTTCTTCATATGAGATGCAGATTTCACAAAAGAAAGTCAGAGTGTGACTCCAGTTTTCATGCAGCTGTCAGAAATAAACATCTAGAAGTTACACATCCAAAGCTGCTGAGATAAAGTTTAAGAGGCGTCTCCATACTGCAGTTGAAGCAGAGTGACTGCACAGACTCTCATTTCTTCACAGCTTTTGTGAGAAGAATCTTAATTGCCTCATGCAGATAACATTTGTGGGCAGCCCAGTCTGTATTGTGACATCCTCTAATCATGTGTCCAACTTCTGTTCACACATCCGCCCGTCTGCTCTGATCTGATACTCTCAGTGCCCTCTTTCTGCCTCCAATTCACTCCCTTTTTGTCTGTCACCGCGGCTTTCATTTGCATCTTTCTTCTCGGCTGCCGCTGCCACATTCTAATTTCAGCAGCATTCATCTGTGTTCCACACAGACCAATTCTTTGCATGTTGGCTGCTCTGCACCTTGCTCACACTCGCCCCTCTCTTTCCTTCTGTCTGGGTTTTACTCTCCAATTACCCTGATCCACTGATGTTGATTGCACTGAAACTGCGAGTCAATATTTCTCTGAAAATGAACATAATTCCAAATTTGATTTATTTTTAATTTTCCCAACTTTTTCTTTTTCAGTCATCATAACTTTGTAGCTAGATAAACACAGTCTTTGTGTGCACATAATATAATCCAAGAACATTAAAATCAATTCTTTTTAAGGACAACACAATGTAAAGTTTCACACTGGCTTTGTTTTTGCGATTATTTCATAATTACCCATAAAGCAATTTCCCTCGTTTTTTAATACAGTTTAATGGGCTTAATTTTAACAAGTGAATAAGGAAGTATGGACACTCTTGACCTTCAACTAATTAGCCACAATTGACATATAATAGACTATGTTGTTAATAATTATATAGTTAAAAAAACACATCAGTGGGATAAAAAGGTGAGTTACTACCTGGATGTGTGGCTGCCTGCAGACAGCATGTTCAACATGGCCTAAATAAAGAAAACCTTGGATATGTTTTTGTATTTTAATCATGCACCCAATGTGACTAACCAAAAACTGGATCTATGAAACTGAGAACACAGACAACTACAAAGAAAAAAAACTGCAGATACGTCAACTGAACTTTACCCAAACAAAGAACTGGAAAGAAATTTTAAACTGTTAATCCATAAAGGTTTGAAGACCCACTCTGATGAAAAATGTCTTTTGGTATTGTTAACATGCTCTTGTGGCATTTTTCTGGTGATGGAGAACACATAGTAGGAAAATTAGGCTTAACAATGGCAATGCATTGAATTGTTGTCGGAAAAAGCCTTTAGCTGAGACAGAAGCTACAATCAGTAGACCACAAGCTCCCTGCTCCGTTCCATGGTGACGCATCCACTGGTAGACGAATAGATCCATGTACGTCTTTAGTTTCCTCGTCTGAGCTGGGATCTTTCTCAAAACTGTACAGCTGAAAAACTTCAATATTGCTCGCCATTTTTGTTGTACCAGTAATGTTAGGTTGGGGTTGTGACGGGCTGTAAGCTGACGGGAGAGAGTGTAAACAAAGAGCTCTCAGTAACGGAAGGTGAAGTGTGTGTGTGTGTGTGTTGGGCACAACTCAGAGGTGAATTTCTAATGAACTACTGCTGCTCTACAGAAACTATGTTCTTGAAAATCTAATTTCTGGCTAAAAACTGCTAAATCATAATTCCAAAAACACCGGCTCTTTGACTAACCCTAACTCTTTGACCTTTTACCCAATCAATGGGAATCTGCCGATTCTGACATGGAGAAAAGCGGCTTTTAAAAGAATAGAATTTGCACTGTAAACATGCAAACATAAAATAATGTTGTATTTCTGTTGTTTTTGAGTATAAGGAGATCACAAGCCTTGTTTAGACATATCACAAAATGCCATTGCGCTGCGATCTAAATTCTGATTTTTCAGCAAATTCGGCAGGTGGCGACAATTAGAAAAGAGAAACATCAGTCACATATTTACATGAGCTGCAGAAGTTTTAGGAAAACGTTTAAAATTGACTATTTCCGTCCGGGCACATTTTAAGGTCATGCGGTGGCAGTCCAGTGACAGGCGGGGAGGACGCCATTACAAAGTCAGTTGATAGCTGGGCGACCACACGTCAGCTGGCAGCAGCTCTGCCTGGACGATGTGTAAATGTCTCTGGATGGCAGTCGTCCATATCCAGTGCCACCGTCCGCCTGGTAGCCCGGGGGTTTATGAGAAGCGGGCCATTATGCACGCTTGACTGCCGCCGTTTACAATTATGACCAACACCAACGATTTAAAAAAAAAATCAGCATGAAATCTTCAAGATTCTGCCAATGTCTTCCCATGGCATGGTGGCAGTTGTATTCATGTTTTGCATATCAACCCAGCCTTGAAACCAAACTCACGTTAAACAACAGGAGCAGTTTAAATCAGTGGGATGTCTGTGTGCCATTGTCTTTACTTTTGGTAAACTCAACATCCTGACATCATTTTGACTCTTGGTTTGGAGTAAAAACTTCCAAATGTGTGACAGCTAAAGCACAAGATTCTCATGAGGAGACTTGCTTTGACTTTTAATTTGAAATAAAGTTCAATTTATGTGTTATTTTTGTGCAGACTGTTCAGATGTCTACAAAAGTGTTAGAGATTTTCTTTATATATTTAATCTACCTTTATTATTCATTCTGTTTGTTTTTTTCTTTTTTGCTTACAATTTTACCAACCTGGAGGGCCTCGTCTTCACTCCTGACATGCCATTGTCAGGCAGCATAAAAAGCTGTACTGTGGGTGAATGCAAATGGAAGAAAAGGAAGTGGCTGAGGATGCTGAGAGCAAAACAAATCTCCTTGTTTTAATGTAGTGAGCGTACGGGTCCCTTCGCCTGCTTCTTGTTGTTGTGAGTGAGGGATGCAGGTAGATGCAGCTTGCGTTCTTAAAAGCCGTGATTTTGGGGATAAACTGGTGTGTAGGTAAGAGCGGGGGCCTCGGCAGGCAGATAAAAGGAGAGTCCTTCGGCTTTGACGTGGTGAAGAAGCTGGAAAATGCAGCACTCCAGGCTCAGGAGCTGCACTGCCTCCTCCTCAGGGATTTACTTTCCCTCTCTGTTGTATAATGTCAAGCTCCGTATGACACAGGAGCAAAACAAGAGTATCTATTTAGGTCTGCTCCCTGTGTGCGTCCGTGCACAAACGAGGTCAGGTGGTTTTAATTGACAAAGCTGTAGAGGCCTAACTGTGCGGTGGACATCGAGTGCAGCGTGTCGTCGCTCACGGTCAAGGACACAAAGTGGCTTCATTCCTTCTTCTTATCTCTAATCTTCATTATGCCATTTCCCCTCACTGCCATTTATCAGCTGGACCACTTCTGCTCTGCCCACCAACACATCCGGTGATAAATTGCGCATCCCACAGTGGATCATTCTGCATGAATCACTGCTGCTGCTCTTTAACATGGAGCTGGATCTACTGTTACTTCTGTTTGCTGCCACAGCAGAGAGAGAAAGATACCGTTAAAAAGTTAGAAGTTCTTCTATACTTCAGGAGAAGAATATATATTATGAGCAGCAGGGCAACACAGACACATTTGCTTTCCTAATCATTTTGTTTTATACACCATAAAAAAACATTGAACCGAATTTATACAGCAAGTTCTAAAAAGCCTAAAGTCCCACTCCAACTATATATATTTTTTCTACTGTAAAATTGTTCCCAGTGATCTTTTAACTGTTATTATGTAGTTTTTAGCCATAACCAAAAAGCCTGTGTATATTTTCTGCAGAGCTGCAGGAGCTGATTAGAAATTCACTTTTGGGTTGTGGGAGGGACTGTTGGAAGTTAGCCTTGCTTATTTCCCAGCATGCTTTTGTTTACAGTCTCTCCCACGAGCGACAAGCACCTCAAAAGCCCAACATTAGCATAGCAAAAAAAATGAATTAAAAAAAACTCTGAGAAATATTGGAAGTATCCAGCTGCACAGTTTTGAGCCAGATGGCAGCTCAGATGAGGAAAATAACTACGTTAATGGATCGATTGGTCTGCAAGTGGCAGAGAAAGAAGACTTTGGCCTTCCTATGTCAAAGACTGTATCACAAATTTGAGCTTTTTCCAACATGCAGTTTTCATCTGCTCCTGTTCCAACACATTTTAAATTCAAAAATACTCAAACACAGTTTGAATCTTAAATTATTTTATATGTGTCCTCCATTATGAGAAAAATGCTTCAGGAACATGTTGAAAACACCAAAAACATGATTTTCATTGGATCTTCATAAAGAAAGTCAGTGAAATTCCCAATCCTCGCTTATATTTACACGAATCACTTGTTGGAGCTATTTGTGATAATAATAAAACATATTTGCATGGAAAAAAAGTGCTTGATAAAATGTTTTTTTTTCTTGCAATGTGTTTTTAAAGAATACAAAAGCAACCACTGAAGCTCAGTGCAAGTTTTTGAAAATTCGACCATCTCTCATCATGACGATCCCTTTAAAACTTTCCTCTATGGATTCTAACGGCATGAATGACTCAGAGTTACAAGTGGCAGCCAGGTAGAACGCATCAGATTGCTGTGGGAAAAAAGTCCAATGCTATTCCCTCCCCAATCTTACCACAGAATATTTACTGAGAAAAAAAACGTTTTCCTAAGACAAAAATAGAAAGACAAATATTGGTATTAAACACAATTTAATTCTATTTAGTTAAAACCGATTTATATGTAATAAAATCTAATGGTTTGACAGAGCCTGTACTCGCTGGAGGGAAATGCTGCTTTTTTAGCTTCTTTTAACAAAACTCTGGTCAGATAGAAGTTTCTAGCAAACTCTTGATGTTGAAGACCTGTTTTATAGGATGGTGTACATGGGTTCAATTTCACATCTGAGAATGTGTTTGTGTGGCTTTAGCTAATGCACTCACACAACACTGCTGTGTGTTGAAGTGCAGTTTTAAAAACAGGAAAGTTACCCCAGCTTCCAGTTTAAATGTGAAGTCCATGTGCAGATGGGCTCTGAGGTCCTGTGGCACTAATAGAGCATTGGGTGCAGTGCGTCGATCTGGCAGCAGGGTAACATGAACAGCGCAGTGTGATTTGAGCTGCGCATCCAGAGTTAAAAAATCTGAACTTTGGCAAATACGTACCATGTTAGTCAATCAGGGTCTCTGCTTTGGGCACGTGACGTGTTCAGTGACTCAATCTGCAGTTTGGAAACCAACAGAGAAGCTGATCGATCATGAGATTTGATGTTTTTTTTATTTGCATCGTGACAATAATAGAAAGATTCTCTACTTTTATTCTTTTTTCCCCTCATTGGACAAATGCAGGACAGCAAGTCATCAAACTGGCTTGCAGAGAGACAGATGTACCGCTGAAAGCTGTCATTCACACACATCTTCCTCTGCAGGAGTGGAGCTCACCCTACAGGGAGAGACAGAATGCTCTCATTTACCCAGAGACGGAGACATTATTACTGATGCCGTTGTAGAGTTCTTCAGAATAAATAAGTTTGATCTCTCAACATCATCCATGTCTTCCTTGAATTGTAAATGAGTAATACACATACACTGCTCCATGTAGCGATCAAGCTAAAAACGTTTGGTGGTAGCTCCTCCCACACACGACTTGGACATCAAGTTTATGAACACATTTTTGGACATGTGTCCTGCAGTGAGTTCGCCACATGGCCGACGCGACTTTGACACGTGAATCGCACTTGATGTGATCCACCACTCAGGTTTTTCGATGTTGGCCACAAGGAATGCTTTTAAAAAAGCTCACAAGATGATCAGATCATCTTTAACATTCACATTGTCACTCAAATGACATATTTATCTTTATTAAAAAAAAGGAATTTTCTTGATTCCTGTTTTCTGCACTGTCCTGATATTATTAAAGGACTTACACTGTTTTCTCTGCATCTGCCTTTCCATTTCCATTTCAGCTTGTTCTTTTGTAAAACTAAATCCCATCTCTTATTATGCTTAGTTGACAGTTAGTGTTTAATTCATCTATAAGTACAAACCTTTCTTGCCCTTAACGAATCCTACTCTCCCATGAGGAGAGTCATTAGCTTCACCTGTGGTCGGCCTGTCGTCAGCTACAGATGGTAACAGTGCAGTGATGAGGTTATAGAAATAAAAGCTTTGCCTGCACCTGTAACTGCAAACTGTGGACGCCACCATTCTCAGCAAATTATGGCTGTCAGTGCTCATGCAAAAAGCAAGCCATTATTAGGAGTCCCTAATTTCTGATCATGGAAGACTAGATTGCTGCTGAAAAGCTTTTTAAAAGTATAAAACTGAAGAAGATCTACAAAGCAGACTGTAGCCTGACCTCGACAAACGAAGAGATTCGGATGGAGAATGATCCCTATTTTGATGTCCAACTGGACGTACTGACGAGAGCTTTTAGTCTTCTCCTTATATTTGATGCATTATTCTGCAGCTGGTATTCTGTTGTAGAATTGGTGCTAATACTTAAGAGCTGTCCCTTAGAGTTTAAAGTATTGGCTAACATGGAGCTGCAAACCTTCACATCAGACCTGCCTTCATGTCTCTCTGATACTACCAGCTGGTTGTTGGTTATCGGTGTCCACAGTAGCATGTGTTGGCCATTATTTTTTCTTTCAGAGCTTTAATTAACATGAAACACTGTTTTATTATTAGACCTATATACAATAACAGTGTCTGCTTGGCTGAGCAGCATTTAAATGATAACAGTGACTCTCACTTCATCAGTGTTTTGTGAACCAAATCACTCTGAAGTAGAGCCGGCTTGTTGGCTGAATCCCCAGATCTCAACAATTAGTTTGGCAAGCAAAACATATAACGAACAGCAGTGATGTAAAACCCAAAAAACAACCTCTTAGTGTTCTGCATCCTTTGAAAAGATTAATCCTAATATTGCACAGATCCTGAAGTTTCAGCGTCTGAAATAATCAAATCTGTGAACAGCATTGCATGGCCCCCAGGTTCCACCTAACCCTTTCCTCACTGCTCCCTGCTGACTCACTGTTATCTCAAAGGGGTGACGGACAGATCTATGTAATTTTTGGAAGAATTGGCAAAAGTACATTCTTGGATTTCCTTGGCAACTGAGGTTTTTTGTTTATGACATTCCTAATATGTTCATATGATATGTTATATAATTTTGTTCAGCTTGAAGCAAGAATTCATGTGTTTTGTCCTCATTCAGGCATCATTGTGTTAATTGTGAAAACAATCTGTTTGATCAACATAGAAATAAACTGGTGAATTCGCAACCATATAATGTCTAAAGTCCTGGTTGATAAACTACATAATGAGATAAACCAGATTATTCTCAACCGCTCTTGATAGTAAATCCACTTTTCTGTGTGTGAGATTGAGTCGAGGTGGAAAGATGTGATGGAAAACTCGAAGCCCTATAAGACTGATGTGATTAGGTACCATTCTTGCGTGGTGCATTTGTAATATTACAGTTAAATCTACTTTATGGTTCTCAGCGGAAAGGAGAAAGAAAGTTGCCCGAAGAAAAGTATCTGCACTGCTGCAAAGGCATGTGGCACAGCATTTCACACGTGTCAGATAAGAACTAAAGTATTAAATTCTGTTTACTGGAGAAGAATGAAAAAGAAGTTGTCTCCATGGAAACCAAGGAGAATATAAGAAAGTTATTGTAGTTTACTCATACAAGACAATTTTGTTAATAACTTGATGTTCTCTTCCTGAAACTCTAGATGAAGCTAAAATCCCAGAAAAATTAATACCCAGGTTTTCATTAAAGAAGAAATGATGCTGCTGTGTGTGCATGAATCAACTGCTATTATCTGTGAAGTCTTACTGAGCTCTGTGATGGGATAATAGGAATTATGGGTGTGCACGTACAGCCTCTAAAATACAATTAGATTCTCATAATTGCTTCTATTAAACAATGAAATACAAAAGGAGTCATTTGCTATTATTTCCTGCCATAGTTTTTTTGTGTGTTCTTATGTGATTTAAACAAACTAATAACTTAGTTCTGAAACTTTTACATAAGTACGTCCTCTCACTAATTGCCTTTGTCTTTAATCTGTCAATACCAGGCTATGAATCTCAGTTCTTTGAAGTTTTATAGTATTGGTGAGTCCATCTTTATAAATAACCCTACTTTAATCTGTCAAATAACTTTTTATTTCAGTGTTGATCAGGATTTCGAAAGCACTTTTCAGCTGATACTGTTCTCATGCGACCTACAAATGACCTTTTTCCTCATTTTGATAAGTGTACGCCCACCATATTTCTGGACCTTATGTCTTAGCCACAAGTACCTGTTGACCCATATGGGTGCTGCAGGGTTTTGAGTTTTAAAGAAAGCGTAGCTGTGTCTTGGAGTTACCTTGAGACTCGTGTGGCCACCTTAAGGGACATTATGAAAATGGAACTGGTAGTCTGGAAAATGGTACCATAAATATATACATTCACTGACTAATGACGTACAGGTGATGCTGTTGTACACTGACCTTATACTACGCTCTAGTCTATAGTAAGGTGCAAATATTGGCTCCTTACTGACCGCACAAATACACACACAGTACATGTGATAAATGAGTGCCCGAAGGACCCCCACACAAATTCTAGATAAATTCTAGAAATTCTGTCCATAAAAACTATGAATGGAACCAGTGATGATGGACAGCCCTGCCAGAGTCCAACATGCACTGGGAACAGGTCCAACTAGCTGCCGGCTATGCCAACTATTCTCCTGTTCTGGTCATACAGAGCCTGAACAAGGCTCCTCAGACCCCATACTCCCAGTGCACCCTCCACAGGACACCGCGGGGGATGGGTCGAACACCTTCTCCAAATCCTTAAAACACATACGGACTGGATGAGCGAACTCGTATGAATCTTCCAGCACCCTAAAGAGGGTGTAGAGCTGGTTCACTGCTCCACAACCAGGACAGAAACTGCACTGTTGCTCTTGGATCTGAGGTTCGACTATGGACTTTGGACAAATTCTCCTCTCTAGTACCCTGGTATAGACTTTCCCAGGGAGGAAGAGAAGTGTGATACCCCAGTAGTTGGAACACACCGTCCGAACCACCAACCCTGTCTACAAATCCAGTGGTACAGTTTCCAATAGTAATGTGTCAGCCAAGACACTCCCACAACATCCAGAGACTTGAGGTACTCAGAACAGACCTCATCCATTCCCAGTATGTTGCCATCGAAGCGCTCATTGACTACCTTGGTGACTTCAGCTTGGGTGATGGAGAGCCCCTCCCCAAAGTCCTCAGCCTCTGCTTACTCAAGAGGAGGCATGTCAGCAGGATGGAGGAGATCCTCAGTAATCTGACAATGTCCCCAGTCGAAGTCAACAGTTCCCTACCTGCACTGAAAGCGGTGCCTGCAGAAAACTGCTTTTCCCTCCTGAGGTGCCGGATGGTTAGCCGGAATCTTTTCGAGGCCAAGCGATAGTCTTTCTACAGGACCAGGACCACATTTTTGCCTCGACAACAACTTGGGCCGCAGCTCGCTTAGACTGCCAACACCAGTCAGCATCCCTTCTGTTGGCATCCCTTACCTCCAGTGTCCACCACCGAGTTCACCGATTATCGACCATCACCACAGACCTTGCGACCACAGGTTCTAACAGCAGCAAAGACATTAGACATTTTCCCGAGTGTGCACACACAGCACACACAGCCGAAGTTCACCTGAAATAACTACAAAGTCTATCATTGATCTCCTGCAGAGGCCTTTAATACAGATTAAAGATAGGATTGGATCACCAATCCAATTGCTGATCTTTAGGATTAAATTAGGTTTGAAATACCCAATTTCAGATCAGGATCCTATTCTAGGGATTTAATTCTATAGGTTTATGTTGGAAAAACTGGTCCCTAACAAGGCTTTGAAACATGAACTGATCCTGAAAAATCTGGATCTTTAGTTTATCATCTCAGACGGCCTTCTTTCACAGTTTTAATTATTATAATATGCTTTTAATTATGAAATGTATATAATGATATGAGTCAAAATATTTGTAGTTTTAGATTTTATTTAAATTAAAAGAAGATGTTAAATAAAAGTGACATAATGAAGTTAGTACGTATCAAAACCTTTTTTGTCGGTAAATGCTGTTTCTGAAGGACACCTCAAGGCGATTCCACTTTAGTTAATGTTTAGTTGGCAACATTCGGCACAGATCACATCAACAGAAACATTTGGACAACATTGCACACCATAATAGCGCTCTGGTGCTTTACACTTCAAAAGCTTTCATGGATTGGCTGTCAGTCGGCTGGCAGCAGAGAGCCTCTTCAGCCCGTCTGTGACGGCACAAACGGAGACCCAGCAGAGCCAACAGCGCAAACATGAGGTTTGAATTCCAATTTTTATTTACCGTTTTAACATTTTCTTTTAGCATGCAGTGATGTCTGTAAACAAAAATCACCCTTAAAACAATTCATAAAACTCTAAATAACAGCCTGAGTTCCAAGTCATGTTCTTTTCTTCATTTAATCATATACAATAAATGAATGTCACTGTTGGTTGCATTTGAGTTAATTACTGCTGGTGCTTTTTATCATTCTTCCCACATTCGAAGGCAAAAAAGGTCAAACTACATGGTGACATGGAGCCCTCTCTAGAGAGTGGCACTTAGACAGCTGGGCGCCATCCTGCTTCTTCGTATTGATCACTTTTGGGTATAAAAAGACGGAGAATGATGACAGCAAACGAATGCAGTGATTATCATACAGGTTTCAAATGTGTATTAAAAAACTGTATAAAAATGTGTTGGCTCTGACCTGGAAAGAAAATTATAAGTAACAAAGAGCGGAAGCATCAATTGTGTTTTTAAAATAGTTTTTCTTTCTTCTTTCTAGAGTTTCAGGATCATGTTGGGTCATTTATAGCAAGCCTGGGAGGCTGTGAAGAGCAGACTGTCAGATGGAGAGATAATGGTGCTTTATGATGGATCCTGCTAATGAAATGCCACTAACTGTAATGAGATCAGTGAAAAGTGAGGTTTTGACCCCCTCAAAAGGGCAGGAAGCATGTTGAAAGAATCTGCAGAGGATTCTTGTGATGTCTGGGACTCCTGACCTTCGGCACTCCTCCTCTCTGCTTCGGACATGTTTTTTTTTTTCTTTTTCTTTTTCCAAAATAAAAGCCTCATGGTACCAGCTGCAGCACAACATGAATCGCAAAGAAGCACACAGTGAAAATGCCAAAATGCTAATGCCAACATTTACTAGGGGCTAGGTGGCGGGGCTGTTCAAACAGCTGGGGGGTCAAGAAGAGGATTACTCATTCACTCTGAGCCTCAGAGGTTTACAGATCTGTAAATCGAGATGATGCGCTACATAGTAATTGCTATTCAAAAAATAATTGTGTTATTTGCAATCACACGTATTTAGCTTTTGACTTTAATATATCGTTTTCTAAGAGACTAGTTGTATTACAATGAAGTGACTCAGCAGAAGAGCTCTGACCCGTTTTCAACCACTTAAATCTCACTCCAATCACCTTTTGATCTATTTTCAAAGCATTCCCAGTGGTCTTTTAATTATGATTGTCATTTGTAACCAAAATCAAAAAACTTATGTCATTTTCTAGGAAATAAATTCACCTCTGAGTTGTGAGTAGGACCAGTGCTGAGATACTGAGAAGCTCTTGGCAAAGCTCAACAAGGGGGACCCTAAGACAAAATGTTTTTTCTTTTTTTTTTTTTTTTTTTTACCAAAAAAAGGTATTATCACACTTTTTTAAAATGATCAACTCTGAATTGAAACAATTACATAAGATAGGATTCAATTAGAAGACAGAAAGCAGCATACAATGAATCCAGTATTTGTAAGTGGATGCATCAGAATGGAGCGGAGCAGGGAGCTTGTAGCCCGCCCGCCATATTTTCCACGTCACAAATAGGATATTTTTCAAGCAGATGTTTATCATCTTCTCCTGATTCACAACAATTTGAATAAAGAAATACTCAGAAATGCAGTTTTGAGCCTAATTTTATATCAATATGTCCTCTATCAGAAAAAGGCTACAAGAACATGTTAAAAACACAATTTTCCTTCAAGTGGATACAAGTACTTTCTGTACTTGATTCTTGATGGCACACATTATTCCTTCATTCTGCAGTGCAAAACCCTCATTTGCCCCTCATTGTGTAAAGCTCTATCATTTGACAGAACATCACCTTTATATTTTATGCACCAAGAACCATCGCTAATTCCTTTCATTCATACACTTTTTTTCTTTCGAGGAAAATATTCCATGTTTGTTTCCCGCCCTTCCCAAAATATTAAGTATTTTTTCTTCTGTCATTTCTGTCCTCTTTTCCTCGCACTATTGAAAAGTCAATGAGTTGCATGAGAGGAAAGACATTTGAGAGCTGTCATCTTCCTCCTTTCATCTTTCCTTAGTGGTTAAGTCTCTGCAGAGAGGTCAGAGGTCGACCAAAGACATCTGCAGTTTCAGGAGCATTCAGAGGAGGCCGACACACAACGATCCAGTTTTCATTTACACCTTCCTGTCTTCTACCTTTGCTTCATCCCTCAGCTCTGCTGTCTCTCCCATGGAAATGGCGGCATAAATTCTCACCTGAAAATAGTGTTTTCATTCTGAGAGGGAGACATGTACACAGAATAAAGTGGTGTCAGTTTTTCCCCAAAGATCTTTCTTTTGTCAAACTGCGTTTCCATTTCCTACAGCTAGAGCAGTGTAAAAAATACACCCAGCTGTTAAAAAACAATGTAGAATTACTGTTAATGAGATTGAGTCTGCAGTCTTCAAACTCAGTTCTGCTGAAACATCTCTGCAGCTTCCACAGCCCATAGCAGAAGAAAGACCAAGTAAACACAGAGTTGTTCATTATTTCTATTATTGTTGAGAAATCATTTCCGTGGCTAATCTCCTTCCAAAGGATGGAGCAAAGTCACACTGAGTGATATATTTTTATACATTTTTCTGATAAATTGAAGAGTCATGGCTCTGCTGGATTAAAATTTAAAGGACTGAAGGGAGCAGCCAGCAATGGTGAAGCAACAAAGGAAATTGATTTTGTGCCCCACATCATTTCATGCAGCTCCTGGCAGGAGCACGGATGGCAAGGCACCGTGCCATGTAAGGGTGAGCCACGGTGCAATATACTTCCCTCTGTTCCTTTATGTCTCTGTGGAAGGTAGCCAGGGCAGCGGGCCCTTAGGAGGCAGGAAAAATGGAAGCTGAGCGGCACAGAGCACGGATAAACACATCCTTTATTTTTAATGGAATTCTGGTTTCAATTCAGAGTCAGAGGCCAATATTTGTAAAAGAACCAAATGGATTATTTGAATAACAACAAACAGAGAAGACAAAATGAAGCTGATTCTTGAAAGTTTGTTTAAAATTGTGCTGTGGCTTATTTCAGCCAAAAAACAAAGGAAAAAGAGAATTAAAGTTATTAGGGAAATGATCAAGGAAGTTACCAAGGAAAAGGATGCTACTATTTTGACATTATTGTTCATGAAAAGACATATTTGCATTTATTTATTTGCATTTATGCAGACACACTGGACACACTTTGAGTCCATTAAATATGATAACTGTAAAATAGAGTTTAATTAATTTCTTGAAAGGGAGTGGGAAGAAGGGAAATTATATAATCCCACTGCTTATAAATCAATTAAACCACCAAACTTTAGACGAATCAAACAGACCCGAAGGTTTTATTACATTTATTATTTAATAAAATCATCTAAAATGATTCAATGTACGTTAAAAAAAAGGAACTTTTTAAATGGATGGCAAACAAGACACTTCAACAGTCCTCAGCCATAGTTATTTGAATTTAAATTACTGGTTAATCACAAAAAGGCCAAATATTGCCTACTGATGTGCACTCATTTGGCAACTCTATTAGGTTTTTTTTTTATGGAAATAGCAAAAAACCAAATTCATACACAGAATTAGTAATTTGCAATAAAATGTCTTGGGATAAAAGTACTCAAAGACTAAACCTTAACTTCAATTTTCTTTTGAAGTAGGACAGATAAACAGTTGAGCCCCCTTTGAATGACATTAGGACTTGATGTAGGTTTTAACTGGTTTAAATGCTCAAATCAAATCAAATTGAATAACAAAGAAGTTGACCCCTTCATGCTTGAATGTATTTAAAATTCTATAAAAATAATAATCGCCACTGTTTTTACTTTGGAGGTGATACTAACTTAGGGGAGTCCTAACAGTTTAGCGACACATTGCATGAAAGGGTTATAGTGTAAAATGTTAACATTTTCATACGTCTATGACACGCTGATCTGGTCAATTTTCAGTTTACAAACATTTTAAATGTTGAAATTCTAATTCATACTCAATAAAATGCAGTTTATGCATTTAATGTGTTCACAGCATGTTATGAGACCAGGGTTTTTTTTTAAAGACCAAATCCAATGACAATTGTGTTTCTGGTGTTTTTAACATGTTATAGTAGCCCTTTTTCCATGGTGGAGGACGTCTCAGACTCAGGTTTTTTTTTTTTTATTTTGCCTAAAAACAGTACAATCATGAATAAACTTTTGCATTAGATCGAAATATGAGTGGAGTGTGACTTCTTTGAGTCATTTGTGGTGATATTTGCCTTTTTTGGTCACAGAAATGTTCTGAAATTCAAGATCACGCAGGTGGATTTTATCCATTAGAGCTGCTCTGACACAACATTTTTTTATGCTAAGCAAAGATGGAAGCACGCATGTTTTTTAAAACCAAATGTCATTTTTTTTCCCTGCAATCTTTGTAAACAAACAATGGAAAAGGTTTCATCGTTAATTGTCCTGTCAAAATGTCCAGTTGTTGTTGTAAAAAGTTGTCTCTGTGTTTGCAATGATTTTTTTGTTTGTTTTTTTTATGAAATTTATGAAATTTTCTTTAGTATTTTAGAAAACTAAAGTGAATAGAATCCAGCAAACTGTGGTCCAATAAAGACAGAGGATCAGCTCTAATGGTTTGACAGTTTGTTTTAATCAACAAACAACAACACCAAAAGTATAACATTTTTCTGACAGCTGGATGATTCAATTATTGACCTTACTGGATACATTTGTGTTGCTTACTTACATTTTCTGGTCATACTGTCATTGTGTCTGGGCCTCTGGCCTGAGCTGGACCCCTCTGGGCAAACTGGCATGCTTGTAATATCACGACCCGCAGCCAGTCACTTGGGGTGCTGCTGACAGGCCACAATGTGCTAAGCTGACCTTTATCTTCTCATTATAGTGTGTTTCTTGTTGCCAGATGTGGCAAAGCTGCTCATGGTGTCCACAGAGAAGGGCCTAATGCCCCGGAGCTCTTCCTCCTGTGACAGATCCTCATCTTTCTCACTCGGTCCTCCTTTGCTTTGTGTCTGTTTCTACAAACGTGTGAAGTTCTGATACCCGGCTGAGTGCTTCACAGGCTGTTGTCCAGGAGGAATTTGAAGTGCACAGCAACAACGTCCTTCAACACAAGTGCAAAAGTGGAAAACTGCTCACATGGGTTCTGTTTGCTGCCACTTCTTGTTCTTTTTCTTTTCTTACAGTCTCTGGAAAAACACTCATAGGAGTATTTCCAGACAAAAAAGTAGTTCTGTTATTGTCATTTAACCCAGTGGTCTCACACCTGTATGAGGCTCTTTTTTTCCAGTTTCACTCAACTTTTGAGGGTAAAAATGATCTGCATCCTCAATAAAATATCTGCAGCTGCTTTAAACTTTATTTGTTAACTAGATTTTGTGTAAGAACCATTAAAAAGTTATGTAGATTTTCCTTTAACCCACAACTGTTAAAGTGGAAGATGAAAACCAGAGATCAACCTCAGCCTTGTTTAACTTTTAAGGTGCAACGGATAAAAAAAACAGTTCCTAAAACTGGTAGTTCAATAAAATAAAAAATTTGAGCAACTTTATTAGCAGCATCCTCGAAACATTAGACAGCTTGTTGCTGAACATTATACATTAATATTATGGTCTGGGGGAACAACTGTCACAATAAATCCATATTGATTTTATGCGGAGAAAATGGCTGGTTGAAGACATTCTAGTGATTTAAAACTAATTTTCTGTGCTGAATGCCTAAATAGCATTTTTCTTATGTGATGCAACAAACAGATCGTTTACTTTGACTCCTGACCTTTAACAAAATTTTCAGTTTAAGCTAATTCCCCAGTTTTTTATTTTAGCTGCAGCACATATCATAAGCAGCCTCTTTATGATTTCCCTATAATGACCAAAGTCCATCAGAGCAAATATGGATTCAGTTAATGTGGCTTTTAGTATTAATGTTTGTAAAATATCAGACAAATAAATGGGATTTATAGAAGAGAAGATATGTTTTAGTGGCTTGTAATCAAAGTTCAATTACTTTCTGTTCTCTTTAGCAATGGTTTGATAACATTTACAATCATTGGAATTGTTGTTCTTGAACTGAATAATATGTCTGTGAGGACAAGAGCATACGTGCACTCAAACATGTTTGGGATTAACTGCTGCTCAGAATTGTCATCAAGCAAAAGAAAAAATCCCAGAACAGTCATGAAGATTTTCTTTAGGAAAAGTGTGATTTCTGCTCTGTTGGGTCCTCATGGAAATGATCCCTGCTGAAATAATGAGTCCCTGCAGCTGTGAGAGAACAAGCAGCCTTATCAGAGTGGCTGCAGGGCAGAGCAGAATGTTGTGCGATAGGAAAACTATCTCACGACTCTGACGTTGGTTGTGTTATTTGTTGACTCTCTGTGGCGTCAGGAGAGAAGGAGATTGCTTTTAAGAGCCTTAACACATATTACAAAGCTGTCACTGCTGGGAGTGCTGACAGCTGATTCCTATGTGGGGGTGTGATGCTCAGAGACACAGAGCATGCTAAGACTGTTGTCACAAAGGTGAGGGGTGGACAGACATACCTATAATTCTACAGCTGCAATCCACCAGCAGCTTCTGCAGATGAGCTGTTGATCCACCTGCTGTTAATATTCAGCCTGATCTGTTGTGCAGCAATCAGAGCTTCAGCACAGAATCTGGAACAGAAAGCAGCCCATCTTTTTTGAAGAGGTCATATTAGGAGGATTTTAAGAAAAGATGCAGATTCTACCTGGAAATTGTTTCTGCTGCTGATTAGGTTTCGCTATTTGACTCTAATAAATGTTTAAGGTTCTGCAGAATGTAACATCAAGAACACCTGATCTATTCAGTTATCTGGCTACGTTGGTGCAGGAGATTGCGACAGAAGATTGAGATTAAGACAGAAATGCAAGTTTGTACGAGACTGACATGAAAAGAAAAGGAATGTAATAAATATGTTAAAATATTATTTAAAAACCTGTAAGGACTATCAGAAATCCAGGATTTCGGGGAAAGGAGGTGGGTTTGCATTAATATCACAGTCCAGCTCACTTCCTAACAGTAAAATCAAACACATTTAAAATGCATTTGAAAACATCATATTGTCTATAAATCAAAACGTTGTTTCATTCATAATTATTTATCGCCCTTACAGGCCATATTCTGAATTTTTAACTGAGTTTTCTGACTTTCCATCGGCTGTTGTTTTAGATTCTGATAAAATAATAATAGTAAGGGATTTTAATATTGATGTTGATGACTCTAGTGACTGTCTAGGAAATGCTTTCTCAGCTTTTTTAGATTATGTTGGTTTCACACAAAAAGTAAATGAATCCACTCACTGTCACCAGCACACCCTGGACCTTAGTCTAACTCAGAGTATAGAGATCAGCCAGCTGAGTGTTGCTTGATAGAATTTCAAGCTTGTTATTTTCATTCAAAATAACATGTTCATTAAAGAAAAGTAATTTAAAAGCTACAAAATGGATTCTGACATGTGAGACTTTCTATGGCTGCTGATCAATTAAAGTTAAAGTCTCATCAGTTCCATCACACCTGGATCTGTGAAATGTGTTCTCCGCATTTGAACCATCCACAAGAGGGAGCAGTGAGCTGCAGACACAGCCGTGTTTGGGAATCATTTGGTGGTTTAACCCTTCCAATCCACCCCCTTAATGCTTAGTGTCTTTGGATCCCATTTTTAGAGTATGTTGGATAGAGCGACCATGGATTTGAACCCACAACTTACTAGTCTCAGGGCGTACACTCTCCCACAAGGCCACTGAGCTGGATTTGTTTGATATATTTAACAGATGCAGAAAACAAAAAGCTGTCTTCTGACATATTTTGGCACCAAAATTAATGAAGTGAAACTGCTTTGAATTTTTGTCTTTTATAAAGATCTTTGTTTATCACCTAAGGAAACCTTCTATTTGAAAATCGGGGGCAATAAGTCAGATATCAACCAAAAACATAACATAAAACATAACTGCAGGATAATTGAAACATAACATGTTAGTTGGTCCAAGAATAACCCTGGGTTAGGGAGCCTTTACACTCATTACTTTTACCTGAGTACTTTTTAAATTACAGTTTTGTTTTGTATTTTTTCAAATCGCCGACAGTCAAATTATGTTTTAGTTTTGTAAGTTGCCTACTTTTAAGTACTTTTAAAGAAGAAATACATTTGATGTATGAATTTCTGGCATTTAAATAAAGTTCTGCAGATCATTTAGACTTACCTATTATTCCGTGTCTGTTGGTAATTTTGGAAATTAAACCAGACTAAACCTCAATATGGAGCTCCTCAGGGTTCCGTTCCAGGACCTCCTACTTTCAAACTTTTCAAGTGTTTGTCTCCCACTGCAAACAAAAACAAACAAGACAATAATATATATATTTAAAATTTTTATTATGTACAAATGCCCAAAAAAAGATGATAATGGAAACTGTTATTGTGGTGTTTTAGTGGAAACAAAAAGACTTGTTGAAGCTCAACTAAAGTAAAAGAACAAAAAGGATGTGAGGGAAATTTGGATCACTGTTCTCGGGTACTTACTGTCCAGTAACTGGTGATGCTGGCATAAAAAAATGACCTAGTGATAAGTGGGGTGGCGACAGGGGAAGATTTTCTGCAGGACTGATAATGAAATGGACTCCAGGTGACAGAGGTCATCACTGAGAGAAATGAGCTGGCAGGATGCAGAAAAAGATAGATTAGAAGTAATGACAAGAGCGAGCTGGTCACTTTTAGGGAAAATGAAAGTGAAATACATTTGTTGAAGTTTACAAGACTAAAGGGATAATGTCTTGTTTTTTTTACTTTTGTCTTCTCCTTAAACGGACACATTTCTGCATATATTCTTGAGGCTGCATGTTCACTGTAAAAGTAAAAAGTAGTGCCTGTAAAGTCTTTACACAGGTCTTCCTGACCTCTACATGCAAGCATGAAACAACAGAACAAATCTGAAAGAACAATCTGAATCTGAAAGAACAGAAGAGTGGAGCGTCAAAAACAGTCGTGACATTTATTAAATCAGACTAAGCCTGAACGAGTAGACGGCAGAGGTAAGTAGGTTAAAGGTGTTTAGGCTTTGAGTTAGATTCACTTCAGCTGCACATGTAAAAAGTTTCTCCATCGAGTATCATCTCTGACCTCATACGCGGGATTTAACAGATTTTGTGCTCTTTGAAAAATAGATGAGAATAATGTCGAAGAAATAAATCAGTGCAGTGCAGAAAAATGTGCAAATTCAAAAAATAGAACTAATCAAAAAGGCATCAAAATCTGCCAAAGTTCATATAGCTGGTATTGAAAAACAGCAAGTTCAATTTGATGAGCCTCTCAGTGTTTCTACTTGGCAGAAATTAGACATGTGGAGTTCTTTAGTGTTGGAAAAAACACACTTCATCGACATTTATCATTTATCCAAACAAGTTGGAGGTTTCTGTACATGGTTTAATGTTAGTGTTGATCAGGCCATCAGATGTTGGCTGAATGGTCAAATGACATTTTGTACAGCTTTAAAATAAATTTAATAAATAAGTGTAAATTGATCTTAGAATTATTCTCTTTTTGAATTTACTTTGATTAAAGGTGGTCCCGCATGAACTGGAACGCTTTCCTGTGATCTGTTAAATCATAAATTTAACATCCTTTAATGTGTTTTTGAGGGCGTCCAAATTAAAATGTCCCAAAAAAAAGAGGTAAAGCTTTACATCATGTTTCATCAGCTGCAGCAAACCTCGAGCATTTGGCATTTCACTGAATTGCAGTTGTTCAAAGGTCTAATTTAAAAAGGTGATGAATTAATCAAAATGAATAATTTTATATGGATATGGAGGCTGAGACATTTTTAGATGCAGCTACTTTGTCTGGAGCATCAAACATTCCTACATCAATCTAATTTACAATTCAAGTTACAATTTAATATGATTTAGTTATATGTTGGTTGTTTTCTTTTTACTAATAAAATTTGTTTTATAATAAAGTGGCTGGATGGCTTAGTTGGCTGCATACAGGACTGGCTCCTGGAAAAGCAGGGTTTGTTTCCCGGGGAGTGTGATGAACTTGTCCACAATTTGGTCACAATTAGTTGCTTTACGGGTGTTTGTTAATTTAAGGAAACAAGACATTTACATACTTTTTTTAAGGTACATTTATGCAGTGGTGTGATTGTTTGTGATTGAACAGCAGTCAATAGTCATGTTTCTGTGCCAGCCTTTGATTGAATATGAAAACCTGTTTATCGTTTGAGCTAATCATAAAAAATAGGTTTCCTTTCCAGCACTGGCTTCTTTGTGTTTGCATTTTTTATGTATTCATGGTAAAAGCTGTAAGAGTTTGAAAGGTTTTCCTTTTAATTTTTCCAAAACAGGTAGTGCTGCTGGTTCCAAGAAGCCTAAATCACATAGACTTCTATTGAGAAATACACATCTATTACTCATTCAATCTATTTGTCAGAACAATAATTTTTGCTCTGCTACCTTTTTTTTTACATTCTTGATAATCATCACTTTTTAATTTTTTAACTGACCAATCAGATGCCTCAATAAAAAGTGCTCTCACATCAAATGTGAAATGGCAGTGTTCATATTGCCCAAAAACGGCGACTGAATTTTCTTCATTTGGTTGGAGCTGGAAGTGAACCATTTTCCACAATCAGTCCAGTTCTCACATAACATCAATGGTACCAACTCAGGTTTTAAATCTGCAGTAATAAACAAAAAAAGACAGGTGTTGCAACTTTTGATTTACTTCTAGATTAATAAGAAAAAATATTTTTTTAAAAATAAGCTTATAATATTCTACGTGGCTAATTGTTATTTCTTCTACTTGCATATAACGAGACACTTCTGTAGAGAATCAGAAGCCTTATAAATTCAATATGTCATGTTTGATGATAATTCATCCTAATTTCATAATTTCTCAGAATATGAAGGGCAGATAAGAGGGCGGAGCCTTGCTCCTATTTTCAGTTGCAGTTTTGGTGTAGTGACCTGTAAACATGGAGGGTCTGTTGCTGCTTGTCTGACAGCAGGATCAGACAGTAAGAAGACGGGGCATGGCTGACTCCCACACAGACACGTCAAGGACAACTGGCTGCATTAACTCTGTCCATTAGTGGCTGTCTCTCACATACAGGAAATGACAGATCGGAGCAGATGTGGGGAATTTATTAATATCTCAGCCTGTTTAGCTGCTTTACTTGCTGGTTGCTTGTCAGGAGGCATCATCTGCATTGATGTGCAGTGAGCCCATGGTTGGCTAAAGGAGCGAGTGTGTGTTGTGTGTCTGCATGTGATTAACATGGAAATGTGGATTTATGCCTTTCTGTGTTAGCATTACGAAGGCTTGGTTTGAAAAAGGAACAAAGGTTCAGAAACTTACTGCTTTGCTGTGTTTGCCAGCATTGCTTATCTGCAGAGAGCAAAGCCATGACCAAATTAATAAAGAGAGCATGCAGACAAAGACACAAAAGAGGAAAGATAAATTCAAATAAGTTCAAAACAGTTTTCCCAACAGCAGGTGACGGAAAAGGCTGTCAAGCCAGTTCATTACAAGAAGCCCTTTGTTTCAGATGTAGCTGCAAATTATTCAAATTCTCTTTTATTTTTAAAATCTCTTTTATTAAGTTAGTAAGAAAGTCAATGAACAGAAATATTTTATATGGCTGGATTGGCTGTATAAAAATAAGTCTCAGAAAACAAAAGAATTCTGTCAGTTTGTTAAATGTGTTTCAGGGGGCTGCTCCAGAATTTTAGACACATTTTAAAGTTTATTTTAGAAAATAAAAAAGCTTACTTTGAGGATTTTTCATAACATGCATTTCGAACGCCTCTTCTGCAAATGGCTAAAATTATGTTTTTTGTTGTTTTTTTTTATCAAAACTTGCTTCCTCCTCCATTTATTTTGGAACAGGAAGAACTTGTAAGGAGTGTTTGTATGTTTCTAGGAGAGTCCTGGGCTTTTCTGAATGACCAGCCCAACACGACACGGCTAACTTTAGGCCCAAATGACGCATCCGAGTTGCTTTGCTTCAGCCCAGAAACTGGTCAAAGTTCTCCTGGGTACCCCGACTGCCTCACACTGACCCGAATACATGTTCAAACCGCTCAAGTTTGATGAAATGAGTGCAGACTTTTTAAAAAGATGTGAGCACACGTGTCAAAGAAACATGCTATGCCATCAGGGAAAGGGGAATGTTTGAACTTTTAGATTTGATGGTCGTGTGATTCATAACTTGAGCTTCGGTGACTGAAGCCAGGAGTTAAGTCCGATTTATCAGTGGGAAAAGAAAATCTGCACATATTTTCCTTTCGACTACCGCAACTCTTCAACCATTTATGCAATTAACGTCATGCCAGCTGATTTGGTTGCAGAGAAAAGCTGATTTCAGCACATCACATGAGTAATGTGTTGCACATTGGTGCAAAGCCAACATGAAAAGCCATTTTTCTCAATGTCAGACCAGCTGATTCTCGTTGATCACGTGAACAGTTAGGCAGTTACGTTAGGTCAAAGAGCGTGTGTTATTTTGGTGTCGCCGGCGACATCTCCGATGTTAAAGGGTTAAGAAGCATGCCCCATACGGGTGCATGTGACTAAGGCTTACATTTGTAAAACCTTGGAATCCCTTGGTCGCACCATTAGAATGTGTACTGATCAAAAACATGAGCTCATCACTGCGTGAAATAAAACCTTCTTTATTTCCACAAATACACAAATATATTTGCTCATTTTGAAAGTGCTTTAAACAGGATCTTAGCTTCAGTCATCAGTTAAAGCTGTTTTGGCTTTTATCCAGTAGGCTTGGAAATTGAAATACAGATTTTACAGTTCTCCCCTCTTCACTGACATATAAGAACGACAATTTATCTTCTGTCTTTATCTCTGTCTTACACTCTGGAGCTTATTGTCCCGAGGATACGCAATACCCACAATGTTTTATTTTAGTTTTACATTTTTGTTCACACTTGGCTTGAATAACCAGAGGAGATGCATGAGAAACAGATACTAAAAGATAACATCTGCAGCCGGATTCTGAAGGCAGACCCGTCTTTCTGTTCTTATCACAGCCTGCTCATGCTTTTATATTGCTCTCTGCCTAAACTATAGCTAGGTCTGAGCTGTGCCGATAAGGTCTGAGCTGTTTGTTGGCAACAGAAGACACAAGATGTTCAGAAATAGTGTCTCTTTTTCTCAAAGAAGTTCGTCTTTTAGACTTTTGGAAGCATTTCAAAGTATTTTTGCTGCTATACGTGGCTGAGTTTGTTGAAGCAAAGTATTGTGTTGTTCTTCTTCAATCTTCACAGTAACTTCACTGTGGATTCCAAGTAATGAGAGGCGCCTCAGAGCCTGATCCAAGCTCATTTGTATCTGTCAAACATTAATGAATGCTCAGGTCATGAATGTTGTATGACTACAAACTATAAAGTCAAGAATAGTTCTTCATTCAAACTCAGAAAATGTTGGAATTCTTTTTTTTTTTTTTTTATCCCCTGTGGCTTTTTAGGATTCTTTATTAAAACAAACAAACTGATGACAGCAAAGCAGCCTAATTAGTCCTACCAGCATTCCACTTGTGAGGTGATAAACAAAAGATGGCTGATACAGTCAGTACCAGGGGAGTCAGTTGGAACATGGCGCTCTAACTGTGTTTGACAAGGCAAAATGTAAGAGACCTGCGGTTTTGCCTCCCACCACACAGACCTGTCAGGATCATTTGCAGCCAGCTCCAGTTTGCAGGAGGCGTCCTGTCAACGACTCAAAATCTGTGTTTGGCTTCTGCTCCCAAAGGAAGCATTCTGCTAAACTACATTGCCAGTAAAAAGGCAATAAATGAATCATTTGTTTACTTTAATCAGGTTCTGGTGTGAAACTCAAGAGAACAAAGGTACAGATTCAGTAGTTTGTTAAAGGTTTTTTTCTGAATTCCTATCAAAATGTCTCTGATTCTGATCTTTCAAACTGGCTGCATGAAAATTAATGAGGTTGATGTAAACATTTTTTCTCCTCAGATTTAGATCCATCAGTGCAAAGGAAACAAGTCTGTTCACTAATGAGGCTGAGATATTCACTGTGGCGCTTGGAGAAAACTAAACGGCACATGCATCGTTTCCTGTCCTTAATGTTGATATCCTTGGACCTCTTTGGACAGCCTTTTCTGTCAGATCAGTACAACAAACTATTGCTGAAACAGAAGACTTTAAAAATACTTGTAAGTCTTCGGATAACAGCTAACTCGTACTAACAAATCCTCAGACGCAGATCTTGTCTGTCAAAAATAAACGTAATTAAATAATTGCATATGTTTCAGGGCAGAGCCGTTAAAAGTGTTTTAAAATGGTTTGCGTTGGTTAGAATTTAAATTTAGAATTAAAAATGTGTGTAGCGATGCATGAAAACGTGACTTTTCAACACAAAAGCCCAAAACGCACATTTATGTACGTTTAAATAGACTATTAATTAAAAGTTGTCACCAAGGCTGGTGCGAAAGTAGCATTACAAATAAAAGTCTAAAAGCTGATTTTATTTTAAAGAAACTCCCATTCAGATACTGTAATGTCATTGATTCAAAATAAAATTAACAAAAAAAAAAAAACAATAACTTGTTTATTTGTCTGTAATTAAATAATCATGAATTTTTGACACCCAGCATTTTAAGGAGTGGCAGCAAATGTATTTTAAGATATCTAAATTTTGGATAAGGGAAAAAATTCTGCATCATGCATTCTATTTGTTTGCATGTAGTAAACTAAACTATTTATTTTTTGATGAACAAAACAAACAAATGTTAGTGGCACATTTTCTACCATGTGATAAGATGCATCAACACAACCTTTTACATATCTGGAGACTATGTTTAAGTGTAAACCTTTATATTTAAAACATAAAATTACTTGTTAAAAAAATGTTAATCAAATCCGTATCATCTAAACCTTTTTTTACACACCAATGGTGGGAAGTTTTTGGCCTTTTGATGAGATTAATATGTTTACTTTAAAATATGCAAGTGAGCTGCTCCCCAAATTAATGAGATGTATTGTTTAAATCAGCCTGTTTCCATTTATATTTGTATCTCATGATCCTCTGCAGAATGTTCCTGAAATGCAGTAAATGTGAGCTGACAGCTGTCACATTCACTCCTTGTTAACTTCTTATGTATTCATGTTTCCAAGTCATTACATCTGGAGATAAAATCTAGAAACCGTGCCGTAGATTTTCTTTCCTGTCAGTGTTTCCATTTAAATGTCAAAGGTGTACAATACAATAAAAGCTGCACGTATGAATCAATAAATTCTTTTAAATTAGTAGTAATTAAGACATGAAAACATCACGAACATCTCTTTTTGCCTTTATAATCTATAGAATCCTATGTTTTAAGTAGAAATTCAGCGACCCGGCTGATGTGGCGCCTGCAGGTCACACAGAGTTCTGCTTTAGTTTCACCACATTTTCTGTCACATTTCTTTCTGAGCTCTGAACTGACAAGAACACTTTGTTTACTTGGGAGCGTGAAAATCAGCTTTCTCAGCACACGCTGTGGTTCATTTCTCCATGTTTGTTGTGTTTCTGTCTGACCATCATAAATATGAGGATGTATTTTTTTTTTTTGTTGTTTTTAATGTCCACAATCAGCTGAAAGTTGTCAGAGGAGTTTCCCCTCCCAGAGTTTTGCTGCTGCAACCTTCTTGTTGAGAAAAATGAATCAATCTGTCAAACCATTAATATTTCCCTTAAAAAATGACACCAAAACAAAAGAAGGCCAATTTATCACATCCAAAGAAAAGAAAAGTCTGTTTTATCTCGAAAAATATATACTACTATATATATACTATATAATACTTTTCAAAGACCTACTCCGATGAAAATGTTTTGTTTTCCGAAGTTTTTGTGTGTTTTTTAACATGTTGCATTTTTCTCATGACAGAGGACATAGGGAAATTAAGCTTAAAGCTTTTTAATCACGATTACAATGTTTTACGAGTTAAATTGTATATGACAAAATGCGCCTTTTGAACAAAAACAGGCCAAAGAGAACTTGTTTCCTTCATTTTTATTGTCTGAAATGTTTTCATTTGTAAAATGTAAACTCAGATATTCCAGAAATTTAATTTGTGTGCACAAAAACCACCAACAGTAAGATAAGCAGAACTGTAAAGACTTTTATGTCAGCAGAATTACTCCAAGAAAACAAAGATGCTGATATTCAGCCTTAAGAAACAAACAGTGGATCTGCACTTTAAAGGGTCTGGGTGAATACTCAAATCTGATTGGCTGCATGGTGTTCATGTGCATCTAAAAAAGTAGTTCCTGTCACATAGCCTAAATGTTCGATATCACTGCGCAGGCTTCTTTAAAACTTTTTTGCTTCACCTTCTGGACAGAAACTAGTGATAAGAGGTAAACTCTCTCTCTGAACTGATGCTTTACTGAACATATCAGTATATATATTGAGTTCGTCTGCCGCTACAGTTGTGATCTGCAGGCCCAGCGATTAATTTTCGTGTTACAGTGACAACGGGCCGTATTATATATGAAATAGTCTGCTTTTTGTAAAAAATAGGATTGATGTAACATTTATATCTTTTGTAAGTGACCATGGTATAAGTGGACCAATGCCCAACGCAATGTGGAAGACTGTCGCTTCTGATAATAATCGGCGTTAATAAATAATAACGTGCTCATTTTTTTTAATTAATGGCGTGCGTTGATGCGTTGACAGCGTAATTTAAACCTAAGTACTGAGTTTTTGTAACATCCAAATTTGAAGACGTTGTCTTTCTCCATATCGCTCGGCTTGGAGTGATAAATGGCTGATAAATGTAAGGGTCGGGAGAAGTCGTAGAGACAGGGAAGCAACTCAGATTCAGACTTAGACTTGCCTTTTTCATTTCCAACAAATGTGAAGTTGCAGTCATTGTTATGAGCTTGTAGTAAAAGAAAACTAAACTGAGAAGTCTGCAGGGGATAATTGTGATCAGTCTAAATATAACTCAATGTCTACAAACAATAAACCCGTGTACTTTCCTAGGTTATAGGAAATACAACTGGGATAAGGTTTCAGAAAGTTTGGGAAACATTTTTATTATTTTTATTAGCATCCCACCAAGGGCAGGAGTGAAATATAAATCCAACCTGCTGTCAACCTTGTAAAATATTTAAAGCAAACAGTTCTGATCTAATGTTGGAACAGGAAAAAGAAAATTAAAGGTCAACATTGATCACATAAAAATTTGACGAGATGAGATTTCTGGTCTGACTGGAAGACAATCCACTGAAGGATGGAAGCATAATGTGTAAAAAATAAGCCAGGTAAGAAGCAGAAAACATTTTACAAGGAGTACTAAAAATTTCTGATGTGGCTCTTGTTTTCTTCTATTCTTAAAATATAATATAAATATAAATATACTATTGATTGGCTGCAGCTTGTTCAAAACTCAGCTACATGCCTCTAACTAAAAGCTTTTCTGAATAAAAACGTGTTGAGTTGACTTTTAAAACCTGCAACGGAGTCGATCTGTCGTACTGACAAAGGAAGGTCGTTTTTTAAAGACCAGGAGCAACAGCTTGAAAGGCACTTATTTAAGTAAAACACTTTTTGGTGTTCTGCAATAAGAAAAGTGCTCACTCCATAAAGAAAACTGAATTTCAGTTTGAATATTATCAATCCGCGTAGACTGTCTGAATACTTTCTGTTAAATATGAAGTACTGAGTGAATTTAGCTAATTAGACAAAAAACAAAAAATGGTAGAAAAAAAAGAAACCAACGAAATAAAATATTTTAAACTAATACCATTAGAAAAAAACACTTGGAAGTAAATCCAGAAAAAAAATACATAAATGCTGGTTTAGTTTTTAGTTTAAGTGTCTCAGAATCGGTTTTAATTAACGTAACAAAGTTATTTTTCCACCTTGTCTTTTTTTTTTTTTTTTTTTTTACATCTATTCAAGCTCTTCTTATATTTCTCCTCCAGCCTTTGAGATCAAACATGCTGCTGACTTTCTGAAGGTTGGAAACTTGGTGACATGGATTCGTGGTGACAAAATCCAAACAAATGCTTTAAGATTTCAACATGAATCACTGCAAAAAATTCTCAGAGAAGTGAAATGTCCTAATCCGACAAAATATATACAATCATGGTATAGCCTATGACGAAAGAGGAGAAGATCAAAAAAATAGCGTTGCCCTATTTTGCGGTGCAATCCCTAAAATATCCACTCATACATATGTAATGCTATTGCTAATAAGAAAAAGCAGGGACACTGATCTCCCTGCAGGGATCTGAGCTGTGCTTGCAGAGATTATTGTTCGCTGCTGACAAACTGTCTCAAACTTGTAGTGGTGATGAAAGAACAGCAAAAAAGGAAAAAAATCTTTATACATATATGTATACATATGTGTGTGTGTGTGTGGGTTCTATTTTTCAGTTTACTTCTGAACAGAACGCTGACAAGAAGTCACAAAGATTCAGAGGCTAATTAGACTCACTGATTTGGTGTTTGTTCCATCGAGCAAATTCCACTGATATGTTGCCTGTCAAACCCACATCCTGTGCATGAAATAAAATAATGTCACCCAAAGTAAGGGGTTCAGTGTTCCCGTCACATCTTTATGGTTTGCACAGAAGTTCTCATCTAAACTGTTGGTTATTTAGTCACAATTGCCCTCACGGGTGCAGGCGAGCTGTCTGTAGGCAAAATATGAGAAAATCTGTTTGAGATACAGACAAAATGTAAGGTCAGAGAAAGCTCGGTAAACCCTTAGAGCAAAAATGTTCATGAGCATTTTTTTTTCCATGGGCAAGCAACAGATGAGAGGTCGGACACTTAAACTTTGGAACCTACACACAAAATAGTTGGTACCCCTCAGTTAAAGAAGGAAAAACCCACAATTCTCACTGAAATCACTTGAAACTTACAAAAGTAACAATAAATAAAAATTTATTGAAAATGAAATAATCAAAATCAGCCATCACTTTTGAATTGCTGATTAACATAATTATTTAAAAAAAAAACTAATGAAACTAAACTAATTGAATTTACCCATGTATGTTATATTTAAAATACTATTTGGTGGCTTAACTGGTATCATTTTAATCAGCACAACTTCCCCTATGTGGCACCAACTTTATTTTGTCCATATTTTTTTCAATGCTGTATTCACACAAAAGAAGGAAATCAAACAAAAACATAAAATTCCGGCAGCTAAAGAGGTACTTAAAAATGCTGTGGAAACCCCCCAAAAATGTTCAACAAACCACTAATACAACATAGAATGAATGTTTTAAGTGTAATAAAAACAATAAGAACAACAAATGTTAACAAAAATACAAGAAAAAAGCTCTTTGTGCAACATCAACAGTTTCTGGTCAGTCAGACACACAAGCCTCAAGGGAACTCCAACACATTCCAACTCACTCTTGACATAGGGCTGCTCCTCTCTACGACCCTCAACAAGTCGGGCAACCCTAAAACCTGTAGCAACTGCAACCCCCAAATCGGTGCATACGACCAAGACTTTATTGTCTTTGCCACAAAAGAGAGAGTCTGAATACGTCCGAATTCTGTCCTTACTCCATAACTACTAAAAAACGTTGTACTGATACTGCAGAACTGCCAAGGATTTCAAAACCATTTCAGACACCAGCTCTGAGCTCACTACTTTTTTTAAACGGCAAATATGACGACAAAGTAAAACTTTCAGTCACCCAAAGTAAAAACCTAACAAATATGAACATTTTACAAAGATTAACTTGAAAAGTGAGTAAGTATAGTGATGGATTTCAGTTCAGGATGTAGCGTAAATTTGAAAATGCAAAAAAAAACTCCACATTCAAAAAACCGTGCTTACAGTCGTACGCATGTAGCCATGTTTGTATCAGATTCTTTGTTTGTAGAAGTCTTTCAAAAACGAGTTCTCATGTCTGATTTTATGTTTAACTGAAGTCCTCATTGTTCATTCATGATTATTGTTTCTTACAGGGATCGTTTTAATGCAGTCATAAATCCTGCTGCTCACAGTTTCTTTATGAATTCCTGAAGAATGTATGCGGCTGAATCTTCATCACTTCATCTTCATGACTCAAGTTTTTTAGTGATTCAGTTCCTTACTGTGACAGTGAAAACACAGACACCGTTACAAGATAAAGGACTGCAGTTTGATCACATTGAAAGATTTTCAAGAAAACGCTTGAGTTAACATGCAGTACATTTACATACATTTATATTATATATACATTAAGAGGGTCTTTCCAAAGCACCTTTTCAGCATTCCATTTATTCTGTTTACAGATTAATTGCATCTAGTTGATGAAGACAGTCTATTCTCGTGAAATCGACTAGTCCAGTCTGGGTTTAAACATGACCATGCTGTCACATTTTTCACAAAATGAAGAATATGTATTTCCTTTGAAAGGAAATTTGCTGAAACTGCACTGTTCATATTCAGACAACAAATAGCTATTTATCAAACTATTGCTAGTTGATGGAACATTTAATTTATTAAAAGTCCAACTTGTGCTTTTTAAAACACTTATATATAGCATGACTACAGCAGCGTAATGCAAACACAAGTACTATAACTCTGACAGGAACAAACGTGATGAAATCTGTGATTAGTGTGGATTTTAACACTAAAGGAAGTATCAGAACTGAAAGAAATTGTAAAAAGATCAGACGAAAAAATGTATGATCAAAGGGAGCTGAGCAGCGATGGGCTTTGCTGAAAATCTGCTCGCGAAACCGTCTCAGAATCATGTGCTTTCCCATAATCCCTCAGTCTGTGTGTGAGTGTTCAGAGCAGCAGTAGTGATGCAGCAAATCCTGCTTAAGTGAGACTTGTTCTGATAAATACACGGTGCCGATGTCTTTTTTTTTTTTCTGCAGGACCAGGCAGTTTTAAGCATCTGCAATGCTATTCAGAATAGGGAGGCTACTCAAGAGATGATGATTCATTAAAGATGAGATTGTAGTTGTATGGTTTCACCTGTATATGCAGAATGCAATGCATTTCACAAAAATGGCTGGTGTCAACATTTAGAAGAAAACTTGATTATTATTATTAGAAGTCAATTTAAAGATAAGCTGCTCATTTTTTACTTACAAGTTTGAAGAAATGTGTTTTTCTTTTATAAATGGCACAATCCAGCTTGAGTAATAAGTAACGTGTAAAAAATGTTTGAAGGAATTTATTATTTCGTGTTTAAATTAAGAATTTATTTTGGTGGAGTTACTTGGATGGATGTAGTTAGGGTGCTGTTGCTTATGTCTGAGGAAAGGAATAGTCACAAAAGTGTTCCCGCATTGTCTGGTTTGATTGACAGATGGAGACTCATTCTGCTAAAAATGATTATGATCATGAAAAATAAGTCATTCTGAAAAACAGCAATGTGAAAAAAGAAGAACTTGAAAAATACTGATTTAGAATTCTGAGTTTCTGAAAAAAAAAACACATAAATATAGCAATATTCAACATGATTAAATACAAATAATGTTTTAAATGCTGTTATGAAATAATGTGCAGGTTTTGAAGCTGAATGAAATGTATTCCATAATATTATGTTAATATATGTGTGCAGGTTTTTCACAATTTAATAATCT
Source organism: Oryzias celebensis (assembly GCA_014656515.1). Taxonomy (NCBI): domain Eukaryota; kingdom Metazoa; phylum Chordata; class Actinopteri; order Beloniformes; family Adrianichthyidae; genus Oryzias; species Oryzias celebensis. Next base: position 4,922,187 of record BNCR01000008.1, on the reverse strand, counting down.
TTTAATATGTTTATGAGATATTTATTGGTTGAGTGTCTGATTGCACAGGATCGTATTTATTTGTTTAATAATGAACAGTTTGGGGCTCCATAAAAAGAGACCAGAGCTTTTGGACGAAATGACACAAGAATTGAAAACAAAGAATAAACCATTCAAAATATATCCCATCATTACCAAAGATGTGTTTCAGGGAACTGATTAAACATCTAAATTTGAGTCTTTTCTGGTTGAACAGCATCTCTGTGTTGTCACAAACCGCTGCTCCTTGACACTTTGACATACAGTAATGCTGTTTCACAGCCTTTTCCTTGATAAAAGGTAAAATGTTCACATCTCACTGCAGGGCAGTTCTGCACCTGTGTAGACGGGAAGCCTTCATGCGTTATTACGCTATGCTGTAAAAAATATATTCTGTGAGCACATCGTGGTACCTGGGTGTGAAATGCTTGGTGCACAGCTGCAGGTCACTGAATGAAATGATTCGTAGAATAGAGGGTGTGAAGTCTCCATTTCATCAGAAAAAAAATGTCTTTCATCTTTCGGATGGCAGATATGTTCTAATGCAGGTGTGTTATTCTGCTCTCATTCCTCCATGTTTTGCTCTGATTCGACCGGGTTTTTTCCACACGACATCCCTTACTCACCAGTGAGTGCTGCTGAATTTGCTTTTCTTTTTGTCTAAACGTCGTCGCTTGGTGTAAAATGAAAGACTGGTGTGAAGCTTTGGCTTGAAGCGTACAAAAATGATGGAGCAGCACTCAAGAGATGCTCTAAATGCTGTTTTTTTCACGCTGAGACCTTT